>OY751106.1:15539222-16739222 GCA_963564075.1 Eupithecia subfuscata
TGCTTATCTTCGAGGGAGCTCTAGATGTCTTTTGGCCGCAATTTCTATACGAAACAGACTTTTGGAAGACCTCACACTGGACCAACGACATTGTAGCGGTCGCAAAGAGGAAACAGATGGAGGTCCTTAGGAGTTATCTGTGGGAGGCTTATGTCCAGCAGTGGACACCTTTTGGTTCTCACCTGTACGGAACACTGGGCCGCAATCACTCCGTCGACGGGCGCGTCCGCAAACGGATCGAAGGACCGATCAGCTCGTCTCATGAAGTCAGGCTTGAGGAGGTAGCCACAGTTCCCGTTGTACTCAAACTTGCCCTGGTTCAGCTGCATTGGCAGGTCCGAGGTCTGGAAGTTCAGGGAGACCATCTGGCAGCCGGCGTTCCAGAATACCTGGGGAGAGGATTTTGGTTTTAAACGGAGTTGAATACAAAACATAATCTAAACACGGCATATGCAATACATAAGCTCTGCGTCCATTAATCCAACGCCGCTGCTGCAAAGCACAGAAATGTGCATTCAAAAATGACCGAGAGAGAGACCGCGACTAGGCAAACGTAGTGTAGGACGCCCTCCAGCCAAGTGGGATGACGGCGTGTGAAAGACTGCAGACAGATGCTGGATGCGGCAAGCTGAAGACAGGGCGCTATAGCGCTCATTAGGAGAGGCCTATGTCCAGCAGTGGACTAATATATGTTGATGATGATGATGATGATAGAAAACACTAACCCGAAACAAATATTTACAGATGATAAATTTTTGTCACGAGGTGAAAATCGAACCTGCAACCTATCGAGCTTCAAGCGGATCTGTGTCAACTACACACAAAGGTAGGTATGTCTGTAAGTATCTAAGCTTGAATCTGCGAGTTACCTGAGGCATGTAGTTGGAGGAATCGGCTCTGGTTCCCTTCGGATAGATCCGGGACATCTGCCGCTTGTTGTAGTTGACGAAGTCGATGGCTTGCTGCTTCAGGTAGTTCATGCCGGTGGTCTCCGCGAACGAAGACATGTTGTGGTAGATGTTCTTCTCTGTAAGGGATGGAAAAAGTGTGAAATGATGGATCGATAGTCATGAGTAAAAATATAGGACCATAAATATAGATAAATAAATAATACTTTTATTCATCACCATAAAAAACTGATTTTACATAACGAAACGTATAGATAACAGAAATGAAACTGGCGGCCTCATCGCTTAAAGGGATTTCCTCGAGGCAACCAAAACGATTGTGAGAAAAATAAAGGATGGCGGTGCGTGCGTGCGTGCACTCGCCTCCTTTTAAGTCGCTCGAAAATCGTCAACATAAGGCTCAGGCTTGTAAAGGCTGTCAAAATAAACGACGGTCCTGATGACTCTGCCAACACGTGGACGAACCATAAAACACGAGCGAGCATCTATTGCCGCAAAATTGCGGTGTCTCCAGTTTCACGACTTTTCTGTCTGGACAGGAACTAAGTAAAATAGAGCAAAACACTCACTCTCTGCCTCCTCGAAGCCTTGGAACTTGATGGGCTGTGCGTAGTTGACCATGGAGGAGAGCCAGGGATGCACGTTGGTGGTGGAGCCGGTGTACGCGACCGGCGGTGGTGCGTCATCGCCCGCCGTTGTTGCTTCCGCTACTATCTCCTCCGGCTGAAGACGAATTATAGCATATTTTAAACCGTCTATTTTAAAGACTTCACCATCAATTTGCAGTCAAAGCCGGTTCTCAGCTTTGGCGGTGCGGTTAGGTCGCACTGCCGAAGCTGGCAAGTGAACTTGTTTATCGCTTCTGTGTTAGTGTAATCTACAGTCTAAGGTTACCCCGACGATATTATCGTTTACAGACGATAATATAGTAGTCATAATATGGCTGACCACATGCCAGATGCGATTTGGCATGTGGTCTGCTTTAACATGCCTCGCTACCTAGTTCTACTCTGGGACCGCCTTAGACCATCGGTCGTCGTCCAATTCCAATTTCTTGATAGGATACCTAACCTAGATAACTTAACAGTCTTTTTCGTTCCTGTCTTTGTTTTTATACAAAAAAGCGACTGAAGAGAGAAGAAATAAGGGAACTCTTCTTAGGATGCCACCAACAAATATAATAGCATATTTGTTAGCCATACCTTCTTATCGGGTATAGCGACGGCCGTGGCGTCTTCCTTGACTTCGTCCTCTATCACGAACTGTCCCTGGCGGAACAGCTCCAGCTCCTGCCTCTCCACCTCAGGCTTCAGGCGCTTGTTCTTGATCAGGATCTTGCGTTTGAGGGCTGATGGTGGGGGTAGGGGTACGCCGGGCTCCAGCTGGAAATGTCAAAATTTTGTTGGACTGGATGACAAAAAATGGTTATTGGCTGAGACACCCTTCGGGTCGTTGAGCCATAGGATTAAGTTACTATTTATTGGACTGGTTAAAAAACCACTTAGCAATCTCAGAAACGTACAAGAATTATCTATTACCAAAATAATTCACAATCGAATAATACAGCTGAGGAAGCATCATCAAGCAACTTTGTCTCATTATAAGTATTTTGTTTTCTGTTGTGTTATTTCTATTTGGTTGCCCTGACTGAATAAATAAATAAAAACGTTTCCAAATGTTTCAGCTTCCACCATAGTAGGTAGAAATTTCTACCTACCTACCTATATAAATCAAGTTCTAGACTTAGAATGTCATAATCATATTATGATTTTATGCTACTTTTTATCCAGATACCTACGCGTGCGAGGCCTTGGACTGGCTGGAGCTGGTTTTGCTTACTTACAGGGTGTTCAGGCAACTGCTGAGTCAGCAACAGATCTCCCAGTATATCATCGCAGTACTTCGCAAGCTTGTGCTGCTGGGCCTTGCAGCAATGGTTCTCAAAGGACAGGATGACTGGGCAGTCCGACGTCACGAAAGCAGTGTCGCGAAGCGCGTAGATGACGTCTTTGAAGAGGATGTCGGTGCACATTGCCATGCCGTGGGTTATGATCGGCTCCTCGTCTTCACCTTTGCCGTCCCAGCAGTCGAGTTCTACGCATCTGTGGAAGAGTTTATGAGTCATTTTTTAAATAAATGTGTCACGTTACAAGAGTTAAATCATGTTGAGCTGACCTACAGCTTATAAGCAAGAAGTTCCTGACATGACAAAGCATCTGGTCTGGGATTCCTAATTGTAGTGCCTAATATTGAAATTGCAATTGCCAGATTATCGCCCTTGGTCTACGAGTTGCCTAGTTTAAAGGTCTACTGGTTCAGTTTTATGAGCTCATAGTTACTGGTCTCTTTGCAGACTATATTACTCCATTTCACGGTCTAATTATTTGCATCATAGTTCACTGATAAAGGGTGTCTCAGCGCCGATTTTAAACTTTAAATAATTATAAAAAAAAAACAAATTGTATTAGAAATGTTATAATTGTTGTAAATTATAGTGTAATGTTGCGGATTTTATGTACGAAATATTACACCGTCAAGATGTCTTCCCTCACGGCGAATGCACTCTTCAAAGCGGACAAGCGAATTCGCAGAGACACGAAAAATGGGCCGATGATTTTCGTCGCCGATATTGCACACCATACAGTAACTTTCGGGCTGTGTAATGCTTTCTGATGTTTTTCTTTTGGGTTGCTTGATGACCAGTAACGGCAATTTTGACGATTTACGTAGCCTTCGAGGTGAAAATGTGACTCATCACTAAAGTAAACATTGTCGATCACATTTTCCTATGAAAAAAATTCTAACATCTTCTGACAGTAAATTTTTCGCTTGTTGTAGTCTTCCGGTTTGATTTTTTGAACTATTTGGATTTTGTATGGATGTAATTTTAAGTCTAAAGCCAAAATTCGTTGAAGACTTGAACGGTGAAGGCTCAAAGAGGCAGCATGTTTCCTGACTGATCGTCGTGGATGCTCCGCGATCGCAGCGGCGACGCGGTCGATGTTTTCAATCGATCGCACAGGTCTATCTCGAGGGCGAATTGAATGGTTAAGCAAACATCCCGTTGCTCTAAACTTTTCTACCCACGACTTAATTAATTGAATACTCGGGGCGTCACTTATACGGCGGATTTCAAAGCGATTACAAAACTTGCGCTGTGCTTCACTCAACGAAAACTCATTGCAAAAGTAAGCCTCTACTGCGTACGCGCGATGCGCGCCAGACCACTGCGACATGGCGACTAACAAGTCCGCACTTGTTACCAACCGAACGCTACCACTCCCCTCCCGCTAGCCCCGCAAACTTCTGAGAAATTCGTGTTTAAAGTTTAACATCGGCGCTGAGACAACCTTTACATCGTGAGGTTTTTTATCTTTCTCAGTCTTATATTCTGACTTATACCTACTATAATCTACTGGTCCATCCTAGCGGTCTATAAGTCTAAGTTACTTCTACATAATTACTATCAGCGTGCGCCTACTTGTAAATCCTGGTTCATTCATAGTTTACTGAGTTCCCTAGAGTCCCCTAGAGCATGTTATGTAGCGGCGCGCCCTTTCAGGTCACACCGCTGAAGCTGATTTGATTTCGTTTATGGTCTATTTGGTCTATCGCACAGTCTTGTCTATCATACGGTCCACTGCTAAGTCTCACCTGCATCCGGCCAGCAGCACCTCGCGGTACATCTCCACGGAGCTCTTCCCTACATGGTCTACTGGTTAATGGTACAGTCTACAGTCTGATACGGTCTATCAAACGGTCTACTGCTCAGTCTCACCTGCATCCGGCCAGCAGCACCTGGCGATACATCTCAACGGAGCTCTTCCCGCCAAACTGGCGGCCCGACAGGTAGGTGTTGTGTGAGGAGTTGATGTAGTAGTGCGCCAGAGGCTGGTCCATCTCCATGTACTGGTCCAGCCGGTCCAGGAATACGGGTGCATTCTCGTCTGACATTAGGTAGCGGATGAGACCGTCTTTTGTCATGCATTCTGTGGAAGAGGTTGGAAGCATCAGTAAGGTCTGAATATACGGAGAAGTAAAGCGAAACCATGTATCTTTTTTCAGGCAAGCAGCTGTGAAGCGTTTGTAAATACAATAGCCGCCATTACCGGTGAAATTACAGGCACAGAAAGTTTAACATCTTTGTCCCAGATGACTAGTGTAACGCAGTGGCATCAGGCCATCTGTTTATTCCATCAGTTTGGAGTAGAGTAGCCTATTGTAAAGGATGGTGGTATACGGGGCGGATAAAGTGGTCGGTAAGGACTAAGGGAAGCCAATGGGACGTATTGTCTTTTTAGTTTGGAATCTTCTACTAACTGAGCTCAGAATCAAGATGCCTGGATAAGTCCTGTAAGACTAAGATAAACTTTGGGTCGCTAGGTGGGTGGCTAGAAACAGCTCAGAATCAAAACCGAGATGCCTGGAGAAGACTTATGTCCCAAGGTTGGGGCGAATGACTAGAGCTCTAAGCTTAAGTATGTTATACTTACTGGCATTCCTAGCCTCCTCATCCTGCTCGTAAGTGGTGATGATCTCGGCAGCTCGCTTCTCATCGTACAGAGGATACAGGATCTCGTTGAGGCGAGGATCGCGCTGCTTGTCGTTCATGAAGTTCACAAACTGATCCAGGTTTATACGGTCCGATTTGCCTTGGGTACTGGAATAAGGAATTTCTGACCTTAGTTGAAGGAGTTTTGGAGTCGAAAATGGTTGTGCAGATTGTTGCTAGCTATGAACGTTAAGCTTTAAAAAAAATTGCATTGAATATTTAGACTAAGCTTAGGGCATTTAGGAATCGGTCCCTATCTCGTCTTACCCACCCAGACCGAATCACGTGGTCATCTCATCACTATAATGCAGCCAGATTTATCATTGCTGTGTAGAGGCCTCCCAAAATATAAGCCACAGTCCTGTGCTAGCGGCAACCATTGGCAACCCGCTATGTGCACCTAGCAACCAGGCGCCCGAGACTTTTGCCCATCCTTGGCCACCAGTCAGTCGTCATCATCATCTATCATCAAATATTTCTCCAACATGCCATCAGCTGCCAACTACTCACATAGATCTAAACAGCTCTTCAATATCATTCCTCGGACAGATCTTGTGGTACAGCGCGTAGAATTTATCAAACGTAAACGCTTCCTTCTCCATAGCCTCATTCTTCCCAGACGGCAGACCCAGTTCTGACAGGCACTGGTAGACCAGCTTCTCAGTCTTGCCTGAGGCGAAGGTACGGGCGACCACCTTAACAGGGACCTTGCCGCGAGGGTCGGTGAGGAAGCAGAGACGCATCCAACTGGAAAGAAGGCGGGTGATTAGGGCTTGAGATAAACTTGTGATGTTTTGTTGAGATGCCGGATTGATTATTGTAATGTTTTACGCAAAAAAAGACCATGCCGTGACTGCTGGCTGGCTGGTTCAGAATTTGCACCACCTTGGGGTGGTGACCTGGAGGCCTGCGTCTAGCAGTGGATTAATACAGGCTGTTGATAGGTTGAGGAAGCAAAAAGGAAGATGGATAAGGTTAAAAAGCTTAGCATCCTAAATTACGCAATATTTTAAGCACACCACCTCGCATTTTTGCCCTAAGAAACAAAAGACTAGGTAGGTACGAGATTGCTTTGTAATTTATCTATTATCTATTCAATTTTTATTTTATTATAATACATTAAATAAGTAGGTAAGTACCTACTTAATTCTTTGGCAGTGTGTGACCTGCTACGAAAGGAGGAGGATCGGACTGCGTACGGGTTTTCCTTGAAGCACCGGTCAGCCGACGACATCGAGTCGGACGGCTCAGATACAGGTGAAAGACCAGATGGAGGGGACCTTCTTTCGCTAACTTCAAATCTTCGCACCGGACTGGATGGAGACGGCGCAGGACAGAAGCCCTTCACCGCCCCGTTGGTCCTTCAACACAATAGGTGACGATCTATTGTGTTGAAGGACCAACACCCACTTCGGGGTTGATGCGCCAGGATAGTACTTATGTAGGTAAGCATGATGGATAGGTATGAAATTGTTGGAGCAGTGTGCTCAACAGTAAGTTATGTAAACTGATATTATTAGCTAGAGGTAACTATGTTTAGTTAGAGATGAGCTGAGCTAAGGGTTGCTTCCCTTCAGCTTCGAGCTGACAAGGGTTCATCTCCGGAGAGAATAACACAACCAAACTTGTTGACTTCTTGTATGTAGATAAGTGTTTAATCAGTGTTAAAGCTTTAGTTTTAGCTTCGTATGGTGGTATACGTAAACAAGATCCGTCAAGAGCAAGTGTAACTCGCGCGCCGAGGGTTCCGAACGTTTGTCAACAAGTAGGTATGTACCTACTAAAGGTACCGGTTAGAGACTTCGCAATTTAATGAATACCTAAAAATAGTAGGTAGAGTAGGACGCGCAAAACTTGATGCATGCTTCGGTGATAGGGGGTAACGTTAATTTTTTCGACTATTTTCAAAATATTTCGAAAAGTATGAAACCTGCAGAAATTTCAAAAACTATTTTAAAATGTACAAACTAATACCTTTCATTTGATACCCCACTTGACTTTGTAGTCTCTTTTAAAATTTCGGCATCACAAATTTGTATGGAAAATTTTCATTTTCATTTTTTTTCTTCATAGATTTTTTTTCATGTACAGGCACACGAAATGTATTACATTTTAAATTTCAACTTAATAGCTGCGGTAATTGCTGAGATATTAAAGAGGAAAAAAAGGACAGACAAAGCGAGACCATAAGGGTTTCGAAACCGATCTCCGATCTCGAAACCCTAAAAACGTGATCACGTTAAAACGTGTAATTAACCGCCATTTTCCGCATTCTTTGTAGCTGCCAAAAGTGTACCTACCGCTCGTAGAGCAATCGAAAACCAAACGTGAATAATGCTTTACGTTTCTACATTCGCTCTAATATTAACGCTAAATCCAAATGATATCCCAAAACAAATTCCTGACCTGGAACATGGAGCTACATCGATAGCCTTGCATTTTATATGCCTGCCAGTCCGATCGTGAATGTGGTTGTTCCATCTCGCTTCATAATAAATGCATCGACGATGTCGGTCGGAAGCCCCAGGGCCATGGTAATTGATTTTGGTATGGCTTTCGAGCGAAGTGAAGCTTTAGCTTTATATGAATTCGTTTTGGAAAGTTACCGGGCAAGCAATTTACGTTACGTGAACATAACCTCGGAACGTAAACTTGTGACGTTAGCAAGAGTGGTGTTCATTAAAAGCATTTGAGAGATTTTTTGGAGAGAAAACTTCGTTAACAGAAAGCGGCTTTTAGGACACGAAAATCATAAATTAATGACGTAATAATGCTTCAATTTTCAGTAAATTACGCCGCTGAGTAAACCTTGGTGACAAACTCAATTTAGAACCATTTGGCGCGAAATGTGATTAATTAATCGTCGAGTGCTGGTTCGAACATTTCCAGGATGTACCTATAATATCGAGATTCAGCGTCACTCAAATTACGGGAGCGCTTCAATTTGGAAACGCTTTTTTATAAAAAAATCTACATAAATAATGTAGATTTTTTTTCCTTTAGTACCGCCCTATCGCACCTTATTTGAGTTTCTCTGAAAGAAGGCCCTAATAACTTTCTATAATTTTAAATCCATAGATGCAAAAAGTATGAACCAAGCAACTTTTTTTAAGCAATGAATTTTTGTGCAAATTCATAGGTACTTATTTTGTTGCCTGTACATTTTGGGCAATGTGCCTGGTTACATTACCATAGAAAAGGATGAAAACCTGAAAACTGGGTACAATAGGCACTCTATTCTCATATTTACTAACTGAATGCTATTTGCACAGAGCTGGGTTGTTTGTGTTGGAAAGTTGGCTGAAAAGCGGGCTTTGGCTATTCGAGGGTATTTACCGACGGGAAATGGAAATATTTTCGCAAATACCAAATGGGTCAACAGGCCGCTTCCAGCTTTTTACATTGGTTGTTGGAAATGGACTTTGTGCGGCTTTTTGCATACAGGGTGCCACGGAAAAGGTGTACAAAAGGGGGCGTATCAGCTTGTGAATAACGATTTTTTGAATTTCGATTCTTTTCTTTTAAATAAACTTTTGTGTTCTTTTACACGCACTCTTGCATTATTTAACATTACAAAATATTAAACTAAAGTTCATTGTCTGTTTTTTTTCAGAAAAAACCAGTGTTTTGTCATCAAATAATTACAAAAAAATTATGTATACCTACCCTTGAATATTTCAAACAATAATCATAATGTCAGAATACACATAAAAACACGAATATGAGGAAAAATCTTTAAATAAAAAAAACGTTTTTTTTTTCGAAATTCAAAAAATCGTACAACAAACGTTGACCCCCTCGATATCCAGAATCACCCCCTTTCGGATTAGTAGGTATACCCTTTCTGTGGCACCCTGCACGTTGATGCACATTGCCGCATAAACTTATACATATTATTATGTGTTGTACCTACCTAATTTTGTAAATTTTGAAGACTCACAATGGTTACCTCAGCGAGTGGAGTATCAAATGAAAAAATGGTTTAAGAAAAAAAATCGGGGGAAAAAATTGTAGGTGACAGGTACGAGGTTCGCGGGGTGAGATGATGTAGGTACCTACTTATCAAATAATCCAGAAAAACTTTCTATCAGAATAACGATGGAAGAAACTTTTCGTTCGTCTGTTCTGGTTTCATAAAAGGTCATATAACACCTCCCAGAGACCACCCGAGAACCTATATATTTTATCCACCACAATGCTCTTACGTCAAACTTGACCCAAAGCCCTGAAATTTATCTACCAGGAAAGCTTTACAAGAGATTTCCACGCAATAACTCTGTCAAGTAAACACAGCCTCCTGGCGCCCTGCCAGCAAGGGTGGACTATTCACAATAGTTGATATGGCACTCACTATGAGCTATGAATCATTTAGAAAACAATACTACCTAGCTTGCATTATACAAAAGCTTGTAGGTATTTTATTTAGAACTATTTTCTGCCCGCGTTGTTTCTATGGAAACGTTTAAAGGTTATTTCTATCCCATGGGAACTGTTTTGTGAGATAAAAAGGAGCATATGTTTGATTCCAGGCTTAGAGCTACATCTATGCAAAATTTCAGCCGGACCGGTTCAGTCGTTTTGATGTGAAGAGGTAACAAACATCCATCCATCTATCTATCCATACATCAAACTTTCGCATTTATAATCTTAGTGTGATAATCATTTTAACGGCAATCAAAAATAAGCAATCAAATCTCAAAGTTCAACGACTGATTTCTCTAGCATCCCGTAGAAAAAAATGCTGTTGACGAAGAAGGGCGAACCACAGTGCGTTTCAAGCAGCGAAATGGTAACTATGTTCGTACGCTGTAGGCCGTAACTAAAGTCCATTATTTGGTCTCGTCAAGTGATTAATATATGACAGATTTTTGAGACGCGCATAAAGTGTTGCATTTGAGTATGTGGGCGAAAGTATGCTACATTTACATGTGAAATCTTAAAGGTAATGTGCTACAACAACATCCGACAAATGTAAGGTACCTACTGGAACCAGAACTTACAATTTGTGGCAAGAATCGAGACCGACGAAGTAAAGTTTTGTTAAAGTTGATATTAGCAAAGTTCTTAGCAGCCGCGCAAACACATGTTTGTTATTCAAAATTAATATTATTTATTAAATTGTTTCTACTATTTCTAGCTATCTAGAAATTAAGTTTGAAATCTAGTTTTTATTTGTGTTCCCAATCCAATGAACAATTTTAATGACCGAATCAGAACTTATTATAAATACCCCATTATTTAAACATAGTTATTCTATATTTTTATCTAAAAAATTGGTTGTCTGTAAAGTCGGTTTACTGACGATAGTTGAACGTGACAACTCAGAGCGAGGTAACGCCGCATGACGAGGTAACGCCGCATGACGAGGTAACGCCACATGACGTCATGTTTTTTCGTGCGTGCAGCCGGCTCTATCGAATTATAAGACGTTGTCACGTCAAAACATTCATTTGATACGAATATTTTACAAGACACTCAAACTATAGCATTTCTACAACTCACGAAACAAACCAAAAGGATCTCAATAACAGAACGTACTGTTTCATAAGGTTGGTCCTCACACAGACGTTGTTGATTTTGTTGTTGTGAGTGATCGTCCGCAAGCACTCCTTCCAAACCTTTAAAGAAAGCGATACTTGCATGCAACATTCACTACTCACTAGTCAACTCAAGGAAAGTTTTTCCCGAAAAGTGCACTTTTTGGCTTCTACCAGTTTTTACCTTCTGTTTGGAAACGCAATGCAGCATATTCTTCTAAGATAAATTTTGCAATTTCAGTTTTTGTCTTGACTTCTTTGTTAATGGCAACATGTTTATGGTTCGATTTCAGACTTTATCTTCACCTTGAGTTGACAAGTGATTTAATTAAAAATATCCTAATTTAGTTGGTATTCAAAAATAAAATGTGCGAGTTGCATGCATGATGAATATGAAGGCATGTTAAATCAATGAAACATGCAAGGTAAACCTGATAAGTCCCACCACAAAATACTGCACTGAACTGAAAATAAACGATGACCAAAAGACGGGGCCGAATTCTGCTATCAAATCGCTTTACTATGACAATGGTATCGACGCAGAATCGTCCATAGATGAAAGAAACTCTAGATTGTGCGTGCGGGGTGCTATTTGCACGGAGAGATTGATAGAATTGTTTCAACCTTGACACTGACACACGTCGACACGTCCCTCCATCTAGTTTTTTCATCAAAGGTGTCACCAAACTGTGTCATTCTAAGCCGATACCATTGTTATGGTAAAGCGATTACTTTAGTGGAAATAGGGCTCTGGGTTAGAGTAATGCCGTCACCAAAAAGCCATGCTTGCAGTAGAACATCTGAGGCACATGCAGAGTCTAAAAGACTTACTGCTTCTTCAAACAAGTCATCGGACACACGTTGTTGGCTTTCACATTGTGCGTGATCTGGCGAAGTCCTTGCAACCACACCTTTACGCGAAAAATGTACTGTTAATTAGGAGTTTGCGTCCATGGACCAATAACAATTTAGAATTGGACAGCTATGTCCATAGGGCGTTTTCAATTAAAACTAATTGCCAGTAATCTTGGGCACGAGCAATAATATTTTTTCTGTACTTATTATCCTTGATTTATAGCATCATAAAATCTGCATAATGAAACAGGAAGGCTGTTCTGGCAATAAAGAAAAACAAAGAAATGCCCTGACCTTAGCGGTGGCGGCGTCAGGACACACGACGTGCTGGTAATTGATGTTGATGTAGTCTGTCCCGCTGCATATCGTCAGCGATTTGTCTTCTAAGCCTTCTCCGTGCTTGTTGTATAGGGTGTTGCTTAGCTTGGTGTCCTGCGGAGAAAATATCACAGTTACAACACCTTTAAAACCAACCTCGGTATACCTTTGCTTAATAGGTAGATTTCTGCAAACCATCTTGAGGTAGCTGAGCTGATTCATATCAATACCTAGTTTTCATTTGTTTTTATTCTTTAATTGTTGTTTTTCTTTGCAGGAGAATATTACTACAACAATCCCAGAAAATGTCATGGGCGTTTTCCAAAGATTACAGATTCCAAAGATTGACATTTGGTATATTCATAGAATAGAAAATGCGCAACCCAAGCCACGGGTCCTAAAGATTAGAGAATTTAATATAACTATAGAGGGCAGCACTGAAATGTTTTACAAAATCACAAGTAAATTCTCAGAGCAGACAGTGCTAGAAATTTAACAGCATCATCTAGCTAAGTAAGCAGAGTTTGTGTTAAACGTAAAGTGATTTTCTCAAACATTTCTTATACATTTTATTTTCTGTTACCATTTGTTTCATTAAACAAACTCAATTTTCCAGTGAGCCCGCAGAGTGCAGACAGACTGGCATAATTCAAGCTGGATCAAAGTTGAATCCAGTCCGAAATTCGTCCGGATTCCGACAGTCATTAGCAAAATGGTCAGGACTAAGTGGATCAACTCGCCAGCCACAACTTCGATGCGCGTGCCGGCTTATAAGTGCTGCTGAGTTTGTCGCTATGGCGAGGATTTCGTTTGTTGAAATGTCATTATGTAAGTACCTACTCGCGTTTAATGGGTGTCATGGTGTATGTCATGTCTTTGTGTCACATCTTGGTCATCGATACCAGAACGCTGGAGTACTTTGAGAAAAATTATACTCTCTTGGAGTAAAATGAAACTGATTTTATAAAGTATTGTTTTTCGTGGAGCTGTTTGGGAGATAATCTTGGAGTACTTCGGGAATAAGCCACGTTTTCTCATATTCTAAGCCTATGGAAATAAGCGTTGTTGAATTTAATCTTCTTAATGTTTCTGTGCTATATCTATTTTCTCTGTGATATAATGGGAATATTGTGCTCTTGTGATTAAACAAATAATATGAAATTTTCTTTGATCAAGCTTGTCTAGCGAACAAATCAACTGACAAATACAATACATTAGTATAACTGTCAAAATGCAACAAGATGCAAATTACTTAGTTGCTCTACTTTTTATTTTCTGTGTTTTAATTGTGACTACCTAAGATAAGATTCTGTCTAGACTGTCCTCGACTGTGCTAAGATACCCATCTTGTTTATACTTTCAAAATTAAGGATGCGCACCTATTTTTTTTTTATTTTACTTTTAAAAGAGACTGCGGATGGAAGGTAAGCATCACGCTGACTACTTCAGCGGTTCGCTACACAGCGGGATTAATCCCATAAAAATATGCGTAGAATAACAATAGATTGAAATTCGCTACGTAATGTCTCGCTATGTATTGGAAACCGTTCGATTTATCTGATGTTCTCTAGCACTGTTTGCACGGGATGTGTGGTTAGGTTATTTTCATAAATCTTTTCCATTTCCTCTTAATCGTTTTTAAATCTAAGTAGCATAGCTTATCTCGGAGGTCACCTATAGGAAATATTGTCCACCGAGAAGGATCGGGTGATGATTTCCACGTGTCGTTTCTAAATTAGATACCTTATTCTCAAGAAAGACCTCTATGCTACGAGTGCATGACATCCCTTCCAAAGGACCACTTAAGAAAATGAGAAAGTCTTGGTTTTCCTTTTTACCTTTTACGTGCAAAACTTAATCAAGCATTCATGATCATGCCAATGGAAAAGTTCAAGCAAAATACATAGGTACCTACCTATAGAAAGTTCTTGCAAGACCCTCTTCTAAAGGACCTCTTAGCTATATTTAATTTATTTAGAGAGAAGAGGTCGCTTGACCCAATAAAATGGGTCCTAAAGACCAGCCGTAAGTGATACCAGTGACTTATTTATTGTTTTAAAAGCTCCTCGCTAACTGCGCACACAGCCGGGCCTCGTTTACGTCAGAGGCAGGCCTGTCCCGCCTACAGACAGATATTTATTGAAGGGGCTCCGTTGACGTCATTAGGGCATCATGTAGTTCTGTTGGGTCTCATTATCTATCAAGCTCTCGATTGTATTAACTAGCTGCTGCCCGCGGCTTCGCACGCGCTTTCCATGTCGCCTATGTCCGTCCCCGGGATCCCATTTACTTCCTGCTAAATTTCATTGAGATCCGTTCAGCTGCTTAGGCGTGAAAAGGTAACAGGCAGACAGACAGACTTACTTTGCAGAGTTACTTTCGAATGTATAATGAACATGTAGCTTCTGCCTGCGGCTTCGCACGCGTATTTTCGGTATAAAGTAGCCTATTGTATAAGTTACGCTACGTTCTAAGTGTATACCAAATTTCATCTTGAGCTGTTCAGTAGTTTTGGAGATTCTAGGTAACAAAAATTTTACATTTCACAAACTTTCGCATTTTTAATATTAGTAGGATAGAAAATATGGATGTTAATGAGATTTCTTTTAAAGCGAGACAGGGCGACTCTCTCAATCTCACTCGAGCAACTACACGAGTTAAATGTAGGTTCGGTATTTGTTCAAAAAAAAAAACTTCCAAAACAACAGAGCAGTTACTATAAGTTCTTATTAAGAGCAGGGGTATTTTAATTCATTCGATTCGTTTCCGAATCGAATGAAAATAGCGTTTAGATCCGTCGGATTCGATTCGGAAACGAATCGAATGAATTAAAATACCCCTGCAGGAGAATAAAAGATAATGTGTACCTATCAACATCGGATGTTAGGATTTATTTTGAGAACTGGTAGAGTGTTTGAACACCAAAGTACCTTGCTTCTCTTGTACAACAGCTTTGTCAGGTCCGTGCTTCACTATGCATCCTCTGTTTGGAACCCTCAATATAAAGTTCATATTGATGATATTGAATGGATACAAAATAAATTTTTAAAGCACTGTAGGTAGTATCGTTTCCTTTTAACTCTATCGACAGCATTTTGAGTCTTGAGGACCGTGTCGTAGCGTAAGAGATCAAAACTTATTATTTAAAATATTGTCCAACCTTATTGAGTAGGATTTGCTCCATAATATATTTTTCCATTGTCCTCGCATAATCGCTATCTTCTCGTAAAAAAAACGTTTTGGACGCGCCCACGCGCCACGTCTAAAACAAATTATAGAAAAAATATGTTCCTCTCAAGAGCCTGTCATCAATTGAACGACACCTTCTGTGACATTGATATTTTCAATACTTCATTGTTTAAATATCGTAAAGATGTTATGTTAAGCATTATTGCCAACCGTTATTGTTATTTTGTATTTTTAGCTTTTTTTAGCTCTTTATTATTCAAGAAACAAAAACTACTTAAGAACATATTATTGTTCATACGTATTTTTTTCTTTTTCTTGTCCTTTATATGTTTCTTAGATGAATTGTTCATCTTTTATTTGAGATAAGTAACTGTTTTTAGTTGCATTAAGCTCCAAACTGTCTGTTTTTAGGGTTTTAAGATCGAAGATCGGTTTCGAAACCCTTATGGTCTCGCTTTGTCTGTCCTTTTTTCCCTCTTTAATAACTCAGCAACTACCGCAGCTATCAACTTGAAATTTAATATAATAATACACTTTGTGGGTCTGTATAGAATTTAAGGAAAAAAAATGAAAAATGAAATGGAACATTTTCCCATTGATATAAGTAAAATTCTGTAGATATGGTACGTTCTCCCAGAGCGCTATCTCAACAAATGGCCTGTGTTGTGTTACCTACAATTATACACAAAGACACGCTATTTCCAATCTATTGCAATACTTATACCTATTGAACAACAATAATGGAAAGACGTATCTAGACCGAAGTGCGATCGAGACAACAATACACGCGAAACACGTACGCCGGCCGCGCCGGTCCGACTGTGACTGAGGTGGGTGGACACAATTGGACTCAATTTGAGCGTTCCACTTTCGAGAAACCAGTGCCCAATCTCCCGAATTTTACTCACATCGATGCATTTTCCATACAAATAAGATGACGAAATTTTATAAGCACAGGGTATCAAATGAAAGGTCAGTTTGTACCTACATTTCATAGTTTTTGAAATTTCTGAAGGTTTCATACTTTTCAAAATATTTTGAAAATAGTCGAAAAAATACCCATTGGGGGGAAAATTAAGGAGCGATCCACCCAAAATGTATGGAGCGTTTGTAGATATGGATCTATATTTTACAGGAAAAATATAGAGAAGTTTGTAAAGCGAATACTTTTAGAAAAATTGTCAAAAAGAAAAATTATCACTGAGTGAGATATCAAATGAAAGGTAACAGTTTGTACACCTCAAAACAGTTAAACAGGTATTATCTAAATATTTTGAAAAAAGTCAAAAAAATTACCTGATCTTCGAAGTACCTATGCAGAGCGATCCATCTAAAATGTAGTTTAGTACCAACATACTATTTGTAGGTATTCATCAAATAGCGATATCTCTCACCGGTACCTTTAGCACATATTTGTATAATTGACAAACGTTCGAAACCCTCGGCGCGCGAGTTACACTCGCACTCGACGGATCTTGTTTATTATTGTTTCATAATGGCGGAAACTTTGCTGATAAAAAAAATATACTTGACACGAAAGTTAACAACAACTTAACACACTAAAGTATATTTTTTTTAGTTTATAATAACTGTATGTTTCCCAAATAAATAAAAATAAACATCAGCGTGATCAGCAGTGGGTATGAGAAAACCAAAAACTTACTTTAGGAACTCCCCCAGCTCTTATATCGCTGACCTGGCACAGTTCAATGACGTCACCGTCCTGAAACAAGAAAATTTATTCAATAGACGTATATAAAAACACTCAAAAAATCTTACGCAAAAACTAGGTGTAGCGGAGATACAAACAAGGTCACACGTGAGAACAGCTCAAATACAAAGTTACATCCAATATCAATTTCAACTCGATTTAGTACAAATGAACACTCTTGGATGATAATCCGAATTCCACTGAAATTTCAATCGTGCGCTATGAATAATGGTATCGTATTTGGGTTAAACATTATGAAGTGTCCCAAAATTCCACCCATTGTGATGGAAAGAAATTCAATGGAAATTCTAAAACTAAACGAAGTCGACGTATGCTTGATTTCACTGAAAGAAACCTTTTACCCATGGGTAATATTGTATATTATGTCCTATAATAAATACATCGTGAAGTACCTAAGTATTATAGTTACGTACTGCCACTTAGGTAGGAAGAACCCTGAGTTCAGCGAGTCGATAGTACCAAGAAGGTTTCGTCTCGATAACTACGAGCTGTTCCGTTTTTGTATGGGATAGCTTTTATTGTAGTAGTTCCTGTCCCCCCCCCCCCCCCCCCAGTTAGGACGCTGCTGTAGTATCTACCTTCCAATTCCCATACAAACATGGAACGTCTCGTCGTCAAGATTATAATATGAACTCATCGAATCCAGAGCTCTTTTCAAGAGTAAGTAAACATCTTGCTCTATTACTATGTATTGCGTGCCAGACAGCACAGCTCGATGGTAATTTTCTGCAAGATTCACAGGAAGCCTGTGCAAATGAAGATCGCTTCCTCATCACGCCTTCTCGCAGGAAACAGTTGGAAACACTACAGGAAATTGCCTTCTCTGGATGTTGCCATGGTGTCATGGTTGAGGTAATAGGGACTATTTCTAACTAGATATACCTATTGACGTTAAGCAAAACAATTGAAAAATTATTTGCTTCTTTTTAGTTAATTTTATTTTACTAAAGAATTTTTTTAATGATGTTTGATGTTGACAAAGTTTATGATTATTTATCAGGTAGGTAAGTATTTATCGCTACCTTTTATACGATTTAAAAAAATTATACTTATTGCATTCGAGATGGATAGAAGGATATTAGATCCGTCCGACATCTCTTAGAATCTCAAAAATAATATGGAATGAAGGAAAGTACGTACATATCTACCTACCACTCAGTTCAATAGGGCAAATAAAATTGAAACCTGATCTAGGTCTTTAAACGATCAATGTAATAATTCTCATGTACTAGGTCAATTGTGTGGGGCTTAGAATTTGCACCACCCCAACTCTTCCTGCGGGTGTCGTAAGAGGCGACTAAGGGATATCCCCCGGGGGCGGGCAGCAGCGCCCCCTGCAAAACAATTCTACTGCGAACTCCCAACCCCAACCCACGTGCCCAGCGCAGTGATTATATGGGCATTACCCCCATGAGGTAAGGCTCTTATCAGGGGGGCTCTTATCTGCGTCCAGCAGTGGACCAATATAGGCTGTTGAGGTGAGGTGAGTTGAAGTACTAGGTTGGTAGTACGCATCAGGGGGCGTCAATAGAGGCGGTCAGCACAGGACCGTGATGGATGGCACAAACTTCGGGAGGCCTAATACTCAGCAGTGGGTAAAATCCGGCTGGCAGGATGATGATGATGAAGTACTAGGTATTCTACCTTCAGAAACCACATTGAATAGATAGGTAGTCCAAGAACAAGAAAGCCCGCTTAAGAAGTCATAGTGCATTCAGTTCTGAAAGCAGTGCCTTCATCAGATATGTGCATTCAGAGGGTCTCGAATTCAGGCGGGGCATAACGAATTCCTAGCTGTTCTCGAGTTCTTGGATGTGATTCCCATCACTGGCCAGGGACGTAGTAAGGGGCCACGTTAAAACTAAACTAACTACCAACAAAAATAGCGGATTTGAGACGACATTGTAGCCTGCCAAGCAGGAGCAGTACCTACCTTGTGGCTTTTTGAACTTATTTACCTATGCACATTTTTCGCTGATTATTTTATTTAGCTGCTGTTATTTTTTACCATAATTTCTATAGGCACATTATTGTATCAACCTCATTTAATATAGGTATGCGAAAGTTTGGATGTTGGGAAAACTACTGCATGCTGCGGATCCGCAGCCTTATTGTCTAACTTGAAACCGATTACCAGTGAACTTCCTCTCAAACTCTCACTCGCTCTCTTTGCGTTCCTCTGAAACCCACATCTTAAAAGTCCCTGCTCACACCACCTCTTTCTATGACAAATCTTTCACTGTACAAGCTACCCGTCTATGGAATGATCTCCCCCTGGACATCAGACGTGCAAAATCACTTCCTACTTTCAAAAAACTGCTTCATCAGCATTATATATCCTTGTAAAGAGTTAGACAACCTTATTTTATGTTTATGTAAGTTTATTATTAATCTCTGTAGGTATTTAGTGTAAGTATTTGTTTCGTTTTCTTTAAATAGGTACATATCTATATATTTATTCAGTGCCACCGTCTTTTTTGTTCCTTAATTTCCAGTCCATCCCAAGGTTGCCTGGAAGAGATCGCTTTCAGCGATAAGGCCGCCCTTTATACTTCCTTTTTTTTTATAAGCTTTTCTCTGTATTGTTTCCTGTATTTGTGTGGTATAATAAAGTGTTTTCTATCTATCTATCTATATGTCGTTCGAGAACAACAGATACTATTTATTCCGGAAAAATGCGTGCGATTTCAATTCCCGTACACTGAACGTCCAGAAAACTACTATATTTTCCGAAGTAGGTACTTTTTGTACAACCAACCTGCACCCGGCCCTGTACAATAAACTACACAATTCTACTCAACCTTGCCGCTGTTTGAAATCTGAAACTCCGGTGCGGAACTATAATTTATTCTGCGCCGTGTAATAGCCTGCAAGGCAGAGAAGCCTTATCTAGGTCTCCAATCCAGTTATGTAGGTGCTAGGTAACTAGGTATATTTTATTAATAACAGGGTGTATGTAATTTAATTATAAGACCGCATGCGGGGTGGTGACAAATTAAGGTGGTATGTTGAAAACTAATTAGTCGTAACGCAATCATATTAATTAAAAACAATGAGGGCAGAATGGCTTCGTTAAGTTGCATTAATTTTGTAGGTTTCTGTTATAATTCTATTTGGCATAAGTATGCCAGATCCGCGTGTGTTTGTCGAACCTAACCAGGATAGACTTTTCAGTTTTTTCTTCACGATTCTGCTTTTGATTCCAGTTAGGTAAGGTACACAGAGGTCTCTTAACTTTTATTTCCCTCTAAGTACTTAATATACCCTTTACCCAATTTTCCTCTTCATCTTAAAAGAAAGTTTTCTGTTCTTCTGTGCTCTACCTATGGGAATTTCTCAAGTCTGAACTAAAATAAGGTTTTTAGTTATTTTTTGTCCTATTGCCTCGACTGACGTAGATTTTATTTTCTTGTTACAAAATTTATTAGGTACCTATTAATATTACGAATGCCTAAGTAACTGTCTGTCTGCTACATTTTAAAGATGAAACGGGCAAACGGTTTTCGATGAAATTTGCCACGGAGATAGATATTATCTACATATACCTACCGGGGACTCAAATAGTCTTTGATATCGGAAAACCACATGCAAAGTCGGCGGCAGAAGCTCGTCTTCAATATAAACTTTATATAACAAGATTCCCGCGTCCAACCTCCTGCAGATGACAGCTGACAGCTGCAACTCCGACTGGCTGTCATTGTTAGACCTGTCATCTAAGTAGGTCGCGGCCCACGCGCGCTGCCGCTGGGCGCTGAAGCCTTTGAAATTACGTGAATACATTGATTCTAGCGTTTATCGCAAACTGGGGCAATAGTTTTACTTGGCTAGGTCTGATAAAGTTATATTTTTGTATGGCTAGATCTATCTAGATCTAGCCACTGAAATATAACGTAGTCCTCCTAAATTATATCTTTCTATACCTTTCTAGGTAGAAAGATTATGATTTAGTAGGATGTCCAGCAAAAGGATATGGGTTCATAAGTGACTAAAACAAAAGAATTCGTAGGACAAAGGGTCCTGGCAGTTAGGCGCCAGGCTGTCACAATAATTATGCACAAAAATTGCATTAAAATGGTTTAAGCCTAGTCCACTAGACCGCATATTATAGCAAGAAAAGGGTCAGCTTTCCCGTTTGTTCTTTCCCACTTCGCTCCATCTCACGTCACGTGAAAAAGTTACCCGAATCAACCTAATCAAAAGGATTCTATCACTAGACGTAAAACGAAGTTTTTAGCGGTTTTCGAAAACGGGGGGGTCGAGCTTAAAAGGTTAAAAGCTTGTTTTTAATAAAGATTATTAAAATATTAAAACTTAGGTAGGTTTTATCTTATACTGGGACTTCCGAAACTAAATGATTCCTGAATTTTGACTCTATAAACTATCGTAGTCTGATGAATTAATTACGAATGTAAGTGGGTTAGCTATGAAACATTGGTATTCTTTTAACACAAATAAGGTTAGTAGTTAACCCGCTTACATCCGTAATCTATTCCAGAAATATTTGTAAAAAATTGTAAGCTCTACGTAGAGCAGCCGTGGTCGTGGCGGTCGCGACGTAAGAATTGACCCCTCACACTATGCCCGTGGATGTCGCCAGACGACGGGCAGCAGCTTCTCTGTGTATCTTTTTCACCCTTACTGGTGGTAATGGCAAAACCACCATTGTGTTGAGGAGGCTCGTTCAGTAGTTGCTAGTGAGAACGTAGAGCAGCATTAAAGAGAGTTTAACCCGACTTTCAATCAAAAGGTCGTATATTCAAATAACAACAACACGATTCGAGAATCGCTCAGGTCATTGAACTGTATTTTTCCGCTCACTGAGCTAGGTAACTAGCTTCCACCAACTCGCCAATACAATAGGTAATTGGTACCTACCTACCTACAATAGGTAAGTACTACTACTGGGCTGTAGCTCGCTACTTAACCACTAAGTACCTTTTAATGAGAATGAATAGGTTCCTTTGTCGGACAGAAGGATATCATATTTCCTTTCACCGAAAAAGCCTTTGAAATCTGTATCAGCATTCTTTGCTTAGGACGAGGGGTAGGTTCTATTAACTGTTCTGTGACAAGGGGTACATAATACAAATGTGGACATTAATGTAGGGTAGGTAGATACCGATATAGTAGATAGATAGGGTGCCACGAAACATCTGTACTAAGCCTAAATGGGGTTATTCTGAAGGGGATCAACTTTTGTTCTACGATTTTTTGAATATCGAACAGTTTTTACTTGTTTAAAAAATAGTCATTTTTTTCATATTCGTGTTTAACTTGTGAAAGTCGATCCCCTCGGAATCACCCTCTTTCGGTTTAATATTACATGTTACGTGGCACCCTGTATTCTCATTCTTTCAGCATGTTTACCCCCTTATCGTTTGACATTGACAGATGACGTTATTCATGATTTCAGCACAAAATGAAACTCGATTTATCACTATGAAAAAGAAATGAAAATCGAACTTGACAAACGCGCTATCTCATACGGAGAACCGCATAATTTTACATGCATAGAGAGATGTAGAGAGCCCAGTATAGAGAATAGTTATTATTTCGATAAGTACAATAAGCCGGCAATGTATCATCAACACCGAAATAACACTTGCAAAAAACGTATCAGTAGTCCGGTTACTTAATTGAACGGTAGTCCGGTTGACTTTAACGTAACTGGACTACTGAGACACCGTTTTATTAATGAGACCCAAAAAAACTTTAGTGAAAATTATTTATCAATGTCAAGGATAGGTACTGATAAATCCATCATTGATTTTATAATGCCTATCCTTGTCATCTCTACTATCCATTAAAATCAACCGGTCAAGTGCGTATCGAGCCACGCGCAGTGTAGGGTTCTGTAGTTCACCGTTGCACGGTTTATTATCATAAACAAACTAATTTGCCTGTTTTACACAAATAACTTTACCTAAAGTCATTTTGAATGGAATTTGTTCGTAATTAAAAGCGACCACCAGAGAAAACTTGAAGAAAACCCAGTGACCTATGATAAAATGTACAAAACATGATCATATGTCACCCTCTTTGCAAATGTCAGTCTAGAGGAGGTGCGGTAAAGAGCACTTTACGTAAAGAGTGGAAGGTCTAAGTTTGAGGAGCAGCTCGTTAGTGGACAAGGTCGAGAGAGTGTCGAAAGCTCTGTTTAATCGTTACAGCAGTAAAGAGACAGTAATGGTTGTTAACCAACAGTATGACAGGGGTTTTTCCATCTCTTGTATTGTACCCTTCGCTTCGTCACAAAAAGATCTTTGAAATCCTAATTCTTGTTTGAGAAATACAAAAATATGTAGAGCAATGAAGCAATAAATTGAGTAGACCATTGACTTATCAATAGTTTGGTCTAGCTAGGAGCCTACTTTTAAACATTTTTCACCTTTTATTTTGAATAATTACAGTTCATATTAATTTATTCCATTCAGATACATCAGATGAAGATTTGGAATAATCACAATACAGATTATTTAAATTTAAAGTAGGTAAATAGGCTTAAAAAAATTGTTTTTGTAAACATTAATTTATTTTTATGAGAGCCATAAATCTACCAATCTATTTTAAACATTAACGACGGTTGAGATTTATTGAATTTCACTAGAAACTTGCCCGTTACAAACGGAGCATGAAGGGTCTTAGGGGTTGAACTGACCCGCTGAGAATAGGGTTTAAATAATGTGCCCAGCAACAGATTCGGGATTATATTGAGCATACGTCCTGGTCTCAAGTCATTTATTTAGTCACTCGACGATCGCCTCGCGGTTTCACCCTCGTAGTTCCCGTTCCTGTGGGAATTCCGGGATAAAATATAGCCTATGTCACTCCCTGAAAAGTAAGCTTCCTAACGGTGACAGAATTTTTCAAATCGGTCCAGTACTTTCGGAGCCTATTCAATACAAACAAACAATCAATCAAAATCAAATCTTTCCTCTTTATAATATAACTGTAGAAATATTCTAAGTAGCAAACTAATGTGTGTGTATTTATTGTCTATGATCTGATCACCCCGTGTGCGTACCTCCTAAAATGAATAAAGTAATTGTCTGTGGAAAAACCTCTTTTTATTAGGTTATGGGCCCAGATTATTTCTGGGCCCTCTGCCTTCTGGTGACGGCTTAGATTTTTAAGAAATAGATATACTTACTTGTATATACTAGTTGTTATTGTTTTATTCTGTTTATTTAATGTTCTATGTGCTAAATAAATTCATTACTAGTAATCTATAAATATCTGGATAATGTCTGAGATCTGAGTAAGATTTACAAATCTTCTGAGGAGCAAAGAGATGAAACTTTTTAAAGCAACAAATCTTTACGCTGCGTACGCTCTGATTCCGACGCGGTGGACGCACAGCTTTGGGCTCACTGTAAAGGTTCTGAAACGTATCGCATATTCTCACAAAAGCTTTAGAACAACTCTTTGGCGTAACAATACGCATTCAAAGATGGCGACAATGCGTTTCCGGTGCTTTCCCGCTGCTGGCCACTTCCGGCCGCCGCCATTGTGAGCTGGAGACCAATCTGGCTAGTGGAATGCATGCTGCTTTGCTCAATTCAAAAGATATTTTTCAACAATTTATAGGAAGGTGTTTTGAGTCCTATTTAAAAAAAAATGTTGGCTCAATATTTATAATATATAATATAAAGTTTATAATATATAATTAGTTTTATAATATTCTCCAGATGTGTTTTTCTGAATTTGTAGGCATTTTTCCAAATAATTCTAAGGGACTTGGTTCAGTCCACGGGGTCGTTCTCGGGCAAAACCAACTCTTATGTCACTTACATAAGTTAGCTAACGAATCAGACACTTCGATTTTCGTTTTTACGAGTAGACCCCCAGGCTCAAAATACGTCGGAAAATTCTTCACATGTATGACCGGTTTTTTATGCCCTTTTTGTAATATAAATTATGGACTCTTATGATTGATTGTACGAAAATAATTTATGTACAAAAGCCAGGATGGTAAGGGATAGGTAGGAAGCGTAATATCCAACGCACAACCGAATATTTTGTTGCTTGCCTGCTTGGCCCACGCACGCTCCAACTCTGAGTCAGTCAGCCATGAGTACCAGTCAGTATACATTCTATGACTGACTAGGGAACTGCCAACAGGTGCGAATGCGAACGGTATGCTTTCAGAGCGATGACAATAGATTGATACCTTTTCATCGAGCTGTTGATTCAAGAGCTTTGCTTACAGGACCGTTGCTTTTGAAATTGGGCTTTGTTGGAAGAGAAAATGTAGAGTTATAAAAGTAGGTACCTAGCATGGCATGGATAATAATGAGGGGCGAATCATAAAGAAACGGGAAAGTTATTAAAAATACCTTTAATTTATCTGTCAGAGAATATTATTATAGGGCACCTTATACAGGGTGGAAAATAAATAAATATAAATAATGCCTCACAATTCACACAGTATCATCTAGCCCCAAGCTAAGCAGAGCTTGTGTTATGGGTAGGTAGGTACTAGATGACTGATATGCATTAAATAGAGGAAAAGCCTCCCTATTCCATTACCATTCATATTTACGCCCCAGTTGTTTGTCCGGACATCGGTTTTGGTGAAAATTGCTAGAATATTCTGCACAGCATCCAAACAATTTATCACCAGATATGAGTACAGCTCCATGCATCTTCATCTTGCGTTACCAAACTTTTACTATTTACTCACAGAAAGTGTGGAGTATTCTCCTCGTGGACAAAGCTATCTTCGTCTTGGGCGTGATTAATTCCCTCTCACATTCAAGATTCTAGTAACTAACGTAGTCGGAGTAAAAAAGGTGGGTGCTTCTAGACAATTTATAGCACTGTTTGTTATTTTATGACATGACGGTTTGACGATATCTAAAAGTAATTCTGACTCATTTCATTGATCTATGAATGAAGTCATTCCATCAGGAATAAAGGGAATAAAACGAAGATTTACAACCATTACAGTTTTAGTGGCTTTTCCATCAGTTTAGCGAGCACCTGAGCTTTTACGAGCCGTTCTATTGTTATGGCGTTTCAAAGTGGAAAATTTGAGTGAATCATTACTGCTACAATAGCTGTTGAGATGGGAAATCGGAAATAGTTTCCAAGAGCTGTGTGGTGCCGGCTTAGAATTTACACCACCCCCGCGGTTGTCGTAAGAGGCGACTGGATATCAACCGGGATCGGGCAGCAGCGCCTCCTGTAGAACAATAAGGAACTTCGGTCCAATAAAATTCTACCACCGAACTGTGATCCCTAACCCGCATTAGGTACCCCCCATGAGATAAAAGTCAATAAGGCGCTTATCAGGGGGCCTGCGTCCAGCAGTGGACCAATGTAGGCTGTCGAGGTGAGGTGAGGTGAGACATTATTCTAGCTGATGGTGCCCCGAAATAAACAAATAAAGAGGTTAAAGGAGCGTTAAGGGAACTGAAGTATTGAATTTCAGAATTCGTTGCATAAAATCGGATGAGACCTCGTTTACTTCACCGAGTTGAATGAATTGTCAGAAAGAATTATTTTTAGGTTCATTTTGATTCCTTTGGGTCTCTCTGGGCGCGTTCGGTCCATACATAATTCTGAATTCATTCTGATAACTTATGCATTCATTCAGCTTAGCTTCAAGTAGTCATACATTTGTGAGAAAAATTCACAGTAGCAGCCCGGGGTCAGGCAGATGGCGAACATGGCGGTGTTACAACCTTTGCCTCGGAAAATCTCGGTTGGTCTGTCATCCCAATTATGAGAGTAGGTACTAGTTTATGCCCGCGGATCCGCACGCGTTGTTTCTATAGAAACGTTTAAAGTTAATTTCTATCCCATGGGAACTGATTTATGTGATAAAAAGTATGTTTGCCTATGTTTGATTCCAGGGTTAGAATTACCTGTATGCAAATTTTCAGCCCGATCCGTTCAGTAATTTTGGCGTGAAGAGGTAACAAACATCCATCCATCCATCCATCCAAACTTTCGCATTTATAAGTATTATTATAATTATTATAATATTAGTGTGATGTGATTAATTAAAGAGATTGCACCTGTGTTTGCACATACACTATAATATTTTTTTATTTTTGGTGACTGTACTACGGAATACCGGAAGTCGAAATACCGGAGAAGAGAACAGTATACTGAAAGTACCTACATGAGGCCGCATAGCGGAATACCGAAAGCACACAACACCGAAAAACTGTAGATCGGACGATCCCAATCTCGAATGCACGCTATATCGAAAGATCACGAAATCGAAAGAACGCTATGTCGAAATTTTCTTTAGGGTTGTTGTACGTTCGTTAGTCATATTATGTTATGACTTATGATACAGATACATATTTGATTCTTGTTCATATTTTATAGGTACACAATTTTATTATTTAGAAACACTTTTTTTATGTTTAACTACATTCAATAAGACTTATTGTTTACTTGTATATTATATACCTAGATACCTACACTTTGTGGAACTCTATTCCCGGAGGTGGGCGTTGCTATCTGCGACACAGTATTTATTTCTCCAGGTCGGATCGCTGCCTATTTTTGTTATTTGCCTTCCGATATGTTCCGAAAGACTTTTTTATGTTTTTAGGGTTCCAAAAGTAAAAAAAGGAACAATTATAAGATCACTTTGTTGTCCGTCTGTATGTCTGTCTGTCTGTCAACGCCCTTTTCTAAGGAATGCGTGGCGGTATTGAGTTGAAATTAACATCAAATGGGTACTCAAGTCGGTAACCTCTTGGAGCCTCGATATAAATAAAACTCTAAGTAAACCTAATGTTACAGCCGTTTATGTCCGAATATTTTCAAATTTCCAAGGAATCACATGCACACATAACCTATAGGGTACTTCCCGTTGACCTAAAATCATGAAATTTGGCAATAAGCAAGGTTTTATAGCACAATTAAAGGAACAAATCCGAAAACTATAAATTTGTAGTTTATTCACTAAAAAAAAATTGATTCTCGCCATGGACCAAACCTACTCGTATATAGGGCATTTCCCTTAGACCTAGTATTATGAAATTGAGCAAGAACCAAGGTCTTATGGCACAAGTAAAGGAAAATTTATTTTCGCCATGGACCAAAACCTGCTCATGGTACCTACCTACTTCCCGTTGGCTTTGAATCATGATATTTAGCAAGACACAATACAATTATACGGAACCCTTAGTGCTCGAGCCCGACTCGCACTTGACATTTTTCTATTTGTTTACTTATGTTTTTTATATGCCCTGCGCAAAGTGCGCACATGGCTAATATTCGTTGAAACTATTCGTCGTGGCCGAAATCCGGCTAAGAGGACATTTATTACGAAACTGCTAAAGACCTAGGTACTTTTCTTCTAAATTCAAAAGCAAATAATTCCTGCCGAGACAAAAGCAAAAGACCCACTTGAAAGAGTAAAACAACCCTGAAAATTCAACTAAAAGCCCAGCCCCTAATAAAAGCACTTTCACAGTTTGCATAAATGATGCGAAAAGATTAGTTTTTGGCTGAACACCTCCTGCTTATTTATGTAGGGTCGCTAACAGGATCAACAGGATCGGACCTTGAAACATTGGCGGGAAACCAGAGGTAAGTATTATAAACGCCAACTGGGTTGGCGCTCACACATCCAACACCGCAACCGCACACGGCACAACACAAAAATGTGCATGACGGTATTAGATAACAAACAGCTCGCGGGCCCCTCGTTTGAAGCTTCTGGGAAGCCATTTGGTCACTGTAAAATGTATATAAAGATAACGTTTAAGACCATATTTGAATGCTTATTCATGTGTTGTGCGGTAGCGGTATTACACGTCTGTGCTCAGGCCTTAAATGCTCGGTGCCACTTATTAGTAAGGGGCTGGCGATTGGTTTACCTCAACCTCAACAGCTTGTGTTGGTCCACTGCTGGACGCAAGCCTCCCCCTCATTGGCGGATACAGGGGGGGGGGGCCATGGGGGCCATGGCCCCCCCCAAAAGACCTGGGAATTCTATACTTTCGACTCTATTTTTGGAGTCAATTTAGGTGCTATTTAGGTTTAGGTTTACACGGCATACCTACTCATCTGTAGGTTAGCTATGTACCTTTATTATTATTAGGAAACAGAAATATATCCTGAATTTTTACTTGTCAGTACCACCACGTCCACTTGCACCAGCAACATAAATACTTAAAAATGTAAACTTTTACATTCTTGGGTTGAATTTCTAAAAAGCTGAACACGTAATTTTCCATCAAGCAATAGGCAAAATACCTACCAATTTTCATGTTTCTGAGTAACGGAATTCGTAAAAGTACTACAAAGGATAAATTTACAAAAATACTGAAGCACGTCTTATTTATTTACCGTCCGAAAAACTAAATACCTAAAATCCCTAGGTATCAAATTTTACTGGTTTAACTTCAAGTTAAATCGAAAACTAAACTAGAAACTACTATTTTATCCTCTTATAGCAGCTATTCTCAAAGTGTGCTCCGGGCCTCTGTGGAGGCTCCGCGACAATACTGGTCATATAAAAAAATAAAGGTTCAGTACATAAACATGGTTGTGGAGAAAATTATACATTATATAATATTATATCAAGTTATATGACAGTCAATAATCATATCAATTTTAGCGCGGCGGAATACTGCGTACTGCGGAATTGTTTTTGCAGTTCTTAATTTCATTAAGACCCGTTTAGCCGTTTAGGCGTGAAAAAAAAGAACCTATTAGTGTTGATACGTTCTCTTTTCCCAACAGTCGCTAGAAATGACGCAAAATTTTAGCGGCTCGCTACGCTCGCCGATATTTTTGCCTTGGCTTTCTTCTCTTCCACAAATTTTCCCACCGCCGCTAGAGTCTCAATAATTTTCGCAGCTCGCACCACTCGTCGGCGCTGTTAAATTGTATTTGCTTTCTTTACTTTCACAAATTTCCCAATCGTCTCTAAAAAGTCTTTAAAATTTTCGTTTTTATGTCATCTCTGCTTTCGTTTCTCTCACAAATTTTGCAATCGTCGCTAAAAAAAACATGAAAATTTCGATGGTCGCTCCGCTTGCCTATTTTGTATGTATACTCTTTACTTCACAAGTGTCCCAATCGGCGCTAAAATTCTCAAATTTTTGAGGCTCGCTCCGCTCGCCGCACCGTTTTTATATCGTCTTTTCTACATTTTCACTTACAAATTTCCTAAATTTCGCTAAAATATGTTTATAAATTTCGAGTCTCCTTCTGCTCGCCGTTTTTATATCATCTTTTCGCTCGCAAATTTCCCAATCGTCGTCGCTAAGACTTTAAAATTTCCGAGGCTCGCTTCATTCGCCGTTATTATATCGTCTTTTCTTCCTTTTCTCTTAAAAATTTTCCAATCGTCACTAAAATATCTTTAAAAATTTCGAGGCTCGCTCCGCTCGCCTATTTTATATGTTTGTTCGTTTCTTTTACTAATATAAGTCCCTAAAAAGTCTTTTATATTTTCGAAGTTCGCTCCGCTCTCCATTTTTTTCATTCAGGCAACGAACTTAATTTAAGGTCTCTGTCAAATATTTCGATGTCCAAAGGGTTTAAGAACCGCTATCTCATAGAATGATATTTTTTCGGCGCAACGCCGCACTGCCGTTTCTCCTTCCGCGCCGCCCGCGCGTGACTCGATGATTTATTTTGTAAAAAAATATTATACTTATTATATTTTATAAAATATTTATAAAATATTTTGCAAAAAATAAAGTTTTTATGCTAATAAAAACTTATTTTTTGTTTACCTGTAATTTTAACCCTTTCTCCAATCTTTGTCAAAATGGCCCCCCCCAAAATGAGATCCTGGATCCGCCCTTGCTCCCCCTGATAAGTGCCTTATTGGATTTTTTCTCATGAGGGGTAATGCCCATAATTCCCACGCTGGGCATGCGGGTTGAGGATCGCAGTTCGATGGTAGAATGTTCTGCAGGGGTCGCTGCTGCCCGCCCCCGGTGGACATCCCTTAGTCGCCTCTTACGACACCCGCGGGAAGAGTTGGGGTGGTCCGAATTCTCAACCGGCACCACACAGCTATTGATTTACCATAGAGTCTTAAATGTTAGAGACATTACCTTGCCATCGCTCTTCCAGTAGATGAAGAAGCCGTATTCGTCGACCTTGAACAGGCAGTTCTGCTCACACTCGGTGTTATCCTTCTCCTCTGTCCAGCGGTCGAAGGTGGCACCCTGGGGAAGAAAAGAAACTTGTTTTAGACTAAGTAGGCACTTACTATAATTTACAGTAGACGGAACAAGCAAATGTCCAATCGGGTAACTCGGAAAAGGTAAATCGAAGTTTCGGTTTCGTTGTCGTGCAAAACCAACACTTATGCCGCTTTCATATGATCAGCGTTTGCACAAAAACGAACAGAAATTTCGATTTCGTTTCTAAGAGTACGGGCCCCGAGTCCTTAGGATGAGTTTTGCATAATGTACAAAAAAGTATTATGTTTTTGTTTCTTTCCATATAGGTACCTAATTAGCATGTTGCAGCGCCTAGACCTAGGCTATGCTAATCAGTCAAGACATTATGTAAATAGTTTTGGGAATAAAGTTCTTCCCTGCTCGGGCCAACCATCTTATCCACATGCACTAGCGCATGGCTTGACCCGAAAAGATAAGACTCCACGTATTAGTGAGCCACTTGAGATAAGAGAGCGTATTTTGGGAGAATACCTGGGAGAATATCACTTAGGGACGAAGTATTAAAGTCTATACTGTGCCCGTGGGCTCAGCAATAATAGTATTTCTGTTGTTTATACCTACCCTATTAATAAACCGGAAAAAAATCAGTTGAAACTAAGGACCTACAGCATAATAACATTTTTGAAAAGTGTTTCAATTAGATTCTATAGTGCTAATGAACCACTAAAAAATTCACATAAGTTTTATTTAATCGTTAATAAAAATGCATTTAAATTTAATTAAACGCTTCCGACTGATTGATATGCAACTATTGATATGGATCATTGAATTGAACTATTGAATTGTTTCAATTGTAAATACTAGTATAATTTTCTATACTAGTTTTTACAATTGAAACAATTAAGGCGGTACCCTACCTCGTTATTGTGTGAAGAGGATAGGCATAGGATTTCGCGTTCACAGGAGCGGGACAGAGCAAAGCGGCGTAAGCCCAAAAATCAAGTTTTTAGTAGTTATTTGCTCCCCACAAACATTAGAATAGTTAATTGGAAAAAAGGCAACATATAAAATGTTCTTTATACTTAGCTCAATTACTATGCTTAATCTCAAGATCGTATCATCTGTATTTATTGAGAAATTAGGGTTTTAGTAAAAAATTAGAGGTAACTTTGCGATTTTTTTCTATCGAGAAAATTTTATGGAATCGTGTTTTCGAAACATATGATCGATAGAATAAGTCCTGAACTTTACCATATATAAATTTCAAAGTTAAATATTCAGTAGTTTGGAAGATATGGAGGTCCGACGGAGTTGAAAATAAGCAATTTGAGGGTAGGTACAAAATACAAATGAAACAATCCCACACAATGGGCCTCCCCAACTCCCATGGGGCTAGTGTCATACCATCGGGCCTCTTACCATCGTCACGCAACAGACCATACGGTTCGAGAATAGCAAATAGCTGAAAAAATCTTAACAAAGCCACAGATATTATAATACTAATACCAAAGCTGAAACCTTTAAATTGAATTTTAAAATTTAGTTTGCTATTTTCAAATACCCTATTGCGTAACCGCGATTCGTAGCATCGCTGCTGTTGTCAGGGGGCCTACTGGGAAAAGGAAAATCAAAGTTTCGTTTTCGTTGTCGTGCAAAACCAACTCTTTATCCCTATCTCTAGAGATTAGCGTTTGCACGAAAAATATTAGAAACTTCGATTTCGCGTTTAAGAGAACGGGCCCTTGAGATCGTAGCCAGCAACGTAAAAGGATTATTTCTAACCGACGCGACTCTAAAAAAGAGGAGGTTCTATGTTCGGCCGCATGTTTTTTTGTATGTATGATCGTCTATTTCTCCGTCATTATGGACCTATTTTGTTTTTTTTTTTACGTTTTCGAACTCTAATTCGAACCTTGTTTTCGCTACGCGTGTACAATAATTCATTGTTAAAATTAGTGTTTTGTATTTAATGAATAAACCTGCTGTTACGTTGTTGTGTATTGTTGTTGTTTTCATTTTTCCTGTGACATTTATTCACAAAGAAAATTATACTAGTATTTACAATTGAAACAATTGAGCTAACTGCTGACTGTTGCAAACAGTCTACAGATAGCTCAACTGATCCATATCAACACCAGTCGGAAGCGTCCCCAAGACGCTGGCTGCATTTTTCCTTAATTCAGAAATGGCTTTGTCGTCATAGAATATCTTGGTTCCTAGAACCCAGTGTAGGGCCTATGAACTATAGCTAGGTATAGATCGACGGATCTAGCCGCATTTTGTCTTCAAGTCCGACTGCGTCTTATACTGACCTTTCGTTTAGGTAAGCAGTTACTTCAGAAGTCAAGAGAAAGCTTCCGCAACGAAACTGTTCGTGGCTTGTAGGTAATTACCACCTGAGAGCCGGTGCTTGGCAAACCGCCAGGAACCAGACCAGGGATACACACAAGCCAATTGATCTCGGAGCAGGGAATTAAATGATTACCTATTCGTAAAAAATATATGAGCGTCTGGTCTATGCGACGCGTGTACCGAGAGCTGGTGAGTATCTGGCGCGGCGCATCAGCATTGCCATACAGCGGGGCAATGCAGCCAGCGTAGCGGGGACGCTACGACTGGTATTGATATGGATCAGTTGAGCTATCTGTGGATTGTTGTAACAGTCTACAGTTAACTTAATTGTTTCAATTGTAAATACTAGTTGTAATTTGTTTCTATTAAGTATTTGATTTTAATTTTCTTTGTTGGTAAATCCACAATGCAACATGTAGGTGCACCTATGTATCTTCTAGTAAGAAGAAAACCTAATAGTTTGACATTTTAAGAGAATCATTGGGAAATGGGTTTTATGTATCAACTAGTTCGATAGTACACAATTAAATAGGTACCTATGCTGAAATATATATTATACTTACGTTATTCTAAATTTGTAATCCGGTTACGAAGTAAGAAAATTTATTCCTTCTACGTTGCTAGTTTTGTTACGAAATTGTTACATCAACGTTGAATGTAGATTCAACATCATCATCAAGCTAGATTTTTGCTCTAGATGTTCGTAGAATCAAATCAATAATTCCATACTATTTTAAGTATATAAATCTAACAGTAACTGTGTCTGTTACTTTTTCAGGCCTAAGTGGCTGAATGGTTCTTAATGAAATTAGACAATTAGGTAGATAGTAAGTATACCAAAGGAAGGATATAGGCTACTATTGTCCTCGAAAAGCGCGGGGAGAAACAATTTAAGTGGTATTGTTTTTAACATCGGATCATATAGATCGGAATTGGATCACATACTACGTCTTAATATCGCAGACTTGTGAATCGTGTGCAGTGAACAGGTAAAGATTACCAAGTCGAGTGTGCGCCTTCCACGGGGCAAGGGCGCAGTGGGAGCGGAGAGCGGGCAGCCGGTATGAGCCCCCGCTCATATCGACTCATAGCGCTCATAGCGACGTTTCGCCGCTCAAAATCTTTTTCTTAGTTGACTGTTGAAACCTGGGATCTCGACAGCAACAATTGTGGTGATTTTGTTACCACGACGCAGTGGTAAAGACACAATTCGAAGTCTGTTTTATTCTCCGATCGAAGCGGCATATCCCGCTTGCTCCCCAGCAAGTGACGTGTAGTGAGGGAGACGAAGGAGACGAACGAAGAAGTATTATAGCTACTAAAGAACGAATTGACGAGTGATTAAAGCAACCAATTTGTCATGTTTTCTTTGAGATTCGTCAATAAGCGCTGTCTGAGACGCTGCACAGGTATGTCTCTCGTGAGGCGTTGGGAAACTTGGGAATATCTTGTAATATCACAACAAAAAAAAGATTAAAAATGTTCTGTTTTTTTATTACATGTGATGAAGATACCTACAAAACAAAGAACCCCAGAAGGACCCACTTCGTTGGACGATCAGATTGGATTATATAAACGTTGTATAATATACCTATGTACTTATGTATATTAGGTATATCAGTTTAGTTATATACTGTTTCTGCACTATCAACCCATTTTTTCTGATGATGATGATGATACTTAATTTTTTTTTTATCCATCTCAAGGTTGCCTGGGATAAATATTTCTCAGCGATAAGGCCGGCATTTGTACTATGCTAATTTGTCATTTAGATATAAGACTTTTATTAACTTTATTTACTTGTACAATAAAGTGTCAATTCATTCATTCATTATAATCGCTATCAGTACCGCCGCGCCCCGCCCGCCCAACGCGGCTTGATTTACGGCCCGCCTAAGAAGACTCCTATGATAACGGCTATTCCAGACGCTGCCTACGTTGCTTTTATTTACATTACACTGTAAGAATAGAACCGTTGAAGAACACTAGGAACGCTCTTGAGCTTGGCTCTTAAAATATCGCAACTTATTAGTTGCGATATTAACACTAATATTTTAAATTCGAAAGTTTGGATGTATGGATGTTTGTTAGCTCTTTACGCCAAAACTACTGAACGGATCGAGTTGAAATTTTGCAAACAGGCCTCGAATAAAACTATACAACAAGTACTTTTAATACCATAAAACTGTTCCCATGGGATAGAAATTACCTTTAAACGTTTCCATAGAAACAACGCGTGCGAAGCCCCGGGTAGAAACTAGTATCAAAATATGCAAAAGTTGGATGTTTACATGTTTGTTGTTGTTTACATGGGTGAAATTTTCAATAGATGTAGTTCGGGACAAGGATTAACATAGGTATAGGTTCCTATCCCGAAAAAACGCGCGCGAAGCCGTGGGCGGAAGCTAATACCTAATATTAAGATGAAATTCTAATGATTTGAAGGTATTAGGGCAAATTGGGAGCGTAGGTGCCTATCTGCTGATTAGGCAGGGTGGTAGGCGTGAGTCTATTTGACGTTAATAACGAGACGTGACTAAATAACGTAATAACGTGTCTGTAATAACGTGACGTCTCGTTTTCGTATGGGATTTGCGTAGTTACCCGTCCGCACGATAGAGGCGCTGCAGTGTTTTATGGGAGTCGATTTTGTGACATCCCTATTTTATTGCAGATTCCTTTAGAATCAATTCAAATGCGAGAGTAAAACTCCCGCGTGTCTATTAACCATGGTTACTGAGAAATTAATTTTTGAAAATAATTATTTTTTGACCAGATAAATAGATAAGTACTAAAAAAATCTAATCTTCTAAAATCTTAAAACAATAATCAGGTCGATAATGATGGTAGATAAAACCATCGACGGCGCACAATTTAATGCAATAAGAAAAAACCTAAGTTCAACCGTTACGAAATTATTAGATTTTTTTTCATTTTATGTTTTTATTTTTTTACTCGATAATCCGCCGTATTAGGACGAGATATTTCACCAAGCGGTTGCTTAAGGTGTCTTACATGTGCCCTAATAATATCACGACCTCTCTCATAAAACACTGTGCGCTGGACTGATTTGTATGGAAAACTAGCTTCTGCCCGCGGCTTCGCACGCGTTGTTTCTATGGAAACGTTTTGAGGTTATTTGTATACCATGGGAACTGATTTATGGGATAAAAAGTCGCCTATGTTTGATTCCAGGGTTAGACTTACCTGTATGCAAAATTTCAGCCTGATCCGTTCAGTAGTTTTGCCGTGAAGAGGTAACAAACATCCATCCATCCAAACTTTCGCATTTATAATATTAGTGTGATAGTGTGATGTGATGGAGACGTGACGATCACGACTCGTATGAACTCACCCTTATCGCGTCGGATTGAACTTTGTTGTACCTAATTTCGGCATAAGTTGGCAACCAATTATGCAAATTATTTACCAGTGGTGTAAATAATTTGCATAACTTTCGACCCCCTTGGGCCGTTAAGCGCAAATTAATTAGGTCATGTTATTTTGGGTTAGATTCAAATTAAAGTAAACAAGGTGTCCTGTGTTCTTCAAGGACACATCGTCCATAGTGCTCCTTGGTGTAATCTGTGGGCTACTATCATCGATCTAAGTGAAAAAGGGGAGATGAGGTACTAGCTTTTCGTAATAAGTCTCAAATTAGGTCCACCCACCTCAATCATAGTCGGCGGCGTTCGTGTTACGCGTGCTTGCTACGAAGTACTTTAGTGTGATTTATGGACTAAAAGACTACAGCAATGCCCTCGTGTTTGTTCATTATAATTATTGCACAAGATGGGATGTAACTGTGAACGAGTTGTAACACGGCCAGTTGTTGGGTCAACGCTGGTAGAATGTACCTACCATATCTACAGATTTTACTTCGATCTATGGCTACTAAAAAGTCTAATGTCTAACTGATAGGTCAAGGTAACGAAGACCTAAAAATGGAACACAGCACTGTAGGTAATCACTAATCAAATTAATGATGTTTTGAAACTGTTCGTTTTCTAAATAGAATAGAAAAAAATGGTTTTACCTGAAGTAAGGGTTCCGGCACGGGGATCTGCCAGATGAAATCGAACCTTTTCGTCATCGTGTAAGGTCACTTATAGCACCGCACCCGATATTCAGCACACGCCCATTATACGGAGCACCCTGTGGACAAAAAATATATTAGAATTTTAAGTGATTTACAAAGTTGTCGGTATATCGAAATTTCTGGTGTCATAATAGCACCTAAATTTTTAAAAGCTGGCGCGATTGTCTTTTGTCTTTTCATACAATTTTCCACTCGCTGACGACGACGACCGACGACGACGCGACGACGCGACGCGCGACGTAACAAATCCAGGCCTCCTTATAGGAATATAAACAGAAGAGGATCGCGCCAGCTTTTACAAATGTATCTATGTTTTTTATAAAGACCCGCTGGCTAGAATTATCATTTATCAGAACCTAAGAATTCCACATTCATTACATAGAATTTTCGTTCATTATAATGTTGGTTGATTTTGTTTGTGTGTTGCTCTCTGATTCCATAGAATTCAAACTTCGAACACCACAAAACAAACAAATGGCATAATTTGAAATCGAAATCGAGCATAAGTAGTCTGTGAATGTTCTGAAACTGGGAGCCTGTCATTATAAAACAAAGGAAGGAGGTTGGTTTCAAACTCATGCCGAGGTTGGTTGTCATGTAAAACAAAGGAGGTTCCGTGTCGCAAGCTCATGCCTGACTTTTAAAAGTAATAACTGCGCAGAATACTGAAATATCTGCAAACCACTGAACTTTTAAAGTAGTCTAGGAAGCTGCTTAAAATCCATATAAGCTCTGGCACTCTTTGAAGTCTGATGAGAGCACTTTGAAAAGCTCGACGACGGATTAGCACGCTCCTAGCTTCTTGGAACTGGGACTTATACAGATACCTATCTCGAGAAAAAATAAGGTACCTAAACCTACTTGCGCTTTACCTATTTATTTAAGGTATTAAGCTACAGGGTGGGCCAAAAGAAGTCATGCGATGTCGATTGGCTCTCTTTTTTTTCTAAAAGAAAAACTTCGATTCTGTTTTTTGATTATGTTTATTTGAACCTTGAGAATTGTATTGGTCAAATCGAGAAGATGATATCGGCTAAATGGGCGCCGTCACAATTGATTATCATACGGGCTCGTTTTATGCCATTTTTCATCACTTCAGCGAGAACTTCGGGCGACAGATTCTCGCACTCGTGTCGAATGTTGTCCTTGAGGTCTCGGGCTTGTTCACGTAAATACGGGACTTCAAAAAACCCCACAAAAAAAGTCTAAAACGGTTAAATCGGGCGATCTTGCGGGCCAGTGCAAATCGCCAAAACGAGAGATGAGGCGACCTGGGAACGCCGCCTTCAGAATATCGGTTGTGGGTCGCGCAGTGTGTGCCGTTGCTCCGTCCTGTGGTTCCATGTCCTGCAGTCCTAATTCATCCAATTGCGGCAGAAAAAACTCGGTCAACATGGCCCTATAGCGCGCACCGACCACTGTTGTTGTTTGACCAGTTGTTGTCGATATCCTCGGCAACAGCGGCGATATTCTCGGCAGAACGGGCGCTCCGGGGCCGGCCACTCTTGGCAACGTCTCGTGTGGTCCCCCATACTCTTCAAGGTTGGTGGCCAAACGGCGCAGTGTTTGCGCAGTCGGTGTCGGACGGCCGGGGAATCGGCGACGGAATTCGCGCTGCGCCAACACCACAGACGAATTGTTACGCAAAAAAATAGACACAATTATTCCGCGTTCTTGGGGAGTATATCGCTCCATGGCTTGTTCACTGGTATTCTGCATCTGTCTAGTCCACAAATGTCAAAACAGATTTGACATTGGCGGCCATTTGCAAAATTGAGAGCATCTTCTAGTAGGGTGATTTCTTTTGGCCCACCTAGTACCTAGGTACTTATGACTAGTATGTATGGATTAGCTGCATTTCTCACGCGCTAAATATAGAACATTATTTATTTTATTAGTAACATAGTTGTATTATGTTTAACCAATAATTAAATATACTGTATAATATAATGTACTTATACAGTACCTACCCAACTTGAGGATAATGTAGTTTTCTATTAAAAAAAAATAGATATTTTTTTGTAAATCGGACCAGAAGTATTTCCTACGATGACTTCCTAGTTCCTTCCTACTCACAAACAAACTCGTAAGGTCACAAACTTTTACTTTTGATAATAATACAGGGTGTGTCAAGACTACTACCGAAACATAGGTGGGTGCAATCAGACCGTGATTTTGAAAATATTTAGCGAAAAAAACCACGAAAAACATGTTGGCCCGTCTACATATTTTTTTTCTAGGTACATATCCATAATACAACACTATACGAACATATCTACCTAATTCTCTAAATAAGGTAGAAAAGCTGATTTATTACGAGAACACGTCAAAAATAATAGTTATGATGATGAATAGGCAGGCTGATGTCAGCATCGATACGATACGCGACGCGAAGATCAATTTGTATGGAAATATTAATTCCGCACAATATGCAAATCTCAAATGTAATTAAGTCGTCTTGCGGCCTGCGACACTATATTTTACTCCTGCAGGTCACATAGCTTTCTGTTATGTTGAAATTGCTTTAAGCAATAAGGTCGCCCATTGAACGTTTTTTATTTTATTTAGATACTAGCTGCGCCCCGCGGCTTCGCCCCCGTGGAAATTTATGTTTCCAACTTTCTTAATTTTTTCTTTCATAAGAACCTTCTCCTGACAATAACAAACACAACAAAGAAAGAAATAGCGAAATCGGTCCAGCCGTTCACGCGTGATGCCGTGACCAAGGAAAACGGGTTTCATTTTTATATATAAAAGACTAGTTGAACTGGCGAGCTTCGTACCGCTCTCGCCTTTTAAACCTTCATATTTTTATATTGTGAAAAAAAAAATGTGAATCTAAACCATTCCCAGATCCCCTTGAACACACACAAAAAATTTCATCAAAATCGGTCCAGTCGTTTGAGAGAAGTTCAGTGACATACACACTCACAGAAGAATTATATATAGTAAGATAAGATAATTTATGTATTTTAAACAATAAAGTGTTCATTCATTCATTCATTCTTTATATTAATACAGGGTTGTTGGTAATTCACTGACACTGTGTAAGCTGCAGATCCTGCCCATCATCAAAACCAAACTTTCGCTGTAAAAGCCACTCGGCTATGGAACAGTCTTCCCATTGAATATCGTGAGGCAACCTCAAATGTCTTCAGATCCAGAGTCTATAGCCACTTTCTTTCGCAAGAATAATTCGGTACGTAAAATATATACCTATGTATTATTGTGTATGTATCTACTATGTAAGTATTAATGTGAGTGTCTGGTCGAAGCGACGCGTGACCCGAGAGCTGCTGAATATCTGGCACAGCGTATCAGCATTGCCATACAGCGTGGCAATGCAGCCAGCGTCTTGGGGACGCTTCCGACTGGTGTAGAATGGATCAGTTGAGTTACCTGTAGACTGTTTGCAACAGTCAGCAGTTAGCTCAATTGTTTCAATTGTAAATACTAGCATAGACTAACTATACACAAGTATAATTTTCTTTGTGAATAAAGATGTTTATTTTAACATGTTAATGTGACTAGTATTTATATTTTATTATGTATGTTTGTATTTGTGTATTATAATTTAGGTATAATATATAATTTAGTTATGTTATTGGTAAAGACACGAATTATTAATTGTACTACATATTATTATTATTATTGTTTGCTTGTTTTTCTGAAAATTTTTAATTCTAGCACTACCTACCTACTAAATTGTTGTACACACTACCCAAAGGTTAGCAGGTAGAGAACTTCATATACATATATCAATGGTAGAGAATGCTAAAGTAGTGTGTACATGGGCGAGAAAACGGGGGATTGTCCACTCACTGATTGTAATGTTTCACCTCGCATAACTTTTTACAGAGTAGTCCGATTTGATCATTCTTTTTTTATTAGATAGGTAGGGTAATTTGGAAAAACAAATCTTACCCTAACGTGACAAAATAGGGGTGATTTATTATTAAGGAATTTTAATTAGGTACTTATGTACTTAAGTATTTTTTTTGTAATGTCTTAAAGTAGGTATCTAAATCTAAAAAATTGCCTAGAAGTCTAGTTAGGTTAGGGCACGTAGGCAGGTACCATAATTAAACCTTCTATCTATATCTTAAAATGCCTATGTTTTTGATAAGTACCTAGGTACGTACTTTTGGGTTTTGTTTTTCAAAACACGTAAAAACGAATGAAAAAAGCTACTTAGCAAAACAAGTTACTCAACTTCTTAACTTCCTGAAAGCTGTTGCGAAACAATAAAAGTTAATATTCGAAAAACATCGCAAATTCCGATTTGATTGAAGGCTGAATTAACTTTTTATGCCTGAATGTCTCAACCTTTTTCAGAAACAAAACAATCTCATTTCTTATTTACCAAATTCGTTATTTTTTTTAACCTGCGACCTTAGTAAGGCCACTTTAAAGAGGCCTGTTGCGTCATTTTATTGACCAAAGTTTTTAAGTTCACTCTTCACTGCCATGTGGCCAACAAAATAAAACGAGTCCGTTCCTTTTTCAAAAACTAGAGCAAAAGAAACTCCTATTTTCTGACTGGAACTCAATGAATCTTCCCCTAGCTATTGAGATACATTTTAGAAAGTTTATCAGGGGAAAGTTCAGAAGGTCCACAAGTAGGTAGGTAGTGTAGGTACCAACCTTGCGGTTGGCAAGTACGTATTATACCCAAACTTTCCCGCTAAGTGCAGAGTTTCGGAGTTGGGAAGTAGATAGTTCGATTGACAAGTGGCTAGTGTGGCTACTGTTGGAAACTTTAGGAGATAAATGTCATTTGACCTAGAAACCTTGTCACTCTTTGTTAGGGCCTTTCTGGATTTACTGTTTTCTTGTAAGATTTTTGGATCGTGATTGATAAAATGTATTGCCAGCCAAGATTTGGAAGCAGATTCCTCATTTTAGTGACTTTATTGACATAAAAAAATGTTGATAGCTTTCCCATCAAATATGTAGATCTCGACGAGCACTTTATTTTACCTTCAGAAACTAGTGCTCTGGGATGGTCAGTTCCCGAGATATCATGGTTTGAAGTTTGACAGATGTCATCCGAAATGTAGATCTCGACAAGTACTACAATTTACTATTATATTTCATAGTTCCATTAGTAGAAGATAATTTTACACAGGTAGTTACTTGATCCATTCGGTAGCACGCACGTTTCAGAGAATCGATTTAAATCGATGCACTACACTAAAACACCATCCCAACCCTACCACGCCAGCAGAATGTCATTCTTTTTCCGTGCGCGGTAGCATAAGCACACTACAAAATTTCTTTTACGCAATACATTTTGTGAATCTACGAAAAATTACAAAAGGAAAAGTGAAGACCAAAGCAATTCAGCGGTATCAAGTAGAAATCAAAAAGCTTGAACAAAAACAAGTGAGTTGATATCGTCGAATTATTGAATTCTCGAACAATGAAGGTAAGTTCATTTTTGAATTCATGACTAGATGTTGCAAATCTTTAGAATTTAACCATACCATACCATCATAAAGTCTGCCTGGAGGGTTTACTGTAGGTACTCCACGAAGGCTAGACATGATGAGTTAAAACCTTGGGGTTTGACTGTAGGTCACTCACGAAAGTTATAAAAGCAAGTAGACTATCTAGAACAATCTAGATGTTGTATTCTTTACAATTCAATCATACCATACCATCTTAAAGTCTGCCTGGAGGATTTACTGCAGGTACTTCACGAAGGCTAGACAGGATGAGCTTAACACCTGGGGGTTTGACTGTAGGTCACTCACAAAGGTTATAAAACAAGTACCTAGAATATCTAGCTAGAATAATCTAGATGTTGTATTCTTTACAATTCAACCATACCCGACCATCTTAAAGTCTGCCTGGAGGATTTACTGTAGGTACTTCACGAAGGCTAGACAGGATGAGCTAAACACCTGGGGGTTTGACTGTAGGTCACTCACGAAGGTTATAATAGCGCAAATAAACATCTAATTTGCACATCAAGGGTTTGTACATCACAAGAACTCATAAAAATTTAAAAATGCTTAGGTACCAGTTAAAAACCTAGCGGTTTGTCTGTAGGTCATTCACAGAGACCATAAAGCAAGTAAGTAGACATCAACTTTGCATACCATTGGATTTTACATCCCTAGAACTAACAATTTCGTACTTAATGCTGTTTCGATGACAAAAAATTGTCAGTAAAATACCTGGAGGTTTGATGGTGGATGACCTACAGGGTCATCCACGAAGGTCATAATCATAAAGCATGTAGGTAGTCAACTAAACTACTCCGCATATCATTGAGTTCAATATTCATAAAACTCAATATTTCCTAAGATTGAGCTGATAAAAACATTTTGCACTACCCGCAAAAATATTTGAAGTGGAATTGGGTTCTTCTTTACAGAAATCGAAGCCAAATTAATTAACGAGTTCCTATTTGCTAATATCTCTGTAGATAATGAAGCGGGTATAAAATAATAATAATATAATACATTATAATATTGTATCCCCGATAATGAAAAATCTAGAAACCATCGAAACTGATACTGGGATATTGACGGACACCATGTCAAAATTGGTAATCCTGTCTTGATAATATGTTGTGCATGTAGTCGTGCACTAGGTGACTCAACTGAAGAGATTCCAGTTGTTTACGGTAAGAATATACACTCGGATGTCACGAAACGAACATTCAATCGAGAAGAAAACGCGCAATAGGCCAATATCTAGATAAATCGTCCCTGAACATCATTCAAGACGAAACTCGAGATGACACCCGTTTTGGCTCAAAATTGCCAGAAAAATCAAAACTGCTAAAGCAATTGAGAAACAAGGGTCGTCAAAACCCACCCCTCAAGCTTCAAACGGGACGCCCTCCGCGTTAACCCGCGGTGAACAAAGGGGGGGGGGGAGGTACAGGTAAGTACATGGCGCACCGCCAGGCACAGAGTACGTACCAGTCGAAATCAAACTCAAGCGCCGCCGCCGGCGTCAGCTGCGCCCCTAGCGTCAGCGCAACACAACCGACCGAATACGAACCGACGTCCTCCACTGCGACAGTGGATCAGGTACTACGTGAAGGCATTATTATAACTGTTGGTTATCTATATATATATATATATAGGACAATTTGTTTTATACACCGATTTGAACGGTTACCAATTTTCGCTGACTAGCAATAATACTCAGTCATATATGCCTAAAGATATCCTAGCTAAGTTGATAAGTCTAACACTTAAAATAACAATAAAGAATTAAGTACACTTTGGTGCAATATCATAGTGTAAAATGAATACTGCTAGCACCATACATTACAATCATAATAACCAACAATGTTGACACCTAACCCTAACAGTACCCATAAGTTTATTTTAAATTTAAAATAATTTGAAAGTTCTTATGAACACAATCAATATTGAAGATTATGCGACCTCTTGTAATCTTCAAAACAAGGCTATCTTCGTGTACAACAATGATCACAAGGATCCATATTTATTGGTAGGTATCATTCATCAAAATTATTTAAGAGAACTTTTTAGTTAACGCATTCACTGCCCAGCCTCGGAGGTGCGACCTGCAAAAGGGCGCGCCGCCGCCGCCTTGCCGCCGCCGCCCCGCGCGCCGGGCGCCGTCAGTCGCCTAACGGCGGCGACGGAGGCGAACATGTATCTCATGGGCCATTTAAGTGACGCATTCACTGCCCAGTCTTAGCGGTGCGATCCGCAGGGGCGCGCCGCCGCCGCCTTACGGCGATGGAGATGGACATGTGTTGCGTGGGCCATAAAAGTGTTTTTTATATTATATCGCATTCACTGCTCAGCCTCGGTGGTGCGACCCGCAGGGACGCGCCGCAGCCGTCTCACGGCGCGATGGACCTGGACATGTGGGTCGTGGGCCATGAAAGTATTAAGGTTTCGACTAGAATCTACAGTTCAGTCTCATATTTAGATGATAGTAGCCAACTAAGAAAAATGTTTTGGTAACAATTTACTGAAACAATAAAACGATTTAATTATTATAAACAAAATACACTTGCACCTAAACAAACATGAAAGCTGCAAGTTTTAAGGCTTCATATCTAATACCTCATCAGACATATTGAGTTTAGCCTTACCGGAAGAAAAACGTAAACCATTATACAGTTGTCACAAAAATATTTGAAATTACCACGATTCGAGTTATGCACAAGTTTTACACAATGGTTTTGAAGACAAAAAAAAAAAAAAAAAAAAAAAAAAAAAATTCGCGCTTCGAAATAATATTAATGACCATCATTACAAAACAATAATAATAATTAACTGATAACAGACAAAAATTCGATTTATGCTGGTGACAGGATGGATAATATTATAAAGACTAAGAAATCCTTAATTTCTAACACCCACTATGACCCATAAAATGTTTACTGATGACTATCGAGGTGCTGCTTGCACTGGCATGGGCGCAAATGGTCACTGGAAAGAATGGGACCAACAATTTCACATTAATAACTTATAACAAGCGGTTTTTTTAGGCCCTAAGAGTATGCCCATAATATTGCGCAAAACTAATGCTTACAGTTAAGACTACGGCAATAAGATAATATAATAGAATTGGGAAAAATTAACCCAGACACTGAATTAGAACGAAACTCACACGACTGTATTAACTTTGGTAGTTCACTCAGTACATCACTTTGGTCTACCTTAGATTGATCGTAGCGCATCTCGCTCCAACGCCAAATGTGACACTTGTGTTGAATGGAACCCCGATTCGGTTTTCACGTTTACTGTTTTCGCCTTTCTCAAATTATTCTAAAGTGTTTACCAAAATTAATAACGAACAATCAACAGGAATGATTGTAATCCCTAACTAGCCTTCTCAGGCTTAGTTCCCTTTATTGAATCGATGGTATCCAAAATCACATAGTTATACAAAGTTTTCAAAGACTTAGAGACCCTTAGAGGGCTGCGATTGTCTCCGGGAAGCGTTTTCACTGCGACCTGTTTCTCAGAAATCACTATAATCGTAGTCATAATATTTAGATGTCATGATTGCTTCCTTTTCTGAAGGACCTTAAAACACTAGTTATAAGAAGGTTAGCTATGGTGGAATTATTGTTAGCAAAATAACATTATTGATTATATCGATTATTTAAATGCACCAATCATAGCTGTGGTAGAAGTATATTCTAACAGAACAATTCCAAAAAGGTGATTTATAATATTGTTCACTTAGTATGTAGTCAAGTCACCGATCGGCTCATTTTAGGCCACAAAATTGGTTCTGACGAACATATTATCTCGCCTCGTATAAGGAGTTTATACTCGTAAGCAGCGGCCGAGTGTACCTTAATACAGTTTTGCAAGGGACCCTTAAACAGTTCTAGATTTCATCAATAATTGATATCTTATGATTTTTCTTTGAATAAATTAACTAAAGAACTAGCGTTATTAAATTGTTATATACCTCTATATATCAGCATTATTATAAACCTCTGCAGCAGCTCGCGAGCAACCAAATATGACAATATGATACATACCACATTTTACAAAAAAAAAAAAAAAAAAAAAAAAAAAAAAAAAAAAAATGTTTACTACATTACAATTATGTCTGCCCCGAGTAACTTATGAAGTGAAATTAGTAGTAATTTATTGATCACCGATTAACATCGGCATAAGCGAGCATAGTCGCTAAGTAATGCTCGGTACATTGTTACAAGAGCAAGCGGAATCGGGGCGTTGCAACTTTCGGCGCACATTGCAGCGGCATGCTGCAACGTCGAGCGCACACGCTGCTGGCCTTTCCATCGAGGAAGGCACAGAACTGGCTAGAAACAGAGCTCGCAAGCCTTTGCCCATATTATAACCATCCAATTTCATCAGAAATTTTTTGCTAGGTCGGCTGATATACAATAGTAACAGAGACTTCATTATTACTTTATGCATAAGAAGTTATGATTGTATTGACTGATAAGAAGTTAAGTACTTACATCATTATTTTTCTTTAATATTTTGTGTTATAGTTATCGACATACTCGTACGATAATAATCTAAAAACAACTATTTGTTTTATATTTATAAAATCTGCTACAAATTAAGCAGAAAAGATAACTGCTCTGAAATACCAAACACTTAAGCAGATAGTTAGACTCTAAACATCTACCTGTGTAAAATTATCTTCTACTAATGGAACTATGAAATATAATAGGTGATTAAAAGAACTTAACAAGTGAAGTTCAATCTCTATTATATGAATAAGTTCCATTAGTAGAAGATACAAGAACCCACCCACCACATCCCAGCTCAAGTTTTGGTTGCTATCCTCTAAAAAGAATGACATTCTGCTGGCGTGGTAGGGTTGGGATGGTGTTTTAGTGTAGTGCATCGATTTAAATCGATTCTCTGAAACGTGCGTGCTACCGAATGGATCAAGTAACTACCTGTGTAAAATTATCTTCTACTAATGGAACTTATTCATATAATAGAGATTGAACTTCACTTGTTAAGTTCTTTTAATCACCTATTTTACCAACATTTGTGCTGGATGTGTATTTCAAACATTTCGATACCCCTTGAAAAGTAACGACGAGATTCGGACGAGTTGTCCCCTTCACTTTTGGTTAAGGGTACAACTCGTCCGAATCTAATACCAAGAGACTTTAGATTCGGACGAGATGTACCCCTACTCAAAAGTGAAGTGGACATTTCGTCCGCGGATGAGTTTGAGATTCGAACCAGATGTACCCTAACCAGTACATACTGTACGGCATCCTGGTAGAGTCAATAAATTTCAATAAAATTCGTAGATACATTACCGAATTTGTATTGACCTCAACTAACAGCTTTTCTTTAACAATAATACAAGCAGATAGGTACGTAATAGAAAATGAATTTCCCGATTCATTTTCATTTTGGCCATTCTCTATTTCTTTCCGTTCTACGCAAAACTAAATATCACTTGATTTTATAAAAAAAAATGTTTTCTATTTTTTATTACGTGTGGAGTGTAGAGGCTAAAAATTAAAACATACTTAATTCAAAAACTAAATCAGAATTATTATGATTTAGTTTTCAAGAAAATTATCATATTATTATGATTTACCTAGTTATTGATAATTTGAGTGGCGTAGGAAATTACTACTACTGAAATTCTATAAGTTAATGAAACGTTGAATTAAAAATTTGTTTGTTACAAATAAATTTTTATTTGTAACAAACAAATAAATTTTGATTCTATTTTAACGTTTAATCCAAGTCAATTGAAATGAAACGCAGTCTATCTGTCAGGCAACGCTTCCTACGTGAAAAAGACTATGGTATACTTAGGTACTTACCACCAACAGACCACAAGAAGAATAATACAATAAAAAAAACCTTTCCTAGGAAATCAGGTAGTGACTACTGAGACTACACCGTGAAATTCTGTATAATAGTGGTTTTTATACATATTAACTTAGTCAATCAAAAAAATATTACCTGCTCTAGGTACATACATACCTACAGGATTTTTTTTTATTTTAGGTCGTGTGAAGTTTGACGATCGTACTTTTTAGCAACAAAATACTCACGTCTTGTTAACAAAAAAAAAGACTTAAAGTCTTCAAACTCTTGTACCTAATGAACAATAATTAGTACAGCAGATTCAACAGTAGCACTCGTAGGTAAGACTTGTAAGTAGGTAAATGTTACAACCCATTCGTGCGAAACCTCTCGTACAACAGCCACCTAAGACAGCCACAATACAAATAGGTATGTAGGTACCTGCTTACTCAAGAGCTCACGTGTGTTACACCGGTTACACGTGAGCACGTGCCACGTGAAATAGAACCAAAGCACCCGGGTAGCTATTGAGGAGCTATTGGAGTGCGGGTAGCGATTGAAAGTCGACTTAACTTCTTTCCTAATGACGCCGCTTGCTTTTCGCTACAAATAATATGATCGCTTTTATGATAACATTGATAATAGATAAAAAAAATAGACAATGTACTTATAAATAGTAAGACAGTAGAGTTACAATTGTTGTATTAAGTTGACATTCGAGAGACACCTTCATCATGGCTAGGCTACATCACACAGCTGGAAAATTCATTTCAGATATTTTCGTGAGTGTATCACTCAGACTATACCTACCTTTGCCACACATTGGCTAGAAAATGAACCAAATGAGCGGCGAAAAATAGTACCTATGCGTGATTTTTTTGTCGTGACCTTCGTTGAGCTAATCTCACCTGATATTAAGTGACGATGTGGCCGAAGATGAAACACGAAGGTCTAAAAGACACCTATTCACTCTCGTTTTGAATAAACTTTTAGTTGGCCGGAAAAACAGAAGCAGGCAGCGAGTGATACATTTTAACTGGCCAGCAACGTAATTATCATTACCTCTTAGGTAGGTAGGTAACTATAGCCTAATGTGTTATGTTATGTATGAGATATAAAATATCTCTGCTAACTGTATTTGCAGGTAAATCCTTGCGTCGTCGTCTGCAAAAGCGTGACCACAACGTGACACGCTGGAAGCCCATTATCTACAATTGCATTAGCGAAGCCGTGTAGACTTGGTACCTACTAATACCTACCTATCACACCAGCACGACACTTACTGCGTCACTTTTCGGCGTTTGAAAAGGTTTAAGTTAAACCATTATTTTAACAGCTTTAGGCCGCGTGGCTCCGCACGTGTCCTGTCCATCGAGTGTATGGTCTCCTTTCACTCCGTTTCGCACACGTGGACCTTTACTTCCCAGCGGCAGTCTGTTCTGAGAGAGTTCTGAGAGCTATGTCGGTGGCTTTGGTTCTTCTAAGGATTCCGTATTCCGAATTCTAGGTATCACGTAGATAAACTCTAAGCATTGCTTTCTTCATAGCCCCCTGAGCAACTCTGAGATTATGAACAAGCGAGGGATTAATTAGTGAGCAAGTTTTACATCCATAGATCATCAATCACTGGCAACAGTGGCTACACACATTGGTTAAAGACTTTTGTCTTGAGGCTCTACGGTATCCGTGAGGAGAAGATATTGCGAAGCTTCCCAAACGCTGCCCAGTCGAGTTGGATTCGTCGGCCGACATCTTTATCGAAGTTGGATTTACTTATTTGGACCATTTGACCTAGGTAGACAAAGAGATCAACAACTTCGTTATCATCGTTTCCAACATGGATTGGTATGGGCGCCATATGAGCATTCAGTCCATCTTCCTGCAATATTTTTATGACTAAACGCATGAATGAATTTGTGCCACGTGAAAACGCTATTTTTTATATAGGGTGTTATTCCAATTACTGCACTACCTACTATACACAATACTTCAGTATTAAGTATTGTGTATAGTAGGTAATGTAGGTATAGCCAATAGACTTACCTATGTCCACAATCTCACATGATCGAACGTGACAATGTTGCCAACACGGTGTGGTGTACCACGAAGGTCTAGAAAACACCACTCTTGTCTTGACACGGGTTTCCGTTTTAATTATATTAAAAGAAAAATTTTTTTTTCTATTCTTTCAATAAAATTGTAATATAAGACTGAAAAAACATTAACTAAGGTAAAAATGTAAGTAAAGTAAGTTTATTTTATATAGTAGTTACTTGTAAGGAATCTTGTCGGAGCGTGGGAGGATAATCAGCAGTAGACAATGGCTTCGATTCCCTTTGCGTGGCTGTAATTAGAAACCCACTTCAGCAGCGCAATAAGGAAAATTACGACTGCAACTTAAATCAGTGTAGTGGTGACTGATATAGAGGTATTTATTTCACTTAATTTTTGCTTATATAAAGGTTTCCCAGTAACCAAAATTATCAACTCTAATGTTAAGTAAGTAGGTAAGTATATCTTTTTTGGCAAAGAAAATTACAATCAAATAATATAACTAAATTAGAACTAGTATTTACAATTGAAATAATTGAGCTAACTGCAGACTGTTGCAAACAATCTACAGGTAGCTCAGTCGGAAGCGTCCCCAAGACGCGCTGGCTAGGCTACATTACCCAGCTGCTGTATGGCAATGCTGATGCGCTGCGCCAGATACTCACCAGCTCGTCACGCTAGTCACGCGTCGCTTCGACCAGCCAGACGCTCAGATAATTTTTGATTTTACTATAAAAACTTCCGTAGTTTGAAGAATTCATTGAATGTGCGCGGAAGGACGCGGTACGGGCGCGACGCGAACCGCACTCACCCTGATGAAGTCCCTCGTTAAGGGATGAAACGTTGGTGTTCTTCCAACACAAACTAGGTTCGAAGTTAACCCGCTTACATTCATAATGAATAATTTTTGATGTTTGATATTTCTAAGTATTTAAGTAAAGGGGGTATCCATAAATTACATGAGGTGATTTTGGCGATTTTTCGACCCCTCTCCCCTTGGTGAGATGTCTTGATATTTTGCTCGATGCCCTCCCCCTAATCTCACATGAGATTTTTCAAAACGAGTATTTTTTTATGAAGTTTAATAAGTTGTAAGTAATCTGTGTTGCTTAGAAGACTTCTGAGAACGTAGCCTAGAATCACAGTGACAAAATCGAACAAAGAAATACTTTGTGATAAATGTGATAATTCATTTCGTTTTTAAATGCTATTTTGTTTGAGGTTTTTAAATTTTTCTGCGTTCCAAAAGGAATAAAACTAGAGGAAAAGTAATTTTCCGTAAATCCTTAACGGTTTTCTATATTATAAATTTGAAACTGCTAAAATGGTGGATCGTGGAAAAAAAACCTACGTGATATTTGCCAAGACTAACTAACACTAATTTATCCCTCAGTGTTGTCGATTCTGTTATTTTAGGATTCCTAACTAAAATTTTACGATTTCTAAATTTTCTAAGTTAGGTTAACTTAAAATTATGATATTCTCTGTAAAAATACCACAAAATCCATATATCACTTTTTTCAAAAGAATCTGCCCGTTTTTCACTAGAATACATTTTAATCACGACCAAATTAGATGCCTGCTAAAATTAGACGTTTCTAATCATAGCTAAAATGCAATGCAAAGAATAGGATTTTAACTATTTTAACTGAGTTGAGTTGTTTTAGATCTGTCTACCTAATTTTAAAACTGACAGTCTAATTTTTGAAACATAGAATAGCTTTCGTCTATTTGACATTCCTAAATCCTAATTTTAGCTAATTCTGAAACAACAGAATCGACACCAGTGTCCTACTAACTGGGTTTTTTATCTCGTGCGTGAGTGACCGAAGCTGCGGGCAGCAGCTATGCGAGTACAGTTACCCTCATATACATATTATGTACGTTACGTATGATTTCGTATAAAATCTTACCAAAAACTGTTTTACACCATTGAAGTATCAAGATTTAAGCACCAACAGATGCGATTTGTAATAAACCGAAGCGAGGTATATCACACAAAGGATCCTTGTAAAGGACATCAGCATTTGGTAATATCAAGGTAATATCAATTTACATTCGGTAGGTATGTCGGACTTATTCAATATCTGATTAGATAATTATCTCGAGGATAAAAAAGCTTGGGACGGGTTTTGCTCCAACTCGAAAAATAACAACTAACAGGCTAAAGGTTTCTTCGTCGCTTCTTTACTTTAGTCTACATACCGAAGCGATAGAAATCAAAAAATATCACTTTATTTCCGTGTCAGTGTTTAGTTTTATATTTTGACCTTTTCTGAGTGTACATTATTGTATTTATGGAAATAAAGAGTTTTGATTTTGATTGACGGTGTACAGTCCACGATAAAATTGTTAAAAGGGGTCATCTCTTTAAAATGTTTTCATATTAATACTTTCACTGCCCATACATGACGCCCATGTCTCCGGCTCCGGGGCCGGGAAGTGCATGCGTCAATAAATAAAACTGATTAAAGAATAGGTACCTATTCAGTTTTATTTATTAAGGAAAAGGCATATTAAAGAGAGGCCTAACCACCTACCAACTAAAAATCCGGTAACGCTGCGCTGTCGCGGCCATCTGCGGTCAACATTTGAAAAAAAACCTAATAATAACCAACTGTTGGAGCAAACGGGCTGGTATGATAGTGACTGATGATGATGAATAATGATGATTTTTCACTCAACATTATTTGGCCGAGAGCTTGTGTTTTGGGTACCAGACGACAGGCGCGGTCCCAGGGGGGGGGGTCACGGGGGTCATGACCCCCCCCAAAATCTTAGTTTAGGTACTTAAAAAATTGCAACCCACAGCTTGATGATTATATTGTCCTGTTTACTTCCGTTACATTGATTATGGTTACCAACTGCAGCAATAAAAAAAAATCGCGGCTCGCTCCGCTCGCCAATATTACTATTGTTTGTGCTCTGTGTTTTGATTAGCACAGAGGCAACGTTCCCAATTTTATTGGTCTGGCTGGTCCGCTATTGTCAGTTTGTATCAATCCAACCACCACAATAAAAAGCACAAAATATAACAAATCATCTGCGAGGTCACTTTGTCAACCAGTACAAAAAGGTCTGGTCGCTGATAACATTTGTCCCATCTGACTATGATCCAATTCCAAAGCTCAGAACCCGGCCCGCTTTAGGTAACTTTGCCAAATTTTCTAAAAAGTTGCCCAAAATCTAACAAAAACCAAAAATTGTCGCAGCTCGCTCAACTTGCCGGCAACTTTACACTGTCTGCCTCTTGTCATGGGCTCATCCCTCGTTTGAGGTCAGTATTCCAAACACTCCAAAAATCTAACGAAACCACTAAATTATCGCAGCACGCTCTGCTTGCCTCTGATAACATTCTGCTGTTTTGATAAGCTTCTGGCTTGCTCTAGTTCAGGACTCCTTCTCCGTTTCAGGCGAGTTTGCAACTGCAAAATATCTAATACCAAACAACTCACACGTACAGCCAGATCATAAAAATTTTCGCGGCTCGCTTCGCTCGCCATTGATTCTATATGGTGTCTAGTCTGTTGTCCGCATATTTGGTTGTTATTCGTGAAACTTTAAAATTGTTCTTCACACTAATAATTATAAATGCTAAAGTTTGTATGGATAGATGGATGGATGGATGTTTGTTACGTCTTCACACCAAAACTACTGAACAGATTGAGCTAAAATTTTGTAGCTCTAAGCCTGGAATCAAACATAAATTATTATCTATATATATATATATTATATTTATCCCATAAATCAGTTCCCATGGGACAGAAATTACCTTTAAACGTTTCTATAGAAAGAACGCGTGCGAAGCCGCGGGCAGAAGCTCATATTTTAGCTTCCTTGTCTTGCATGGACGCTACCTCGGCAATTTCAAAAAAGGCTGCGGCTCATTCAGAGCTCGCTCCACTCGCTGTTATTTATTTTCTGAACAATGAACAAAAATTTCGGCGGCTCGCTCCGCTCGCCGCTACATCTTTTTCGATGTCTTTTTTGTATTTCAAATTTTTTGTTAATCTCCTTATCTTCGCTCGCCCCGATTTATATTCATAGCTTTATATCTACCACCACAAACTTTTTAAAATTTTCGGGGCAGGTTTCGCTCACTTTATTCTGTCATAGGCTCTGGCTTACTTTTCCCCAAACATCGGAAATCTCCATCATTTTTGAGGCTCGTTTCGCTCGCCATTACTTATACTTCCTATTGTTGGGTTGGGAGTTGGGGGGAGGGTAGTATTTTGTTCTTCTCTGTATTTGGTCCAGTGCTTGACACTTGTTTAATATCATTTTGCTCGGGTAGTTATACCCGAAAAAGTAATAAAAATTTCGGCAGCTCGCTCCGCTCGCCGTTACATTTTTTTCCATGTCTTTTTTGTATTTCAAATTTTTTGTTGATGCCCTTGCTCCGCTCGCCCCTATTTATATGCTTTATATCTACTACCGCAAGTCTCTAAGATTTTCGGGGCTTGCTACGCTCGCTATCATTTATTTTTTAATAGATACCTATCAACAACAAAATAAATGATGCGGGCGAGAGTAAGCAAGTGGACCTACTCTTGCTTACTTTTGCCCAAACTTCAGAAAACATCTCAAAAACTTCGAGGCTCGCTTCGCTCGCTATGGGAGTTGAGTGTAAATTTTCCGCGGCTCGCTCCGCTCGCCGATAAAGTTTAGTGTTTTTCAGTGGGGTCTGCAACCGCCTACAAGTACATTTGGTGCTACGGCCCGCACCAAGTGTGACCCCCCCTAAAGTCTTGGGCTGCGACCGCGCCTGCCAGACGACTGAAGGACATTTACTGCAGGAATTTATTCCTGGGCTTGTAAAAGCCCAGGAATAAATTCCTGCAGATCATTCATACAGATAAATTATCATGCACACTCCTATCACATCATTTTTACTTATTTATTAACCCCGCGGCGGGAAACTTAACCTGCAACCTTCAATTTTATAAAATGGTCGACGTGAATTTGCAGCCAGTTGTGAGTGGTTCTATGATGATAATGATACTCGCAAGTTTAACAACGCTACGATGCCGAATAATAGCCGATAGCAACAAGGTCGACCCGATAAGGAACGGTAAGCATGCATTTATCTGAACTGAAGGGGATTTGGGATATTTGGTAAATATCCCATTTGCCCTGCGAATGCACACTGTCTAGTGGGCAGGATGGGAATCACAAATTTATAATATATAAATAAAAAAAATATGTAAGTATATGTATAAATATTTAGCATAATTTTAGTTTTAGTACGAGTTAGCCCTACATTGCAAAAAATGTGTTTTCTCATGTAAGTGAATTTATTCTTAAGAAATAAATAAAATAAAAAAAATAAAAAAAAATAATGCTGGACAATTCACACAGCATTATAGCCCCAAGGTAAGCAAAGTTTGTGTTATGGGTACTAGATAACTGATATAAATAAATATTCTTAAACCTGAAATATCGTGGGGAGCTATGATAATTCCTTTAGAGAAAGTACGAGTAAAAGAACATCAAGCAAGTATTTTGATTTGTGTACGTAAGATTTTTTTTGTAAGGATTATAATGCTGTTGACCTCCGATGGCCGTGACAGCATTACCACAAGCATTACTGTCTTATAAGAAAGCCGGGTACTGAACGGTGTTACAGAACGTAACTTAACGTGTTACACAGCGAGTTCGTGCAGTCGTCGCAGTACGGGGAAAGAAGGTGCTCACATTGAGCAAGACGGATTTTGGACGTTTCATGCCTGATGCGAACATTTATGTAAGTAAAATTCGCCAGATTGGGTACTAGCTACTCGAAAGTGGAAAGTGGAGCTCTCAAATTAGGTCCGGGTGGACCTAATTTGGACATAATGTGGACCTCAGTCATAGTCTTATCAACCCGTGCTCCAAACAAATTTATTAAGTATATAAATTAAATCCTGTATTCTTGTTTGATTATCTGTGTGACATTTTCTACTACTCTAATCTATGGATCTTTGTGTGTCTAAATTAATAAATGAATTTGAATAGTAGGACCGGCGCCGCCGGCGTTCGTGTTTCGCGTGCGCATTGTACGTAACAATACCTATTCTCTATCTTTGTTGTTCATTAGGTAGGTCCCTATATTGCAAAAGATTGGAAATAGCGTGTCTTTGCGTTTAGTTGTAAGTTGTAATTGGGGGGGGGCTTTTTATTGAGTAAGCGCTGGAGGAACGTAGGTACCATATCTACAGAATTTTATTGAATTTCAGATCAGCAATCCACCTGCCGAGCGAAGTGATGGTCATTATAGCAAACCCCCTACGCCAAACTTGATAGATTCGTGACTTCCTTTAGGAAGCCTATGTCCAGTAGTGGACGTTTGGGCTGATGGTTATGATGGTGTAGGTACAAGTCTATGAATTTTAGGATGTTCTTGCATTGCTTATTTTATTTATCCCACCTTATCTTAAACAATCTCAACCTCAACGTAACATTCAGATTTGGTTATAAATAGATCACATTCCCACAATGCTAAATTTAATTCAACTATTATCGGAATTCCAGCAGTGTTCATACCTTGTTTGTTTTAAGGCGTGCGGATCTTCGCAAATTCAAACGTTTTCAGGTGATTCTTTTCGCAAGTGGCGCATTATCAAAAGTAGTATTTTCTGATGATGAATTAATCTTCTTCTTCTTCTTTCTAGCCTTTGTCGACCAAAAGACTGGTGTACAATGATGTTGTATATAAACTGAGGTAAAACCTCATTGCTGTGTAGGCCTCCTTCAAACTCTACCGTTTCTTTCTGCTTTGGGCAGTTAGTGTCCAGATGCTGCCCGCTATCTATTTGATGTCGTCCTTCCATCTAATCTGTGGCCGTCCCACCGGTCTTTGTTTCCCCCATGGTCTCCACTCCAAGAGTTTCTTGCACCATGATATCTCTTTGCTGGGTATGTGGCCTGCCCACTCCCTCTTAAGTCTTCCAACTCTCTCACTGATGTGAAACACTTCGCTTTTTTGTCTCAGCCCTTCGTTTGTTTTCCTATCCCTCACTGTTATACCTACCAGCTTTCTCTCCATTGTAGCTAGTGGATCATGGCGTTGTTTGTGGTCACCCAAGTTTCAGCTCCGTACGTGGGAACTGGTAGGGCGCACTTGTCGAATATGCGATTAATACTTGTTACTCTACTCGATAAGAGATTATATTAACTGATTCTCGTTGAGTTGAGAGCCAGCCTACTTTTGCATAAAAAAATCGAAAGCAAGCAAAGTCACGGGTCACTGCTAAACATTATAATTATAACATTTGGTATGAATCATGCGCGCACGCATACCAGCTCTGTTTACAAACATAATCTATATCCGTGCTGCTGTTTGCTACTTAGTAAGTAGGTAAGTGTTTGCGATACCACAGCGATACTACGGTTTCCATAATCCATTGTTTACCTACAAAACGGTCCTGAGACAACTTATACGAGTTTTATGCAACTAAAAGCACATTTATGAGTTGTGTTGTGCTATAGCGGGTGCTTCGCTTGGGAACATTTGAATGAGCCCTTTTTTTCGTAATTATTATTTGAAAAATATTCTGTGACACTTTGACTACATAAGTCGCGCCCGTAAGAGCAATGTCCCTATCTGAAGTGTGTAACCTTGATTGTTTTAGAGATTTTATCTTATTTTTGCCTATTTAGGAATCTAATAATAAATCAATAAACTTAATTAACCGACCGTGGAACATAAACTTAATTAACATAATTAACAAACTTAGTGACCCGAGAGCTGGAGAGTAGGTGCAGCGCATCAGCATTGCCATACAGCGGGGCAATGCAGCCAGCAGCGTAGCGGGGACGCGACGACTGGTATTGATCCATATCAATACCAGTCGTCGCGTCCCCGCTATGTACTGCAGACTGTTGCAAACAATCTTCAGTTAGCTCAATTGTTACAATTGTAAATTAAATACTAGTTCTAATTTATTTATAATATTTGATTGTAATTTTCTTTGTGAAAAAAGATGATTTACTTATACTTACTTTTTTTCTAAATTCCGTGGAAACAAATAAGAACTAGTAAGTACCTATTTACTAGTGAAACAATTGAGATAACTGCAGACATTGCAAACAATCTACAGGTAGCTCTTAATAGTTAATTTCCGATCGTGTTTAACCGACTCTATAATGCCGTATATTTTCCCACATTATTTCGCAATGTTTTTGATCAACACATTCTTCAAGACCTCCATTTGAACTTGATAATCCAACTAATATTATAAAACCGAAAGTTTGTGATATGTGATTTTTGTTACCTAGGATCTCCATAACTACTGAACAGATCAATATGAAACTTGGCGTACATTTAGAACAAAGCCTAACTTAGATAATAGGCTACTTATTATACCGAAAATGCGCGTGCGAAGCCGCGGGCATAAGCTAGTACACATAAACAATCCTGAAAACCATCGCAATCACCGTTCAGACACGGCATTGAACCAAAAGTGGAACCTTACCTAGTATAGTATTATATCAGTGGTGGAACTAACCTGTGCCTAATCACTGAAAATGATGCTCAGATTCGGTTCAGTGATCACATTGTTGATTGTTGCCATCAAAATAAATGCCGCGGGTGTTTTGTAGAAATGAGGAAAATAACAGCGACAATTGATAACCTGGCGCATGCAATGACCAAAATAACAGTTTGTATGTAATATTCTTATTAATTAATGTAATTACATTAAATAGTTAATGTTGGAGAGTTTGTATTGTAATTAATGGGTTATTCCCGGAACTGATGGCCCGATTTCGAAAATACGTTCACTGTTACTTGCGTTATCCTTTACCTTAACGATCAGTGAAAATTTAAGTTTATTGATGTGTTTAAAACTGTTTGAACTCCGGATAAAAAATAAATAAATTTCAAGCTGCTTCCCGCGGCTTCGTACGCGCTTTGAAGTAGCCTACGTCCGTTTTCGGAATATTATTTACCTCCCTGCCAAATTTCATTAAGATCCGTTCAGCCGCTTAGACGTGAAAAGGTAACAGAAACGTATGTGCTGGGCTATGTTGTACCTATCAGGCTACAAGTATAACGTGAGGGGGGGGGGGGGAAGGAGGCAGATGAAGCTATCATAAATGTCATGGGTATGTGTGAATAGGTTTAAGAGTTGGAAATAAATAAATAATGCTGGACAATTCACACAGCATTATCTAGCCCCAAGCTAAGCAGAGCTTGTGTTATGGTACTAGATAACTGATATACATAATACAATACACTACATAGATAGATATTTTTAATTATACATAGAAAAACATCCAGAACTCCCTGAACAAATATCTTGATATTAGATTGCAAAATAGTTTGTAGAAGGGTGCAACACTCTGTCTGTCAAGCGCCGTTAGGTAACAAAAATATGAGTTGATTTAATATTAAACATAATGTTTTGTGTTGTTAAAAGGAATATAGCCTTTGTAAATGTGATGTCCTGTTTTATTTCAGTAACACAGATCTATGATCTATGTCTATCAGCTTTCAAAAGGTACAAACTAAGCTACTTTAGAACATGATCCTTTAAAATTATAACCCACCTCGTCTCCTCGTCGTTGGTAGGTTAACTAACTTAGAAGTTGCCACATTTTGCAGGCTGTTTGTACACTTTGTACCTATTGATCAAAGTAAATTATATTTTTTCTTTATTGCACAAAATATAAATTTAGGTACAAAATCATGACAATATTCGAAAAGAGAAGATAATAAGATACGGCATAATAAGATACCTGCAGGGACATCCTCAAATTGCAGTAATGGAATTGCCTGATGGTTTCACTGACCCCAAAGACAAAAGAACAAATATATTTCGTTGTGCGTTATGGTAAGTCTTCAATATGTATAGATCATGTTTAAAAGCCCTGCTGTGTCTATGCCGTCATATATCGGCCGTGCGTGTCTGCGTGTCACCAAATAACCATCATGGTGGATAATGGCCAATGGCGTCTTCGGCAAATTACATTACATGTCCTACTTACGTAATTGGACTATCAAGGCACGCCCAGGACTTTGATGGAAGAAAACATCTAAGGTCAGGTATTTGGGCTATGCTGCGGATATATTGATGAAAGAATCAATACACCTTCTATGTGGAAAAAGTTAAAAATCTAGACTCAATCCTCAGGTCAGGGCTTGACTCAAATTATCGCAATAGACGGAACAACAGATGACCTATTAATAAGTTGTAAGTATAACCACAAGTAACCATCGCTTATATTATAACAGGGACATTTACACCGCAGAGATAAGAGTCCTTTAAAATGCTTTACGGCCGTCAATCTAAGGTGTTAAGTTAAGCTTCATGTACCTTGTAATTTTACCGCTAACATATCCTTCAATCTCATACTGTCTGTACTTCAGCAGATCGCTACGGGCCGGGAATGATTCGCATAAAAACTTTGTATAGAATAAAATTCGCTACGAAATGAAACGCTACGTATAGGGAGGGATTAGGGAGCCATTCACTGTAACACAGCATTTTCATAATACAGCAGCGTACCATTTTCGTAGGATTAGTGGTTTTAATGTGGGATGCACCGGCTTCATTAGACTTGGTAATTAAGTTATGCAAGATTATACCGAAAGCTCTGTTGTTCTCTTTGCCGCTGTAAGCGAGCCAGATGCAAACCTGCAAACTTAGCTAATGAATGAGGGACTTTATTACTCCTGCATAAGTTCTACGAAAATATTTTTTTATTATAAAATTAAATCCTAATTGACTCAGTGCCATATTTTTCGCTTACATGAATTTTGGTTCTCATAACACAACCTCTGCTTGCTTTGGTGCTAGATGGGGAAGTGCAAAACGGCCCAGATTTTATTTACTAGCCCGTTATTATAAGTGTTAAGAATATGGTATACAATAATGTATACAGGTTAGTACATAGGTATACAGTAATGTGCTCTCTCTTCATCTCCTCCCAACGCGCCTTTCCAAGAATCACGCAGTTTGCCAAGTCTCACCTGAACCTATACCTACTGGTTAAACGACCCGAATTATTTTTATGTAGGCACTCTACTCTACTTACTACTTATTCCTGTCGCCGCCCGATCGTAGAATTAGCCCGCATGTAGAATGCCTAGGCCGCCGATTGCAAAACGGCGCAATCAACATTCAACAATATGACTAATAGGCACTTAGCCATCTCGTCGAATGAAATTAATTAGTTATTCTCAAGAAATCAGCGTTTGTTTTGCAATCGGCCTAGCTTTTCACTGGGTAATTTATTGTACATATTTATCGCCTGATGATATGCGTATATCGATGATATGCGTTATTTTTTTATAAGTTCTAACTCTAACCTGCAGTTTGGTGCGTAGGGCTTGTCTTTATGCCTTGTGTGTCTGACAAGACCACAATAATCTAACATTTACCAGTTCTTTCTTGTAAATACCCACGTGAAACCCGCTGTGAGCAAAATAGCGTCCCATAGGGGATTAATATTTAATTTGTCGCAGGGCGCTATAAATACGGCCTGGCCGCCTGGGTGCCTGCCTGGCTGGGCCGGCACGGTACATTAAATATTTTTCCTTGGGTCACTGGGCATTAGGACTATTTACAACGATTCTGCCTACGCACGGTCGACAGGCTGTATCTATGTCATCTGTGGTATGTTTTTCATAGAGATCTAGAAATTTCTCTGTAAGATGTAGAGTTCCCCTGACAGGATGAAGTTGAGTAATATGTAGTCACAGATGAGAGATAATTCTGTCATCTGTGCATGTAGTGAAGCGGTGCGCCTTCTAACTATAGGTACCTAGTAGGTAGTACATACAGGCAGTAGGCGTAGAAATGGGCGTAGGTAAACGCAAAGAGCTGCTCAGGGTAAGAATGGAAGGTTAAAAATATTTCCATTTTTTTTTGAGTTATTGAATTAGGCTCAGACTGAGCTCAAATTTCAACCTCAGTTCAGGCCCCCTCAAGTCCTAAGCGTCAAGGCCTCAAACGCCGGATGGGCCAACATATCGACAGGCCTTATAGGACATAAAATAGACAGACAACACTCTGACTAAACGCCGCCTTTCCCCGACTTCTGAAAGAAATTAAATGATCTCTAAATGGAATATTCTTAGCGAACACCCCAATTCCCAACCCAAAGGCATCTTATTGAATTGTAACTTTCATTTTACTTCTCAAAAGCGAGAGGTGTCAAGTCAAATAACCGAATTCAGGCACCTACCTACCTATAATACTCTCCCGAGAAACTTGAGTCTGGGGCATGGATCTAAGATGGTCTGGGTCTGGGGTGTTTCTTTGACTAAGGTAGGTATTGTTTCTTATGGTCTTTCTTCTTATGGCCATAGAATAATTAGGTAATGGTTTTATTCGAGGTATGGTAGATAGGTACCTACCACGGAATTATTCTAATTCCGTACTTACCTATTGAACTGCTCTTCAAGATCAAAAGACCTCTTTTGATCTTGAAGAGCAGTTCAATTATTATTCAATTCAGTTCACTGACATCGAACCAACCTCATTTCAATGAAACCTTAGATTTAGTGTGTTGTTCTCTGCCAACAATTTAGTACATAATAAACCCAACAAAAACGAAAATTGTCAAATTCACATTACCAAACGTACGGGCGTCAAAGCCGAATGTAGCAATAATGGGTACGAATATTGACACTGTAGAGTCTACGAAGTTTTTAGGTACCTATAGTTTTAGATAGCAAACTACAGTGGGGTTCGCATATTTCTGCGTTAGTAGATAGGAAAGCTAAGCTCTGCTTGCTACGCCATCCGGGAGGTCAGAAAGTTAACGGACGAAAAAACCGCCAGACTTATATATTTTCATAGCTTAGTGTTTATGGTAATTTACTTTCAACTCCAACGTCACTTGACCTCGTGGTGTACCTAGTTGGTTAGCACATTCCAGTACTGGGGGAAGGAAGCAGGTTCAAGACCAGTCGAAGTCAAAAATTTATGGGAGAAAGGATTATTTGAATTCTTACGCAGAGGTTTTCTCGGGTGTATACCTAGCTCTATTCGAATTCGAACTCGCAGAGCGACCGCAATTAGATCCACCTTGAGAGCATGAAATTAGGTGTTATGTCCCATGTGTATAGCCGTTATTTTAATATTCGCTTTGTATATGTCACAGACTTGTCAAGGATCGTGGGTGTTAGATTTCCGGTGAATCCGGATTGCCTTCGCCTTGCTTGAACCATGTGTAAATCCGGTAGGTGAGAATAAAATTTTCAATCAAAACAAACAGTGATAATGCGAAGATAGAACCGTTTCGAACTGAAGCAACAGCGATCGGGTTGGACATTTACTTTGACATGGTTCTGTCCCAATTTGACAACGCGCTGGTTGCATTGTAGGTAGGTATGTAAGCAATGAGAAATGAAAATTTACTTATGTAGTTTGACAAGGTTCCGACCCATTCTGATCGCGAACGGAATGTAAGACCGTCTCAAGGTAAATTTATGGGCATGCTATTGAGATTGAGATATAAAACCTAGGTATTTACGTATTAAATTTTAAGCTCTAAATCTAACAGATTAGGTTACCTAGGACAAGATAAATTAAAAATACATCCTACTTAGGGACAGGTATTAAGATAAGGAAACCTAAGTGCCTGAAGTCTAGTTTGGGAATTCATTTCCATCCCACGAACAGGGAATTTCCATTTTGAAGTAAGTAAACATACTTGTTTACTTACTTCAAAATGGAAATTATTGTTTACTTACTAGTAAACTATTACCTAATTGTGTTGTGTAGGTTTTATCGTCATCCACGAAAGTTTTCGATCAGTGCGTACCCGTCATGACCTACGGAGCTGAGATTTTTGTTACTTTTTCGGGTAACCCGAGCAAAATGACGTTAAACAAGTGTCAAGCACTGGACCAAATATTAATATATAAGTTTAAAGTTTAAATTATATAAGTTTTGCATATTGGCCGCAAACATGACAACAACTAACAACTCCAACTAACAACTCCAACTCCCAATTCCCAACCCAACAATAGGAAGTATAAGTAATGGCGAGCGAAACGAGCCTCAAAAATGTTGGAGATTTTTTCTGATGTTTGGGGAAAAGTAAGCCAGAGCTTATGATATGACAAAATAATGTGAGCGAAACCTGCCCCAAAAATTTTAAATACTTTGCGGTGGTAGATATAAAGCTATGAATATAAATCGGGGCGAGCGGAGCATAGGAGATGAACAAAATATTAGAAATACAAAAAAAACATCGAAAGGCGAGCGGAGCGAGCCGCCGAAATTTTTGTTCCCTTTTTCGGGTTGTCACAAACTGGTTCAAAAAATAAATAACAGCGAGTGGAGCGAGCTCTGAATGAGCCGCAGCCTTTTTTGAAATTGGTGAGGCATGCGTCCATGCAAGACAAGGGAGCTAAATTATGAGCTAAGAACAATTTCAAAGTTTGTCGAATAACAACCAAATATGCGGACAACAGACCAGACAGCACATAGAATCAACGGCGAGCGAAGCGAGCCGCGAATTTTTTTTTGATCTGGCTGTGCGTGTGAGTTGTTTGGTATAAGATATTTTGCAGTTGCAAACTCGCCTGAAACGGAGGAGGAGTCCTGGACTAGAGCAAGCCAGAAGTTTATCGAAACAGCAGAATGTTATCAGAGGCAAGCAGAGCGTGCTGCGATAATTTAGTGGTTTCGTTAGATTTTTGGAGTGTTTGGAAAACTGACCTCAAACGAGGGATGAGCCCATGACCAGAGGCAGACAGTTTAAAGTTGCCGGCAATCTGAGCGAGCTGCGACAATTTTTGGTTTTTGTTAGTTTTGGGCAAGTTTTTAGAAAATTTGGCAGTGACCTAAAGCGGTGCGGGTTTTGAGCTTTGGATCATAGTCAGAAGGAACAAATGTTATCATTATCAGCGACCGGACCAAAATGCGAAAATTTTGTTGTCTACTAATTTTTTGTACTGATTGACAAAGTGACCTCGCAAATTATTTGTTACATTTTTGTGCTTTATATTGTGGTGGTTGGATTGATACAAACTGACAATAGCGGACCAGCCAGGCCAGACCAATAAAATTGGGAACGTTGCCTCTGTGCTAATCAAAACACAGAGCACAAAGAACAGTAATATCGGCGAGCGGAGCGAGCCACGATTTTTTATTTTGCTGCAGTTGGTAACCATAATCAATGTAACGGAATTAAACAGGAAAATATAATCATCAAGCTGTGGGTTGCAATTTTTTAAGTACCTAAACTAAGATTTGGGGGGGGGGGGGGTCATGACCCCCGTGACCCCCCCCCCCCCCCCCCCTGGGACCGCGCCTGGCTGAGACGTGGACACTCACAATCTGTGGTAGGGCTGGTCCACCAGTTCAAAGTCGCTCAGCGAGTTATGGAAAGAGCTATGCTCGGAGTTTCTCTGAAGGATAGGATTCGTAACGAATACATTCGACAAGAACCAACGTTATCGACATAGCTCAAAGACTTGAAAGAAGCTGAAGTGGCAGTGGGCCGGTCATATCTCGTGAAGAACCGACAACCGCTGGGGAAGACCGCGACTCGGCAAACGTAGTGTAGCCCTACAGGTAGGTGGGATGACGATCTGCGAAAGACTACAGGCAGATAGGTAGAGCAGAGATGCGGCAAGCTGAAGACAGGGCGCTGCTATGGCGCTCATTAGGGGAGGCCTATGTCCAACACACATAATGTAGGTATAACATCTGTGGTCCAACAGCGGACTAATATAGGCTGATGATGATGATGTAGCGAGGTGCTTTCCGTTAAAAACGATATAAAAAATACCTAGATAGATTGAAATAGTATAAAAGAAATAATATTTTGAAATGCTAGCAAAGGGCGAGGTAGTGATGATGATAATGATGAATAGGATGAATAGGTAGGTATGTATTATTAAATCATAAAAGTGCAATGAACTTTATGACGTTTCAATCAAATCAATATCCTATCTGACAACTAGGTAGGTAGGTACCTACTTCAAAAACTATAGATCTGACATTTGCGCAGGGGTGATGAACCTTTTCGAATCAATTCCAAAGCCGATGTTTTATTTCAGTTTAAATTTAAAACGGAGCACCTGGGCCTGGGCGTGCCTCTTAGATCTAAATTATTCTAAATAGACTCGGCATAAACAAAGAAATCCTAATAAATGTAAATCCGAATTCGGAACCGTTAAAATCAATCCATTAGATCTCTTACTTACTTACCTATGTAGATAGAGCTATAAAACCTAACGAGCTACACACCACTACATAAACAAATCGGACAAACAAATCCTGTATGGATTCGTGCGATTAGCGTTGAGTTAAATCGTCGAAACGTGACAGCTAAGATTACCGAGGTATCCACTTACCTATGAGAAGCTACGACGTACCGCCCAGTAGTCGAGATTAAAACTACACAGACACCGGATTTTCGATAACTAGAAGTGAATTTTATTGATGATTGATTGATTAGAGGTAATTTTCCCACGCGGCCGCAGTGTGGCGCCGGGTGACGTGTGACCGCGGCGGCGGGCTCTCGCGGACTGGCTGAAAGCCGATGTTTGGCGGATGGACGCGACGCATGCGCGGGGGCAAGGTCATGCGCGGTAGGCGGCCACGCCACTGTGTACACACTGTGTAGTGTGTTTACAAGATACCGACCATCACTGACCAAACTACCAAACAAACCGCCATTGCTCTGATCTAACCACCTATCATCTCTCGCTGCAAGTCTAGCGGTTTCCACACCGCACTATCCTTGTCCTGTCTGTTTCCAAGTCCGACTAGTGGCTACACAGTACCGACCACCATTGCTTGATCTCTCTTCGATCCTCTGGTCCTCGGACCTAGCTGTTTTCTGAAACTGTTATGACCTTATGGTCTCCTACCTCCACCATGGCACTGCTAGCAGCCACGGTGGCATCTGTGCTGTTCAGCAGACACTTCTTAGGTACACTTGTCTGGTAACATGGTTGGTCGGCCACTGGCCCACACAAATCACCGTAACCTGGTGATGTGTGATCTGGTGCGTTCATAAGGCGAATCTTGGTAGATTCACCTTCTGAACGCACAAAATCACAACAACGTATCTGATGGTACTGTTCAGTTCAGAGGGTGAATGTACCATGGTATCTGTCTGCGATAGCTAAAGCCTTTGGCCGTCGATGGGCAGCAGCATCTGCGACGGTGCGAAAGAGCTGCCTGCGATCCGCAACGCAGACCGCATGTCCATTTAGCGTAGGGATGGTATTACCTACCTACCCTGGGACACCTAAGAGATCTTATGGGCGTGAGGACCACTCACCGTGAGTCTGGTCATCTGGTGTTTCGTCGACCTCTGTGGCATAGTAAGTGAATATCCGCCAAAGACCCTGCGTCTTAAGGATTCTATTTTCGGCTCGGGACAAACGTTTGTATGACCTGCAAATATTATTCAACTTAAAAGGGTAAAAAAAACATCTGATTGGCTTGGCGCCCAGAACACAACCTTTAGGTACTTGTAGTTGATGTCCTGCGAGTTTCTAGCAATATTAATTCTGGCGGAAAATCTCATCATCAAAGATCGAGGATTTTCAGGCTGCTGCATCTACATAATGCCTTACGTGATTGATTACTTATCTAGGTCTTGATGGATCAATAAGCACTGAATTGTTGCCAGAGGATTTTGCGACCACCGATTCGGCCTAGTGACCTGAATAATGTATGTAGCTGAAGTATTGGTTGTACATCATGAAAACCACTTAATGCAGGATAGAACGAACGTGTCACGTATGCAGGTCTCTTGTTTTCTAGCTTTTAGTGAATCGAAGTTAGTTGGTTTTGCGGCAAATACCTTTCCCACTAGTTTAATTCCTTGTAGAACGCAGAAAAAGTTAATACCCCCTAAAAAAAATTGCGCCAACACGAAACGATCAACCTTAACACAATAATCTACTTAACTTTTTTAGACGAAAGCTATTAAATTTTCCATTGATACGAATTAATAAATAATTATGGAGATGTCGTGGCCATATCCTAGAATTGATCACTTCATGATGTGACCGACCATTTCAAGAAATGGTAGAATTTCATGAAATTGATAATACGCGCTGGCCATATCATGATGTAGTCAGGCCAGATCAATGAATAATCAGCGTTTAACGAGATGAAAAGCTAAACGCACGGCTACTTCATGATAAGGTCAAACAATATCATAAAATAGTTACATTATCCACCGTTAGAGGCGCTGATATTGTTTTGTTTTGTTTTTGACATCTGTGGTTTTTGAGTGTTTGTTTGTTTCTGTTCTGTGATGCATCATGCCGGCGGACAATCATTTAGTTAAAAAAGCGAATAATGTGCAAAAATGAAGTAAGGAGCCGTTACGATAAAAAAACTACAGGAATTTTATGAAAGTCACTCGAAAAACGAGCATAACGTCTAAACTGAAAGCCAACTGCATTAAGCAATTTTTAAATATAAATTTCCTTCCTAATTCGAATTTTTCATTAAACCTTTTCATCATCATCATCAGCCTATATTAGTTCACGGCTGGACATAGGCCTCCCGTAATGAGCGCCATAGCCTTAAACCTTTTGATGTCATGGAAACCCTACATAAATGACATGGCCAAACGTTGATGGAAATATCATTAAACGTTGATGCTTAAACGATATAGTCAGTTTTAGCTGGCCATGTCATGAAATTCTACCATTTCATGAAATGGTCGGTCACATCATGAAGTGATCAATTCTAAGATATGGCCACGACAGATACACTAAATACCGGTGTCTGGTTATCAAAAGTACCTACTAAGCTAAAAAACTTAATGATATATTTTATTATCATAATATGCCATAGGAATTTCAAATAAAACTATTGAAATAACTATCACAACCACCATTTATTGTACTAAGAACAAAAGACTGACTATAAAATAAAAACAAGAAGTTAACGTTAAATACTTTGATCCCTAAAAAACGCGTTACAGTCTCAAATAACTATACCTAAAGTAAAAAGAAACAACTAGATAAGGCACCGAAAAATGTTGGCGACTTCTGCAAATTTCTTACGTACCAAAATATTTGATTATTACATTTCTTAGATAAAAAAAAAACCTTTACCCTTCAAATTAAAACATATAAGTAGGTATGTACTTGTTTTTAATTCATAATTCTAAAAAATGTGTAAATCAGCCTTTATTTTAATTATTAATTTAGGTAGGTATATCATATCAGACTCATCATTTTTTATCGTTTCACTTAGTTACGATTTTAACCTAAATATCTGGTAGGTAACAATTTGAGATCAAATAAGTTTCTTTGATTCCTTAACAAAAATACTAAAAACGAGTTACCATGATTAAAAAAAATAACATTGGTACCTACATACCTATAAAGTTCATAAATCTAAGACAAGTATAAATAAAAATGTTCTAAGAACTTAGTTCTTTAAAAGAAGTACCCATGATTCTCTTATCAAAAGCTGTGGGCTTATTTAATAATATGTTAAGAATAATTAACAAATGTAAAGTCTCAAAATAGTATGGCCATACAATACAATTAAAACTACGAGGTAGGTACAGTACAGTCTATCTGATTTTTCCATTCCCACGGCATCATCCCGTTTTTTGCAGGATCCCGTTTAGTCGTGTACATGTTTCAATATTAGCAGTCACACGAGTATCCTGTTGACATTATCCTGCAAAAAACTGATCCGTTCGAATTGTACATTCGGTTTGGCCACTACAAACTGAATCCCGCTGTCCACTAAAAACAGGATCCAGTTTAATTACACGTATAGTTTAATGGAAGTGTTCCCTCTTCCTGTATACCGTTTTATTGCAGGATGGGGTGCGGGGAGCGAGGAGAACTGGAATTTTCTTATGAGATCTTATAATCGCTTGTTCCTCTACCGCAAAAAACAGTATGCAAACTATATTGTGTGAACACACCAATGATTTCTGCGGGCTCCAGTAAAAAACCATTTCCGCAGAACTTTAAGCCAAAAAGTTTCCCCTATTCAAGTTTCATAGGAATTAGAAACCATTAAGGCTGCCAAAATGATCCCATTGTTGCTTTCCCCATTGCCATTCGCTACTTTAATTGGTGGGCTGGACGGCCGCCGTGACATAGTTACATTGGGCGCGGCTTTACGATATTAATAACCTGCGTACTGGCAGAAAGAGATTGAGAATTAAGTTATCTCTCATAGGACAGCAAGAGAGCTCAGTTCGAATCACAAGAGAGATAACGTCCTCTCAATACCATTCTTTAAGAGTGCGCTCTTAAAGAATGGGATTACCTATACGCACTTTAAAACGGACTTAGTTTATTTAGGAACTCAGCTGTCACCGTCTTTCGTTTCGACGAACTACGGCCTCCGACAATATACTTAGAGTATGGACTTACAAACAAGATACCTAAATTACTTCTAGGTACTAAACAATGACAGGCTAATGTCCTACCAATTCTAATTAGTCCGTTTGATTATCAGAAGATATTGGACACGTTTTTTTCTTTTGTCAAACAAACAAAAAATTACAAAAATAAAGCGCGTCTGATAATCTAACTGACGGACTAAAAACAGAATAATATTTTTTACCCCGGACCCTACCAAAGGCCTAGCCTCAATGCTTTATGTCCATTTCATCAATTTTTCCGCGGTCGTCCAGCGTTTAATTTTACCTAAAATACCCACCTCAATATGTATCATAAATTAAACTCCAAACAGATTTTAAACCTACCTCTGTCGTGGCACTTTCTAAGCAGTTTTCCTAGTGAAAAGGCTCACCGGAGCGATTCTTTTAGCTGCGTCTGACACATTTTGCCGATAAAGAAGCTATACTTTACCCAAATTTGATGTGAAATGTTCATACACAACCCATACTTATCCTAAAATTCACTTTGTTGTGTATTTTATACGCAATTTAGGTATATTCCTAGTCGATCTTAGATCTTTTCAATATGTCATTGTCAGTGTGATTCTGTCATGTCGGAAACTCAACGCCAAGCATGTGAATTTCATATTATTTTTGCTGTGGTTTGTGTAGAAACATTTCACGTCAAATTAAGCTGGAGTTTAGTACTGTTCGTAGTTCAAACCGTAGGAGATGTTAGCGATCTTGTAGCGCCGCTTCCTGAGCTTCTGGGCCGTGGGTATGTCCATGTGGTGCGCCTCGCTGCAGTGCCGCTTCAGCTCGGCGTACTTGCGGTACTGCGCGCCGCACACCCGACAGTCCACTATCATCTTGCGGACGTTGTGCGCCTGCCATTCGTGCTCCCATTTCTCTTTCACGGTGCTGGGAATTTTAAATCATTATTAGTATTTGCTAGATTTTTACAATAAATTTTTACATTCGTTAGCAAGAAATTCGCACCAGAATAAACACTCATTCATCATCATCAGCGTATGTGTCCTATGACCAGCAGTGGACGTATACACGTCTACTGCTGCACATAGGCCTCCCCAAAACGACGACGGCATAAACAACAACGCTGGATGTTTTACACAGCATCTTGCTCTAAAGTAAGCATAGCTTGTGCCTCGTGTATTAATGTTTTATTGTACTTTTAGAGACATTTATAATCTAAGAATTTATACATCCCCAAAATTAACGACCTATACACTAGCCAAACTCGATGTGAAATGTTTGTAAACAAACATTGCAATTGTCCTGTTAATTTTACACCAGCATTTGGCAGGCAGGACTTGAACTCGCTACCTTCCACACAGTACTGCGCTAACCGATTGCACCACTAAATGAAACAAGTGAAGTGAAACTAGTCGAAATATTTTGGAGGATTTCTTTTGTTCAGACCATATGCTTAAATATAGGGAGAGATTATATAGCTTGTCTTATTGATCTCGAGATACACCAGCATTGGGACAAGACGGAAGGCAAGGATTCTACGACGCAGTACGTGCCCGTAGATATGGATACTCCTGGTGAAGGAAGAGAGAAGAAGAAGGTGCTGGAAGAAACGTTCAAGACAGAAGTTCAAAATTTAAATCAGGAGTTTTTGAACTCTGATTTAGTTCAGGAGAGTATTTCTGAGTCGAGCAGCATCGACATTCTGAAGAGTCCGTCCAAAGAGGGGTCAAGTCAGGGGTCAAAATCACGCGCCTCCTAAAGAGGACCTCCATGTTCAGTCGGGGCCTTCACAGGCCAGCACCGTCGGGCCAGAAACAGAAGCAGTGCAGAAAGAAAACACAGTGGTTGGTTTAGCTGGGAGCTGTGTGGTGCCGGCTTAGAATTTGCACCACCCCAACTCTTCCCGCGGGTGTCGTAAGAGGCGACTAAGGGATATCCACCGGGGGCGGGCAGCAGCGCCCCCTCCAGAACAATTCTATCAGAGAACTGCGATCCTCAACCCGCATGCCCAGCTTGGGGATTATGGGCATTACCCTCACGAGATAAAGGCCAACAAGGCGTTTATCAGGGGGAGACCCGCGTTAAGCAGTGGACCAATACAGGCTGTTGAGGTGAGGTTGAGGTTTTAGCTGGTAGAAGTCCAGCATAACCGTTCTATCGCTCCTTACGAAATAAAGGTATCCAAGAGAAAAACACACGAGGTAGGAATGACACTTTCTCCCGAGTGATACATAGTGCTTTCACCTTCGAGTAGATCGTTATCATTTTACTAAATATAAAATCACGAGTAAATTCAATTGTAAACTCAAATGTAGCAATAAATACGAGCACGTGTTATTTTCACACGGTTCTTCTTTTCAATAACACACACTTAAAAAAAAACCGATCAAAATCCGACTTAACGAAATGAAATCCGATTAATCTTATGGGTAGGTAAGGCATTCCATAGGTTGGTGGCACGAGCGGTGAACGATCACACACAAACATACGATTGAAATAATATTCACCTGGACATCTGATCGCAGAACCGACAGCGATACCTCTCCTCCTTGCGATGCGAGTTCCGCACGTGCTTGTTCAGCATGGACTCGAAGTGGAACAAGCGGTGGCAGTGCGGGCACTGGACCGGCTTGGTCCGCTTGTGCTGGTCCATGTGCTGCGCGATCATCTTCTTGGAGTTGAACTTGCGGTGGCAGAGGTCGCATTGGAGGTAGCTGAGGCTGTGGATCTTTTTGTGCTTTGAGAAGTTGCTGGAGTCACTGGAATTAATATGTTAATCCATAAACTTAGTCAAAAATATCTATATTATGTGGTATATTGTATTAAGTATCAGTTATCTAGTACTCATAACACAAGCTCTGCTTAGCTTGGGTCTAGATAATGCTTTGTGAATTGTCCAGCATTATTTATTTATTTATTATTTTATGGTTCACTAGCTGCTTCCTGCTATATACCTATTCAAAACTGATGTCTATTATAAATAAGCTTTTGAAACTGTACCCTATTTTGTACCTAAGATCTATTTTGTACAACAATTAACAATTAATATAGTTCTGATTCTGATGTTACAAATACAAAGAAGGAAGCTTCTAAGGGCATCCACAGGCAGGTGAGGTACAGGGGGTCGATTCTTACGCCGCAGACGCCACGGCTACAAGTATATTACCGCATTGGCGTTAGTTTTATTATAGCTAGTAGTTCTACGAACAGTAGACCTCGCGAGCACTAACTTTCTTTAATCAATTAATTAATTTACAAGTTGTAGGGTTTCCTACTTAAATATCTAGTTTTAAACCATATTTTTATCAGAATAATTTAAAATTACTAATAAAATCATCGAAATCAGATGCCTAAAAGCGGAGGTCTTCTAAAGCCCCCTTTTTGCCTTTTTTAGAGGAAGTACGAAGTACCTAGATTTAATCAAAAAACCCTTACGAAAAAAAAATCTGTAAAATCTCTACACCAAGTTTTGTCCTGATCAGTTGTAAAATGCGACCTGTAGAGGAGTACGGACATGCTGACAGAAACGCAGACGACAGAATTTTGCTAGACTTGATGAAGAGACACTTCGCTCACTTCGTTCGCTCAGTCAATTATACAAGCTGCTGCCCACAGCTTCGCACGCGCTTTTCATGTACCCTATGTCCGACCCCGGGATACTATTTAGCTCCCGGCCAAATCTCATTAAGATTCGTTCAGCCGTTTAAGCGTGAAACGGTAACAGACAGACAGACATATTAGTATGGATTCTCTGGTACTGGTGGCGAGTAAAGTAAAGTAAAAAAAACTTGAGAGGTGTCAAGGGACACCCGGATGGAACGAAGTTCATAAGAGAAAGAGACAGACAGAGAAACATGCGCACGTCGCACGGCTTACAATAACTTACTATAGCAAAATGTGTCGTTACAACTTCTCGCATTATTTTTTTCCTTCTAGCCCCCTTTCTCAACGCGCGATAAGGAACTTCGTTCCAAGTCTTTATTGTCTGCAGTTAACTAAGTTAACTTAAGTTGTCTTGTTTTTTTTTATTTACAATACTAGTTACCTGAAGCTTTTGTCGCAGAAGGTACACTTGTAGATGGTGAGTTTGGCGTGCTCGCGAAGGTGCGCTTTGTATTTGTCTACTCTATGGAACACCTCGGATTGGCACACCTGAAATAAAATAAAATAATCTTTATACTACACCTGCTCGGAAAGTTGCCTATTCCTTTTCCATTTATAGAATAGAGAGTATGTCTTTGCAGGCCTATAGGAAACCGGGAGGAAAAACTCTATGGAATTTCATTTCTCACGTGTTTTAGCGGGAGGAAAAAGTGTATGGAAATCCATTTCTAACGTGTTATTTTTTTTTATTTCCTAAATGATCGGCCGGTACCTATGGTTATTTTCGTTCGGTCAAACGACAAAAAGTTTTTACTCCAAGTCCATTAGACCTCCTCCGATTTCCGAACAATATTTTGAAAAAAGAACCCAAGGGCTGGCGCGGTCACTGAGGGTTTTACCAACATCATTGGGCGCGATTTCAATTAATAATTAATTCTGCTTTTTATTTTCCTCGAAGGTGTAGTACAAAGCACTATTTATCACTCGGCAGAAAGTGCGATGCACTATTATAATAGAACAAAGTGGCATAATAAACTGGTGTGAAAACAATAATACGCGCAGTAATTATAAAAACGTTGTTTTTTAAAAGTTAGCCCCGATATCCTATCCTACTAATATTATAAAGCCGAAAATTTGTGATATGTTAATTTTATTTTGTTCCATATGATCTCCTTAAGGCGGTACCCTACCTCGTTATTGTGTGAAGAGGATAGGCATAGGATTTCGCGTTCACAGGAGCGGGACAGAGCAAAGCGGCGTAAGCCCAAAAATCAAGTTTTTAGTAGTTATTTGCTCCCCACAAACATTAGAATAGTTAATTGAAAAAAAGGCAACATATAAAATGTTCTTTATACTTAGCTCAATTACTATGCCTAATCTCAAGATCGTATCATCTGTATTTATTGAGAAATTAGGGTTTTAGTTAAAAATTAGAGGTAACTTTGCGATTTTTTTATATCGAGAAAATTTTATGGAATCGTGTTTTCGAAACATTATGATCGATAGAATAAGTCCTGAACTTTACCATATATAAATTTCAAAGTTAAATATTCAGTAGTTTGGAAGATATGGATGTCCGACGGAGTTGAAAATAAGCAATTTGAGGGTAGGTACCCCCTTAACGGCTGAACAGATCAAGATAAAACTTGGCGTACATTAAGAGATTCGCCTAACTTGGCTACTTGGCTTTATCATACCGAAAATACATACAGATGCTAGTTTTAGATATTATTTGTGAAGAAAAGAGTTACAAAACCAAAACAATGGTGGAAATTTTAAAATAAAGGTCTTTTTAAAATAAATATCATCGGAGCAAATCGCAAAAGTTCGAAACAATTTTCGGTTTTGAAAGCTTTCATTAATTATTAATAAGTAACTAGTTTATGCCCGCGGCATCGCACGCGTTGTTTCTATGGAAACGTTTTGAGGTTATTTCTATCCCATGGGAACTGATTTATGGGATAAAAAGTAGCCTATGTTTGATTCCAGGATTATAATTGCCTGTAAGTATGCAAAATTTCAGCCTGATTCGTTCAGCAGTTTTGGCGTGTAGAGGTAACAAACATCCATCCATCTATACATCCATCCAAACTTTCGCATTTATAATATTAGTGTGATTATCTCATTAGTCTTTCGACCGTTTTCGCACTTGAACTTCAATATTTTTCGCGGCGCGTGGGCAATTATGAAAATGAAAAATGTTTATTACATCTGAATCATATAGGTAAACAGCTAAAGTTATCACATAACGGACTCAGACTTCAGTTTTCGTTAATTTGTCATTCATAAATGTCTGGCGATAATAAAAATACATATTCTGTAAAAAAAAACAACTGTCTACATCATCATCATCATCAGCCTATATTAGTCCACTGCTGGACATAGGCCTCCCCTAATGAGCGAAATAGCGCCCTGTCTTCAGCTTGCCACATCTACCATCTGCCTGCAGTCTTTCGCAGATCGTCATCCTACCTGGCCGGAAGGCGTCCTACACTACGTTTGCCGTGTCGTGGTCTCCACTCAAGAACACGTTTACCCCAGCGGTTGTCGGTTCTTCGCGAGATATGGCCGGCCCACTGCCACTTCAGCTTGCTAATTCTTTAAGCTATGTCGATAACTTTGGTTCTCTGTCGGATGTATTCGTTACGAATCCTATCCTTCAGAGAAACTCTGAGCATAGCTCTTTCCATAGCTCGCTAAGCGACTTTGACCTGGTGGACCAGCCCTACCGTGAGTGTCCACGTCTCAGCTCCGTAGGTCATGACGGGTAGGACGCACTGATTGAAAACTTTCGTTTTCAAGCATTGCGGTATAGTCTACATAAAATGGCTGAAAAGCTACAGATTGGTAACAGATAGAGTGACGGATGGACAACGGGGGCTTAGTAATAGGGTTTCGTTGGCTCCATTTGGGTACGGAACTCTAAAAAGATACAGTCAAAGGCAAGAACTTACCTCACAAGTAATATTCAAACGGCCAGTAATAGTGACGGGCGTCTTAGCCAATGTAGACTTTATCACATGCTCTATTAGGTGTCTTTTCAGATCGTCCATCCTGTCGAACGATTTCTGGCACACTTCACAAATCTGAAAATTTACAATAAATAAAATTAGACATAAGGCACTTATTACTATCCGTAGTAGAGTTCATAATTGAAACACAATTTATCACAAGCAGATAAATTCAACTTTGCCAACGCCATCTAGTTTACAATGTAACAAAATTTTATTGTTTTGAATCAACTTCAAACTGTTTTTAAAGTTTTGGGAGTTATATAACAATCCCTCGGGATACATTTTTACGGGACCATCTTGGGATCATTTTCCATCTCTACAATAATAAATAAAGTGTGAAGTTCGAGTCGGACTCGCGCACTAAGGGTTCTGTTTAATTTTAAGACCTTGTTTCTTGCCAAATATCATGATTCTAGGTCAACGGGAAATAGGTACTCTGTATATTATGGTCCAGGGAGAGAATAAAAAATATATATTAGAAAGTGATCCTGTAAGGGTTCCTTTTGAGGTACGGAACCCTAAAAATCATTAAAAACCGTCCACAATTTACGGAGAAATTGGCAAACATGCATAAAAAACATACAAACAGCCGAACATAACATCTCATATTGTAGCAGTCGGTTAAAAATCTATATATATAAAAATGAAACCCATTTTCCTTGGTCACGGCATCACGCGTGAACGGCTGGACCGATTTCGCTAATTCTTTCTTTGTTGTGTTTGTTATTGTCAGGAGAAGGTTCTTATGAAAGAAAAAATTAAGAAAGTTGGAAACATAAATTTCCACGGGGGCGAAGCCGCGGGGCGCAGCTAGTAATTTATAGTTTGTTAACACAGAGGTGCATTTTGAATTGGCAGACCAAAAGGACCCCTAGGTTGTTAACATTAAAGTCTAACTTACCTTACGATACCTGTGCCCCCTGGCTTTATTCGAGCTCAGCAGAAATATAGAGTTTGTCATGACTGTAGCTATCACAGAATCTGCCTCCCTGATCTTGTCTCCTTCATCATCCACAAAAGCAGTTTTAACTGAATTCTCTTCACTTGATACCACAAAGTCTTCACTTGGTAACGCAAAGTCTTCACTAGCTAACTCCTCGCTTGATTTCGTTAAATCGGATTTTGATCCCTGACTTGACCCCTCTTTGGACGGACTCTTCAGAATGTCGATGCTGCTCGACTCAGAAATACTCTCTTGAACTAAATCAGAATTCAAAAACTCCTGATTTGAATTATGAACTTCTGTCTTGAATGTTTCTTCCAGCTCATCAGGAGTATCCATATCTGCGGCCACGTAACGCGTAGTAGACTCTTTGGCTTCCGTCTTGGTCCAATGCTGGTGTTTCTCGAGATCTGATAGCTTCGGAGTCACGAAAGCGCAGTTTTCATCATCGCAGAGGAATAAAGAGTGTCTTGTCACTAGATGGGACTTGAGATTGTGGAAGGTTGCGTAGGATTTAACACAATAGTTACATGGATACTTCCTATTGTGTATCTTCATGTGGACGCGAAGAGAGAACTTTGAGGCGAACACCTTCCCGCACTTGGTGCATTCCAGGTCGGGGTCGCCGTGGCCCAGGCAGTGGATCTCGAACTTTCTCTGGTTCTTTAGATTTTTCCCGCAGCACATAAAGCTGAGCTTATTCTCGGCTTGACTTTTATTCTTGTTGTGTTTACCAACCATGTGTTGGCGAAATGATGAGATTTGAGGGAATAGTTTCTTGCATTTGTCGCATTGGTATTTCTTCTTTGGGGTGGGTGTTGAGCCATCTGAAATGGATAATAAAATTTTGGACAACAAGATTTTTGGATAATTATTTCCATAGAAGATATTGACGAAAACCAAAGCCCCCCTCTCCTCCCTGTGACCAAGCATGGTATTTTGTCCACGCGGCGAGAGCTCGCGGGCCAATCGCTTGAAGCTAGCGTAAGGAAAACTTCAACCAACGAGTAGAGATTGCGGCAAGCGAGTGGCCACGCGCTGTCTTTTATGCTGTCATTGTGTTATATTATAATGCACATTTTTGTGCTTCTGGCAGCTTGGCATGTTTCAACAGGGTAGGGTAAGTTCACCTTGCGAGTTTTTAAGAGCAATTTTGTTACTTGCCTTTTAATAAGTGTAGGTGAAATTTACAACACTGCTTTTCACAATTTAATTTGAAAGCAATTAACATTTTACATAAATAGACACAAATTATTCAAATATACAGGGTGCTACGTAGCATGTGTACTAAGCCGATAGGGGGGGACTTTGTGACCTGCGAGAGACTGCAGGCAGATGCTTGATGCGGCAAGCTGCAGACAGGGCGCTATGGCGTAAGAAAGATGTCGAAGTTGAAGGGCGCTATGGCGCACATTAGGGGAAGCCCATGTCCAGCGTGAAGTAATATTAGTTGATGATGATGATGACATACCAGTAACAAGTTCATTGTCCACCTCCACAGCTGCACACTTGACCCCCGGGTCGTTGTAGGATATGTTCTGTATGGTCTGCCCCGAGTGGGAGTCGTGTCCGAGGAACAGGATGGTCTTCCGCTGCCTCGACGATGACTGGACGTCGGACATCAGCTGTTTGAGGGCATTGTTCTCTTGCTGGCTGGAGAATTTTCTTTCATCTCTGGAAGAAGGTTACAATCAAATAATAGAAAGAAATTAGAACAGTATTTACAATTGCAACAATCGAGCTAACTGCAGACTATTACAAACCATCTACAGGTAGCTGAACTGATCCATATCAATACCTACCAATCGGAAGCGTCCCAAAGACCCTGGCTGAAGGTTAAATTAAAAAATATATTTATAAGTTTTTACAACACCAGTGCCACTACTTTTGTTATTAACTTGTTACACAAACTAATATTCATATAAGGATTTATGATCTGTTTCTGATACCTACTATTATATTATAAGCTATATTTTTGTAGAATTTTTAATAAGTACATCTTGGTTTATAATTTCACTCAAAAAGTTGAGAAGTAGTTGGTGTTGAAGTTTAAATGTATAGAAAAAAATTTGCACTGTAAGCCAATGGTGGGTACCATTGGCTTACAGTGCAATTTTTTTGGATGGAAGGGTTGGAAAAAGAAATAGTGGCAGGCCACAGAAAAGGTGGGATGATGATATCAGACAAGTCGCAGGAACTTCATGGGGTAAAGTGGCCATAGAAAGGCCAAAATGGAGAAGATTGGAGGAGGCCTTTGCCACCTGGCAAACGGACACACAAAAATGGAACAAAGAAGATTATGAACAACAAAGAAATACTGCCTTGTCCGACTAATGGCTTATTATTATTATTTTAGGCTTAAGGAAAGTTTGATTAATATCCCAGATAGATAATAAATAAGTTATAAAGAACTGAGAAAAACTCAGTACGTTTACCTATCTAAGGTTTTTGTTATTATAGTGCGTAAGCCCTCACACTCAGGGTAATTTCTAAGAAATCAAATAATTGAAGTTGAAAAATTTTGCAATATTATTTGATTTCTTAGTACTTAACTAGGAAATTAGAGGAGGCCTTTGTCCAAAGTGGCACACAGACGGATACCGAAGAAGCTGTCTTAGTTTAAGTCAAAGTATCTTACTACATATTGTAAACTGTCTGAATAAAAGGCTTATATTATTATTATTATTATTACTAGTAAATTTCATCATTATCAGCGCAGTTTAACTCACTACTGATATAGTAATGCTTAAATTATCTGTATGAATAACTAAAATATACTCCATCCTACCATTATATAATATAAGTTACCTACCTGAATCTAGACTGTGTCTCGTTCATGATCTCCTCTGGTAGCTGAGAGAGGAACACCCCGCATTCGAACTCATCCTCCCCGTAACAACTCAGGTTGGTATCGGACTGGCCGGTGAGCGAGTCCTGGACTTTCCTGAACCGCTTCCACCCAGCCTCATTAACAGGCGACGGAGCCTCCTTGCAGTTAAACACGTTGGTCTCCTTGCAGTTGTACACATTCTGAGTGATATACGTATTGTGTTGCTCAACGGTTATCAGCCCACCGGACTCACGGATGGAGTACCTCTCCTGGCTTGCCGGGTCATAGTGATTGTACACATAGGGACTTCTCGATGGATCAATCCAGACCTGCGATTGGCTGGACGGCGGGCTGGCTTCAGAAAAGATGACCGGCATCTGATCTATGTTGATGGTATCTGGAGATGAACTGTCACGGTGGGGGCTCACGCTATAAGAATCCACTAGTTTCACGTTGCAAAACCCGTTGTAAATGCTTGTGTCGTTCCCTTCCGTATCGGGCGACGTGATGTTCACGTTGATGTAGACGTTATCAGAGATTTCACAGTTGGTTTCAAGTGTTGTGCACTTCTTTGGCATGAAGAGGGTGGGATAATCCATGCCGGAGTCTATTACGACGTTGTCCGAATCCATTTCCAGGATTTTTTTCCTATAAATCACGAAAAACCATGTTTTACGAAGTTGGAATAGCTGGCTTCTCAAAACGGGTGTCAGTAAAAATGTAGGCAAATTGATTTTTTCACGGAAAATATAGCAGAAAATGACTTACCGCGTGTGATGAGGGTGGTGTCGAGAGAGAGAGGAATGTACGGTGGATGGAAACTGTGAATGTTTATAAAACTACCCTCAATGTGTCTCATTTTTAGCGTTTAGGTAAGTTCATCCATTCCAATTTCGTACATTTGACAAACAAAACAAAAGAACCCGCACAGCTGACGCCTACCGTAGAACAAAACTTGGTGGTTTTCATTTTTAGAAGGTTTTTTACTCGTTCCTTTTGTAGGTAGGTATGGTTTTGTTTATTTTGCCGGCGGCAGCCTAACCGGGGCGGGACGGGGCGGTGTGGCGCGGGCGGCGGGGGGCGGCGGCGGCGGATCCACAGAGTACTTTTTTATACCGTGGCGGATCGGATAGCCGAGCCGACCGATTGGGCAGACAGACGGAAAACAGCTGACGATGACGTTTCCATCAGTTAAAATTTTATCAATATCGCAACCTCCCTCGGAACAATAACAGTATTGTTCCGAGATCGCAACGCAATGCAAGTAAGTATCGATACTTTTTGCGGATCCCTCTACAAATGGAAATGTGTCCATAAAGCCGTCACACACAGAAGCCGTGGCCGGGCCGCCGCCGCGCCGCCGGAGGCGAAGGCGTGCGAGTTGAGTTGTAGGGTAAAACACCCGGTAGTCAGCCCCGCACCAGTAGTCAGCCTTTACAGACATTATTTCGATATAAATAGTGTTGAAATTTGTGTACACCTGTAAAATAACGTTCAATCGAATCCAAGTCTCATTATTGGCTAATACGCACACCATCGAACCAATAGCATCACGGGTTGACGAGCTACAGTCATTCATTTGCACTGTCGCCAAGGAAGCTCGATTACACTTTACGGTTCACCGTCAACGGTAAGAGTTAGGAAGCTTAAAACGGAAGGTGTAATCGCTGTTAGGAAGAAAGGATGCCGATACCGGAAGACCGTGCGCTCCCGGCCGTCCTAACTTCCTAATTGCCGGTGCACCGGCAAATGTAATCGCTGAAAGAGAGACCAGCCGCTCAGTCGCGCGAGGCGTTTATTGTGAGCGGACGTGCGTCAGCGAGCCTTGCGTGCAAAAATGACTTCCCAAAAGGAAAAGGATGTATTGTCCAATGTTCTAGAACTGTAGGTATAAAGACATGCCTACGTATGGAACAAAACTCATCAGGAATACAAAAATAAACAGCTTAGACTTTGCTTCTGTATATGAGGTGTCACTAAACTTAGAAGATAATTGAATTCTGCAGAATCCATACGTAAATAATTTCTAAAATCCTCTGACTCTAACGAATGCAAGATGTTCATATTACACATTTTGTTTCTTAAAAGGAGATATTGCTTGATCCAACATTTACTTTTTTTCTTCCTTCTCACATTTGCAGCCGCAGTTGCGGCAAGGGCGATTCCAATTTTTTGAAATTTTGAGAGCACAGGCGCCATACCTACTCCTACTACGTTCGACTGGCAACTGAGTTAGGAAGGCGGCGACCGTGCAGTGTAATCAGAACATCCTTTCCGCCGCCGCCACGGCGCACCGTTCCGGTAAATCGTGAAATGTAATAGGCCTTTTAAATGCGTCGCTTTTTCAATTTTTTTCTTAAGGAAACGCATTCGAGTTTTCGGTAAGTTTTTCTGTGTATTTGTTGTAATTTGTGGTGGATTGTTACACTGTGTTATAATAAAATGTTTATTTTGTGATAAAATTAACTATTACTAATTAACTATTTACATTAAAACTACATGCATTTTATTGGTAATAAACCAATAAAATGCATGTAGTTTTAAGGTAAACCCAGTAGTCAGCCATAAGTGGCTGACTACTGGTTTTTTCACATTTCTCATAAATGTAGTTGAAATTAACGGAGCGAATAATCCCAATTGTGCTCATTCGATTGGGATTAACTCCTCTGAGACGAAAAGTGTATTTTACCAGTAGTCAGCCGCGTATAAATGTCAGGGGCCGACCAATGGGTCAACAAATCCAATAGTCAGCCATTATTAGTCCTGTTGCAGAAAATTGCACCTTAAAACCTTTCAGTTAGGGCTAAATTTATTTACGGTTATTTTAGCATGAAAATCATTTGTTTTAGAATTCCATAATATCGAAAAGACCAATCCAATGGCAAAAAACAGAATCACGTGCACTAACTATGAAGAGGAATGCACTAGCTACACAGAAATTAATGACTGAAAGAATATTGGATGTGACAGCTATTTGCCCTGTATGGTATAGTTTAGAATGTACTGAATTCGCTGGAGACATATTAAATGAAAATATAGTTATACGTAATATAATAATTAAAATTCTATGCCAAATAAGCAAGATTAAGGCTGAGCGCAGACTTGAGTCACGACAGTTTTAAGACAGACTTTCCTCACATAGAAAGTCTGCCTTAAAACGGAAACAAAACTGTTTTGTCTTGCATCTTCATACATTTTGTAAAGCAATAGTCTGTCTTTAGTCTGTCTTAAAACTGTCGTGACTCAAGTCTGCGCTCAGCCTAAGAGAGAGGCCGACTACTGGGTAAGACATGGCTGACCTCTGGAAAAATGAGGCTGACTACTGGTGAAAAGTGCCATTATTTGTTTAATGTTGATTTTTTCTATAAATCTGTGAAAAATGTAAGATTTTGTTATTGTCTTTAGTAAATATAATAAACAACCTTTCGGAGAATAACGATTGTTTTTATTCATAGTGTTTAATATTTAAATTACAGTTGATTCAAATTTGATTCCTCACTAAAAGGCTGACTACTGGGTGTTTTACCCTATCATATGAATTTATAATGAAAGACTACACATGCTACACACACACCGCAAGCGGTGGCTAAGCGGTGCACGGCCGTGGCACACGGTGGATCGAAAATCGACTTTCAAAGACATAGGAACAAAAAAAATAAGTGTCGTTTTTTTTTGCTTGAAATGGCTTCTAGCAATCAGGGTAGGGGAGAAGGAGGCAGCTTTGAACAGGGGCACCTTAGAACAAACGAGTTTACGAGGTTAGTTCTAGGCCAATTGTGGCGAAAATTGTATTTATAACACGGCAGTACCAACTCCCATGTCTGTCATCATTAGTGGCGCACATGTGCGCGCGCGAAAAATAGGCCATGTCTGTTTTCGGCACCCCGAAGTAAACATTACGGAAAAAAGCTGTAAGGATGTTGATGAAAGATTTGAAGACATTGGTAAGCGGAACTTGATTTATTGTATGGATAAATTCATTTTAAATATTTTTATGCTCTAGTTCACCAGCATTGAGTGGTTTTTCGAAAATAAAATGACCAGTTAATTTCTTCGAACCCATTGGGGCAGATTTGAACAAAACAAAGGGGGCACTTTTGAACATGTTCAAAGGTGGCTCAATAGATCCATCACTAAATTAAAAGTGCGAAAATTTGTGTTTCTTTTATACTTATGTGTTTGTTTGTTTCAAATTTGATATCTCTTTGTTTAAACTAGGTTAATAAAACTAGTCGATTAGGTTCTATAGTGTTCAAATTAGGAAGTAACCCTAAATACCTAACTGATTTTATCAGAAGAAGTCTACTTATATTGTTGTCTTCTATAGTGATTGCGTCTGAATCTGAACGTAATTTAATCTGATTTTAGATTTAGAAAGTAAAACTGAGTTACTATTATAACATTCTTTTTAAAACTTACTTTTTTATTGTTTTTTATGAAAAGTTTATTACTTTAATATTTAACATTTGAATAATTCACATAGTTCCTTTAATACTGTGCGTAACATCACATAACACAATCATAACATTTTAAATAACTTTATTTAATAAAAATATTTTACTTAAACAATGTATTTTTTGTTTAAATTCAAAGGTGCCCCTGGTATGTTCAAAGCTGCCCCAGGAAAGGGGCAGCTTTGAACATTTGAGTTATTTCACTAAAAGATCAATTCTGACTAAACCATGTAAAAATTGATTATAATTTTAATTGATTTATGTAGCTAGATCATCTAAATGTCTTTAATAGCAAAAAATTGGTTGTCTGTAAAGTCGGTTTACTGACGATAGTTGAACGTGACAACGTCTTAAGAAAATACTGATGGAATGGTAGCATTTGATACTCGATCAAAACATGTAAATGTACTATAGTATAGCAGCTGTCCACGCAGACGCATCGCTCACTCAAGTAGGAGAGAGACGGATGTCGAGCGCTCTCGCTTGCACTTCAAGCCTTACATGGAACGCCTCAGAGCGAGGTAACGCCTCAGAGCGAGGTAACGCCTCAGAGCGAGGTAACGCCGCATGACGTCATGTTTTTTCGTGCGTGCAGCCGGCTCTATCGAATTACTTATAAGACGTTGTCACGTCAAAAATAACTAAATAAAAATAACTATCTTAGATATTACAGACTCTAATGTAAAAAATGTTCAAAGGTGCCTCCTTCTCCCCTAATGCTTAAATATATCATGGGATACAATTTGACGGCCAAAACGTCGAGTAATGATTTTTTTTACGAAAAAAATGTATGAAACGTACATTAAAAATCCCGATATCTCCGGAAGTGAAAAGAAAAGTAAGTGCATTGAGCAGCATCGGCTGATTGTATCCTCTAGCTAGAATCTAGATATCAGCCGATGGGCACTTTTGACGTGACAACGTCTTTTAATTCGATAGAGCCGGCTGCACGCACGAAAAAACATGACGTCATGCGGCGTTACCTCGTCATGCGGCGTTACCTCGTCATGCGGCGTTACCTCGCTCTGAGTTGTCACGTTCAACTATCGTCAGTAAACCGACTTTACAGACAACCAATTTTTTTGACGTGACTACGTCTTATAATTCTATAGAGCCGGCTGCACGCACGAAAAAACATGACGCTCTGAGGCGTTCCATGTAAGGCTTGAAGTGCAAGCGAGAGCGCTCGACATCCGTCTCTCTCCTACTTGAGTGAGCGATGCGTCTGCGTGGACAGCTGCTTTACTATAGTACATTTACATGTTTTGATCGAGTATCAAATGCTACCATTCCTTCAGTATTTTCTTAAGGCGGTACCCTACCTCGTTATTGTGTGAAGAGGATAGGCATAGGATTTCGCGTTCACAGGAGCGGGACAGAGCAAAGCGGCGTAAGCCCAAAAATCAAGTTTTTAGTAGTTATTTGCTCCCCACAAACATTAGAATAGTTAATTGAAAAAAAGGCAACGTATAAAATGTTCTTTATACTCAGCTCAATTACTATGCTTAATCTCAAGATCGTATCATCTGTATTTATTGAGAAATTAGGGTTTTAGAGGTATTAGAGGTAACTTTGCGATTTTTTTCCATCGAGAAAATTTTATGGAATCGTGTTTTCGAAACATATGATCGATAGAATAAGTCCTGAACTTTACCATATATAAATTTCAAAGTTAAATATTCAGTAGTTTGGAAGATATGGAGGTCCGACGGAGTTGAAAATAAGCAATTTGAGGGTAGGTACCCTAATATTTAAGTTGTAAATATGAACCAATGCAAGGAACTCAATGCACTTACTCTTATTGAGGTAAAACGAAAAAAAAAATTCTGCTCCGGATTTATAAAAAAAAAAGTGCAGTAGTGCGCATTATATGAAGTATGCCAAAAATAATTAAATAAATCAAATAATATCGCAAAAATTTTCTAACGGCGGCGCTAGAGACCGTAGGAAGTCGCAGAGATTTTCGACTCCCACGTCACTTGACTTCGTGGTGTAGTTGGTTATCACATCCCCGTACTGAGGGGAGGACGCGGGTTCAAGTCCCGTCGAAGCCGAAAATTTTTGCGATATTATTTGATTTCTTAGAAATTACCCTTAGTGTGGGGTTACGCACTATAATAACAAAAAACCTTAGAATTAAGCTACGCGACACCTCTCGTCAAACGAACTAAATGTAACTTTAGTCTTTGAACAGGATTGGATAAACTTCAATGTTTTCCCTGTAGGTGGAGCTAACGGCGCTAGAGACCGTAGGAAGTCGCAGAGATTTTCGACTCCCACGTCACATGACTTCGTGGTGTAGTTGGTTATCACATCCCCGTACTGAGGGGAGGACGCGGGTTCAAGTCCCGTCGAAGCCGAAAATTTTTGCGATATTATTCGATTTCTTAGAAATTACCCTTAGTGTGGGGTTACGCACTATAATAACAAAAAACCTTAGAATTAAGCTACGCGACACCTCTCGTCAAACGAACTAAATGTAACTTTAGTCTTTGAACAGGATTGGATAAACTTCAATGTTTCCTCTGTAGGTGGAGCTAACGGCGCTAGAGACCGTAGGAAGTCGCAGAGATTTTCGACTCCCACGTCACTTGACTTCGTGGTGCAGTTGGTTATCACATCCCCGTACCCCGTACTGAGGGGAGGACGCGGGTTCAAGTCCCGTCGAAGCCGAAAATTTTTGCGATATTATTTGATTTCTTAATAATTAAATAGTTAGTACTATAACTGTATGTAAGGATATTACGGTTGTCTTTTCACTTCCGGAGATATCGGGATTTTTAATGTACGTTTCATACATTTTTTTCGTAAAAAAAATATTACTCGACATTTTGGCCGTCAAATTGTATCCCATGATATATTTAAGCATAACATTGATTGCTAGAAGCCATTTCAAGCAAAAAAACGACACTTATATTTTTTGTTCCTATGTCTTTGAAAGTCGATTTTCGATCCACCGTGTGGCGGGCCGGCGCGCGGCGGCTCGGCGACAAAACAGTCGGCGTGCGCGACGCGGGCGCGGAGCCGTGGCGGCGGCGCGGCGGCCGGCGGCGCCTTGCCGGTGCCGGGGAAGCATAAATGTATGAAAATGTATGACTCGCTTTTTGACTTAACGGCGCCGGCGCCGGCCCGGCATTGAGTCCTACCGGCGCCACCGCCGCCGTCGCGTCGCCGGGGTAGCAAGCTTCCCACCCGTACCGGCCCGGCAAAATTGCATGTGTATTGTATATGAATTGTAGCCGTGTGCGTGTGTGAGTGCGCGGGACGGGTAGGGTTTTTAAATAGGCTATAATTATGTTCCTTCTAGGTATCTGACTTTTAGTAAGTATTGGATGAATTCAAAATTTGACGTCTCTGCGTTGGTATTGGCGTCGTAGATGTAAAAGATATAACAAATATAGTCGACGGCGACGCGTAAAGTGTACTTAATTTACGCGTAAGCAGATATATTATAACAATGGTATCGTTAACCATTGTTATAATATATCTGCTTACGCGTAAATTAAGTACACTTTACGCGTCGTCGTGCTAAAGTCTGTGTCTGTACTGTACCACTCACCGGGCGTAAACCGGCATCGACACCGGCGCAGTGGAAAAACGAAACCCCGGCGCCGCCGGTGCCGATGCACGGCCATACCGGTGCCGTGCCGGTGCCGGGGCCCGGCAGCCGGGCTGGCTAATGGAAAAACGCCCATCCTCAGCGAGAAATCTCGCGTACCTACTTTGGCAAATAAGTTTTTCGTGTTTCTCGTGTTGTTCTCGCCTTCTCGCGAGATTCTCGCGAGAATCTGGAGCGCGCAACCCAGAGCGCACGCCACGCGTCGCGGTGCGGAGGCGTGCTACTAGCGGAGTTACGAGTTGTATTTATTTACAAAATTTTAAGCTTATGACCCGAATAAGGCGCTAAATAAAATAGACTATACTTACCAAAAAATTTATTTTACTATTCCAACCACATCGTTGTTTATACGATTGCCGTTTAAAAGATTATAAAAATGATTTTAAAAAAGGACATCTTCACAATAATGCGACGCCGTGACTACACACACAAGGCTTCAAAACGCCTCCGCGACGCCACGGCTCTCGCACGCCTGCAGTGTGAAGACACCCGCACCGCGAACGCCACACCTGGCTCGGCTACCGTCCGCCTCCGCTCCGCCTCCGGCTTCTGTGTGTGGCGACTTAAGCCAACTTAAGCCGTATCGCATTATTGTAAAGATGTCCTTTTTTAAATAATTTTTATAATCTTGTAAACGCTAATCGTATAAACAACGATTTGGTTGGAATAGTAAAATCAATTTTTCGGTAAAGTCCATTTTATTTAGCGCCTTATTCGGGTCAAAAGCTTAAAATTTTGTAAATAAATAGGTACAACTCGTAACTCCGCTAGTAGCACGCCTCCTCCGCACCGCGAAGCGTGGCGTGCGCTCTGTGTGATGTGAAGACACTCCATAAAGGTACTTACTGAAATACAACGGCTCACACTCACACGCCACGCCTCCGCCTCGCCACCACCGCGCTGCGTCGGTCGTCGCGCACGCCGACTGTTTGTGTCGCCGAGCCGGCCCACCACGTCCGTGCACCGCTTCGCCACCGCTTGCGGTGTGTGTGTAGTCTTTTATATAAATTCATATGATACAACTCGCATGCCTTCGCCTCCGGCCCGGCCATGGCTTCTGTGTGTGGTGTGACGGCTTTTATCGCTGTATTGTTTAGGTAGGTAAATACTTTACAACAAACAGAACTTACCGAACAGCCGCGCCTAGGTATATAATGTGCCTACCGGTTAAAGACATTATTATTCTATTTAAGTAAGTAAATCTTGCTATTTAATAAATACCTATAAATAGTAGATATCAAACTACATTTTAGATGGATCGCTCTGCATAGGTACCTACCTACTTCGGAGATTATGTTAATTTCAAAACCTGTTTTGAAACTTACAAACCTTTCACTTGATAGCCCCACTCGGTGAGGTAGGCCCCCCCTTATTGACCATTTTTCAAAAAGTGTTCGTTTTACAAACTTTTCTTTATTTTTCCTGTAAGGTGTTTATAGATCCATAACCTATCCACAAACGCTACATTTCAGATGTATCTGTCGTGGCCATATCCTAGAATTGATCACTTCATGATGTGACCGACCATTTCATGAAATGGTAGAATTTCATGACATGGCCAGTTAAAACTGACTACCTATATCGTTTAAGCAACAATGATATTTCCATCAACGTTTGGCCATATCATTTATGTAGGGTTTCTATGACATCAAAAGGTTTAAGGCTATGGCGCTCATTACGGGAGGCCTATGTCCAGCAGTGGACTAATATAGGCTGATGATGATGATGAAAAGGTTTAATGAAAAATTCGAATTAGGAAGGAACTTTATATTTAAAAATTGCTTAATGCAGTTGGCTTTCAGTTTAGACGTTAGGTAGGTACCTATGCTCGTTTTTCGAGTGACTTTTATAAAATTCCTGTAGTTTTTTTATCGTAACAGCTCTTTACTTCATTTTTGTCTTCTATTTGCACATTATTATTCGCTTTTTTAACTAAATAATTGTCCGCCGACATGATGCATCACAGAACAGAAACAAACAAACACTCAAAAATCACAGATCTCAAAAACAAAACAAAACAATATCAGCGCCTCTAACGGTGGATAATGTAACTATTTTATGATATTGTTTGACCTTATCATGAAGTGGCCGTGCATTTAGCTTTTCATATCGTTAAACGCTGATTATTCATTGATCTGGCCTGACTACATTCATGATATGGCCAGCGCGTATTTTCAATTTCATGAAATTCTACCATTTCTTGAAATGGTCGGTTACATCATGAAGTGATCAATTCTAGGATATGGCCACGACCACAGAAATCTGAATAATTGTTATTAAGATTTCTGTGGCCACGACATATCCACAGAAATCTGAATACCTAACAATTCAGATTTCTGTGGATGTATCGCTCTGCAATCTTCGGAGATGGGGGAATGGGTAAAATTTCGACTAGGTATATTCAAAATATTTCAAAAAGTATGAAACCCACAGAAATTTGAAGGTACCTACCTACCTACAAACAGGAATTACAAAAAACATACTTAGTAGGTTGGGTAGGTACTCGTACCTACCCAAATATCCCGTTTTTAATCACTTAAGTAGGTAATAAGTAAATTAATTGTTGAAAAAAGTTAGTGTTCACGTGGTCTACTGTTCGTAGAACTACTATACCTAGTTTATTGAACACGTACGACTTAAAATTATCTATTTAAATAAGAAGTTGCATGAAATGAGCAAGCAATAGGAACATTAATTTATTTGTTCTATTGAACACGATCTGTCTTTTGAATAAAAACTTTTTTAAAAACAAAGCAACTCAACCAATAAAATTTTATAAACAATCTTTAACTCACAAGTGAGTTATAGCAATGAAAAAGTCACAGTTTGATTATGGGTGTCATTCTGTGCCTAATTGCGGTGACCATAGAGCCACTTTATGAGCAAGTGTGTTGAAAATAATTATACTTAGTACTTAACTATATTTAACATGCTAAATAATCTAATGTGACGTGACGTTTAAAAAGTAATCGAAGACTTTTCTTTTAAAAACGTGATGTGATGTGGACTTCTATTCGAATATTCGGACATAAACGGCTGTAACTTTTGATTGCGTTGACTTAGAAGTTTTATTAATATTGACTCAATATTAATAAAACTTCTAAGTCAGCCTCAATATTATTGAGGCTCCAAGAGGTTACGGCCTTGAGTATTTGAAGTTAATTTCAACCCACGCGTTCCTGAGAAATGGGGGCTGACAGACGGACTACAAAGTGATCCTATAGGTAAGGGATCCTTTTTTCCTTTTGAGGTACGGAACCCTAAAAACAAAACACAAACATTTTGTCCCATAAATTTATTACATATGTACCATGTAAATAATTAAAGACGGTTCTGTTCGATCCAGGCACTGTAGGCGCTAATCCTTACAAAGACGTCCGGCAAGCCGCGAGCACAGGCGAAGCCCCAGGACACAATACCGCATTGCACACCGTCGGCCCTGCGAACTAGGGCGGAGCCCGAGTCACCCTGCAAGAGAATAACGTTAAGAGACCCACAAATCTATACTTCTTAGGTACTTAGAATAAAGACACAAGAAACATTGAAGATATTTAAAAAAAAATCGGAGTGCACTCTGTTATCGATACCTACTGAAGACAAAACTGTATTTTTTTTTCATTCATGTCAGGGCCGCGCTGCCATGCCGCCGTGACACGGGGTAGTAGACTGGCATCTGCGTCTTGGGCGATACATTTTTTTTTTTTTTTTTTTATGTATATAAAAATGAATTGCTGTTCGTTTGTTCTCGAGAACGGCTGGACCGATTTCGCCAATTTTGGTCTTGAAATGTTTGTGTAAGTTAAGGGAAGGTTTAAAAGGTGAGAGCGGTACGAAGTTCGCCAGGTCAGCTAGTTTATTTAAACATTTATTTATTTGAAAAACGATAATTGTGTTAGTTTAGTTTCGCGGCGGCGGCGCGGGGCGGCGGCGCGGGCGCACCCGTGCGAGACGCACCGCCAAGGCTGGGCAGTGAATGAGTTAAATGTGAACTTACCTAATTTAGTCGGCAGGTATGGCAATCGCGAACGAATTCGCGGGTACCTACAGTTAACTAGTTGGTTTAAGGGTGGTAGTTAGTTTGACGTGTGGATCTGTGTGTTTTGTATAAATAGCATCGTTGTTACAAAACCGACCAGCGAACCAATTTCGATTATATAGGTAGCAAATAAATAATTAAGGTACCTTACCTACATCGGTTTCGATTTTGTCTGTCCTTTTACTCTCTTTAATAAATAACTCAGCCAGCTTAAGGTTGTTGTGTACATTTTTTTGTTATTTTAAGTAGGTAGGTACTTACCTATGTATTTTGATGTTTTATACATATTTTTTGTCTCGAGGATAGTTCGTCAAAAGTTGAATAAAATTATAAAATTGTTAAGTATTATTTTATTAAAGTATGTAGGTATAACTTATTTAAAATTTTATTATGTACAACTACTAAGTAGGTACTTCTATTAGGTAAGTATTTGTTGTGTGCAGAAAGGTTAGGTAGGTACGCTCAGTTCAAGTCAGATTTTTTTGTGTTAAGTAGGTAAGTATTCTATTATTGCTTGTCATGTGTTTTGTGTAGGTATAGGTACCTAATAAACTAAAATAAAATAAAATCATCCCCGTTACCTTGCAACCTTTTCATCATATCAAAACGACAAAACCTGAACAAAATCGAAGTTTCGTTTTCGTTGTCGAGCAAAACCAACTCATAATGTCACTTGCTTAAGATAAGCGTTTGCACGAAAACGAATCGGAAACTTCGATTTCGTTTAAGAGCACAGGCCCTGGTTACTTACGTTGCAGGTTCCGTGTCCGGTCGAGTGTAAGGTGCAGATCTCGAGGTTGGGGTCGACACGCGCGTTGGAGACGCCTGCGATGATGCGTGCGCACTCCTCGGCGTTGATGGTGGGTGTCTGTAGCTCTAGGAGATTGGAACTGATGGCACCTCCACCCTTCAGAGAAAAGTAATATACGTAAGGCACCAGAGCAGCAACACAAGATGATATTACACAGACGGCAAACCTATGCCAGTAAGGAAAAGAACGACAAATTATTAGTAGAGTTGGGAATTAAGGACCACACCGGTCAGGCTCGTGTGGTAAGTATAGGCAGAAATCACAATTATCTGGGCAAAGGATGCGGAAAGCTTAAAAGGCTAGATGCTCGCAAAAACTAAGAGATAAATGTATAGATACCTATCGAAATGTATAGGTAGGTATAGGTGAAATTATCACTGTTGTCTATTAATTTTCCCGTGGATCTGAATAAAACTTAGCAAAGAGATAACATGTCATGCATGATGGTATCACTAGGAAGGATACCTACAAGATGCTTACTATCCAGAAAAAGTTGGTGCGAAGTCGTGGGCAGATGTTAGTCAATCATAATTATATAAATAAATAAATAATGCTGGATAATTCACACAGCATTATCTAGTCCCAAGCTAAGCAAAATTTGTGTTATGGGTAGGTACTAGATAACTGTTATACATAATACAATACACTACATAGATAGATATTTTTTATTATACATAGAAAAACATCAAGGACACCCTGAACAAATATTTGCAGATCGTACAAACATTTGTCCCGAGGCGGGAATCGAACCCGCAACCTCCTGCCACGGTAATATTATCTTAAATATCTTAAGTAATAATTTCGGACCGGTCTACGGTAGACTCGAACGAAATGCACATCAAATTGAAGAGCGTAAAAAATTAGTCTATCCGAGTCGACAACATAAAGGCGGAAAATTCGGATTATCGAGTAGTTTCAATATGAAAATGAATAAATTGCCAAAAAAATTGTAACGGCGTTGCAAAGTAAACATGTAGTAACAAGTATAAACATGTCTATGGTTCGGTCTTGGTACCGTGGACGGAAGAAATCGCTCCCCAGGGTATTTAAGTATATACTCCTTGATCGTAGCTTGGTACATATATAGTGATCTGTGGTTCGGTCTAATTTCTTTGAATGAAAACTCTTTGCTCTTTGATTGAGAAATCATAATATGTATAATAATAGTAATAGTAGTATTTTATTGCACCCGTGCGAAGCCGGGGCGGGTCGCTAGTAGGATAGTATTACCGTGCTCCTGCGTCGCAAGCGGACCTTCGCCCGCCGCGCCACAGAGGTCGTCCAAACTGATGATGAACAACTTACACTGGTCCTGCCCCATCCTGCAACCCCCATAGCAACGCCACCACCTACTGATCCACAATCGATCGGTATAGGCTGCGCAAGTAGGGAAAGGACTATGGGAATATCGGTGATAAGGAGACCAATGTCGTTCTTGATGGTGGAAGACACGTAGTGCGGGTGGGTGACGTTCCTGGCCAGGGTGTAAGTCTGCCCGCCCGAGTTAAATTGGTTGGTGCCCACGGTTACGCGGAGGCCGCTGCAAAACGTAAAACAATTTCGTGATGGGAGCTTTACCTACCCACTACTTACTTTACTACCACTACTTTCTGCCGCGGCTTCGCACGCGTTTTATTTGGTTCAAGACTGTAGATTCGTTATTCAATGTCCAAAAGTCTGTTAGGTATATTCTATGAAGTTTTAAAGTTAAATTTTATGCCATGGGCTTAATATTTATCGAATAAAATAGCCTGTGTTAATCCAGGTCTAGACCTACATCATCGTACAATTTCAGCCCGATCTGTTCAGTAGGTTGTTCATAACGATAACAATCTGTTCCTACCTACTTTTAGTCAAGAAGCAACAAACATACCTACCTACTTGAATCTATCCATCCCTGTAAACTTTCGTAGGTATTTATAATATTAGAGTGAAGTGTGTTTTTAATTTCAATTGAAATCAATATTTATTAATTGGTAGGTACCTATAGGTAAACTGACGAGAAACTGCACAGGGCAGGGCAGGGCTCAATAGTGATTTCTCTTTTTGCATTGTATTACAAGCCAAGACACACTAAACTTGTCACGCCAAGACACACTTCACGTACAATTAAAACAGTGGGTTTTATTTAATACCATTTTTTATACATAGGTAGGTAGGTTTAAATAAGATTAGGTAGGTAGGTACCTACTTCATCTGGTTATTATCAATTATTATTAGGTACTTACTGGGGCTAGCTAGATGATAGGTAGGGGAGCGAGGGGTAATGAGAGCGGTCGGGTAATGGGAGCGGTGTGTACTCGGATGCGTTCATATAACATCGCCTAGGTTAGGCTCACTCGCTTGACACGACAGGCAGCGCGCCACGCTTTCCGCCGAGAGAGATGTACAACGGTTTTTTGCTCAGTGCTTGTAATAATTCAAAACGTTCCAAGCCCCAAGTAAGTATCAAAATATATGTTTAATACAATTAGTGCACATTAATCTTATAGCCAGATCTATCGCATTTTATGTTTCTGCATTTTAAATGTGATAGGAATCATAGGTAATTATGATTTTATTTTCAATGTAAGATGGTGGTCATGGGGTAATTGGAGCCTACTTGGCTGTCCATTACCCCATCATAGTTCTCATAACCCCATTATATCAAATACGCTTTAATTTTTATACATTCATTCTTGATTTTATTTTTAATAGGAACCGCACGACTACGAAAGGCTCTTGGACTGATTTAAAACAATTATTTGAGGCTGATTTATTATGATTTATAATGGCTCCCATAAAACATAATATGGGATTTATATAGGCTCTTATTTCCCGCAATGGAGGGTAATGAGAGCGTTTCTGTTTTTTTGGAAAAAAATTAATCTCAGACAAATACCTCATTATACACAACTAAAATTGTGATTATTTTGTAGTCATATATGCAAGGTTCGTGTTCCTTATTAAAAAAAACTATAACTGCAATAAATATGAGTTTTATTTACAATTTCCCTTATTAGGACCCAATTCCCCCCCACTCCCCTACTCTGAGCTGGAAATTGGAATACCATAACTAGAAGCAGCTCAATCATATGTGGGTAGATTAGACAAGATAAATAATCACGACACAAACAAACGATTCCTGGGCCCAGTAAAGTAAAATAGAATAATGATTGCAAACCTGCTGAGAGATCCCCAGCTGTACACAGCAGCGATACAATGAGCAGCAGTCAGCACTGTGCGTTGGGAAATAAGGGATCCTCCGCACAGGAGGCTTCGGACGAAGGTTCCGGTGGTCATGGCGACCATGTGGGGGTGGCTGCCCGCGGGGGCCTGGACGCCGCCCACGATCCTCCAGTTGGGGTCGACGTGGTCGAAGAACATGGACATGTCTTCATCTTTAGGCTGGGCTGGCAGAGCTGGAATAAAACATTCTAATTCAAAGATCATTATATAAGATAGGTACTAGACGACCGCCTCGCGGTTTCACCCGCGTAGTTCCCGTTCCCGTGGGAATTCCGGGATAAAATATAGCCTATGTCACTCCCTGAAAAGTAAGCTTCCTAACGGTGAAATAATTTTTCAAATCGGTCGAGTGGTTCCGGAACCTATTCAATACAAACAAACAATCAAATTTTTCCTCTTTATAATATTAGTATAGATATGCATCTATGTATATAAGATCATTATTAACAATTCTAACAAGAAGGTAGGTCGGCCTAGTACCAAGCTACCTAGGTATTTACAAAATAAGCCAGAGAAGAAGTTCGTGCCTAGGTGCCTAGGACTTATAAATTAAATTAGTTATTGGAGTTAGGCACGGAAATAGAAGATTCCGTGGAGTTAGGTATCTTTCCTATCACAAACCGATCGATGATGTCGAAGTGGCCCAAGCATTTGAAAACTTTTTTACTGAAATTCCAATCTCTACTACAAAGTGTTTAAACTCTTCTCAAGTAATTGCTGAGTCATTGCTAATAGAAAATGTCTCTAAATGAAAAAATAAATTTAATTTCACCCATGTTGATGAAACAGATATTAAAAAAACCTTTAAACGTTTAAATATGAAGGAAACTGCAGATCTCTGGGGCATTTCCGTTACAATTATTAAACCATTGATTGATACCATTGCAACAGATCTGGCTTTTATATTTAACTAGCTTCTGCCCGCGGCTTCGCACGCGTTGTTTCTATGGAAACGTTTTGAGGTTATTTCTATCCCATGGGAACTGATCTATGGGATAAAAAGTCGCCTATGTTTGATTCCAGGGTTAGACTTACCTGTATGCAAAATTTCAGCTTGATCCGTTCAGTAGCTTTTAGCTTTGGTGTGAAGAGGTAACAAAGTTTGATTTGTACCTACTTATTTCGATTTTAGATTAAAGGATACCTAAAGATAAGAATAGGTAGATTAACGGATTTTCATTACATTAATAGGTACATCAATCCATCAAAACTTTCGCATTTATGACATTAGTGTGATGTGATGAATCTATTGATTGTGGCGTATTTCCTGATCTAATGAAATGTAGTAAAATAATTCCACTATATAACTCGGGTAGTAGGTCTGATCCCACTAACTTTAGACCAATATCAGTACTGCCTACATTCAGCAAAAGTTTTTGAAAACCTTATTTTACATCAATTGCTTAGGCATTTCAATGGCAATGACCTGCTGCATTGTAAGCAATTTGGGTTTACCCGCGGCAACTACTGATGCCGGTGTAGACTTAGTATCGCATATTTTCGATGCTTGGGAGAAGTCGCAACGCTTTGGGCGTTTTTTGCGACTTGTCAAAAGCGTTCGATTGCGTACACCATGAAACATTAATGAGGAAACTACATCACTATGGAATAACGAACACCTCTTTGGATCTTCTTACCTACATCTTATTTGAGTGATAGGATACAAAGAGCTGACATCAATGGGAAACGGTCTTCGGGGTCTGTAGTTACAATGGGTGTACCACAGGGTTCTATCCTCGGTCCTTTCCTATTTTTAGTTTATATTAACGACCTGCCACATCTTGTCAAGAATAATCACGATATTGTATTGTTTGCTGACGATACTTCATTAATTTCGACGATGTGAATAATGCAATCTCAAAAATAGTCCATTGGTTTAGTGTCAACAATCTGTTGCTAAACGAAACCAAAACAAAATGTATTAGATTTATTCTGCCTAATGTTAAACAAGTGAAGGCTGATGTAAACGTTAAAGGAGAAACTTTAGAAATAGTGGAAAGTACTGTATTCTTAGGAATCACCTTAGATAATAAACTTCAATGGGGCCCACACATAGATAAGCTATCGAAGAGACTTAGTTCTGCAGCGTATGCAGTCAAAAATCCGTCATCTTACGGACGTGGATACATCTAGCTAGACTTGTTTATTTCAGCTACTTCCATAGTATTATGTCTTATGGTATACCTACTGCTGTGGGGGAACGCTGCAGATATTAACACCGTATTTGTGCTGCAGAAGAGAGCTGTTCGTGCAATCTATAATATGGGTCCCAGAGAATCCCTGCGTGACAAATTCAAAGAAACAAATATAATGACAGTAGGTACCATGTCAATATATTTATGAAAACGTATTGTACACTTATAGAAATATAAGTCAGTTCCATAGAAATAGCGAACAACATAATTTGAATACCAGAAACAAACATGCTCGCTGTGCCCACAACTAGGCTACACAAAATTAATACTTATATCTTAAAGGGCAATGTAGGTACCTATACGTTTCTACAACAAAACTCCTAGTGAGTTGCAAAAATTATCAGTTGGTAAAACAATTCAAACAAATAGTCAAAACCTTGCTGTGCAAAAAGGCTTACTTACTATAAAATATCAGATTATCTAGCTAGAGGATAAAAAAGCTTGGGACGGGTTTTGCTCCAACTCGAAAAATAACAACTTACAGACTAAAGGTTTCTTCGTCGCTTCTTTACCTACTTTAGTCTACATAGGTACCGAAGCGACAGAAATAAAAAAATATCACTTTACTTCCGTGTCAGTGTTTAGTTTTATATTTTGACCTTTTCTAAGTGTACATTTATTGTATTTCTGGAAATAAAGAGTTTTTGATTTAGATTTTGTGTCAAAATTTGGACTTTACCCTTATTATCTGAGGCGGTCTAATTGTTTTCGCTAACTCCTATAATAAGTAATATAGTGATTAAGATTTACTTAAATTTGGAAAATCCGTTAATCTACCTATTCTTATCTTTAGGTATCCTTTAATCTAAAATCGAAATAAGTAGATACAAATCAAACGAAATTGATAAGCGGGCTTTACGTAGATATGTAGGTACCAAGTACGATACGTTTCGTACGAGGAACCAACTTAGCAAGGTTGTCGATTAATAAATTAGGTACCTACATTACAAACCTACCTACACAGAATACCTATCTCATACACTATTGCCCTAAAAAATACGGGCAGACGGACATAACGTAACCTATGTAGGTAGTATAGTAGCTACATAAATTTTAATTATGTATCTACGTGGATGGTTCCTTCCTGCACAGGCTGTTGAGGTCGAGGTGAGGTTGAGGTTCCTTCCTACTCGACATGAAACATTTTTCGACAGTCAACACCAAGAATCGAATAGGATGGGGAACTTCGTACTTACTCGGATCGACTGGCTTGAAAGTTTAAAAAGATGTGCAGCATTTTTAGGGTTTCGAAGATCGTTTCCGAAACCCTTATCGGTCTCGTTTTATAGGTATGTCCTTTTATCCCTACTTAATAAATCAGCTACTATCGCAGCTATCAACTTGAAATTTAAATAATAATAGATTTTAACAAAAAAAATATCAAAAATGAAATTGAACATTTTCCATACAAATTAAGATGTCCAAATTTTAAAAGATACCTGCAGGGTCATGTGAGGTACTTATCAAATGAAACCAGTTTGTACATTTCAAACAGTTTTTGAAATTTCTGTAGGTTTCATAGGTACTATTTGAAAAAAGACGACAAAATACCTATCCCAAAAATATAGAGAAGTTTGTAAAATGAACACTTTATGAAAAATTATCAAAAAGGGAGGGAATAATTTTCTAGGAACTAGGTTCTCGACTCCAAGGGGAGCAAATGTGTAGGCTCTGTCGAGACCTGCATATTTGCGCCTCTCGAGGTCGTCACCCTCACGGATAAGTAGGTAAGTAATAAATACGTATACATAACAAGTACCTATAGTTAGATTCTAATTGGTTGTACCTAGTTGCATGTGATAGACAAAAATGTAGGACTTACCTGCACAGCCTATAGCCAAAGCCACCAACAACAGTCCAGTCTTGAAGTTCATTTTATCGTGTCAAAAATGAGGATAGCTAATAAAACACTTCACCCAGTATTTATAACCCACCATTATCTTGTAATTCGTGTGATTTCATTGATAAATCAGAGATTAAAACATTAATTATGGATTAAGACTGCCCTAGGTATCTTTTATCTTTTTGACGATGTGGCGTGGCGGTCGAAGGCCTGCCTGCGACACAGGAGGTTGCAGGTCCGATTCCCGCGCCGTGGGACAAAATGTTTGTACGATTTGCAAATATTCGTTCCGGGTGTTCTGGGTATTTTCTGTGTACTTATATTAAAAATATATCTATCTATGTAGGCCGACTGGTAATGATATAAGTAGATCAGTTGATGTACTTGTAGATTGTTTGCAACAGTCTGCAGTTAGCTCAATTGTTTCCATTGTAAATACTAGTTGTAATTTATTTCTATTATTTGATTGTAATTTTCTTTGTGAATAAAGATTAATGTATGTAAGTAGGTAAGTATTGATGTCGATTCTGTTGTTTTAGGATTCCTAACTTATATTTTACGATTTCTAAGTTAGGTAGACCTAAAATTATGGTATTTTCTGTACAGATCCTAAAAATACCACTAAATCCATATTTCACTTTATTCAAAAGAATCTGCCCGGTTTTCACTAGAATAAATTTAAATCACGACCAAATTAGATGCCTGCTAAAATTAGATAGACGTTTCTAATCATAGCTAAAATGCAATGCAAAGAATAGGATTTTAACATTTTAACTAAGTTAAGTTGTTTTAAGCTGTGTGGTGCCGGCTTAGAATTTGCACCACCCCAACTTCCCGCGGGTGTCGTAAGAGGCGACTAAGGGATATCCACCGGGGGCGGGCAGCAGCGCCTCCTGCAGAACATTCTACCACCGAACTGCGATCCCCAACCCGCATGCCCAGCGTGGGGATTATGGGCACTACCCCCCATGAGATAAAAGCCAATAAGGCGTTTATCAGGGGGAGGCCTGCGTCCAGCAGTGGACCAACACAGGCAGTTGAGGATGAGGTAAGTTGTTTTAGATCTGTCAACCTAATTTTAAACCAGCTGACAGTCTTTTGAAACATAGAATAGCTTTCGTCTGTTTGACATTCCTAAATCCTAATTTAATCCTAATTTTAGCTAATTCTAAAACAACAGAATCGACCATTGTATACCTAATATTACCGTGGTACTGTATTAGGTAATTTAAAAAAAATTGCGTCTGGTCGGAGCGACGCGTGACCCGAGAGCTAATGAGTATTTGGCGCAGCGCATCAGCATTGCCATACAGCGTGGCAATGCAGCCAGCGTCTTGGGGACGCTTCCGACTGGTATTGATATGGATCAGTTGAGCTACCTGTAGATTGTTTGCAACAGTCTGTCAGTCAGTTAGCTCAATTGTTTCAATTGTAAATACTAGTGTAATTTAATTAGGCTTCTGCCCTTTTAATATTGTATGTATATCTATCAATCTTCTAGTAGGTACTACCTATAAAATTCCAGAAAATTTTCTCTTCAAGACTATCTTGATTAAGGCCCGTAGGTATTATGAAAGCTAGCTCGGTCAAAGATCTACGCTGGCTGGAGAAACGTTTATGCCAAAGATCTACGCTGGCTGGAGTAACGTTTATGCCAAAGATCTACGCTGGCTGGAGTAACGTTTATGCCAAAGATCTACTCTGGCTGCAGTAACGTTTATGCCAAAGATCTACGCTGGCTGGAGTAACGTTTATGCCAAAGATCTACGCTGGCTGGAGTAACGTTTGTGCCAAAGATCTACGCTGGCTGGAGGAACGTTTATGCCAAAGATCTACGCTGGCTGGAGTAACGTTTATGCCAAAGATCTACGCTGGCTAGAGAAACGTTTATGCCAAAGATCTACGCTGGCTGGAGTAAGTAACGTTTATGCCAAAGATCTACGCTGGCTGGAGTAACGTTTATGCCATTGAAAAGCGTTACTCAAGGAGAGATTGACGACAGAGCAAGCTTTCATAATACGGGATTTACCTTTGTTTGTGTGTAATGTCTAAATTTTCTACATCAATGTGTCTAAAAGATTATTTTCTTTCTTTCTAACTTAGGTAAGTACTGAGTAGCTAAGTAATTAAATTACCTATTATGCTATTGGCTCAGATTACAGAATATTTATTTTCTGTATCTGAGACACAGACTGATTTATGTTGCAAAGGTAACCGATCCGATCACATAACTGCTTCAGCTGTTTTCCGAAATTTTACGAAGAAACAGAACGCCTAGGTACCTAGGTTGTTATCACTGACAAAAAAATATTAGCTGATATCAAAAAAACTTGAAAATACTAATTAAAAATTCAATCAAACTTTTAATCTATGTGTAGGTAGATAACATAAGGTATTTGTACAAAAGTACATACTTACTTATATAAATCTGTCTGTAAACGTTTGGTATTTCCACATATTGTTTTTAATGCAAATAAAGATAAAACACGGATAAAATAGATACTACCTCACCTACAGAACTTGCCATAGCGAGTTTTTTTATCGTAAGTGCAAAGGACGTACCTACCTATATTAGAGTAGGAAATTTTATACTTACATTTTTTTTTTCAAAAATATAGGTAGGTACCTACCTATTGAAGAAGCGACGATACAATCTAAGAATCTCAAAGTTTTTCTTGGACTATAAACAGGTAAGTAAGTACTCTTACTAAGTTTATTATGTTAATAATAAAACTATTATATTACATACGACAAACAATGTATTTCAAAATACTTACATTTATGACATAAATAATTTATTAATACACAGTGACCTGACCACTTTATTTGGAGTAAAATAATGCTATGCTTGTGTTGAATACATAGAAAAGACCTGCATTGTAAATTGTCCAATTAGTGAATTTGGCATACTTAGGTACTAATTTTAGGGTTCCGTACCTCAAAAGGAAAAAAGGAACCCTTACGGACAGACAGACAACAAAGTGATCCTATCACTTTGTTGTCCGTCTGTAAAACCCCTTTTCTCAGGAAAGCGTAGAGGTATCGAGTTGAAATTAACATCAAATTCTCGTCCTTTTGGGAGCCTCGATATAAATAAAACTTTCAATATTATACAAGCCAATGACGTGTCCGTCAAGGGATTGGGATTGACATATACACACAACCTATAGAATACTTCGACTCAGAATTATGACATTTAGCAAGACAAAGGTCTTACAATTATACGGAACCCTTAGTGCGCGGGTCAGACTCGCACTTGACGTTTTATTACACTCTGGCACACCCCGGGCGTTCACTGCACTCGCCCATTTCTCCAAACAAACGTCGCGTCTCGACACACACATGCGCGTGCGACGATTCTTCATATGTGAATATCTTAGAAACCTGACGCTTTAAGACATAATTAAATGACTTTTTTATTTGTTTTAGTGTCCTCTACACAAATGTATAACTTTGTTGTGCGCGGCGATTTACAAAAAAAACAAAATGGTGACCGATGTTAGGGCCATAATCATCAAATCCCTTTTGTGTGTCCATGATCAAACAAACAAAACGTCGAGCACCATCGGCGAAGTCTGTAAAAACCATAACCCACGCCATCATGCACCCCTTGCGCGCGCCGTACTTCCCTTGCATTTGGACCGCAATAAAACTCGACTAGGAGCCGGCGGGGTAAAGAGTGTCCATTCTATACGTTAGTAGTAATATAAATTCTCTGTTTTAGGTCCCTTTATACAGGATAACTGAATTATATAAGTTCATTTATTTGTGTTAACAGTAAAACCTTAGTCTAAGTGATACAAAACAGTATGCAGATATAAATAGAAATAGTTTCGCCTACATAAACATTTCCTATTTTTAAACTTACGCAATCTGAACTCATTTTTTAGTGCTATTAAATAAATAATGCTGGACAATCCACACAGCACCATCTAGCCCCAAGCTAAGCAGCTTGTGTTTTGGTTACTAGATGATTGATATACTTAATACAATACATTATAGATAGATATTTTTTATTATACTAGGCATATACCCAGAACAAATATTTGTAGATCGTATAAGCATTTGTCCCGTGGCGGGAATCGAACCCTCCTGCGTCGCAGGCGGACCTTCGCCCGCCGAACCGACTGTGACCGTTTCGACAGGTTTACACACTGTGTAAACCTGTCGAAACGTCGGGGAAAATAGGCGCAAATAATACCCGATTAATAGTACTATTATAATAAACATTAATGAATATTTAATTTTTAAAGGCTAGCCATACTATATCTACCTACAATTTGTTTTGGCTTTATAGGAACACCAGCAAACACTGCTCACATGACCCTACGGCGATCAACACACTGCCACGCACCACGCTGCATGTTGCGTGTTCTAACGTTGCTTGTAAATATCTCCGTTTGTTTAGAAAACACGCACAGTCCAACACACAGAAAATATGTACATCCACGCGCGTTTGTGCAGATCACTCGCTCAAGCGCGGAGAAACATGCACCCACCCCACAGAAATCTGAATAACAAGTGCCTTGTTATTAAGATTTCTGTGACCCACCCACACGCGCGTAGGTGCGGGGCGAGACGCAAGGTATGGCACACCGAGTCCCGCAGTGCATGCAGCGAACAGCTTTGAATGAAATGAGTCAGAGCCGCCGTGAATCCACAAAACGCAACTACGCGTGTGAGTCCGCAAAAAACCCGCACGATGATGCAGATCTGCACGCCCGCAAGTAAGCGCGTAGGTGCGTCGACACGCAAGATGCAGCGTGGTGCGTGGCAGTGTGGTAGCCGTCTATCTATACAACATGAGTACAGCCAACAAGAACAATCACTGAGCTCGGCCAACCTCCCAAAAGCGAAGTTAGACGTAGGTTAGGTACACACGGACTTCAGTTATTCTGTGAGCATGGCGCGTGCAACTGTGCCGAAATATTGGAAAACTCGAAATAACACGAATCATGGTAAATATAACGGAACGAATATCATCTAACCTTAACCAATGAAGTTAAGGTTAGATGAGATACCTACGATACGGATACGACATAATAGTAAGGTTTTTTGTTATTATAGTGCGTAACCCCACACTAAGGGTAATTTCTAAAATTTTCGACTTCGACGGGACTTGAACCCGCATCCTTCCAGGAAGGATGCGGGTTCAAGTCCCGTCTAAGTCGAAAAATTTTGCGATATTATTTGATTTCTTAGACATAGTAGTAATTTGATGTTTTTTACAAAAACGCTCATAACGAGAAATCGGCGAACAAAAACACCTCCAAACATAGGACCTCTTCCTTTTTCAAAGTCCGTTAAAAAGAAACAATGCTCAGCAGTTTTTGGTGTTGACCGTACTTAGGTGTTAGTACTGTAAGATTCATTTTTAAAAGCTGGCGCGATTGTCTTTTGTTTTGTCATACAATTATCTTCAAAAATAGTCCAGGCCTCCAGTATACGAAAAACAAAAGGGGATCGCGCCAGCTTTTAGATAACATCTATTTTGTACCGAAAGGTAAATGTATGGACGAAAATATTTAGTAACAATTTTCATAGTACCTACCTACTTTATCTTTACTATAAAGTATAGTTAGTTCATTAAACGATTTAAAAAAGGAGGAGGTTCTTAATTCGTCAGTGTGTTTGTTTATTTATAAAAGAAAGATAAATGTCATAAACTGGCCAGTGAATATTTGAAAATTCCTTTGTATAACCTTTGTACACTAATATTATAAGGGAAAGTTATTTTTGTATGTTTGTAACGAATAAACTCTAAAACTACTGGACCAATCTGGACCGATTTCAAAAATTATTTCACCATTAGAATGCTACATTATCCTTGAGTATGTGTATATTTCTATGTAAAAAAATTACCACCCGTGCGAAGCCGGGGCGGGCCGCTATTAATAAGATAAAATAGGTCGCACGCTAGTGTTTCACTATTATTTTAGTGATATCTTCAACTTTATATTTTGAAACGGGAGTAAATTTATTGGTATTTATTTTAAATATTTGATCAGCTGGAAAAGTCAGCTTAAAAACTACTTGAGCAGCATTTTAAGTTTTGATCGGCTGTAAAATAAAAACCACCAGCAACACTTGGTCGGCAATTAAGTTATTTTTGGTCAGAAAATAAATAGCTGTTTGATCGGCGAAATTAATGTTTTGATCAGCAGAATTAATTATATGATCTGCAGGATTATACAATTATTTTTGATCAGCCAAAAAGTGATTTTTTGAGCAGCAAAATTAATGTTTTGGTCAGCCGAATAAGAAAATCGTTAAGCTGAAAAAAAAATAGGTATAAGCCATAATCAATGGGTTTGCTTTTAAATGTATGGTCAACTAAAAATTATATTACCGCGATTTTATTGAAAAAAGCATTAGTCGGTTAACACTTTCATGGCCCAAGACGCAGACGAGCCTCTCGACCCTCGTGTGGCGGCGGCGGCGGCACGCCCCTGCGAGTCGCACCGCCGCGGCTGGGCGGTGAATGCGTTGAAGAAGGTGGGGTTTTGATAGTCGAGTCGATACAGAGGCACATACGAGGTAGGTAGGTAAGGTACCTATTTCTACCTTACCTAGCATTGTTGTTTTTGTAAGAAGGTATCAAGGCGCTGAGGACCCTTGTTCGTTGTTGGTCATGTCTGTCCTGTATTTGTAACACCGGCACGACAGTGGCATACAAACGCACGTAGGAGATAGGTAGGTAGGTAGGTACCTACCTTACCTCGCGTTGTTGTTAGCAATTGAAGGAACCCTTGATTTTTATTGGTCATGTGTGTCCGTGTGTGACGCCGGTAGTGGCATAGGTACGTACAAACGAGATAGGTATAAAATAGGTATGTAGGTAAGGTACCTTACCTTACCTACATACCTATTAGGTACCTACGCGCAAATCTATATAAATGAACTCTCGGAAGTACGCGCGTGGCTGCGCAGTGTGGGTACCTTATTTTAATGGGTCAAAGGGACGCGGAAGGGTGAGCAGCGCAGGCGACGAGCACTCACACTTACTTTCGTTTCGTTTGCCGTGAGTTAGTGTGAGTGCTCGTCGCCGCGCAGTGGTGTGGTCGTTCCTTCCTACACGAAATACCTACCTACCTAATGAAATGAACAGCAAAGATGGAAAGACGTAGCTAGACCAAAGTGCGACCAAGACAACAATATGCACGTGGAACACAAACGCCGGCGGCGGTGACCGGTCTATCTATGACTGAGGTGGATGGACCTAATTGGACCCAATCTCTTGAATTTTACTTACACTTACAATTAGGTATGACTGTAGGTATCTCATGAACCGTACCTACCTACAAAGTAGACAATAGTAATTTTCAGAGGATTTAACAGAGGATCCTTTGTGTTTCGTTGATTATCTATAGGTAGGTAGGTACTAGCGAAGGTAGTGTTTGCAACTAATGTGGGAGAAAAAGAGATACTTACTTAACACTTTTTTCTCGGTAGCCTTGTTGCCACAGATTAGGTAGGTATACACTTTTTAGAAATAGGTACCTAGACACATTTTCGATTATATAGGCCTTTAATTTTAACACAAAAGGATAGGACAGGACCTTTAATTTTTCACAAAAGTCAATTCAATTTGATTGCACAATAAATGAAAATATGTACTTAATAACAATTAGATAGATTGATTAAGTAGGTAAGTACTATACTTCATTGCACCATCAGTAGGTACCCACATAAAACAATTTGGCAAGCAATAACACTATTTTTCACGACTCATTGGGTAGGTAGGTAGGTAGGTAGTTGCGAGTGTCGTCGGCAATTTGACTCACTCATTCAGACATTCTGGATTTCAGTGTACCTACCTATTAGTACATTTGTTTTTCACAAAAGTTCGTATATATACGAACTTTTGTGAAAAACAAATATATATATTTAATTAAGTAAGTAAGTATATCAGTACCTACTTACTTAAGTAAGTAGGTACTTATATCAGCTATCTAGCCGTACTGTACCTACCTACCTAGGTATAATACAAGCTCTGCTTTGCTTGGTGCTAGATAATGCTGTGTGAATTGTCCAGCATTAGGAAGGTACTTATAGGTACCCACCTGGGTAGGTAGGTTTTTATTTCTTTCCATTTCATTTCTACCAGTTTTTAACGAGTTAAGTACTCCCAAAGATTTATATCGTTAAAGATACCTATGTCCTATTTATACCTAAGTACGATTTATCTAGCTATGTAGTGTATTGTATTAATACTAGATAAATCGTACAAACATTTTTCTCTTGGCGGGAATCGAACCCACAACCTCCTCCTTCCAACCGATTCCGCGACGCCGCCGCCGCGCCGGCAGGCGCGGCGGCGGCGGCGGCCAGGTGTCTGCACAGGTAGCAGGGCATGGGTGGTTTTGAGCGAGCCGCCTCTCTCAGCGAGCAGAGCCGTTAGGAACATTATCTATGACCTACGTATTTCCGACAGATATTTCCCAGTCAAAAATCCTAGAACCCGGCCGGGTACAGCGCCACCTCCCGGGTCAAGTTGTAAATCTAGACCATCCAGTGACCTACTCAAACTCAAACACACCATAAAATTAAATGTCATCAAAATCGGTCCAGCCGTTGAGGAGGAGCTTAGAGACATACGAGTACACATGTAGATTGATAGTTACAGAAGATTAATAATAATAAAGGGTGTATTAAGATTAGCAAACCACAATTAATTTGACAGCTCGCCAAAACATTATAAAATCCGAACCAGGATTTGCTGATCTTTTTCATTCATATATTACTGCAATATCATTTTAAAGGCATGCCAAAATTTCATTAAATCCGAATCACGATTTGCTGCTGCTTCACTAGTATATTGCTGCACAAATATTTAATTTACTGTGACATAAATTTTTTGGCTGCCCACTGTCACATTAGTTGCTGATCAATTCAGTCATTTTTGCGGATCACTAGTTGCGGCTCAAAATATTTTTTCTGCTTGCAAAATCAATTTTTCGGCTGCCCAAAACCTCTTTAATCTGCTGATCGTTTAAATGATACCCTTTTGAAACTAATTTCCGCAAAGTAATGCCTGAATCTATTATTTAGTAAGGATAAAGTTCAAGGAGTCCACATTCTGTAACAGAATTCAACACCAATCATGCACGCAGTCCACGCCGGCACACCTGGACCTGGTCACGTAGCCACAGCCCAGGGCGCGAGATCATCTCACCAGCGTCTCTACCTTGCTCAGCGCCTCCACACTCAACACCTCCTTGTTCAATAACACAGAGAGTTCATTATCACTTGCACTGTCGCTTAGGATGTTCTGTTGCAGGTCGTGGTAGACGATGAACGCGCTCAGGTATTTCTTGATGTTTTCCTCGCAGCTGTTGAGTTTCCTGCTGCTCGGTAGCCCTAGATACTTTCTCAGGAATGGTGTCAGTTTCAGCTCCCAGTTGTCTAGGATGTGGCTGACTTTCTGTTTCATGGCCAGGGTGTACTCGCTGGAGATGAGAGGTTCATTCGTCTCCTGTCCGTCGATTTTCATCTGGTCGTTGGCTAGCCGGCTGTGGTGCTCCACTTGAGAGAGCAGGAGCTTGATTTGCCAGACATTGTTGGAAGTTGGTTCGGATTTCATTGTTCGGATTATCTGTAGAGGACGAAGGGGATCAATTATTTTTTTTAAAAATAATGATAGACATAATACAATACACTACATAGATAGATATTTTTAGTATACATAGAACGCATCCAGAACACCCTGAACAAATATCTGCAGATCGTACTAACATATGTCCCGAGGCGGGAATCGAACCCGCAACCTCCAGCGTCGCAGGCGGACCATCGCCCGCTGCGCCACAGAGGTCGTCAAATTGTGTTTTATGTGATTAGAAAACGATTAATGATAAAGATTTACGCAAGTAGATCTTTGATAAACGGATATAATCGCAGTCTAGATATACGCTAGTATCTCTAGCCTGCAATTATGTCCATTATCAGTGTACAGGCAGTGTTAATACATAATTTTACAAATAACACTAACTAGTTTCTGCCCGCGGCTTCGCACGCTTTTTTCGCGATAAAAAGTGCTTATTTTATTCCAAGTCCAGAACTTTACAAGTATGTGCAAAGAATCAGCTCGATCCATTCAATACAATACAATACAAGTAAGTACTCTTCTTTGCACACCAAATAAAACAAAAACACAGGACAGGAAAAGACCAATACAAATTACGTTGCACAATGGGCGGCCTTATCGCTATGAGCGATCTCTTCCAGGCAACCTTTTCTTCTTCATTCAGTAGTTTTGGCGTAATCTTCGCACAAACATCTTCACAATGGCACAAACTTTCGCCTTTATAATAATAGTAGGATTATGCATAAACACTTTAAGGCTCAGACTCCACCAAAGCGGATATGGGCGGATGACCGAATAGGAGACGAGAAGAGTCGTTTTTCAGCTAGGGTGTCTCCACCAACTCTTCCCGCGGGTGTCGTAAGAGGCGACTAAGGGATATCCATCGGGGAGGCGGGCAGCAGCGCCTCCTGCAGAACAATATTCTACCACTAGACTGCGATTCCCAACCCGTTTGCCCAGCGTGGGGTTTATGGGCATTACCCCCATGAGATAAAAGCGAATAAGGCGCTTATCAGGGGGAGGCCTGAGTTCAGCACTGGACCAATATAAAGCTGTTGAGGTTGAGGTGTCCCCACCAAAGCTGTGCGGAGGTCGTGCTGGCTTGACTAGAGCGGCTAAAACTTTAGGAAAGCAATAGTTCACCTTCAAGAAGGCCGTCCAAATGGGAAGCGCACACATCATGTCCTTGACGAGACACTCGTAGGTCACCATGCTCAGCCCTTGCACGTAGTCCTGCTCTTCCAAGCTGTATCTGGAACAAACAGTTCAAGTGCAACATCAGCATTGCCATACAGCGGGACAACGCAGCCAGCGTCTTGGGGACGCGACGACTGTTACTAATAAAATAGATGGATAAATCACTTATGCAGGGGATTTTTTGACAGAAAGTCCAGAAATCCTCTTCGCAGGGGAGAATGGGAGGGGATTATTGGAAGAGGCCGATCGTGATGCAAATAAACGCCATCTTTCTCATTCATGACGACCTCTGTGGCGCAGCGGGCGAAGGTCCGCCTGCGACACAGGAGGTTGCGGGTTCGATTCCCGCCTCGGGACAAATATTTGTACGATCTGCAGATATTTGTTCAGGGTGTTCTGGTCGTTTTCTATGTATCATAAAAAATATCTATCTATGTACTCGTATATTATTATGTATATCAGTTATCTAGTACCCATAACACAAGCTCTGCTTACCTTGGGGCTAGATAATGCTGTGTGAATTGTCCAGCATTATTTATTTATTTATTATTATTTCATGTATGTTGTAGTGTTGTGCTCCAACGGGGTTCATGTTTGATACTATACTTTTACACCGATTTCGAAAAAAAGGATCTCTTCGGATTCTCTGTTCGCTGTATGTGGCTGTAGGTATCTGTTCTGCACCCTTGCGTCGAGACTGGCCACCGTGGCCGACAGTCGGCTAGGAGCGCATCACCGTGCAGAAATCTCTTACCTCCGACAAGTGCAGCTCCGGTTCAGAACCGCCTCGTTCTTGCCCTTCCGCTTCTTGCTGACCAGCAGGCAGTCCGCGCAGATGCTGTCAGCAGTCTCCTTGTGCAGGTAATGCTTCACAAAGTTGCGGACCTTCTCGTCGTTTGTGAACAGCTGGATGTACTCAGGCTTTGCCGACCAGATGTTCGCTTTGTCTGGCATAAAAATAGCAATATTAGTTGCCTATTGCATACTGTAAGTGTTTTGCGGGTCTTTTGTGTTTGCTACGTATAATATAAAATACCTATCTATGTATGTTATGTAATGAATCAGTTATCTAGTACCCATAACACAAACTCTGCTTACTTTGGGGCTAGATAATGCTGTGTGGATTGTCCAGAATTATTTATTTATTTTATAAATCAGTTCTAGGCTCCAAGAAAAGACATTTTTGAGAACTTAACGCACAAGACAGACAAAGGACGAAACAAGAAAGGCGGAAATCCACTAAAACAAACTTATTTTTTGAACGTGTCAAAGTTTTTCCGATCTGGCCCTCTACTCTCATAAAAAGTAGATTCAGGCGTTACTTTTCGGAAATCCATTGTATAATATTAGGATAAAACAATATTTAGTAACAATTCCGCGTGATGTTGCCTCTCTGAGAGGCAACATCTCTGGCAGGACTCTGTCGTTGTTGCTTGGCGGTCTCAGTGTCAAAGTCGAGTATTGCTATAGCTTCTTGATGATGTCTCGTGGAGAGCCGAAACTAGTCGACGACCTTTTTTGATGAGTTTTTTCATTTTGTATTTGGTGTGGTCTTTTTTTTACAGGGCGGGCGGTACACACGGATAACATTTTGTTGGAGCTTATCAGAGAAGATTTTGCGCGGAATTGTTACTTAATATTGTTTTATCCTAATAGATAATATTAGGATAAAACAATATTAACTCCCATCTCAAAAGGCCAACCTGTATAACGGAGTTCTCTTCAGCTCCTGAATTATCACCTGTAATACAATACGATCTGCTGATCACGTCCTTACCTAGAGTGAGTGTTTGCGCGAGGATGGTGAGGAACCCCTGAGGGTCGTCCACGTAGGAGAGGCAGCCCGCGCGCTGCTTCACGTCGATGCACCACGTGTGATCTAAGAATTTCCTGTAATGTTCAAATCCATTATTAGAGATGGCCTAGCGAGTGTTGAGATCAGCATTGCATGACAATTTGAATTCTATAAAACAAATTGTCGTCGATGATTTGGGTTTGTTGTGATCTTGTTTTATAACTAGTTTATGCCCGCGCGGCTTCGCGTTGTTTCTATGTAAACGTTTAAAGTTGATTTCTATCCCATGGGAACTGATTTATGGGATAAAAAGTATATGTTTGATTCCAGGATAGAATTACTTGTATGCAATTTCAGCCCGATCCGTTCAGTAGTTTTGGCGTGAAGAGGTAGCAAACATCCAACCATCCTTTCGCATTTTTAATATTAGTGTTATTTTACAAGTTCATAATTGTTTAAAACGACTAAAAGTGGAGTGCGTGAGGTACTATTTTTCAAGATTTATAAAGACAATGAAAAACAACTCCAACATAGATTAAGTTGGTGTGTGCAGTGAGCAGTAGTGTAGCCGGAGAAAATTGCATAATTCGAGGTAAAACTCTCAGTAGTTCTTCTATAATACTTTGTCTACCGAAGTGAGAAAATGATTGATTCCCAACGACTCGGCTCTCAGAACACACGAGCTAGACATCTCAATTTATCCGAGTGATACTTACGCCCGAATACTCAAACGCATCTCAGCTCATCAACTCGGCTGAGTCCCTCTTATATCTGATGACATCTTACATTTTAATGGCATACTCAAACTCTACTTATCAATAGTGAGATCGTCATTACGTTAGCACGTCTCAAGTCCTTTGTATAGGGCAACAATTTTGCGGAAAGTTTGTTTTCTATTGCATTTACCACTATTTCTTTTTGACTTATGGACCGGCCTATAGCCCTTTGAGACATTTTCCATAATTTTCGGTCCAAAACGTCTCATTTCATGCAGAAACATCGTTAAATTGTTCGATAACTTTCAAAATCAATTAAAAATGAAAGTAACGAATCGTAATACCTACATCTGTCAGTCCCATTCATTATTTGTTTACAAAAATTACTCTACGTAAAGTTTGATTGTACAATTCATGTCTCTGAAGCAACCGATATTGGTAAATACACAATGAACGACCAAACTAAAAAAGGAAGAAAAGGAAGCCCTTGTGGCAATTGTGAAATGGTAAGTGAAAGGCTTTTGCTCCTAACCTACGGTACATTCACTACAAAGAACTTGCATATTTCGCTACAATAAACATGTTACCACTCCTCCTCTTTGCAGTTACCTCAACCAGCCAAGTCCCGTCTAACGAGGTCAGCGGAAGCGAACCGAGAGGGCAAGCACAGAAAACCAAGAATCCACAAAGTCGCAGGCAGCCAGGCTCCACAGGAGAACGGCTACTCGAAGGTCCAGAATGGACCGACCCAAGGACCCCTCGTCCTTAGGCGAGGGCGGATGCGCTCCCCAGTAAAAGCCAAAGCCTGAAACTGCCTACCCCACGCCGGCTTTGCCGGCGTGTGAGAAGACAGAGAGTAGTAGTAGTCTTTGCAGTTACATTGGCATATATAATAAAATGTAAAAAGGTAACGCTAGAAATTAATTTATTAAAATTAAAAATGAAAGGTTTTCCACCTTTAGGTAATAAATGGTTTCTCGTTTTATTTCAATTCATATCGACTCCCTTACTTATAAGAAAACAAAGAAGTAAGTACTACATAGCAAAATAGGTATTTATTGTCATATTTCTGGATAAAAAGTTCTCATTTTGTACTGAGCCCTGGGCCGTTCCACAACATCATCTTTTCTAATAGCCACATCATCCTCGAACAAGTCTTCATACAAGTCTTGCCTAGACAAGACCATATTGTGGAGGATGGAACATCCTACTATTATAGTAGGAATATTTTCTAATTTTCTTTGTAGGCATGGGAATCTATGGTAATATAATGGTATTTTTATAAATTGTCTTTTTAATTGGGCTATTTCTTTTGCCACTCTTTGCACAATCCGGTGCACTGTGGGTTGCTCCACCTTGAAAACGTCTCCAATAACCATTTGGTAGGTACCAGTGGCGAACTAGCGCAGTGTTATTAGTAGTTGGTCCATAGGTTGAATCGCCTTATTTCTTAGAGTAATGGGCTGAATGTTAGTCTGAATGAGAGCGCAAAGATGCTGAATAGTGATTTTATTGAGGCGGAATCTCGATTTGAATTGCTCTTCATCATAAACAGAAAAAGCGTCGAGTTTTTCTTCAATGCGTGGCCGCGCCGCTTTCCAACCAAATCTTCCTCGTCTGAAGAAAATGAAGACAGCGAAGATACAGACATTTTGGTTCACACAGCTTTCTCCAATAATTTTATTGAGAAACTTCTGCGAGGTACGAACTTCTAACTAAAATCGTCAGTTGTAAGATTGATAGCGACCAGTCTCAAATATAAGCGCATGCTCATCGATCTGAGACGTCGTTTGAGTGCTGTCAAATTTTAAGTTTCGTTTATGAATACCAAATTTACTGTAAGTCGTCGTTGTGTCTGGGTTGGGGATGATTTCAAGTGTAGCGTTCTTAAATTTTAGGATTGATGTTTCAGTATACGATTTCGAAGGATAACGACGTCTTAAACAGCTGAGCTGGTCTCAAATATGTAAGATGCGTTTGAGTATTCGGGCGTTAGTGCTCTATACTATGCTTGCGAAGAAAATAATTATTGTTGAATCAATAAATGATTTCTTAAGCCGGGTACGGAGCGGTGTTACGGGGCCTACAGTACCACTCGCAGCGAGCATGAAACGTTACCTCAACCTCAACAGCCCGTATTGGTCCACTACTGGACGCAGGCCTGATAAGCGCCTTATTGACTTTTATCTCTATCTCATGGGGGGTAATGCCTATGATCCCCACGCTGGGCATGCGGGTTGTGGATCGCAGTTCTGTGGTAGAATTGTTCTGCTGGGGGCGCTGCTGCCCGCCCCCGGTGGGTGTCCCTTAGCCGCCTCTTACGACACCCGCGGTAAGAGTCAGGGTGATGCAAATACTAAGCCGGCACCACACAGCTGAAACGCTGATGCGTTACGTCGCGTGCTGAACTCCATCTCGTAGCTCGTTGCTCGCGCCTCCTTTCCCCGCACTGAGTGCACGAACACTCGCTGTGTAACACGTTACATTACGTACGCTCCGTAACACCGGTCGGTCCCCGGCTTTGTTCTATGCCTCTGATACACGTGTGCTTACTTGAGTAGGTCCCAGTTGTTGTCTCTGTGGAAGGTGACAGGCCAGTACCGCGGGTCGTTGATCTTCACTTCCTGCAGGGAACTCAGTTCCGGGATCATGCAGGGCGCTTTGAGCTCTGTGGCTATGCCCTTAAGGTCTATTACCTGAAACCAACGGTAAGTTTAGGCTAAGTTCACATGTATCGCGCGATCAAATTTCACGATCCTGGTATTTACTTAACAACCGTTCACATGAATGGTTGTTAGTAGAACAACAAGATGTCTTTTTGCTAAAATTTTGACATCTGAACATACATTTAATGGAGTCTACACACCAGTGGACGTGCCACCAGTTGACAAAACACTGTCGGCTATTTACAATATTCATGAAGTGCGCGCAATAATTCCGATTGTGTTGACGCAACTAATTCGTCTATTTTCTTAAATCGTGAAAGTGCAATGAATTAGAATATCTTAAGTTAAACATTATTAGAGACTTTGCTTCTATTTTTGGAATGTTTATAGGTACACACTACTTTTTATTATTTTGTTTTTATCATTTTACATTTATAATTTTGTTAATCATTTTGTATTCTTCTCCCTCGGGAGCAAGTACGATTTATGCACAAACCGCATTTTGCAAGCGGTACATGTTTACTTAGGTACGTAAGCTCAATCATTCAGTCCGCGTTCGACCGCAGTCTCGTGTATTCATATCATTAACAATTAGCAAATAATCAAATTATCAGTATAATCTCTCTTTCGCTTATCAGTTTGCAACTGACAGCAAAAAGTTATCTTAGAAAACGACTAGGTACTTACAAGTTATAAACAGATATTCTTACTTGAATATGAGCGTAGCACAATTTCCCGGTGTTCAAATCCCGCGGCAAGAGCAACCTAGGCTCAACCGCTAACACGTAGAGATGTCGGAACGCTTGCAAGTGGTATCTGGAAAAAACTCGTGTTATAAAGTATCTTCGGCGTGTTAAATGCCTAGACTAGACAATAGGGTACATGCATGTGACTTCAAAAAAGCTAATTATTTTTTTACGTATTCAGAAATATATCTGTATATTTTTTTTGTATTTTTTTGCTGTTTTTATTGTGAAATTTAATCATTGAAAAGTAGATATTGTGAATCTTAATCGCAATATTTCTAAACGCAACACTAGTGGCAAGAGCGAATCGTGACGTCACGACTCGCATTTCGTATTGTCATGAAGCTTTGGCGAGATATCTTTTTGTATTATTTCTCGGTTGTTTGGTGTTTTCTGTAAAGTTAAATTTTAGTAGTTATCGTTTATTTGTATCTAATTTCATTTTGATTGAAAAATCAACGAAGAAACAGAGGCACTTTGAGTTGAAAATGTTAAGTGTGACGTCACAGAACAAGCGCCTTTATGGCAGCGTTTTTATCACCCGAGACTAGTTTAGTATTATAATATCTGTGCCCGAGACCGAGAGTGCAGTTTTACTTTTTGTTCTTTACCTTAATAATTTAAAATTTTGTGGTTGTTTTTTTTCGGTAATGTATTAACCTAAATAATCGATTAAAAAGGGGGATGGGGGAGACTGGGAACAGAAACATGCAAATATGTTTTACTAGCTGCTGATGTCTGTCCCCGGGATACCGTCTACCTCCCTGCCGAATTTCATTGAGACCGTTTATGCGTGAAAAGGTAACAGACAGACATAATTATTTTAGAATGTATAATATTAGTATGTATGTTTTTATGATCGCACTCGAGTCCGCCGCGCGCCATCTGCCGCTATTGTTGGTGATCGGTAATGTTTTAGTCGTGACATTCTGTGGCAGTGTGGCGAGCGAAGGGAGCCGCACATCCTCACACTGCGTGGTTAAGCGAGCCGCGTTATGTGTATGATATGATTGTGATGATATGATATCCGTGCCTCGGAAAACACCTTAAGCCGTTGGTCCTGCGCCTGACTTCTCCCCGGTCGTATTGATCTGTCGTCCCATCGGATTATGAGAGTGAGAGAGTAAAGAGTGCACCTGTGTTTGCGCACGCACTAGACAATTCCCGTATGACACAGCGGCTACGATCCTGCCTACCCGATTTTATATTGCTATAGTACCTGTTATCCTCGGTATGCGTGGGGAACTTGGGGAAGAATGCGGCCAGCAGCACGGGCACGGCGGCGCGCGACGTGCCCAGCGTGCCGCGCCCGCCCATCAGGAACAGCAGGCCCACGCTCATGTGCACCGCCATCTGTCAATATGGACCATTACACTCTCATACTTCTAACATTCAAGGTACACACTCATATAAATCAGCAATTAGCTGGTTAACTGACCTGTCCACCGTGCGTGAGCGGCGGGTGCGGCGCGCGGGCGGGGGGCACGCGCGCGCGCAGCCGCCGGCACACGCGCAGCACGGAGATGTCGCCGCGACCCGCCATTATCTGTGGAAACATTACTAGTGGTTAGCCCCCGTAACATCGTCGTGAGTGTTTTATACAGTGTTCCAGGTATCGAAGTCAAAAACTAAGTGGGGTGGGGAGACGGGGTTCATAAACATCATTCATCCTACATCGATGTGAGTCCCGTGTATGTTTCGCGATTTTTCTATTTTTATATTCTGACTATTTTATTCCGCGTTTTTCTTTTTTGAGCTTATATTAGAAACATGTTCTCGTTTTGTTGTTAGATTGGTGTCATTGACGCCGTTGTAGAAAAATTATGTTGATATTGATAAAATGTTTTAGTATGTTGTAAAAAGGAATATAGCCCATGTTAATGTGATGTGACCTGTTTTATTTCAGTAACACAGTTGAACGTCGATTAGCTTTCAATAGAAATGTAATCATGGGAACAAATATTCCTTTTATAGTCCGGCCACACACTCCATCTTGCCTGCGTAATCCAACAGCGCAATCTAACGGCGCAGTCTTATCTTCAGCATGTCAACGATTGCACAAGCCGCGCTTCCGCCGTCAACACGCACGTACTTACCTGCGCAAACATGCTCGCAGGTAAGACGAACGTATGGCCGGGCTATTAGAGCTGTGAATATTTTAGGTTCCGTAGTTCATTAAAATAAATAAGTTTTTGACGTTTTTCACAAAAAATAATAACAATACGGCGTTAATATTATAAATAATGAATGATGCAGTATGTACGTTTGAGCCATACCATAGCCGCGGCCAGCACGCACACGGACAGACAGCACTCGAGCGTGGCGCGGCCCGCCAGCTCGGCGCGGCTGCGGCCCGCGAGCCGCAGCAGCCGCTTGGCGACGTCCAGCACGGCGTCCCGCGCGTCCAGCTCCCCGGAGCCCGCGAAACGGATGCCCATGGCGAAGCAGGCGCCAGCTATTATGTTGCAGTAGGCTTGGCTGGAACAAGGAATACTCTTAGAGGGAAAAAAATGTGTATCATAGACGCCTTCGGCCACATCTCCACTCCCCATCAGGTGAGATGGCGGCAAAAATAAAGCATTTGCCCAAAAAGTGCGCGATAGCAATACTTGGTGATAGTTAGACATAGTTCAGCTACACCCCAGACACTAAGGCCCGTAGTATGAAAGCTTCCTCAATCTAAGCTTGAGTACCGGTTTTCATTTCTTTCATCATAGATATATAATATAACTGAGCAAGCTTTCATAATTCAGGCCTTACGCCCGGATACTCAAACGCAAATCAGATTTGAGCAGGTCTCATATCATGACGAACTTTTGACAGATTTTCATTGACAACTGTCAAAAAATGTGCTTTTAAAATAAGCCCCGTTTGAGTTTCGGGGGTCAGTGTCTTATCTGGCTATTTTCGAAACGGCATCCAGAACTAGCGGAGAAATGAACCAGTGGTGGCAATGCAGATGATTTGATAGCAGTAAAAGTGATGCTCATTAGGGGAGGCCTATGTCCAGCCGTGGACTAATATAGGCTGATGATGATGATGAAAAGTGATGCTATTATTTTAATTCCGATCGATAAGAACGCCTGTACGTAAGGTCTTACGTACAGGCGGGTGAACTAGGGCTAGGGTCAACTAATATTATAAATGAGAAAGTTTTAATGTTTATACGTAAGGATGTTTGGATAGATGATTGTTACCTCTTCACGGCAAACTCCTGAACGGATCGGCCTGGAATTTTGCCTACAGGTAAAGTCTAATCCTGGAATCAAACATACATTTTATCCCATAAATCAGTTCCTATGGGATAGAAATAACCTTTAAATGTTTCCATAGAAACAACGCGTGCGAAGCCGCGGGCGTAAACTAGGCTAGAACATATTGAGCAAGAGTGACATTTGCTGACTTTGTGTAATGTTTAAGCAAACAATTGATGGGAACTTACTTCATAGCCTCGTAATCGATGTTGTCCTCAGTGGGTTTGACGAAGCAGTAAGGTCTGATTGTGTCCGGCACTTGATTCTCTATCCACTCGTCGCTCGCTTCGATCTCATCCCAGAGGATTAGTCCTGTCAAATACACAAGTTTTTATACAAACAATGTCTGACCAAAAATGCGAGAGGTTTGGCACTGGGGGCTAAGCCCCTCTCACCAAACGGAAATATCAAACATTGTCATAACATAACACAGGCACACACTGTGAACACTGCATAAAAAACTCTATTTCGAAAATTACTATAACTAAAGGGACTCTAAAATAGATTATGGAATTTCAACCTTGTGACTTTACAAAACAAAATCACGATAGATTTGAGATAGGCTTGGCCCTACTACAAAACAAAATGTGTTTGCAGCTGAATATTTTACTAAGTAAACTAGTGTACTTACTTATTTATGTGATTCAATTTAAATTCAATATTATTGAGACATAAGGCACTCGTGTAAGTTTTTGATTTATCTGAGTGCTCCTGTGTTCCTATAGTTGAAAATAAATGAAATAAAATTTAACTTTTAAATCCATCATGGTTATTAACACTAAAGTCATTTCAGTAAAGTGCCGTCAGTTATTCCGTGATCATGGCACATGAAACTGTGCCGCAATATTGGAAAGCTCAAAACTCAAATCATGGTAAGTATCCCGTTGTAATGACTTTAGAGGAATAAATGAAATGTCTAGATTTCTACCTTATGCATTTACAAACACAGACCACGATAGATTGACATTGGAGGACCAGCCGCAAGTTTTATACTAACCTCTGGCTATAACCCTCAGCATGAGTAGATCGGGTCGCACGTAGTCCAGTTGGTAGGGCGTGGCGGGCGGCGCGAGCCAGGCCGCGGGCGCGCGCGCTCCGCTGCGCAGGTACACGAGGCCGAGCGCGAGCGTCGCGCCCGGTGACGTCACGTCTAGGTTTATACTGCCGCCTTCCACGCTGGTGCTCTTTTGGCCGGAGCGTTGGGATTCTGAAGCATTAATGTAACTAGATAGATTGAGCAAGTAGATTAGGGGGCCGAACCCCCCAATTTATACCTAGATGAGAAAGGGGGCAATGCCTTGGGTCACTGTCACTGTCCATTATTCTGCTTTTTTATAGTTTTTTTCACTAAAACTGGCAGGATTGTACAGAACTATTTTTGCAGAAAAGGCGACTACAATAAAGGTAATCTGTACTTTGGGAGATGCTGCTGCCTGCTGAGATGCTTTAATAACCTAGGTCTTCTCTCTGCACTTGTCACCTTAGACACCACATACCCGGTAACTCTCCGCCCAGCATATAAGTCCTAAGCGCGTGCACCACTTGCGTGGGAGCCCTGTTCCCCGCGCCGCACAGCAACATGCCGAGCGCCAGGCCTGCGGACAGCGCGTAGCCCTCTCGCTCCACGCATCGTTCTGCGCTCCATACCCTCACTCGACCTGGGGAATGTGAAATTATAATCATGGTGAATGTAGCTGTCGAACTGATTTATAGAGAAGGTTGCTAGAAGAATAAAGGGAAGCAAAGTTGATAAATTAAAAAAGTCTGTGTCTCGACCGCTAAAGTTGATTTGACAAGCAGTAGGTTATAACAATGTATTTTTCACCACTCTTGCTCGCAAACGGTGACTGCTGCTCAAAAACAGTGAGCAAAACCCGGTTTTGCTCACATGTGGAATAATAGTACATTATGGTACTAGTGTGTAACATTGATGATTACCGCCGAAGCGCCATTGAGGCGTAGGCGAGTGTTTTAAGAGAGCCGAGGACAGTAATCATCAATACACACGTGTATCATACGACACTTTTCAACACACTTGTGAATAAAATAACAATTAAAACTAATTTTATTTAGTAGATAAAAATTAATCAGTTTTCCTATGCGCGCGCATTGCGATCGGCCACAGACTAAAGGGATGAGGTTTTTTTTTAATTTTCCGCGCATAGGGTTTGCGCCTATTCTGCCACGTACAAAATGGGAAATTTAAAGTTTTCTTTTATTACAGAGAAAACAAAAGTTATATTTGAGTGAAAGTTTTATTTATTAAACACGTACGAGTTAAAATTATGTATTTAAATAAGAAGTTGCATGAAATGAGCAAGCAAAAGGAATATTAATTTATTTGTTCTATTGAACACGATCTTTTAAGCAACTCACTCAATCTATATCTCACTAGTGAGTTATAGCAATGAAAAAGTCACAGTTTGATTATGGGTGTCATTCTGTGCCTAATCGCGGTGACCATAGAGCCACTTTCTGAGCAAAAATTAAAATGAAAAAATTATTATTCAACTTGTTGAAAAAATCATTTGAATTCGGAACAATGCGACCTACTTACATAGAAAAAAAATGTTTCACCTCTTCATGGTTTGAATCAGGTTTGTTGCAATTTTACCCTCAAGGTTGTTGACCAAAATGAGTTTCTGACATCTGAACTCTTTTATAAATCTTTTACAAAATAGTTTCTCGCTAGTCGTGGTGAAAAGTTGTATGTTTAACTCGATGGTTATGGTTAAATAGAACCACTCGCTACGCTCGTGACTCTATTCTAGACTGCTTCGATAGCTCGGGATTTAATATCGGCACGATCAACAAAAAATCGTTTTGCCCACTTGTAAAACATAAAACAAATTTAGCGAATGATTGTGCGTCTAATTAATGATTTGACAGACTGGTCAACTAACTTTATTCATAATAAACCCAATAAGCCCCGGACAAGATATTTGACCATAGTTTACTTTCATCTGCGTTTGAAAACAGTGTGTAAGATTTCCACCCTACACCTTTAGATGATTTTGGTAAGAGATTATAAGCGATAGAGAAATTAAACTGATAACTTGATTTATTGCTAATTGTTAATGATATGAATACACGCGACTGCGGTCGAACGCGGACTGAATGATTGAGCTTACGTGAGTAAACATGCACCGCTTGCAAAGTGTAAATGTGCTGTCTATACATAAACCATACACAGTGAGCAAGACGCTTTGCGTTCTTTCGATAGTTGAACATAATTTTATCTACTGCAGCCCAAGATTTAATCCAGTATATTAACTTTGATTGACATAAGGCCAATTAAATTATTATTTGATAATTATTTATTTATTCTTATTCATTGTAACCTTTCATTTTATACTTTGATCCAAACGCGCCGTCTTATTTTTTCAACTGATACTAACAATTTCCTTTAGTAATTTTTTAGTTACCTAAGGGCTAATTCAAAGTTTCCACACACTATTTCAGTTATTATAGTTACCTATACTCCAATTCAGAATCTTAGATAATTTATGTCAACAAAGAAATGTCATGATATGTCACTGTCATAATGACAAGTCAGGGGTAGAAATCATTTTTTTACCATGGATCACTATTAGTAGTGATGGCGCGCGGTTTTGCTTGTGCGATACGAAAGATACCCTACCTGTGGATGCGGCATTGTCGCGGCCTCGTCTCCCTGTGACCGTAAGGAAATACAAATAAAACAATGTAAATAATTACATATTTTTATTGCTTAAAAAATTAAATATTATTCTGACATAAATAATAGATTCAGGCGTTACTTTGCGGAAATCCATTGTACATTATTATGATAAAACAATATTTAGTAACAATTCCGCGCAAAACCTTATCTGATAAGATCCTACAAAATGTAATCGGTGTGTACCGCCCGCCCTCCCACAAATTGATCCTACTTAAAATTAGAGAAGGTAATCAATAGACTTATGTAATATAAAATAACCTAATTAAATTACCTACCTACCTCCTTATATTCATCCTACTTAAAATTTAGAGAAAGTAAACAATAGACTTATGTAATATAAAATTGCCTAAGTAAATTACCTTCCTACCTACTTAAATTGATCCTACTTAAAATTTAGAGAAAGTAAACAACAGCTTATGTAATAAATAATTACCTAAGTAAATTACCTTCCTACCTCCTTAAATAGATCCTACTTACATTTAAAGAAGTTAAACAACAGACTTATGTAGGTAATATAAAATTGCCTAAGTAAATTACCTTCCTACCTCCTTAAATTGATCCTACTTAAAATTTAGAGAAAGTAAACAACAGCTTATGTAATAAATAATTACCTAAGTAAATTACCTTCCTACCTCCTTAAATAGATCCTACTTACATTTAAAGAAGTTAAACAACAGACTTATGTAGGTAATATAAAATTGCCTAAGTAAATTACCTTCCTACCTCATTAAATTGAAACTACTTATAATTAGAGAAAGTAAACAACAGACTTATGTAATATAAAATTGCCTAAGTAAATTACCTTCCCACCTTTAAGCACGAATATAACTTAATTTGTGAAAGAAAAGACCACACTAATTACAAAATGAAAAGACTCATCAAAAATAAGTCGTCGACTAGTTTCGTCTCTCCACGAGACATCATCAGGACGCTATAACAATACTCGACTTTGGCACTGAGACCGTCAAGCAACAACAACAGAGTCCTGCCAGTGATGTTACGCAGGGAGCTCAGAGAGGCAACATCACTGGCAGGACTCTGTCGTTGTTGCTTGACGGTCTCAGTGCCAAAGTCGAGTATTGTTATAGCGTGCGTATATATATTGCGACACAACAACAACAACAACAAGGTTTAAAACATAACAAAAACTGATAGGTAACAATAACAGACAACGATAATGTCAAAACGAAAACAAAACAAAAACTCAACAACGCACAATTGCACACGAGCAGCGAAAAAGGAACACATTCGACTTCGGCGGACGAGAGGCGAATGAAATTACAATACATACAATGCAAACACGAAATAAAATGGCGTCTAATGACAAAATGCGAAAATTGTTTCGAACCTCTGTGATTTACGCCCATTTTACTCCGGTAATACCAGTGTCATAAAATATTTTCTGCTAATATTTCTTCATCATTTTATAACTTTGTTAAACAAATGAAATAAAATATAATATGTAGCACAAAACCATTGCTATTTTCCATTCTATGGATATTGATTAGAAAATAAACCCTACCTTAAGTATTTAGAAAAATTGAGTAATCTTCTATGAACTTCTATTTCGAAACATTTTTTTTGATATGGTATCACCTTTGTTGACATAAATTATCTAAGATTCTGAATTGGAGTATAGGTGTTAGTTTCGATAAAATTGTAAAATAAATAGTGTTCAGGCAACACCCTAAAGACATGAATGACAGTGACATAAGCTCAGCTATGAAGGTGACAACTGTCAGACCACGTCACGCACGGAGCCGTCGAACGAGGCACTAGCCCCTCTCGCCTGACGAGAGACACCATCACCAACACACATTGAATTGCATTGTAATGTAACAAGCCGCGGTTAGCCCAAATCAAAAGACCTGTATTTTACGATGTCTTAATTACATTTTGGAGTCAGATAACACAATATTTCAATTCAGTCACCTTCCCACGATAAGGAACAAATAGGTATTTAAAAATATATAAACATAATTACGTTTTCGATCCGCAATATGGCGTATGGTAACGCTGTATACGTCGTCGCTACGATGTTCTGTTAGAAGTTCCAAGTGATATAGTTCTACTGACCTATTTCATGCAACAGCGCCTGCGCGTAGTGATGATGCTCCGTGCCCTGGTAGAGCAGCCCCACGCCCAGCAGCGCGCACACGAGGATGTTCTGTTGGATGTCCAGCTCTATGGACGTGGGTGGGAGGAGCGGTTCTAGGTGGATCGACATTAGTTTCGTGGCTTGGATGTCCATTGTTCCTGGGAATCAAATGATTTTTTACATAAATTAATATAATCCAATCCAAATGCAGAGCGAAAACAGTTAATTTTAGTGCGAAACTTGATTAATACTTGTTCTTTTTTTAGCAAAACCAATGTTTTGTCGATATTATTAAAAAAAAAAATGTAAAAAGCTTTGAATTTTCAAAACAATAGTAAAAGAACACAATAAAGTAGGTAGGTAGGTATGTATACTTCTACATGTAGCATGTGAATGTCTGAACTGAAGAGAACTCTCCTATCTCTGTTACAAGGTCTAAAATCCCTTACCTCGGTAAGTAGCAGCCAATCCCAGCAATAGCCCCACGCTCAGCATTTCGTTGCACTTGACTAGGTATTCGTACATGTTCATAAACGGCATGTCCTTGAGATGGCCGTTCAAGCCGAGAGCCATTAGGAAGCCGGCGTGTTCCGGGGACATTTCTGTTGTACCCTAGGAAAGAATTTAAGACATTTAAATAAGGTTATTGTAAATAGTTTAACATGGGAGCTCCTCTATCTCCCTATTTCCTCTGGGGGGCGAAGAATGAAGAAGGCCATTGTGTTAGCACATGTTTACTTCCTTAGATTCAATATCCTTAGATCCTTATTGCGCAAAATGTCTTACATGAAAGGGCCTGAGGCAAAGCCAGACTTTTGAGCAATACGCGCTATCATCAAATTTATTTATTGTTTATTTATTTGTTTATTTAATTAACACGGTTATTTAACCAATTACATTAATTTAAAAAAATTACATTAAAATATTCAATACACATACAGAATGTCAATACAATAAATGAATTAATACAAAGAAAAGTGATTATTAATGACGTTCACAAAATAAAATACATGCTCTTAATAATTTTGTCCAGCTGTCAGCGAAGAAGTCAACATCGGGGCTGTCATCCAGCAAATGTAAAGTAAATAAGACAACACGCCATATCTACTCCTCGGGCAATAGTTATCAATTTTATTGAATGATGGCTTTAACTCATGTAATTACTACTCCTCTCTTTCAGATATCTACATTCACGGTTTCACCGGGGGGATAAACCCACCACCCAGAGATAGATAGATTATTACTTTATTGGACCATCGATAATAAAACAATTAAACAAGAACTAAATGATAACTAATTAATATCCAAAACACCTCCTGGAGGTTGAGAATAGAAGTTGCCTGTCAATACCTTAGGTTTGTTGTAAATGAGCCATGTGGAATCCAGCGTGGTCCCCGTAGTAGGCAGTAACGCGAGCCCCGCCGCGGCGCCCGAGTGGAAGGACGGCCAGGCCAGCGCCGGGGGGCCCAGCTCCCCCCCGGGGGGGCCGACGGCCGCGCGGCCCGCGCCCCCTCGCCCCCACACGCACACGCGCGGGATGCTAGCGGTCTCTGTCGGGGAGCTGGCTTGTGTACGCAGGGTTAGCATGCCTCTGGAATGAGGTGATTGTTTTATAAGAACATGGCACCGAACTTCGCAGGCGTATTTTGATATTTTTGCTGTTTAATAAAACACAAAGATATTAAGGTTCTACAGGCGAATACTGACGTAGGAATGGAAAATGCATACAATTCATCAAATTACTAATATTTAAAAGGTTTTTAACAATATTTTGTTTAGATAGCCAAGAAAACCAACAAGCTATCGACACAACATAGCCGGCCAAAGAACACCGCATCCCAACTATCCTTCATGGATGCCAGTAATGTCTGTACTAACCCTATTATTAGGTCATAGTCTATAATAGCAAAATTGTTGAAGCCTAGAGCTAGCATACTAACCTAGCGACCGGCAGTGCCATGGTCCTGGTGCTCAGCGCGTACAGATATTTCTCCTGCTCCTCTATAAAGTCATGGTCCGACACCTCGGGCCGCTGCGTCAGGTTTATGGTCACCGGTTGCGAAGATTGTAGGATGTTGAATACTTCTGTCATCCTGGTCAAACGAAATTACGTTCATTATTGTAATGAAGATTTGGCTGTTTTTACTTCTTACCGACAAACTCACAACAAAACAACGGGAACACTCGGGCTGAAATTATATTTTTAAGGCAAAGGTTATGTTAAATGTTCGTTGTAAAAATGGAATTATTACTTTTTATCCGAGACAAACGCATAGAGGAATTAGTAGCATAAGAATCAGTAAATAATGTTTGTGAAGAATGATTCGACCACTAAGCGGCGGCGGCGCAGCGATTTCTTTTTTTTTCTATATCTATGAAAATCTATCGAATTCAACCAATAGAGTTCGAGTATCACTACGACGAAAATCCTACAGTTCCTAGCAACTGCAAGGGTTAGTGGCCAATTATGAACGCCGCTGCTTCGAGGCTGAACACACAAGGTGGCGATCACAATAGGCCTATCATCGCCGCAGTGACACGAAAGCCACATAAAGTAAAAATATAACGTGAAGTGCGAGTCAAACTCGCGCACTAAGGGTCCCGTTAAATTGTAAGACCTTGTTTCTTGCCAAATATTATGATTCTAGGTCAACATGAAGTAGGTACCTACCCTGTATATTTTGATCGAGGCAGAGAATCAAAACTTATTTTTTTTGGTTAATAAACTAGAAAATTACGGTTTTCAGATTTTTATCGTTATTTTGTGCTATATGACCTTGCTTCTTGCTAAATTTTATGATTCTACGTCAACGGGAAGTACCCTATAGGTTTTGGTCCATGGCGAGAATCAAAAGTATTTTTTTTGTGAATAAACTACAAATTTACTATTTTCGGATTTTTTCCTGTATTTGTGCTATAAGGCCTTGCTTCTTGCCAAATTTCATAGTTCTAGGTCTACAGGAAGTACCCTATAGGTTTTGGGTGCATGTGATTCCTTTGGAAATTTCAAAATTTTCGGACATAAACGGCTGTAACTTTTGAGTGCGTTGACTTAGAAGTTTAATTTATATCACGGCTTCAAAAGGTTACGGACTTGAGTATTTGACGTTAATTTCAACTCGATACGTCCACGCGTTCCTGAGAAATGAGGGTTGACAGACGGACAGACAGACAGACGGACCACAAAGTGATCCTATAAGGGTTCCTTTTTTCCTTTTGAGGTACAAAACCCTAAAAAATTATTTCGACACATTCACTGCTTATAATTACGTTATATCTTATAGCTTTTGACCTAGTAGGTATTACCCTTACCTATGGTCCATAGGATACAACAGCTTAAGCAACTTGGTATTGAGATGTTCCATGCCCGTGGCGGAGTCGTTCTCTTCCGTCTTATTTGAAGGATCTTCAACTGCTTCGGAGATGACTGAGTATGCCGTCTCTTTCTCTATCACTTCGAGTCCGAGCGCTAGAAAAAGAGAAAGATGATGCAAGTAAATAATAAGATTTATTTGACAAAGTTATTTCTTCTCTATGCCAATGGTTCAACAGCTACATTATTAAAGACTAGCTTCTGCCCGCGGCTTCGCACGCGTTCTTTCTATGGAAACGTTCAATGGTAATTTCTATCCCACGGGAACTGATTTATGGGATAAAAAGTACCCTATGTTTCTTTCCAGGCTTAGAGTTACACCGATGCAAAATTTTAGATAAATCTGTTCAGTACTTTTGGTGTGAAGACGTAACAAATATCCATCCATCTATTCATCCAAACTTTCGCATTTATAATATTAGTGTGATTTTAAAGGCTTATTTCTGAGGATAGCGCTCTGACGCATTTGAAATTAAATGTAGCATCGCACGCTGTGTTTATTTACTGATTCAGTACTCAGTAATCGATTCGAGCGGGAGCGGTCTGAAGTGGTGTAGTATAACTTATACTACACCACTTCAGACCGTTATATGCCTTATACTGTTTAGGGCATATAATCAATGTATTAAGGTACTTCAATCTATACTAATATTATAAAGAGGAAAGATTTGTATTTATGTATTTTTGTATGTTTGTTACGAATAAACTCAAAAACTACTGGACCGATTTCAAAAATTCTTCACCATTAGAATGCTACATTATTCCTGAGTAACATAGGCTATATATAGTTCTTGAAAAAATTAGGGATCCCTACTAAAACTTCAATAATGTAACCCAAGGTGTAAAAAAATCGCCATAAATTGTCTATCATCACATGCGCTGCGGAAACTATTGATGATAGAACAAAAAAATGTTCTACAATATTAAAGACTATATCGACGGGTTCCGGGCTAATTGTATTAAGCGACACTCTAGGCGATATAGACTTTTATACATATTTGGAATCAGCAAATTTTTCTGCGTCGTTTGAGCTGGGTTTGGTGACGATCGGAGCACTTTTTTGTCGCTTAATACAACCGCATTTTTGGGGCCCATTTTGGACTGCAATGTATGAAGCAACACAAAATATTGACCAATTTAGGAACTGTGTACTTAAGGTGGTACCCTACCTCGTTATTGTGTGAAGAGGATAGGCATAGGATTTCGCGTTCACAGGAGCGGGACAGAGCAAAGCGGCGTAAGCCCAAAAATCAAGTTTTTAGTAGTTATTTGCTCCCCACAAACATTAGAATAGTTAATTGAAAAAAAGGCAACATATAAAATGTTCTTTATACTTAGTTCAATTACTATGCTTAATCTCAAGATCGTATCATTTGTGTTTATTGAGAAATTAGGGTTTTAGTAAAAAATTAGAGGTAACTTTGCGATTTTTTTCTATGGAGAAAATTTTATGGAATCGTGTTTTCGAAACATATGATCGATAGAATAAGTCCTGAACTTTACCATTATAAATATCTACAAAAAACTCAGCGATACCATATTATGTCCAAATATTGTAGTTATGTCAGTATAACTATTTTTTTACTTTTTAAAAGTTGATAGAAATTCTGACCGAAGTCTGACCATGTTAGCCATACCTCTGTATTAATCCTTATCCAAATAAATCATTTCATAATTAAGACTGTTTCAATACCTGTAGATTACTTTTTGAATTATTCAAATCGGACATTCCATTCAAAAGATATTAAAAATTTAAAAATGTCGCTCTAAACAAAATACTATTAGAAAAATAAATGACGCCGCACCCGAGCAACGCAGCGAGGGAGGTAGGTAAAAATAATAATAATTAATGTCCTCCTAGCCGAATTTCGACCACGGCAGCCAATCTCATCGGAGACTAGCCAGATGCGCAGGACATATTATAGTGCACAAGTGTGTGCGCTGCTGTGTGGTGCCGGCTTAGAATTTGCACAACCCCAACTCTTCCCGCGGGTGTCGTAAGAGGCGACTAAGGGATATCCACTGGGGGCGGGCACGACCGGGGAGAGGTCAAACGCAGGACCAACGTCTTAATGTGCTTTCTGAGGCACGCCCCCGTGCCTCGGAGAGCACGCTAAGCCATCTAACACCGCCAATTTCCTTACTCCGGGCTGCTACAGTGAATATATCTTGCTAGAAAATACCCAATAACACAAATCTTGGGCCGACCCGGGATTTGAACCCGGGACCACACGGTTGAACACGCGACCACTATACCAACGGGGCAGTTGGATAAAAGTGTAAAATGTCCTGCTACAGAAATATTAGAAACCTACGTTTATCCCAAATTTTTTAAAAATTAATATCCACCCGTGCGAATCCGGGACAGGCCGCTAGTTTAGTAATAAAGCAACGTCCGGACAACTCAGTTGTTTCCATCAAGTCTCAACCCTTCCTTCCTTCGCGCACCTCATGGCGACCCTGCCATGCGCTCGCGCGCGGCAGCGGGCCGAACCGCGTTCACGTCGCTAATTATTTATTCGGGAATATAACTATAATTTTAAAATAATGTGACGTGTCAGAGTATGGTCACATCTGTGAACTTTACCTATTCAGAACTATGTGAACTGTGAGCGTGGTTTAGTATGCAGCTACTCAATATTGCATACGTAGTGCTTCTAATAGCGAGTGATACCTACAATCGAGCCTTATAATGTGCAACTCAAAAATAGACAAGGACGAAGTCCTGAGTAGTAAATTCCTGAACCCCCCGCGCACCTTACGTCGTTTAACAAACCTGATTATTGTTCCAGTACCGCGAGCGAAGCGAGCCGTTATTCTTAACAGAGAGAGCCACGCTATTTGTATTGACACGCCGTGACAGCGAAGCGAGCCGTATGGCCTCCCACAGCATGGGTCTTTAGCATGCCCAAGACGTTACAGGAGTACGTGTAACGTCTTGGGCATGCTAAAGACCCATGCTGCTCCTGGAGGCTTAATTTGAAACACGAAATACGAACATTACCACCAAGTTGCTTCGGGCGCGTCATCAACAGATACTGAGGGTCGTTTCGAATCTTTAAGAAATACACGCCAAAATATTTTTTATATTAGGGTCTGAAAGAACGGTTCGCGCGTTCGTCGTTTCATGCGATCCGTCATCCGGTAACTTTGTAATTCGTATTTCAAAGTAGACCTCCCGGTACAGCCTACCCGATTAACTGTCGAATGCAGGTACCTTCGACACCGTCTCCATGCGTGCTCGCCTCCTGGTGCCTGGCGAGCTCCTCCCGCGCGGCGCGCGCGAAGGCGTGCGGCGCGGCCGAGCACGCGCCCGCGGAGCCGGCCCACACCACCACCACGGACATGCAGGCCAGGGCCAGCCCCGGGGGCAGGTTGTCGATGTCGCGGGGGCTTATACCTGGGGATGATACCATACATGTTCTTAGTACAACACCTCGTCCTTACCTCGCCTCAACAGCCTATATTGGTCCACTCCTGAACGCAGGCCTCCCCTGATAAGCGCCTTATTGGCTTTTATCTCATGGGGGTAGTGCCCATAATCCCTACGCTGGGCATGCGGGTTGGGGATCGCAGTTCGGTGAAAGAATAATTGTTCTGCAGGGGGTGCTGCTGCCCGCCCCCGGTGGATATCCCTTAGTCGCCTCTTACGACACCCCCAGGAAGAGTTGGGGTAGTGCTCACTGCGTGGTGGTATAGCTTAACTTAAATTGCGAAAACATTGCAACCGAGCCCCCCCCCTCCCCTATTAAAACGAACGTGCTGTCGCACACGCGCCACGGATTGGAACGCCGGTTGTGGTCCCGGGACCGTAGCTGTTAACTGCTTACCTCGCTCGCACATGGCTAGCACTGCCTGCGAGTACACCGGGCCCTGTCCCAGCGTGCTGTCCCGCCGGCGCGGCGTGGAGGACGCCATGTTGTCCCGGGACGTTATGGTTTGTACGCCGGCCGAGCGACCGCACCCAGTTATTGAAAGGATCTGGTGAATAAAATGTTTGTGTGACTACCAGCTTCATAAAGAAGTTGGTATAAAGAAACGGCAAAAAGCGGCAACAGAAGCACGAATGAGACTGACCAAACGATCATAGAGATTTATGTATTGGTGTAATACTAGTGTCATGTGATGAAATATGGCTTAATTGAAAGCTTGGTTAAGGGTCCGGCGGAGGATGAATTTCCCATACAAACGTAATACCAAAATGATTTGTAATTTGAGCATATTTTCATCATCGTCTGCTATTATTTGTATTAAAATAGTATTTATCTAGGTTCTTGCCACATTCTTTTTTCAAAATACCTTTCCGCAGTGGACTATCATGGGCTGATGATGTTGATGGTGTGATGTTGCTAAACTGAGGTGTAGTATGTAACAAGTAACTATGTGATAAGCTAGATAAGATATATCAATTAGTAATAAACCCACTGTAGTCAGATGCAGTCGTTTTAATTACAAAAATCCTTCCCCTCAATTTTTTTGGTGCCAATGAATGAATATATTTCTATTTCAGACAACGAAGTCCATCCATAGTACAAACAAACATTTGACACATAAAAATAGGAACACAAACAACATTAAAATTTATGATGATGGTATTGATGATAAATGTTTAGTTGAAATTTTTTGTAACGTAGATATCCTTAACTAACTTTTTTTTAAAGATGTTGCATGTAGACTAATCAGAATCACATCATATACATATAGTCTTTTTCATTGTAGTGTAAATAAATTGAACTTTTCCACCACCCATTCATGAAAACTTTCAGTAAGCTTTCTGGTATTTATTAATTTGTAATTTTGTTTATTTTAAGCCTTTGGTTTTCCCTTTAATAAATATAAATATAAAACTCACCTCTATGAGATCCCTGGACATGTTGTTAACCTCAGCCAGATAGGGGTAGTACCCCACATCGACGCCCTTGAACATGTTGTTCATATAACTGAACACATTGGGCGGTTCTTTGCTGAAGTAGCTCGGTTCTACTAGCTTTGAGGCTACTTCTGCTGATATTTGAGATTCAACCTGAAAATTATACAAGAGTATTAGATTCACGGATTTTCTTTCATAAAATTGTCTGGATGTTTTTTATGGATTAGAGTTGCAGAAGACCGGAGAGAATAGCGTATCGTATAGAGGCCTATACACAGCAACTCACGGGCTGAGTAGATAGATAGATGTTTTGTTTGCGCAATAACGAATTTCTGCTAAACAGAAGGAATTTTAACATAAAAATATTACTTAATTAATTAGACTTGCCAAAACAATAAATAAATTATAATTAGAAAGAATAAATACATTAAAATGAGAAGGAATAACGAAAATAAAAAAAAACTGCAGCACTAAAATAACTTTCAAAATCAACCAACCTCCAAATCCAAATTGAAGTCGATCGGGAAATCCAACCAATAATGATTCACATACTTTTCCAACTTCAAATCCGCTGCAACCTGATACAAAAACGTAGCCAGCGGTTTCAAATCATTCGACAGCAGCGTATTGAGCTTTATTTCCTCGTACACGAGGTGGAAAGCGTACAGGATCTGCAGGGTGTACGGGAATAGTACGGAGCTTGCGTTGAATTGTGCAGGTTTTTCGTCTTCTTCTGTGTTAATGTGCTTGTGTTTGCTTTCGGCGGATAGCTGTGGCAGCTTCAGCATTGTGGCGAGCGGGTTGCCTGGAAGATACGCAGAGTATGAGATCTTTTATTTTTCATTAAGATTAACTCCATTGGGAGTTAATAATAAATCTTATTGGGACCTGGCCAACGAACATGACTCTTGGCAAAGTTTGGGAGAGATCTTTACCCAGCAGTGGGATAACACAGGTTAGATAAAAGATTAACTCACATAGGTGGTTTGTTCGTTTCACATGATAATGGTATGAAATTATTGTTATTCTTAAAAGCAGTTTCAACTTGACTTTAATTTAAATTTTTGCGCTTACGCCTTTTCCTAAAAGGTAGGCTCTGCCCCGCTCCTAGGAACGCGACATAATAGAATTTGGCGGTCTTTAGAGCCTCAAATCTACGGGGGGTTGTATAGCTAAGCGCCATCAATTTTGATTATTCGTTGAATCACTTTTACCCGAAGCTCAACTGTTATCATTAAATCAGAACCGTTGCCTGAATTACAGACAAAGTTGTAGCTGTGTCTTAAATTACAGACAAAGCTGTACTGTGTCTTAAATAGGGTATTACACCCGTTTTTAAAAGTGTCTCTTAATTAGATTCTATAATGCTAATGAACCACTAAAAATTCACAAAAATTTTATTCGATCGTTCAGTGCCATAAAAATGCATTTACATTTTGCATTTTAAAATTTCGCGCGTAATTTGACGGAAATACTGGACGCAGTGGATGCCAAATTGCTCTGTGGTCATGACGTCAGTTGGCTGTGTAAACAAATGCAGTGATATTTTGTGTTTCATAGATTAAAGCTACGCTGATAGTTGACAGTTCTAAGTTTACATAGCCGTATGACGTAATAACATGGCGACTACTATTTAATGGTGTTATGAAACATTAAAAACGCTGAAACCTATGATCTGAATTTTAAAACTTAGTTAGCTCTTTTATGAACTAACGTCGGCAAATTAACGTTTTCCGACTTATTTTGCCTAAGCTATCTCAATAATATATTTTTAGATTTTTTCTCATATAGAGTAAAATACCCTATTACTACTAGTATAGTATTATAATATCTGTGCTATTACAGACAAAGCTGTAGCTGTGTCTTAAATTACAGACAAAGCTGTAGTCTTAAAATTTGGAGTTGTTCGTGTTGTGACCTTCCTCCTCTTCCTGGTCAGCACAATATTTTTGTCCACTGCTAAACATGCCTTTCCCAAACGAGGGTTTTTGACATAATCAATATAAACCTTTGTAACAAAATTAAAGAAAGCCATAAACGATTGGCAGTGGACTTACCAATAGTCCTATGCATACTAGAATTCAGCATAAACTGCCAATCATCCGGCCCTCCGTCGCTCTGAGTCCTCTGCTTCTTGCTTTGTGTCTCATGCTCATGTTCCGTCTCGCTCGCACGCGGCGAGTAGCCTATCAGAGAGAGCAGGACGGAAGAGAACATGCTCCACTCTTGTAATGGGGTTAGGTCTTGAGTGCCCGGCGCGTTTCTGACGCCATACCATTTTATTAGGACCTGTAATAATTTTTATTTTTATTAGATTTAACTTAGAGGGATATAGATGTTAAGTGCTGATTTCTCTTATCTATCTTAATTAATAAGAAGAATTGTTATTCAAATGAATTAACACGTTCCGGCGCGGTACTAGATGGCACGGTGGTAAGGAAAGACGGTAGATTTTTTCATACAAAATCACAATACTTCTACCACCGTACTGACAATAACAGGAAAAATAAATTGTTTACATAGGGCGGTAGACGGCTACGACCGTAACCATATATAGGTAACCCGGTTGTGGCCGTACTAGCGTTTTGAAGAAATCTGTCTATGTGTGTCTATGGCACACATTGAGGACTCATTGAACAACGTTTTTCGGTAATACCGCAACGTAATCTGTCTTATTGCGTGGGCATCAAAGTCTAACATAGATTAAAAATTTTATATGCTGCGGTAGCCGTACCTACTTGATTTAAACAAATTTGAAAAATAGACGGCGGTCACCGTACTGTAATTTTATGATCTTTCAAAAATGTCGTCACAGCCGTACCGCGCCGGATCGTGTTAAAAATAAAGATCAGCTTCTGTCCGTGAAGTTTTATGAAGATTCATTCAGGACTCTTAAACGAAATCGAAGTCTCTGATTCGTTTTCGTGCAAACGCTAATCTTTAAAAAGCGACAAAAGAGTTTATTTTGCACGAAAACGATTCGGTTTTCCTTTTCCGAGTAGGCATAAAGGTAAGTCATGAAAAAGTCCCATACAGATAGACAGAAACCGACCGGTGATCTGCGAAAAACTGCAGGCAGATGCTGGATCCGACAAGCTGAAGACAGGGCGCTATGGCGCTCATTAGGTGAGGCCTATGTCTAGCAGTGGACTACTATAGGCTGATGATGATGATGATGAGACAGACAGAAACGCAGATTATTATTCCGCACTTTTGTAGAAAAACTTAATATACTAACTGCAACTGAACCTTGCATTGCAAGTCATCAAGACTTGTAGTAACAAAAGCTCATAGGTTGCCATGTTCAGATGGTAAGTCATACCTGCATAGTGATGTCTTTTGGCAATATAGCAGTCAAAGCGCTGCAGCATCTGGTGACAAGCGCTGAGCAAGACAGCGCTGGCAGCGAGATCCTGTACATCGCACCCGCTTCAAACTGCAATGTTAGTCGGGAACCAACTGCGTCGCAGAGGCCGCTTAGTCCTGGGGATATGAGCTTTATTTGGTAGATCATAGAGACTGTATTTCAATAGCAAGTTGTGCCGAGTCATACACATTAGTACAGCAATTGTTGACTACACTCGGTTTTAAAATCTTTAAATTTATTATTGTTTGTAGGTTATATGTAGGTATTATAGTATGTAGTGTAAGTATTTTTTTGACGTGACAACGTCTTATAAATTGGTTTGCCGGGTGACACTTCAAGAAACTGCGTTACGCGTTACGCTCCGCTCACGTTATGCAGACATAAAAAGTGAAAGGAACTCAAAGTCGTTGTCACGTAAAACTATCGCCCGTTTACCGACTTTACAGGCAACCAATTTTTTTTTTCAGTTTTTTTCGAGTGCCACCGTCTATTTTGTTCTTACCTGTCCAGTTCACCTCAAGGTTGCCTGGAAGAGATCGCTCATAGCCATAAGGCCGAGTTTGTACTTCGCCTACTCTTAGAATTTATTTCTGTATTTTTATTTGTCTTTGTGTGGTACATTATCTATCTATCTATTATCTATCTATATTTTTAGTAGACTTAAAAAAAATTAGAAAGTTCTATGTTCGTCTGTATGTATGTTTTTAATTAACTTCACAAAAACTGCAACAGATACCAAGAATACAAGAAGGTACTTACTAACTAAAAACAAAAACTGTAACGATGCATAATTGCACACGTGCAGTGAAAAAAAGAGCACATACGAATTCTAAAACGGACGATAAATGTACAAAAAGTAGCACAAACAAAGTAGGCAGCAAGCTCATTCAAAAATAAACCTAACGTCGCTTACCCAAGCTCTCATTCTTCTCCAACCGAGACGTAGCCGCGGTGTGAGGCACGGGGGACAGTAAGTGCAGGGCCGAGTCATCAAACGTGACGTCATTAACTCGGCTGGGCAGCAAGCTGCTCCGGCGCGGGAACGGCGAGCGGAACGTCGACCGCTTCGTGTAGGGGGAGTCTATAAGGCGGGCTAGGACACCGCCTACGTGGACCTACAAACAATACAATACAATACAAAATACTTTATTGTACACCAACAAAAATACAAAACACGAGACCTTACATAAGATACAAGTACAATGGGCGGCCTTACAATCATCATTACATCAACACTAATATTATACATGCGAAACTTTCGATGGATGGATACATGGATGGATGTTTGTTACCTCTTCACGCCAAAACTACTCACCTTTAAATGTTTATAGACGCAACGCGTCTGAAGCCGGCGGGCTAAACTAGTCATACTTACATAAAAAAACTTTCTCTTGAACAAGTTTTTTTTTAGCGGGACTATGCGGGCTAATATAAAATAAAATCTAGTGGATAAATCGGGCAGAAGTTTTGATTGTGAAAGACTCAAAGAAACTAAGTAGCTTTATATAGCTAGATCTATACACTAGCCAACCTCGATGTAGAATAACCTATACTTACTTAACCTAAAATTCTCTCTGTTCCCGCGTCATTTACGCAATTTACATTACTTGTCGATTCGAGATCCTTCCTTCAATAAATATTGCTTACAATTATATCTGGAACTCGACGCAAAGCTATTGAGTTTTGTTATTTGTAACATTCTAGATGTCGTTTGGCTAGTTTAAAGTCTATTGTAGGCAGTAGTTCAGTAAAAAAAAATGGCAATTACATTATGTGAATGAAGAGCGAAAAGCAACCCTAGAGGATAGAAGGCAAGGAAATAGTTTATGGATTTAAGAGCGTCAAGCTTGCAATACGATGTCGACTCCATGGAATTTCTTGGCTCAAAAAGTATGGCTTTTCTGTAGACTGACTTTGATAGGTGAGATATAATGTCCTCCTAGCCGAATTTCGACCACGGCGGCCGGTCTCATCGAAGACTAGCAATATGCGTAGGACATATTCTAGTGCACAAGTGTATGTGCAAACACCGGTGCACTTTCTATTCCGGCACTCTCATAATCCCATGGGACGACATAGCGACACGACCGGGGAGAGGTCAGGCGCAGGACCAACAGCTTAACGTACTTTCCGAGGCACGGGAAATGAGATATATTTAAAAGATAAATTACAACTTACCTTCCCAACAACATTATTCCCAGACTGCAGAATAATATTCCCCGCCTCATCGATTAACGCCATCATTTTCAAATGCGGCAACACCACCGCATCCTTAGCCATCACCGACGACGCCGTACCCACTATCAAATTGGTCTTCAAACCACCTCTGTAATGCGACTTCTGTAGCCTTAATATCTGCAATTTGCTTACTGAGTTCTGCTTAGCAAGAAAGCAAAAATATTCGTGACCAACTAAGTCTGTGTGAAGAAAGGTCTTCAAATCATTCTCGCTTTCTATTGCATCTCGTTTGATAGTCAAGTTATCAGTCCATATGTGGTCCAGGCAGATGTCGGGGTACAAAGGCAGTGATGGAGGGGAAATCCCCGCTGAGTTAGGCATCATAGATATTGAGGATGCGTGTTCGATGGACGCGTGGGGTGATAACCCTTGCTGATGGAAAACATTTGCCATTGGACTGTTTAGTCTTGACCTGGATGGTGTGTTCGAAGCTTTTTTGGACTGATAAGGACTGCCTAGTCCTGTCGCCCAGCTGGTGACGTTTCTATTACTGTGCATAGGACTGTTTATGTAATCACAAGTCTGGCTAAAGGTTGACGTATTCATACTCGGGCACATTGATAAGCATTCATCTCTTGTTGCTTTTCGAATCTTCCAAAGGGAGTGTATTGCTAGCTTCCAGTCGTATATCAGTATTATACTCGGATTCGTGCTCACGAAAATAATTTGTAAGTCACCATCGTTATAATACTGAAGTCCTTGTGATGATGATTTTATGAGTATCGGAGTGACTTCGTCTAACGGGTGTGTGAGGGAAAAGCATGTTGGTAACGGCACATCATGGTCGCAAGTGGAGTCGTTCCTGAGTTTGCTGCTCATGTTCATTCTAGTTGACTTGAAAGAGCTATTGTGCGAGTCGTTGAAACGGAAGAAAGAAGCCGGGAGCGTTGATTGGTGGCCCGCCATAGGTGTTGCATCTTTCTCTAGCAAAACTCCATACTTCATCGGCCAGACCTTCTTAACTTGGAAGGGTACACTTGTTATGTATTCTCTACCATCAGCTGCGTACACTCTCATGCATTTGCTGTCTAGTAGCACTATGCTGGGCATGATTTCAGTTTTGATGTGTTCAGTGGTGTCCTCAATTTTGATGTTTTTCTTGACATCTCCGATCTGTGAGTTGAGTGCGTCTATCAGCATGGTGTTTTTGATGTCGATGTGGAAATCGGCGAAGGACGCGTGCTTTATGGGCGTGTCTATGGTGTAGCAGCATATTGTTTCTCTCTGCTCTGGGCCGGAGACTTTCGTGGCTGGTGTGGATATCAGTCCTGGAAGCAGAAGCCAGTTTGAGGAAATATTGTAAAATTTTCATTTGGATGGCAAGCCAAATTTTCAGCATAGCCATATAGCGGGGTAATGCAGCCAGCGTATTGGGGATGCTACTGGTATTTATATGGATCAGTTGAGCTAACAGTAGATCTTTTTAGCTCAATTGTTTCAATTGTAAATATCTAATATGTCTCAAATCGAAATCAAAAACTCTAAATACAATTAATGTACACTTAGAAAAGGTCAAATTATAAAACTAAACACGGAAATAAAGTAATATTTTTATTTCTGTCGCTTCGGTATGTAGACTAAAGTAAAGAAGCGACGAAGAAACCTTTAGCCTGTTAGTAAATATTTATTCACAAAGAAAATTATACTAGTATTTACAATTGAAACAATTGAGCTAACTGCCGACTGTTGCAAACAGTCTACAGATAGCTCAACTGATCCATATCAACACCAGTCGGAAGCGTCCCCAAGACGCTGGCTGCATTGCCACGCTGTATGGCAATGCTGATACGCTGTGCCAGATATTCACCAGCTCTCGGGTCACGCGTCGCCTCGACCAGGCCTGTTAGTTGTTATTTTTCGAGTTGGAGCAAAACCCGTCCAAAGCTTTTTTATCCTCTAGATGATCTGATATTTTGTAGTAAGCCTTTTTGCACAGCAAGGTTTTGACAATTTAAGTTATATTATTTGACGGTAATTTTCTTTGTTAATAAAGTTTAGTACAACCTTTCCATGTCACTGTTTATACGCATAGATGTAACAAATTATAAATAAATTTCAAGAAATAATTGACTAAATTTAACCCACCTTTAGACCACACTGCAGTGCACCCTTTAACATACAACTCCTCCTCATAAGAGCTATCTGTCTTTGGATTCAGCTGCTTCTGCTTAACGGCCCCATTCCCCGAGTTCAAGTTAAACTTCTTCGACAAATTACTGGAGCTATTGGCACTGCCGGTCCGAGAGACCCCAGCGTTACTGTCGGCATCAAGCTTTTTGTTAAGGATTTCAGATTTGATGGATATGTTGAAGTCGTTCTTGAGGCGGCTTGATGGACGGAATGATTCAGAGTTGTATTCGAATTTTGAGTCCTTTGTAGGTGTTGGTTCTTCTTCGAATTCTGGAAGGTGATAAACAATGTACATACATACAATAAATATTACCACATATAAGTAATACTTTTTTGTAAGCAGGCCACAGAACAGAACCATGATCAAGAAGTTAAACTATTAGAAATTTATTAATAACTAGACGATCGCCTCGCGGTTTCACCCGCGTAGTTCCCGTTACCGTGGGAATTCCCAAATGCCAAATTTAATTTTGATCTGTTCGGTAGTTTTGGAAATCCTAGGTAACAAAAATGTCACATTCCACAAACTTTCGCATTTTAAATATTAGTAGGATAATAGGATGGGCCAAAGTAGCATTTAGTGCATTAGGTAGAGTGATCGCAAAACTTAATGAGCTCTGTGAACTTAGGCACGGAAGGAAAAGTGCGCAAGTTCCTACAATCAAATAGAAAACTGATATTTACCAACTAGCGACCCACCCCGGAGTCGCGCCCGTGCTAAAGATAGACCTTAATAGTGGGTATGTCACACAACGTTATGTCTGTGGTCTTGTAGTCTTGAGTAGATAATTAAGTAATTTTTTGTAGTTTTTTGGAAACTATAAACTATGCTTTGTATACCATCACCCAGACCATACCATCATCACCCAGATCACATGAGTACAAACTAAATACCTAACGTTTTTCTGGCATATTTAATGATTATGAGAAACAGCTAATATGGGGGAAAACAAATAATATCGCAAAAATTTTCGACTTTGACGGGACTTGAACCCGCATCCTTCCTTTAGTACAGGAATGTGCTAGCCAACTACACCACGAGGTCAAGTGACGTGGGAGTCGAAAATCTTCTACTTCTTTACTTTAGTAACAAGACTTGTGAATCAATGACCAAGACCGTGTCAGTCTTTCTTGGTTGTGTTGATTTTTACTACTTTGACTGCCACTACTACTAAGACATTTCAAAAGTTCCAGAGGCAGAGGGTTATCATGATACTGACAGTTGCTTCTTTATTAAAGTGTAGATCCACAAACACTACACCAACTTTAGTTATTACATCGACTCCTACCAGGTGAGATTACCTATCAGCACACATACATACATCCACCACTGCTTTCAGGTTACAATATCTTACAAAATGAGCACTTAGACAAGTCAAATTGCATGGTAAAATAATATAAAGTATGGCACTCCGAAAAACAATGGTCATGTGGGTTTTCCCAAGCCTACGTCATATGCGCTATGGTGGTTCTCAAACTTTTTAGTTTGGGGAAATTCGAGATCTAGATCTAGGTTTTAGGTATTCCATGATATTCTTCAAACTTAGTTTCCATAGTTTGAGTTTTCCTTGAAATGAAATTTATCCAATCGCAGGAACATTCTTCAGCCACAGATTCTTTTTTCGGGAAAGAAAAACTGTATTTTACCACCTTTCACACTTACAGCTACGGATAGAATAACCGCCCATTTTATTTTAAAGATGCGACAATAATATTTTCATAGAAACAGGCAAATGCACGTAACCTCCCTTTTTTGTAGCAACTGGACAGTGAGGTACGCTTGGGAAGATCTCGGAATGTCAGACCTTGTTTTCTTAGATCATGTCAAATTAAATGTAAATTGAATGTGCCTTCCACAAATAAGGGATGTTTTGCCATAAACACCACACTTGGCAGGCGATGGTGATCACAGAGTAGGAGGAGGAGTAAAATATGCAGAAAGAATCTGCTGCCCATCCTCTGGTAGTTCCCTTAATCAGCTCTTACAACATCCATTGGCAGGTAAGATTGTGGCCAAACAGCAACATCATTCATTGGATTGGTCAAACTAGCCCGCTTTCATCACACTCACACCCATATCCAAAACTGTCCATTGTTAGTTACTTCATCCTTAAAAAGAAAAATGTCACCTACCAATTACTAAAACAACGAGATGGGTATGACTGAAACCAGTCAAAGATCTTTCACAGTAAAGAAAATGTATGTAGCTTACCATCAATCTCTCTGTAAAAGACTTCTCGAACACACCACCACTCCTCGTCTTCCTTCTCCACCAGCAAGGTCTCATCCTTGATGGCGAAGTTGGAGAGCTTGTACAGAAGAGAGCTCTCCGAAGCGGATGTGTTCTGTTTGCCGTAGATCTGACCTGGGTGCTTCGCTAGCACGGTGCGACCGTGTGGCACAAACTCCTGCAATTTGCATTTACAGAGCTTGATTTAATTATTTCTATAATTGGAGGCCTGGACACGCTTTCGGTCGCTGAGCCATGGGAGTATAATCTCAAGCCATTCTCAAGGTACAGTGAAGGCTGAGAGTTAACCATGTGGCTATACACTGCTGTCATTAGAACCTGACCAGAATGGACCTATGTGTCCTAGTGGGGACACTCACAGGACACTGCCCACTGAATAAACATCTCTTCACCATCGGCGCAACAGACAGCCCTCTCTGCAGGGGGTGTCTCAGTGACGAAGAATCAGCTGCCAACGTAATCCTGGAATGCAAGTAACAGCGCAAGGACACGAAATCCTCGACCACCCGAGGTCACTCCGCGAAGCCTGTGAAGATCCCAGGAAGATTCTGGACGGAGTTGGTAAACGAAACACGCACAATGGACCAATCAGAGTCTCGGACAAAAGAGTACACACATCATAACCATATAAGCTGAGAGTTTGTCTAGGAGCAGGGGTTTGGAATAGTGTTGTTGTACTCTTATTCCGGGAAGCCGGTAAGGAACACAAACGCTCACCAGAGGTTCAGATGCGGCAATCATTGTATCCTCATCCAGATTTGAAGAAATATTTTTCACAACTCGTACACATAAGTATTAATCGTGTTTTCTGGATAAGAAAGTGTTGGTTCACGGGCCTTGTATTTTTCTACAATTATTTCAAGAAACCACAAGAAATAATGCTCTTTGGATTTGGAACAAACAAACAAAATATTGCTTTTTAAATTTTGACATTGTCATGTTACTCGCTTTGACAAACACTTCCCGTTCCCAGTTTCCCTCTCCCACCCAGCGGCTCCTAGTGCTGCCCGTGTTTATCGGATACTACCGGTAATTTTTTTAAATAATAGTTTCGTTAGTCTATGGTTAACAAGGGCGGTTAATTTATAATTAACTAGACGATCGCCTCGCGGTTTCACCCGCGTAGTTCCTGTTCCCGTGGGAATTTTGGGATAAAATATATCCTATGTCACTCCCTGAAAAGTAAGCTTCCTAACGGTGAAAGAATTTTTCAAATCGGTCCTTTAGTTTCGGAGCCTATTCAATACAAACAAACAAACTAACAATCAAATCTTTTCTCTTCATAATATTATAGTATAGATTGTCTTTCGCAAAGTTAATAGCAGCCTACCTTCTGATCCTAACAGCCTACCTTGTGATCCTAAGTTCGGTAGGGAGCGGTGAATACCTTGATCAAAGAACTTTCAAATATCAGACAGAGCTCATTAAATGTTTTTTTACATCAATGGCTTACGCAGTTATAATACGCTTTGGTCGTACAAACCCTCATATCGCATTATCACTACTTAGGTACCTAGGTATGTACCCACTGTGCGTCTGACTCGATTTATTTGATGACTTAAAGGTACCGCGGCCTTCGATCGCGGATACCTTGATCGATGACGGTGGCATAAGATAAGGGGAGAAATCCACACAAGTGGGAATCCCCTAGTTTTCAACTCGAAGGTCGTTTAATAGTCCGGCCACACGCTGCGTCTTATGCTTTGGTCTCTTGGTCACCACTCAACTTACGCTGCGTACTGCCCCAACCTTACTGCTGAAGAAGACTTTCAAAAGATAACTCTAGACGTTTTTAATACGATTGTGTGTCCGGCACCGCATAACGCAGCGTACTGCGTAGTGATCAAGAGATACCGACCTGCGCGCATGCTTGCACAAACCGGTTTGCGCAGGCACAATAATAGGTATACCTAAGTAGGTTCATAATACTATAGCGCTGGTAAGAACATGCGTGTTGCCGGCGGCGGCGCGGCGGCGCGCGGCTGAAGCGCGGCTTGTGCAATTGTTGACACTGCTGAAGATTGGACTGCGCAGTTGGATTGCGTGCTGTTTGTTTGCGCAGGAGACGGAGCGTGTGGCCGGGCTATTACGGTATAATAAAATTAAACAGATACTTACAGGTTTTAAGACAGAGAACCAAAGTTATCGACATAACATAACTCAAAGAATTAGCAATCTGAAGTGGCAGTGGGCCGGCCATACCTATCTCGCGAAGAAGCGGTCGTCGGCCGCTGAGGTAAACGTGTCAAACGTAGTGTAGGTACCTAGGACGCCCTCCGGCCAGGTGGGATGACGATCTGAAAAAGACTGCAGGCAGATGCTGGATGCGGCAAGCTAAAGATAGGGCGCTGGCGCTCATTAGGGGAGGCCTATGTCCAGCAGTGGACTAATATACCTAGGCTGATGATGATGTTTTAAAACGACGGACGGACATTGTATTTATCACGGAATTAAGAAAGTAAGGTACCTACCTATTTATGTTGTTTGACCTACCTACCTCTTTTGACGACTTTTGTGGCGCAGCGGGCAAAGGTCCGCCTGCGGGTTAGATACCCACCTCGGGACAAATGTTGGCACAATTGTTTGTAGGTACCTACGGTATGCAAGTTATTTGTTCCGCGTGTTTTCTATGACATGTGTTACATATTACAAACAACTAGCTGTCCCGGCCCCGATTTCATTCGCGTGGACTTTAGTAAAACCCCAAGCATTTTAATATCTGTGCCCCAAGTAATGTTGGTTTCCATGTAAACTATCAACGCCTAAGTTTTACAATCATCCCTTACGATTTTAAAGTTATTATGAGAAAACCTATAAATTCCAATTCATCCTTCTAAGAATGCTTGTTTAAAAAATTAGGTAAGTACTTATTCGATTACGACCCCATTTTAACTACCTTACGGTTCTGAAGTTATTATAAACATGACCTTTACCCCATTTAAACTAGGTACCTACCTAAGAATACGAATTTCCAAAAATCCGTTCTTAGGGTGCCTACGTCCTAAAAAGAACCTCCATGCAAGCTCTTGCAGTTTCAGAGATCTTTTGATGAGTCAACCAGTTTTCTCTTTTATAAATAGTAGATATCTCTCTGTTTATGGCTAATGTTTAAGTATATCTATCTATTAACTATTAAGCATAATCAGTCGAAATGTATATTACTATTAAAAATTAGACTGGTACGAATATTGTAAACCTTTCTGTAAATAAATATTTTTATTATTATTATCTAGTAAGCACCTACCCATAACAAAAGCTCTGCTTATTGGGGCTAGATGATGCGTGTAGATTGTCCAGCATTAGGTATGAGTCTACATACCTATATGAATTTATACCTTCTAGCCTACAGCAATAAATAAAACAAACCACTGTTAATATGAATAAACTTTATTTCTATAATAAAAGGATATAATTATCTCGAACCGCTCTCGCAAATAACAAAACATTCAACAATATACTTTGGAACCAAACAGGTAATAAACACTTTGGGTGCCGACTTACCTACTCTTATTATGCCCTAACTTAGATCACGCAAGACCAGTGTTTCTCAAATGCAATACCTACCTAATTTTATAGTTGTAAATCGATTGTAATCAACTTGCGCTACTAGTGTGCCTACTAGAATTACAAATTATAGTGTAGGTATAATACCTAGCACAAAATGATTGCAACATCTTATTAACAATGAATACCTACACTGACTAAAAGCCCATCGCTACAAACGTTAACCTAGCAATGGACACCCTTAAATAATTTAATACAGATCTTCCAGCACCATAATTCAATATACGTCTTACGATATTCCCCAAGATCTTAAACCTTACCGATTTACTCTTCTCGCACTAAGGCCCATAAATTATTACAAAATCACCAAAATGTGATTATTATCATGTACTTGCACATACTGGCCCCAACTCTGTTACCTTATATCCTAATTTCAAAAATAAGGCTTCTACGTTATTGACAAGGCAAAATATGTTTCATAGGGTTCAGTTGACAGGTCCTGTTTAGTCCATTATACACTGTTCCAATCATAATTATCATAGGAACTGACGAAGCTCTCAACCGTAAAAAGAAAACTTAACAATGAATAAAACTTTACATTAAAAACAACATTCATAAAATCCCTACTTTTAAAAAGCTCTGTGAAGATTTACAAAATGAAATGCATTATCGAAATACGTAGGTAGTAACTTGACAATTTTAACATTCTCAAATGGAACGACACAAATATTGACATGTTAATATAGGTAATGTATATAATATAATACAATATATATTTTATATATGACTTATACATACATTACATTATACAATATCTACAGCCTAGCTTCACTATTCTAACATATTTGGTCTTTGGATGAGCATGTCACTTTATGGCTTGTGTCATCATTTTGTAACTATAAAAAATATAAGTGCACTTCGAATTTCGTACTTGATGATTCCATTTTAAACCCTACACTTAGACTAGATCCACGGACAGCGACGTGCGAGCAGCGATCTCAAAGCAGGAGATACAATAAAATCACAGAAACTCATTTAAAATAATACACCGTAGAAGTAAACGCGAATAATTTGAGAAACACTGTTCTGAATTACATTACTTTAACCATGATTTAACATACTTTAAAGATACATTTTTAAGCTCGCTTTTCATCAGAGAAGTGAGAGGTCACATAGAGTTACATCTACCAATAGGAAGATTGGGTTTTTAGACCACCGATCAGATCGTTTGCTTATTGTATCTCAAAGATCTTTGATGAAAAGTCAGCTTACTAGACCGATTAAGATAGTTTAGAATGATTAAAAGTGATTATGATTCTTCAGGTACACACCTAATGGGAAAGATAAAATCGAACCAGTAATTTAGATAGATTTTGTAGTTTTTAGTTTTTTGACAAGGTAACTTAACTACTATTATATGTATAAAACATATAATTTGAATGATAAAATCGACAAATAGTTAAACTAAAACTAGTTATTTATCACAAAGAAATGATTGCGAGTCATACTCACTTTTTAAGTGGTAGAGTTATAATTGGCCACATTAATTTAAATAGTTGAAAAAATAACAGAAACGATGATTTTTATAAAACTTTAAAAACACGCGTTGGTTTTTTTGCAACAATTTGAACACTAGATCAATTTATGTTTGTGATAAATTCGCGTTTTGTGTAAAATGAGTGACGTATGTCACGTTGTATATAAAAATATCAATCATTGCAAAATATGCAACGTTAAAAACACAAAATAAATCACCATTCAAAATGCAATGCAGTCTATGCACGTGGTGTCTTAGTTTTGTCTAATTATCTAAATAAGGCGATTTAAATAATCTAAATCTATATACATAATGAGGTTTAAAATAACAATAATATGACAATTGTTTGGCGTTTCATGTCATTGTGATGAAATACTAATATAACATGTTCTAAACTCGCTAGGCATTGTATTCAATAATTTATCAAATAATAATAATGGTCTCGTGTTACAACATGTTATAAGTACTGCAGTTCGGATTTAACATTAAAATCCATATAATTAACGTAAAATACATGTCATTATGCCAGTGTTATTCGTGTGATTTAATTATTAAACTATCTATCACCATTTTTTTCTCTATCTCTAAAAAGCAATATGTAGCAGCCTACACAACGACACAATCCAACTAAAATAAGTATACATAGTTTCTTCTCTATCTCAATATAAATAACTCTATAACTATATTATAAAAACTACAATTAAAAGTGTACAATAATATTAATCTTTATGCGTACATTGTAAAAGTAGATCTATGTATAAATATTATCTGATTATTACAAAGTAAATAATTTTTGGAATATCTTTTAAGGCTAGTTGGTATCTCATACCTTGGAAGCGTATTCATCGCTCGCTTTGGCGCCGTAGGTGTTGATGAACGAAGAGTCGTCGAGCTTCGAAGTGTTGGCGGCGACTTCTGCCAGTGTGGCCAGCCCCAGCAGGTCTCCGTGCGGCGGCTGCTTTCCGAGCTCCATGTCCTGCACCATGCTGCTGGGCGCTTCCGTCGCCAGTTTGATCTCAGGACTACTCTTATGCGCACCGTTGTAGTCCATGCTCGAAACCATGCTGTTAATCTCCAGCCGTGTGATGCTTACCTTCCTCGGTTTCCGCTTCTGGCTTCCCATAACGTTTTGTCGCCAGCCCTCGATCATTTGCCGCCGGTCGTCTACCATCGGCCGAGGGACCGTGTTGATTATTTGCGGTTCGTGCACTCTAGGCCTCGAGTTGATCGTTTTCTTCTTACGTTTATTTTCGCGCTTCTTCTGTTGAAACTTCTCTAAACTGAGAGAGGGCAGAGCTCTTATTTTAGCATCTAAGTCGAAGTCAGCAGCCTTGAATGTTTTGTTTGCGTTATTGTCAGGTTCGGGTTCATCGAAGGATTCGACTGTGGTATCGTTTTCGGTAGTAATCTCAACGATAGAGCTAATATGTCTCGGTTCGTGAGTAGTGGATACTGAGTCTGTGGTGTCGTCGCCGCGCGAGCTGCCAGGTTCCCAGCTGTAGTTCGCGCTGTAGCCATCGTCTGACAGTTTGTCCGAGTAATCTTTCTTTTGCCTCTTGTTCGCTATCAGTCCCCCAACAGACATAAACTCCTGGTAACGTTTACCTTTACACGACCTGCCCGATTTCGCGTTCCTCTCATCGTCGGACCAGTTCCGTTCTTCATCCTTACAAAATCTCTTATCAACTATTTGGTCTATCACATCTTGGTTCGTGAACTGGTCGTTCTGAACGTTGCCGTAATGATGTATTACAGGCTTTCTGTCAAAGTCTTCAGCGAATACCTTGGTGGTTTCAGTGAGGGCATTCTGGAGCTCTCGTATATTGTCGTCGTTAGGGGCTCCTTTAGTAACATTTTGAGATCGGTAATCGATAGGAGTTGAGATCGCGTTGAATTTAAACGAGGGAGGTGAGTAGTATGGGTTGAGGGTTTGTGTTTCAGTCTTTGTTGAGAGGAGGCTACTGAGGCCTCCCATGTGGGCTTCGTCGGCCAGCTTGCCCGGCGTGAACATCGACAGCGCCCTGGGCTCGCCATCATCGTCGTTAGGCTTTTTGTTGAAGTCTACTTTAGTTGAGTTATTATTCGTTTTTTCCGATTCAATATCGTGGTCTAAGTTAGGGGACTCTACTAACTTCTCGGTAGGTTCCCGCGGGCGCGAAGAAAGAGTTCGGAGTGGCGGAGCAGGCAGTTTATACCATTTGAAGTCCGGATGAGCACTGAAGAAGGCGTCTTTGTACTGGAAAAGAAGAGGAAGTTATTAATTTTGTTCCTTGACGACTTTCTGATGTACTTTCTTATTTCTTTCCGTATTCCAAAATAATACAATTGATAATTAATTAATTTAGGTACGTGGAAGACCCACCTGTTTGGCAAGACCTGTATAGCAAGCTTTCTCTTCTTTATCCAAGTTGGCCCACCACTCACCAAGAATCTTCGTAATAGATCTGCAATAAACAAAACACGCTCGTTTAGTTACGTTGTTTGATCAAGTGAACATAATGGACACAGTTGACATATTAGTCGCAGGATCCGTTAGCTAGTCAAGAATGTATCTAGAGCAAATGTGGGTAAATCGAGTAGGTGCAGGTGTACTTGCCATGCACCTATTGTATAGCAATTTGTTACCTATTCTAACAGCCATTTTTTAATACTAGTTTCTTGTAGATATACAAAAGCGGCTATTAAAATTATATCGATCGTAGAAGATAAAAATTACCTGTTTTCTAGATTGGGATATTTGTCGCGGACGACGCTTCGGTGACGTTTGCAGAATATAAGAAAGGCGTTCATTGGCCGACGCGCGTGATGCGCCGGCTCATTATCGCCGTCCTGCTCATGCATGCTTCTATCTGTATCTGAAACAAGGAAAAACATTTTCATTACTCGTTATTAACACAATACAGTAAGTGCCAATTTCACCATTGCTGGGACCGGTAAGGACATAACTAAATAGCTCAATTTGCTTAAGTATTTGATTCTTTTATTACTTGTGGTGGCTTTAATATGGCTATTATTTTACTTGAAGAGCTTGGTGAGGTGTTTTTTTTTTAATCTAAATAAGTTAATTAAAGTACCTACTCTCGAAGCGTATTGCACAATTTAACAAAAACTACGTGAAATCTGAAATCCCATCTAATTCAAGGCAAGGCGTTCAAACAAGTTCAAGGCGATATTTCAATGCTTTGTATGTAAGGTATTTGTTTCGGATCTGTATCTGGTTCTATCTATAGCGCGATAACGCTCTTTCTTTGCCAAGTGCAGCGAGCGATGTTTCCCACCGATAAGTGCGATATGGAGGGTCGACGATCTCTGATGACATTTTGTTCTAGGCATACATTTCCACAACAAAGATTAGGGATTTTTATTTCGGTGCCACGAAGAACGAACTTAGCGCTTCGACTAACAGCATTGCTATTGGATAAAATGGCATCAATACAGCACAATTGTTTTTTATTTTTGTCACCCAAACAAAAGATTGGTGACGAGTTTGCTGTAGGTATTAAAAGCATTTCAGTCTGGGCACTAACTTATCGTACGGCTTCGGTATAGTGACGAGAATGGCTAGCGGAGATTTTAGTATTGAAATGGAATCAGAGATTCATTTAGAAGTCGTTTTAGTTTCAATTTTTTTCACTTCAAGAGCTGGTACCTATGTTTACAACACAACGAGGATAGCGTGATTACAATCGTTTGTCTCACTTCTTGCCCATTAATCTCGTAAAAATAAAAATTGGTTCTAAAACAAACCAAGTTGAATAACAATTAATCGAAAGCCCACAATAGGTACAAAAACGAATAGATAACAGAATTTGCAAATCATATTTAGTTTAATGAGCTAGAGGTCAATAAACGTAATAATATAAACTGAAGTGCTCTGGTGAATGTTTGAAAACTCAGAATTGGGTTGAAGCATCAATGATTCATAAAGCAATGGGTAACGATAACACGAAGAATTTGTGTTAATTATTCGAACGTGTATTTTGTATTCCGTTTACAAAGTAACTGCACAGAATAAAGGATACTTCGTAAGGAGTGCCACGTCACATTCTGATATGTTCGACATTTTCGAAAAATAAGGGTAGGCACCTAAATAAATTTAAAAGAGAAAAAGATTGGGAAGTGTTGGTCCCAAAGCGAGACAGAACAGGCTCCTAAATGTCATTGGTTATGTTGATTTTTTTTGTACTTGTGTTGTGATTGTGAGTGAACTTAAGTCTATTCTTCGCATCAATTAAGATGCGAAGAATGATGGTTACGGGCATTTCAATGACGTATGCGCAACAGTTCAACACAAAGACTATACAATAAATTAGACATTTTCAATATTTCATCTGAACCTGAGTAAAATCACTCGTAACCAGATTCAGCTAATCTTATACCACAAAACAGATCATTCTATGATTCTAAGGAAGCTTCAACCATTATCATAATTCATCCTTACAACATAGTTATTAAGATTCCGATGGTGGAAGAGCCTGTGTTCATGTTCCGTCGAATTCAAAAAATATTGGCTCTACTGGAAGCCGACCCCGAAGAAGACAGGTCGTATAGCATACAATACCATGTGCTTTACATGGAAGACCATACTACCACCCCCTATATCTACTGCTTCCGCTTTTAATAAGCATTATAGACTCAGTACAGTCTCAGAAGTGTAGAACCTAACACCTCAGAGGTCGTCGATAGTCTACAGTTTTGGAAAAGTTTAAGGTGACGTATCAGCGTCACTTAAAACATTAACTTATCCTGCCCCGATGTTCGCGTCTCAATGAGCATTACATCCCAGAGCAACCTTGACCCAGAGCCGAAGTGGGCCGAGGCTGGGCGAGGGGCAACGGCCCGCGAAAGTGAAAACTCGCGCGCAGCGGGACCGCAAGCCGGGTCGTGCGCAGGTGCCGAGAGCTTTCGACTCACGCTCGCAGAGCCGCAGGTATTTGGGTTATGTACGTTACGTGACTGAGGGTTTCCGATGTTTGGATTACATTTTTATGTTTATAGATTGATCAGGCTATGTAAGACTAAAGTAAAAATTTGAAGCACTTACAACTGGACTTTAAGTAAGTACCATGAATTTCACAAAAGCTCGGCTTTCTTATCGTTCATTTTTATACGTAGTGAAGTCTTTTCCTGTCCTATCTTGAGCATCGCGTTTGAAAGTAGGAACTTAATTAGGTAAGGGAATGGCGATAGCTGTGTGGTGCCGGTTTAGAATTTGCACCACCCCAATTCTTCCCGCGGGTGTCGTAAGAGGCGACTAAGGGAATTCCACCGGGGGCGGGCAGCAGCGCCCCCTTCAGAGCAATTCTACCACCATACTGCGTTCCCCAACCCGCATGCCCAGCGTGGGGATTATGGATGATGGGCTTGATGATGATATGGGATTATGGGCATTACGTTCCCATAAGATAAAAGCCAATAAAGCGCTTATCAGGGTAGGCCTGCATCCAAGGGCAGTGGACAAATATAGGCGGGTGAGGTGAGGAGGTATGACGATTTACTGTGGACGTCCTCTACCATGATTATGGGTCCTAAGGTTCGGCGATTAAGGAGGTCCAGTAAGTCATTTGTGCTTTTGGTGTTCACTAATAGTAGTAAGTTCAAAAGTTGACTGTGAACATTCTTACAATATTTAATTTTGGAACTACCTACTTTCATTGCATGATGTTTCAATTGTGGTTTATGGTCAACTAAATGTTAGATAGCCGGACAGGCAGTGCTAGGCTACAATCCTAATTATTATTTATAGTAAGATTATGTGGCAGTTAAAATACGAACTCGCTCTACAATATATCTTTAAAACTGAAACAATGCTTGCTGCTTTGCGATAGATTAGACAAGGATGTTCGTTCATAGCTTCATAGTGAGTTGTTATCAGTGCAAAATAAGCAATAGTTGTGAAATAGCTGCAACGTAGGTAGGTAGGTATCACAACACAACGTAGGTAGGTACCGTAAATGACATACAATAATCGACTCTACATGCCCAAGCTTTCACAGAAGTAAATACCAAGAACGAGGGTTGACTATTGGCTTTAAATTTAAGAATCGACTGAGAAAATAACTTAAAACAATGTAAAAGAATGAGTTTTTAAACACAAAGAGCCAAAAGATCCGCTTGCGCTACTTGCACTGTTATTATAACGATGATAAACCGTTGAAATTGATAACCATCAAGGCAGCCGTTTCTGCTAAACTCATAAAGATGATGATTTGCATCAAGAACGCAGGTTGCATTGCACACAACCTAACAGTTACATAACGAACTGTATAGTGGAATTTTAGTCGACAGATACCGTAGATAAATAACGCAGGCTTTGACAATTTACGAGAAAGAATTTAATCCGTAAATATAAATCGATCGATCGATAAATATGTATGTTAGATAGACCAACTTGAGACCCACGTGCGGATCAGGGAATACCAAAGTCAAGACCGGACATATATGGAGCGATAATTTATTGAATTTATGTTTGTATTTTCTTTGAATAAGTAATTGACCTTTATTTCAGCCCAGTTTTTATGTAAACAATTTACAATCAGTGAGAGAAGGGGAACGGTCTTCGGGGCGTGCCTGTCTGTTATCTTGGCGCACAGCGAAAATAGGAAGTTTTATTTTAGCTCAACACAGTCGCGCGCAAAGTTATCTGGCACACACTGTCTTGTGGGGCGGGGCCGGGTCCAACATGTAGCCAAGCAGTAAACTTACTGGTTAAGCTGTTCGTTTTTATGGAGCCGTGACAGGCAAAATCGATATACGGTCAATTATACGATGTATTAGTTACCTTCAGAAGTCAGTTTATTCATCCTAGCCATTCATAAAATATGATTGTTAGAGTATGGTTCGGGCGCTTCTTCAGGAGGGTAGAACGTCATGCATGTTCCAAGAAGAGTGTTAGCTAGCATGAACGTAAATGTTTTCAAGAGCAAAAGTTACTTAGTAAAAAGAGGGATTGTGTGATAGATGAGTCAGAATGGAGTGAGTGCTGAAATTGAGATGACTGCTGATAAAAGTGTATGGAGGAAAATACACGATGTGTCGACCCTGCTTATAAGGTCAAGAGAATGATGATGAGGTCGAGCAATTTCCAAGTGAAATCTCAGCGGAAAAACATCCAAGAAGAATCTACTATTTACAAGTCAGACATTTAACATTTAAGCTTATAAAATGTAAGGTGACTCAAACTCTAAAATTCGCGCCTCTCAGTTTAAAGCCACAAACAAACAACGTTTTAACAGCACTTATGATTATGACACTCAAGGTCATTACTTTGCGGAATCTGCTCAGCAAGGTTTCTTGTCAAAATGCACGACGTGAAGCAAGGTCAGGGCCCATCTCGCAGTGAGGTCAAACCTCAGTTAATAAGTCTGTCACAGTATATTTAGGAAGTTCTATTTAGAAGCTCGCCAACGCAGGCAGAGGTGAACTAATTCTGTATCGAATCGTGTTAGTCATTGACTCATCGCGAATGCGTACCTGGGTTTGCGAGAGTTTTAATCAATAGTGGCTTACTAATGACATCTGAATTATGTGCACAGTTACAGTATTAAAGAAAAAAACATACCTACGATTTTTTTTAATAAAATATAGGTAGCGCTGTTAATAAAATAACAGGGAAAATTTTCCGAGAAGCTGATGTAAAACTTACGAGTAGAAAAATGTAAGCAATGAATGTACATAAATTAATATTTAATTTCATCGTCTGTATGACATGTTGTTACAATTGATGTAGTTATAATTTAATTTAATAAATACTTAATAGAAACTATAGGAGAAAGTGGAGTTTAAACCTAAATATTAAATCTTGATACAAGAAACAATATTTACTATGGTAGGTAACAATGTCAGAAATTAAATAGGCAAGTACATTTCAATGGGTCAGCCATTAAGCATTGTGTTATTCTGTCAGCAAGTATAATACGTTTCCTGTCCGATAAGGGAACTCGCGGCAAACGGAAGGAAAGCGAGCCGTAACTTTTATAATTCCAGTTGTAATTGTAATGGACCTGTTACATTTGGATAAACAATAACGGGGCGGTAAATTACCTATGTAAATGTGTATTTTCGAACCTTGATCAAACGAGATGTGCAAATACGTGACATATTTATGGATAAAAATCAGAAAAAAACATAAGTTGAGGCGCTACCCGACCCAGATCAGCGCCACCACCTATTTTATCTTATTACTCTGTTAAACGAAGGAATTTTCAAAAATCGATTGTCCAGTTTGTGAATCCTATCATAAGCTTTTTTTTAATGCCTTTAAAAATCTTTTAGTTTGTATAGTGTAGGCAGAGATGCGAAGTTGCTCTTTTTTGCCACCATGGTGACCAAAATGAGCAACTTCGCACCAAGCAGCAAGTCATCTTTCAGCAAATTGCTTTTATCCGTCCACAAGATTGATTTTAGGAAGAAGGCATCTTCAATATCTCTGTGGCGGAGGAAACGGCAGAATTGAGTCCTTCTGTGGGAATCTTGTTCTTCCAGACCTTGCACACAATAAAGGAGGCCGTTGCCAGGTAGATAGATAGATAGAATTAAATTTTCTCCCTGAATTTGGTTTGTGGGTCCTCATTTCAATAATTTGTATGAAAATCCGTGTAAATGATACCTCAAGAGAAAGAACAATAACTAAGTCTGTTTTCAAAAATGTTTGCACTAAAGAAGCATCCTCCGTTTATTTTAAAATGCCACCTAGAAATGGCTTTTTAAAATCTTTGAAAATTTTTGAAAACTTCAAATGTCTGTAAAAAAGAATCTGAAACCTACCGCAGATCATCAAAACATGGTTTACACATTATTTTATTGAAATAAAGTAAAAGAGAACCCATTTATTATTCCAATTTGCCGATATTATGCTCCTGTTGCCCGGACTCTTAAGAGACCGGTGTCCTCAGGACCTCCACAAGCACTCAAACACACACACTAAGACACAAACACACACACACCTTCAAACACTGGTAGCTCCTGTTGCCCGGAATCATAAGTGACCGGTGTCCTCAGGAGCTCCTCAAGCACACAATCATAATATACAAATGTGAGAGTTTCAAATCAAATTATTTTTAGGCTTTCGTTTTTTCATATTAATGTACAATAATTCTTTAAGTACCTAAGCAATATTTTATAGTGAACGTCAGATCTCCTGGAGCCCGATTCTACCAAGTAGAAATGTTGTAACCATTTAGTTTTATATATACATATAAGTTAAACCGGAAAGTTTAGGGATATGCTGTGCTCTCTGCTTGGTGAATTGGGCTTTAACTATATCCTGAGTTTGGGCGCTGGGAGGTGCAACACAGTTTTTAACTTATGCGCGCTTTCCAGTGTTCCATTGTATTTTAGCTACATAATGTATTTGTTCATTGTAAATAATTAAATAAATAAAAAATTAATAAAAATTATAATTAAAATGGTGGTATTAATGGTCAGACATCGTCTAAGACAGCCATGGCTTAAATGGTTCCAAATAGTCTGCGCTTTGCACCCCGCTACCAATAACCCTGAATAAGTTGTAAGTGTTTCCCAATTTTTTTCTTTTATAAAATATAAACGATAAACGAAATATGGCAAATGCAACTAGCGAGTCAAAATAAATAATAATCGAAGAACACTGATTTATGCAGGATGAGTCTAGCTTCCATAAAATTCTCCTCCATGCAATGCCAGCCTTGTTGAACGCAACGTTCAATAAACAATCAATTTATTACCAATCAGTAACAAACCACACCACATCGGGTCTAACCACCGATAAGATAAATTAAATCACAACATTCCGCCACCTAGGTGATGAAATGATTGACCATTTATACCAAATTTCATGGCCTGAAAGTTGGCGTAATCAGAGTGCCTGCCTACCAATAGTGGGGTAGTGAAATGAAGCTTTCTGTTTTCCTTGGCAATATTTTTGATGTTTTATTAAAATTCATTCAATTTGTTACAGTGGGATCAAAAATTTTCATCTTTGCATCCGCTACCATCATTGCAGCGACCTTAGGTACAGAAATTAATACCCAACTATTATTTCTTTATATTAACTCACTGCTTAGACAAACCAAATTTTAAACTATTTTGTAGTAAAATTTGACTTGTCTTAAGTATGGATTTGATAATACAGAGAAACCTTTCAAGCCTAAACAGCTGAATAAATCTTAATGTTTGACAGGGAGGTAAATAATATCCCCTTTTAAGCTACTTCAAAAGCACGTGCGACAGCGCGGGCAGAGTCTAGTAAGAAATAAAGTGTTAATTGATTTTCTTAAAACTGTTTTTTTTTGTCTTTGCGACGACGATCTTTCGTGCCTAGGTAGCTTCTACTAGGATTCTTTTGCTGGCATCAGTGATCAGAACGGCTGCTTCTGTTGCCCGAGCAGAGGGTTCCAAGTTCATCTAGCTCCCCTTTTCAGTTAGAAAAACACAATTATCACCTAAGGTTTTGTTATTATAGTGCGTAATCCTCGCACTCTGGATAATTTCTAATTTCTAAGAAATCGAATATCGAGGGGAGGACGCGGGTTCAAGTCCCGTCGAAGTCGAAAATTTTTGCGATATAATTCGATTTCTTAGAAATTAGAAATTATCCAGAGTGCGAGGATTACGCACTATAATAACAAAACCTTAGATTTAGAGCAACGCGACACCTCTCGTCAAACGAACTAAACGTAACTTTAGTCTTTGAACAGGATTGGATAAACTTCAATGTTTCCCCTGTAGGTGGAGCTAACGGCGCTTGAGTCCGTAGAAAGTCGCAAAGATTTTCGACTCCCACGTCACTTGACTTCGTGGTGTAGTTGGTTATCACATTCCCGTACTGAGGGGAGGACGCGGGTTCAAGTCCCGTCGAAGTCGAAAATTTTTGCGATATAATTCGATTTCTTAGAAATTAGACAATTATCACCTGTTTGCAAGCCATGCACGCACGGGCGACAAACATTGTTTACACGAAAAAGCTAATAATAGGTACCGCGGCGGCGCGGGCATCGTCCGTCACGCGATGACATATGAATGACAGCCAAAATAATGCTGTTATGGGTAATGGGCTTTCTGCAAATACATACATGAATCTTTCTGCCTTTTCTGGGAGGTCATCCTTTTTCATTTTCTACTCTACGGTATCATATATGAATTTGCCCTTTGCCGCCCTGATATCAGTTATTGATACGATTTGCGACTTCCAAAGTGATGATTTGTTACAAAAGACACTTAAATCGGAGCCAACATTCACAAAAGTCCCTGCGCAATGTAGACCATTAAATAAATACTGCTGAACATGGCACACAGCATCATCCTGCCCCAAAGTAAGTAGATATTGTATTATGGGTGCCACAAATTACTAGATAACGTGAGGTGTAAGTATCTACCAGCAAAACAACTACCAAAAATTATAGAAACCTAGAAAATTGTTAGAAAATGTATGCAGACAGTAATAAAATCTTGGAACGTCGAGATCATAGCATAATTGGCTGATTATTTACTGAGACTTGAGTGGGAGGACACTCAAAGGGCCCGTAATCAGAAGCTGATTTAGAAAAAAAATTCTCGAGCGGAAAATATTACTTAAATCCCTTGAGAAAAATTTGCTTTCTTTCTATCAATTGCAGTCTGGAATTCTCAATCACGTCTCAATTCTATAAAAAGTGCCTCTAAGCACAAAGACGTACTATGACTCCTTCCATTTTTACAAATGGTAGTACGTAGTAAGTTAGGACAGGGAAACTTATTAGAGCGGAGGAAATTATTAATGTATTTATGTAATTACTAGAAACGTATCATCCTCTGATAATGTGAAGTCTAATGTGTTCTAACACAAACTGCTGCATACCGCTGCTAAATGCATCACCTAGGGCACACACGGGGTAAAAGGGCTCACAGTCATGCCAATAAATGCTTAATATATGAATCCACTCGTCTAACAGACGGAAAAGGCTGTTAAAGATGACACGAGGAATGGAAGATAACGATAAGGTACGCTTTTCAAACAGACAATTTTATAGAGTAAAGATCAAACTCATCCAACTAATTATTGCCTATCGATGGAATGTTAAAACCATACAGACAGGATAATGTCATTTATTACGATAGCAATAGACTCTGTAATGGCGCGCATGATAAATGTATGTGGGCGACGTCAGCGTGAAGTGAATCAAACGTATGGTTTGTGGCGTAGATTTATGAAAGACCCGGGTTATGATGCTACTAAACAATCCCATTATGAGAGACCTAAACACAAAGTTAGCTATTGGATCTCTGAGTAACTGCCAATGATTCAACTTGCCGGGTAATTGTGTTGATTGAATAATGTGGTATAGCTTGGCATTCCGTTTCTTTTGTGCGGACTAACTTGTGGATTATTCTTGATTATAAATAGCGAGCGGAAATGGACATCTCTCCAAATGGGTGTGATGAAGGGATTGCGAAATTTCGTGAAATATTTGGCTACGTCTGGATGTTAGCTGGCTTGCATGCAAGCAAGCTCAATTATCTTGAATTTAACTTTTTTTTGACAGAAATAATCGTTAAGTCAAATGTATAAGAACATGCTCATGAGGGCCATGGTAATAATTCTTTAATTGGCTCTGGTTGACACAAGACCGTCAGGGGTGGCGTGACAAGAGGCACACTGCGTGGGTGTTACTGGCTGGTTATAATAGATAGAATATGAATGATCGCTTTTATAACAATATCAAATTAGTCCAGTTCACTGAAATACTCGGAAACGCGGAACTGCTGAATACTGATCTGATTTACATTAACTTTTAATGTAAATATCGAGAGGCGCGCCAGTCGAGTTTTCGAGAATTTGCTACAAGAGCATGCACGGAATCCAAAGTAAAGAATGTTTCTCGCCATTTTTTACAGTAAATGCGAAATTGCTTTGCTCATTTGAGAAAAATGATATCATGCCTTATACTTATTGGTACACAGAGGGGTGACTGTAATCTGTACCCGAAAATCCGTATCCGAATTTATTAGCTGTAAACGGCTACAGCCAAATTTGTAATAGTCAGATTGTTGTTCACAACTTAAGTTTAATATTTACCATCTCAATTTAATGATATCAGAAGATCGCTCCTAAAGGTAGAAGGTAAGAGTATGTCATCATCAGCCTATATTAGTTCACTGCTGGACATAGGCCTCCCCTAATGCGCCATAGCACCCTGTCTTCAGCTTGCCGCATTCAGCACCCACCTGACCGAAAGGCTCCCTACACTATGTTTGCCGAGTCGTGGTCTCCACTCAAGAACACGTTAACCCCAGCGGTTGTCGGTTCTTCGCGAGATATGGCCGGCCCACTGCCACTTCAGCTTGCTCATTCTATGTCGATAATTTTTGTTCTCTGTCGGATATATCCGATACGAATCCTATCGTTCAGAGAGACTCCGAGCATAGCTCTTTCCATAAGTCGCTGAGCGACTTTGTACTGGTGGACCAGCCCTACTTAAAAACTTTAGTTTTCAAGCATTGCGGTATGGACGACGAGATGACTCGACGGAGTTTGCCAAACGCTGCCCAGCCTAGCAGGATCCTCCTCTTGGCCTCTCAAAAGTATTTTTACCTAACTGCAGAATTTGCCCAAGGTAAGTTTACTCGGAAACAATTTCGAGAAGGTGGCTATGTACGACGATCGGTCCAGGATCAATGAGGCCATTGAGCGTGACTTTGGTTTTATCCAAATTCATGCCAAGACCGATTCGTCGCGAGGCTAGGCCGTCCAGCGTCTGGTTCAGCTCCTCTAGCGACGACTCCGCCATTAAAACTATGTCATCAGCGAATCGCAGGTGTGAGAATTAATCGCCGTTTATTAATGCCCTTACTTTCCAATTCAGCATCTTAAACTTACCTTCGAACGCGCTCGTGAACCGTTTTGGGGATATAAATCCCCCTGTTTCACTCCTCTGCGCAGTTGGATGGGTTTAGATTGCTGGCCCTGTACTTGGATACTCATAGTGGCGGCCTCGTAGAGACATCTCAGCACCTCAATATAACGATAGTCTACTTGGCATCGCCGTAAGGAAACCAGAAAAGCCCAGGTTTCGACAGAGTCAACAAAGTCTTTTTCATAGTCCACAAAGGCCAGACACAGACGGTGATTATACTCTTCGGACTTCTGTATAATTTTATTTTATTTTACAATTTTAGGGAAACTAACAGCTAATCTGCCTCACTGTGTGACTGGCCGGTTCCGGTGGCTGGAATTCGTCAATTCTCCTGGCGAGACGATTCGTGACCACTCGTGAGAACAGCTTATAGACGCAGCTCAGGAGTGTGATGGGTCTGTAGTTTTTAAGAAGGGTGTTATCTCCCTTCTTAAATAAGAGCACCACCAAACTACCGCTCCACGCCTTTGGATTTCTCCCACTGTGAAGGACGGCGTTGAAGAGGTTCTGTAGCTCCTGTATAATAGGGGCTCTTCCGGTTTTCAAAAGCTCTGAAGTTATTCCGTCCTCACCGGGGGCTTTTCCATTTTTAAGCTGCCTCAGGGCTAATACGATCTCGTCTTGACTGATGTTTGGCAGTTCGTCGGTATAGTGGCGTATCAGGCTCGCTGTCGAATCACGGTCGTCTCGAATTAGCTTGGGTGGTTTCCCGTCTTTTTGTCATCAGCCCGAGAGTCTCATCCGAGAGTTTGGAATTCTTGCCAGTCCGCTGTTTTTGGCAGAACTTGTTGCCCTCGTCCCTCAACGTTTCGATCAGATTGTATAGGGTCTCGTCAGCGTCATCCAAGGAAACAAATCTATTTCCGAGAAGCTGCTGGAACTTCTCGGTGCCCGCCATGATTTGGATTGGGTTAGGTCGGAGCGTGGACTTCACCAGACCGTTTCTTTCAAGCTTCAAGTTGATATTTAGAGAGCCTCGGAGCAGTCGGTGATCAATACCGGATGGTATTGAACCTGTTCATCACTGTGAGACTCTGAATAATTATGTGCTTGTTATCCGTCATGCATAAGTCGATCTCATTTTTAGTCACAGTTGCTTTTGCCATGTCCATTTCCTTTGAGGTTGTTTCTTAAAGGAGTTCATTAAGAACAGCCCTTCTCAAGGAAATTGACAAGCATTTGCCCCCTGTGATTCCTCACTCCATAACCATGCGGGCCTATTCGGGATTCATTGCCAGTCTGGGTTCCAACCCCACCATGCCGTTAAAGTCCCCCATAACGACGTTGAAGTGAGCCTTAGTGGTGTTGTGCAAGGCTTTGGATATGTCTTCATACATATCCTCCACGTCATCATCCGAGTGTGTCGAAGTCGGTGCGTAGACCTGAATTACCTTCAGGCTATACCGCTTGGACAGCCGAAGGATCAGGTACGCTACCCTGTTCGACGCACTGGAGATTTCTTGAAAGTTGTTTTGTTAGCGAGGGCCTTATTTACGAGGAACCCTACGACACCCTGGGATGTTTTATCGCCAGGGTCAGTTTTTTGAGTAATGAATGGTAGCCTAATGTAGCCCGGGGATTCCTAGCACCCCCTGCCCCGCCGTTACCATGGCCAGGAATAGCGAGGCGGCCGGGAACTGGGGGCAATTTCTTTTTGGCTGTTTTCATTATGGGCATTAACCTGTGGTTAGGGATCACAGTTTGGTGGTGGAGTTGGTTATGCAGGGGGCGCTGCTACCCGCCCCCCGGTGTATGTCCCATAGTCGCCGCTTACGACACTCACGGGAGTTGGGGTAGTACAAATTCTAGGCCGGCACCACACGGCACTAAAAATATGTAGGTCTGATTCCTTGCTCAGAGTCAGCACTACTTAGCAAGGTCTATATTATAGCATCAGGTTTTCTGAACACATAAAGGAAATGTATCTCTCCAAGACTGTTCATTACAGAATGTGCCCTGATAAATAGAATCTTCATGTCCTCCGATCGACTCCAGCCGTAGGTGGCTAACTTCTACCACTTGATTAAACTTTGATGAATTTATGGTCAAGCAAGTCAAGGCAAAGTGCAAAATTAACTGGAACTTGATAGTACAGTTGAAGTATATAGTTTGAGAATTACCTAGCGAAAATCTAGATCCAACGTTTCCAATTACGACGATAATGACCGATAAACTATTAGCGCTGTTTTTCATTATTTAATATTAATTAACTGGTTTCAGACAAATGAAATATTTTTTATCTATGATTGCATAAAACTAAAAAATTCCAAAGAAATTTTGCGCGGACGCCGTGGAAAGCGTAAACAAACTAAACTTGGTTACTGCGGTTGCATTGTCCAGCTATTTATAGTTTATCGAAGTTATACAACTTTGATACCGTTTCCAAATGGCTGAAAATAAAATCATACATACACATAACAAAGTTTCCCAGTTGCTTCGCAATTTTGACAGACCTTTGGGTGAAGAAATCGCTTCCGATTCTAGGTGGTTGTCCGCAAGGTCCGTATATTTTTCGTAAATTTTAAGGATTTAGAGAATTTCAGCTTTGTCTGGTTGTAAGTCACCTCTGCTTACAAGAAAAACTGAGTCATACTACACATATTTTTGAACTTAACGTGAAGATGGTCGTCATAATTTGTACTTCATGGCCTTTACCACGTCAAGGTTTCCAATTCTACCAATGAAGCATTTTACCAACTTACATATCCATAATTTGTTGATAATATTGATGAGGTTTCGAGTTTCATTATCCTTATTTGTATCGAATTCCCGTAATCATTAGTAGGGGCAGACGACGACGCGGCGCAAACTAACTAATGGTGAACTATATGTAGGTATAAAGATACGATACTCTTAGTAGCCTGCCAACTTCAGCTTCAAAAATTGAGAAAAATTATTAATTTTTCATCATTTAGTTAGATTGAAAGATCTTTCTTAGGCTTCAGAGTCAGACTTCAGAACGAAATTGGAGAAGTAAATTTTGGTAGAGGCAATATCGCGTACATTGCAGCCTCGCCTCGCAGGACAAGAGGCGTAAGAGATAGGAGGCGTAGGCCCAATAATGAAGTGATGATGATGAAATTCGAGACAGCTCCGTATTCTATACCTGTGATGAATAATAATGAATTTCACAAAATAAGCACAGCTTTGCACACGAGTGAGTTAAATTTGGCAGTATTCCATCCCTGGTTAAGGCAATACGTCGACGCTGCATTGTCAGTAGAGAAGCTTCAAAACAATAATGGCGATAGCATTTCAGTTTAAAAATTCATAAAGTTAACAGAGGGCATTTAATATTAAAAGATATCGATCGAGTTTCAACTGAATCTATATATTGCAGTAGGTTACCCCGAGTCTACCCCGTTATTAGCATCGATCGTTTCAAGTATTTTAGTTTGAACAACTTGCCCTTGGGCTCTCTTAGTTCTTTAGTTCATCTAGTTCTAGTGTATTATTTCTTGAGTTTTTATAGTTCTACGTTAATACGTCTATTATATGTTGCGAGTTGGCTTTTTCTGGCAGATTGTTAAGGTGCATTGCGGATCCTCCATGCGCTTTGCGTTTTCGTGCCAAATTGAGGTGATTCGGCTAATCCCTCTGCATTCGTTTTATTAGTCGCCTTGGGTTTTTATGCCGTAACGTAAGTTATTCGAAAATACGGATCGGTACCTATTCGATAATATCGTAAGTGTTAGCTGGGCAGCATTCTCATTGTTTATGTTCACGGTAAATAGAGCTGTAGATATGCTTAGATGCACCTTAGACGCTTTATCTTAATTTTTTTTCTGAAGAGTGCCAAATTGCACAGGGATCTTCACTCCAACGATCCTATCCATCCACGTTTGTCTTGAGCGATAAGACCGCCAATTGTCACATATTCTGTAATTTTTGTTGTTTACTTTAATATTGTAAATTATATTGATAAGTGTGCAATAAAGAATTTTCTATCTATCTAATTGTTCAGTTCGCCAGTTCCTCAGTCTCACTCTAATTGAACTTCGAGGGCTGATTATTTCGGGTGATCTATAATGTGATTTGCTATTTAGCTTTCTCGTAGCAATCATTTTGAAGCCTAGGAATTGGGCCTAACTTTGCTTATTTATAATTAGTGGAGAGAAGCCTAGGAATTGGGCCTAACTTTGCTTATTTATAATTAGTGGATACCACTTCACTTATTATAAGTAATAAGTTTTCCAATAATTCCCAATGGAAGTGTCATATAAAACGCAATGGAGAATCAATAATTCCACGCAGCATTAATAATTACACGCAGCATTAACCATTGCATAAATTCAATGTCAACTCATAAAATAGGTCACTTTTATGTTTTATGAAGAATTTCTAGAAATATGAAAAAGGCGGCCGCGTTATTAGCGAAGACGGAGGGGCGTTTGGCAGAGTGAGGGGTTTAGTTGAGAAGGGGGGTTCTAACTGGGTAAAAAGTACGTAGGTACCTAGGTCATGGATGGGAAAGATAGGTAGGTACTTACGAACTTACCGACCTATAGGTAAGTAATAATCATCCTCAGCATCATCATTCCAGCCCACTGGCAGTTGGTGATCTCGTGCCCAGCAGTGCTGGGTATACATAGGCATAAGTACATAAAGAGTCGTTGCACTAGTTTTCGACCACTTAGCGAAGAACTTCAAGCATAGCCACCGATGAGGACTTTTATAACATAGCCACCGATGAGGACTAAAACACTTCAGAACTTCTGAAGGCAGGATGTGCCCTCGTTGTACAGGAGGTACAGATCCTCTTTAATTCCGGCCTTCAGTGAGGGAAAACTACAAAGTCATGCTTCAGGAGCTTGGTGGTTCTATTATTTAGGGGAGATACGATAACACCTTCCTCAAAAATTAAAGACCCATCTCACTTCTTAGCCACGTTTTCAATATGATTTTGTCGAAGTTAATTATTCTTCTCCATTACAAAAGTGTCCGATTTTTACCAAGGATATCTTATCTAATGCGAATTGGCCGAAAACGAAAAGGGGTTTTAACTTCCGGCCACCTAATTTGTTTGAACAAATTAAAGTTGGCCAAAAACGAAACCACAATTCTAAACATGATGCCGTTCTCGGCCACGCATAAATCGATGACAAAATTTCGCATAAATAAGAGTAAAATGGGGGCCGAAAAAGAAAATTTAGATTCCTTTGGTCGACATTAGTCAACACGATGCAAATATACTCTAATAGCATCCTGATAAGTAAAAGAGTGAGACAACAGTATTCTGGATCCATTCTTACTCGCTTCCGGCCTCCCCGGCCGAGATGTGAATTTTATGTGAGTTTCAAGTTTCAATATCCGACCACCCCAATTTTTAAGCAATTCAATTCAAAAACATACTTAAATATTCTTATCTTAATTCGTAAAATAAGCATTCCTATAATAGAAACACAACACATGACAATGGGTACATCGATAAAACATGACATAAGTACTTGTCTTCTACTGAAACACGCGCCACTATTTTTTTTTTGTTAAAAATCCGACAAGCTGACAGTTCCGTCGCAATAGCAAATCTTAACATTTTTTTTGTAATTACACGGTGTGTTTACACGCTCGACAATGTTACTAGATAAGAGTGTAACAATTTGAATAGGCGTTTAACTTGATTTCGTTCGGAAATTGTAATCGATACTTCTAATAAAATAAATATAATAAGTGCCTACACCGCAATGGCCGACAACAGGGGCTGGTCGGCGAACGGGTGCAACTACCCTACCTACCTTCTGCATGCATCTTTGTAGGTAGGTACTTATACTTACCTAGGTCCTACATGCGTCAACAGGGCGCGCGTAAACAAGAGTTTCTACGTGTAGGTGGTAAGTAGGTATTGTAGCTGCGAACTGCAGATTATAGGTAGGTCTAGCTTTGTCCATGGGTCTAGGTAGTAATTATAAAATAATAGAGTAGGTACCACCTATGGGTACCTACCACCACTATTTTCCAGCTCGTTAGTATTTTATAGGTAAGATGGTAAGGTATTTTCCTAGGTCGGTAAAATACCCTAGCTAGATGCAGTCATAGGTACCTACCTATCTATCTATTAGAACGAATAGATTAGTAGATAATGTTACAATACGCTAGCTTGCTAGACATTTACGTATTACACCAGATCTGACTTCACCAATAGGTAGGTAGGTATTTACCTAGGTACTGTAGGTAGGTACCTGGTTATAGGTCGTACGTACGTACCTTTACGTCCATTCTTTTTTATATAAACACCAAATAAACGCAGGCACATTGATTAAAATCATACCTACCAAGTTTATGTATTTGTGTCGGTAGGTAGGTAGAACGATGCTGGCATGCGAGTTACCTACTCGAAAGTTGTGGGCAGCGGAAAAAAACTTGTAAATTCATCGATAGGAGGACGATGACGGCCATTTTCATAACGAATCGCGAACATGATCACATCACTTTCGATGTTTACATACCTACGTAGGTACCTACCTTACCAACACAGCTCGGTCTGTGGCTCGGTAGTAGGTACCTATCTATCTACCTACCTACATCTAAACAATATTACCTAGGTACTGCTAGCTTGTAGGAAGGTATGCTATACTTACCTACCTAGTTACTAGATTGGATTTGTATTGTTGAGGATGGATTCCAATTTTAGTACTGAGCGCAGAGCATACACCAGCTCTGTTGCTATGCGAAATATAAGCACAAAACCAGCCGCAGAGCCCTTCATCATGAATGGAAAGGAATGCCCTCTCTCTGCACAAACTTCTCACTCAACATTAACTCAAGAAAGTCGTGATTTTTGCTGCATAATTTTCAAGGGCATCGAAAACCTACTTGAAAAGACGCGACGCGACACCGTATGCTGGCCCACGGGTCCCGATATAGCCACGATCGAATTGTAAATGAAACTAACATCGATAAGCCACGAAAAACTACTAATTGCAAGCCTCTATATAATAAAATTAACACAGAAATAAATGAAAATACTCACAAACTTGCCACTCGCGATACGTGTGTAATCACATACATGACGTCATTTGACGCAACACAAACCCGAATATTGAGCAAATTGTATACCAAACGCCCCGAAAATAACAACAGAATCAAATAAACACTATACTTTATTAGATAAAATCTGAATGTTAATTCATTTCACGCGAATTAGGACATTTTACAATATTTATTTGTTGTCACTGACTGAGTTTTGACAAGATGGTCGCGCACCGACTGTTTTGCTTTGGTTGTCAGCTGATACGAAATGCTGTTCATTTCAAGCGCAACATTGGTGTGATCATTGCTCTCCCTCGCACACAAGACGCAGATATCGTCCAACGAGAGAGACAGCAAACGTGACACGCGCAATAGAGGAACTTGAATTTAATGGCAAACGTCATTTTTCTTGTTGCATTTTATCAAAGGAAATTCTCAAATAAAACTATATAATTAGTATTGATGAATCGAAAAGAAACAGGATATGCTTAAAACGCGAATTGTATGTCAAAACAACACAATCCTGAGCCAATAAGCATCTAATAGGTCGTGACAAAACATTATTTTTGTGACATGAAACGCCATCTCGGGGTGAGTAGCTAAACTTTTCCAAGGTTATTTTAATTAAATTCACTTTCTGTACATAGCTGGACAAGTAGGTATGTATAGCAAGTGTTTGCTTGTTGTCGCTAGAATTGTAGACAGACAGGCAATCATTTCTTGATATTTTGTATAAATACTTGGTTTAATTATATAATTTATAATGAGGCGAAAATTTAAACTTCAACAAACTTCAGGGATGTTAGGGCACGAATTTTAGATGCGATGATGAGAAATTTACAATAAGGTAACCTACTACAATAAAACTCACTGTAAGAACAATGTTACTAGTTCAAATACTCGATACTAGATGGCTGCACTAGTATTCTTAAAGTTAAAGTTTATATTATTTTCGGCCATTGAATAGCAAGTTACCTAGACTAGACCATTAAAATGCTTATCTAGGTAGGCGCCTTTATAGTATAGAGAGACAGAGAGAGACAGAGGAGGTCAGACACAAGACGGGGCTGGAGAGTTTTATTGAGGTACCTATCAACCTCAAGCCCATCCCATCGATGTATTTGCTCTATGGCCACAGAAAAGCTGAAACAAAGCTGCCAGTCACCAAAAGTCCTGCTCCGGTACTTCAAGGAGCTGGGCTGGTTAGGGCCTGTTGTGGCAGGGGGATAATGCATAGTACACTCCCATGCGAGATGCCCGTGCAGACTAGGGTTACCAACATTTTTTCAGGAAATAAAGTATTTTTCAAAATAAGCTATTAATATAAAGGATAAGCCTAAAAAAAATATAGGCATTTTATGGAAAAAGCCACAGTATACATAGCTACTATTTATTAAGCGATGACCTCTGCGGCGCAACGGGCGATGGTCTCGGGACAAATGTTTGTACGTTCTGCAGATATTTGTTCAGGGTGTTTTGGATGCTGGATAATATCTATCTATGTACCTACTGTATTGTATTAAGTATATCAGTTATCTAGTACCCATAACAAAAGCTCTGCTTAGCTTGGGACTAGATGATGTTGTGTGAATTGTCCAGCATTATTTATTTATTACTTATTTATTTTTATAAAAAATATATTTTTCTTGGCACTTCTCGCACTTCTTTACAATTTTTTGTCATTTAAGAAAGTGTCATATCATGCTATAAGACATTCAATTTTCAAATTACTGTAAAATAACTTTATTCACAAAGAAAATTATACTAGTATTTACAATTGAAACAATTGAGCTAACTGCTGACTGTTGCAAACAGTCTACAGATAGCTCAACTGATCCATATCAACACCAGTCGGAAGCGTCCCCAAGACACTGGCTGCATTGCTACGCTGTATGGCAATGCTGATACGCTGTGCCAGATATTCACCAGCTCTCGGGTCACGCGTCGCTTCGACCAGACGCTCAGATAGTTTTTTGAAAACCCGTAGAGCCTCGGTACCCCACGGACCTAGGGTCTCGACTCCAAGGGGAGCAAATCTGTAGGCTCTGTCGAGACCTGCATATTTGCGCCTCTTGAGATCTTCGGCCAAATCTGCCGCCGCTAAATTATTTAATATTGATCAAAAGCTCATTTTTATCAATATTCAACTACATCTGTTTCTTTCTTCTCGCCGCCGCCGTTTCGAATTCATAACCGAATATAAATGAATAAATAAATAATGCTGGACTATCCACACAGAATCATCTAGCCCCAAGCTAAGCAGAGCTGGTGTTATGGGTACTAGATGACTGATAAACATAATTTAATACATTACATAGATAGATATATTTTATTAAACATAGAAACGACCAGAACACCCGGAACAAATAATATTTGTAGATCGTACAAACATTTGATCCGAGGCGAGAATCGAACCCGCAACCTCCTGCGTCGCAGGCGGACCTTCGCCCGCCGCGCCACATCGGTCGTCTTAAAATATTCTTTCTGTGAATGCCGAAGTGGCGGGGATTGACAGCGGGAAATTAGTTTAAATAGATTCGCTAAGTTATTTCCCGTTAATTTTAAATATGCTGCCTTTTTTGTGTGTTGTTTCATCTCTAAACTACAATCTTTTACGTTTGCAAAGATTTCATTTAATATTGTTATTTCATAGCAGTGTTGCCAGATCGAATTTGACAAAATCAGTAGAAAGTCACGTAAAATATCAGTAGCTTGAAGAAAAAATCTGTAGATTGTGAAAAAACTACAAATTTCTAGCTTTTGACACGAAAAATGCGTGGTAGTTATCTGTAAGTTTTTTTGTAAAATCGGTTCATCCGCTAGGGATCTATAATAGTACCTAGGTTATTCCGATTTTGATTCAGTTTTTTATGTTTATGCAGTGTGTGTGTTTCACTTTTCAATGATGGCATTCATCAAAGCCATGAATATTTTACTTTGAAACTTAGGTAAGCAAAGTAAAATATTCATTTCTTTCGATTATCAAAAAAGTATGTGTTCATTTCCAAAGACACTGATCAGGTTTTTTGGGGTAGGTAACTAGGTAGTGTACAAAGGAGTTCCGTTGTACCTTTCAAGAAAAAAAACTATGTTCACTAGGTGTCTATTTTTTTTTTTTAATTTCAATTTTAAAAATTAGACAACAAGCTGGCTCGAGAATCGTATGAACACCAAGTAAAATAGAATTTTTAATTTCTTTTGCTGTTATAATGTCTTATGCCTTGGCCTTGAGTCTCTCTCAGAAAAAGCTTGATTTCACGAATTTTACAAAATAAATCAGTGGCTGTTCAAAAATCAAGCAGATCTACTCGTAGGAAGTGTAATAGTCCATCTACAAGATCGACTACTAAATCAGTAGATCTGGCAACACTGGAAATGTTTATCGAACAAACGAACGGACCGACCAATCAATTCGAAAAAGATAGGAACACACATGGTAAAATAATACATGTATTATTATACCACAAATTATACCTACCATGGGAACGCAGATGTTTACAGGAAGTGGAAGAAACGAACGAACAAAACAAACTATTAAATTTCATTCATATTTTGTCAGTATTGTGACGAATCGGATTGGTGAAAATTTCATTGGCTTGTGAAGTGACACTGACAAGTAGTGATAAGTGACAGCTTACACAATAGACACGGAGCCATTGGCATTCGGGAAAATCAGGTAAATTTCACGAAATCTTAGAAATAAATCAGTAGATCAGTAGACGGTTCAAAAAGCAGGTAGATCTACTGCTAAATCAGTAGATCTGGCAACGCTGTTTCATAGTAAAGGTCGTCCATTTCGTTTTCGATTCCCAATTTATTTTGTAAATTTAGAACTTCTAATATTGTCTCATAGTCATTAAATGAAATTTCCTGTAAGAATTGAATTTTTGAAATAAATAAAATAATAAATAATAAAAAAAATCTTTAGAATAATATAAAATCATAAGTTTCTGTGGGTGATATTACTTCTAAAGTTTGCAACATTTTTTTGGTTTCGTAAGCAAAAAATTTATCTTTTCTTCGTGGTTCTTGCTGTTTTTAAATTTGACATAATAATTATTATCTAAGACTGTGATATGCATTATTATGACACGATGAGTTCGATATTCGGATACTTACATGCTTTCTAGTTGTGGGTCGTTGACTGTTTTTGCGTTAACGAAACGAAACCGTTTTCTATAAACGGTCAACCGGTTGAAAAACCGGTGCTTTAACAGGTTTGTCGAAACGTTAACTGTATTGCACTAGTAGTGTTGACGCGAACGTCTAAAACGGTCAACTTGTGGAAAAACCTGTTGACGTTTTTAACTGGTTTGTCGAAACGTAAACTGTAGTACCTTGGCATTCCGGCATTTTGCAAATTGTTTTTTACTTTATTTACATTTGAACTACTTAGTGTGATTTATTTACAATAAAACACTGTCCTTATTTGCCATAAATATCCTAAATTATCACTAACTTTCACTACCTATACATAATAAAATAATTATTAAACTTTCGCGCGAAAAAAGCGTTGACCTCAACGTGTCACATAAACAAACTAGGTAATTAAACGAACGAAAACAATTAATCTGTTTTTCTTGGTCAGTCAGAAGGCCGGCGCGCGGCGCACGGAGCGCTTAGCCCCCGGAATGAACAAACATACATTCATCTCTTTCACTCTTCAACAATCTTAAGCTGTCGACTACTGCGGCGACGTCTCGCTCGCTCTTGTACAACGTGTTTTACTTTTACCTAGCGGTTCGAAGCTCGTTCGTTAGGTGTTTTTAAAGTTCAATCTTCTATGTAACTTGTCCGTCAACGAACGAGATAGTGTGTCAACGTCATAGTATGTCGTTGAATGAAATAATGAGTTGATTGAATCAACCTGTTTCGCGGAAAAGAGAAAACGGTTGATACGTTAAATGTAGAAAAGCTGCTTTATAAAACAGTTCGTTGATTCAACGCTCACTACTGCTTTCGCATCAGTTAAAACTTAAAAGTTAACGTTCATAAATTTTTGAAGAAGGATTTGTTTGTTGGATTTCGGTGTTGAAAATATATTATTTTTCGTACGTACTATATATTTCTTCAACAGTATATAATACGCAGACTCGAAATATAGGTAGTACAATACTATATATTATAGGACGGTTGGCAACCCTAGTGCAGACCTCGGTTCCCCCACTTAGAATTAGACTTAGGCGCCTATATCCAGCGGTGGGTGCTCACGGACTGAGTAGATAGATAGTAGATAGGTACCTTTGTAATATAATAGGTCGGAAGTTTGATGAGCTGTTTCAATTTTGATCGAAATTATTTGGATCAGGTAGTAGTACTACTACCTGATTATATACTTATATACACTTTGATCAGGTAGTAGGTATTACTACCTGATCAAATTACCTGCCTAGGTAGGGAGGTAGTTGTACCTACCACTTAACTCTTGACAATGAGTAGGTACCATTTTCGACAGTTGGACAGGTCTAAAATGACGCGCAATTAATTAATAAACTTACCAATTCCGGAAATACAAGAAGACGCCCACAATTTAAGGGCCCGGAGTTTTGATTAATACCCCGTTTTAATACCTAAAGTTTTAAAATTAAAACGTCAATATCAAAGTTTTGGCAGATCATTCATCAGTTTTCGCAGGAAGCTAGAGCTCGGGATAGGTTTTATGAGATCCATCAATCTTGGCCGGCGGCGGCGTCCCTTGATTAGGCTGCAGGCCTCGATGGTAGGTACTCACAATAATGGTACACAGCTTTTGAACTAAAGGCTGATGGAACCCTATCAATATTATGTATTATCAGAGCTCAATCTATCTATCTCTATCTCTATCTGTATGTTAGCTCAATTGTTTCAATTGTAAATACTAGTATAATTTTCTTTGTGAATAAAGGACTCTACCTAAGTGATGCTGAGCTGATCATTCCTCTTGCTGTGGAAGCTTAAATTTGTATTCTATTTAAAAAAACATGCGGAAACGAACTTGCCTACACTACGGCCGGTCCACTGACGGACGCAGGCCTCCTGCTGATAAGAGCCTTATCGGCTTCTATCATATGGGGGTAGTGCCCATAATCCCCATGCTGGGCATTCGGGTTGGGGGTCGCAGTTTGGTGGTGGATTTGTTCTGCAGGGGGCGCTGCTGCCCGGGGGCGGTTATCCCTTAGTCGCCTCTTACGACACCCGCGCGCGGGTGGATAATAATCTCTTCCCGCGGCCGCGGTAAGAGTTTATTTACCTATCTTTTATAAATTATTTATTTTAAACGGTGCTTTAACAGTTAATGTTTTTGATGATCAACTAATTTTCGAAAGTTAGCTAATCGTTTTTGGTAAATTACCTTAAATCTTAAAATCTTTATTGTACATAAAATATATAATATATAAAACAATACACAAAATTTGTCCGTTTTAAGGACATGTGTAAAGGCGAGCTTAACCCTACAAGAGTCTTCTTACAGCAAACCTTTTAAATTAATTATGTTATATTTTATAATAAATGTATCAAAATACGCCTGTAATCGCCATCAAAATATGCCTTTAAATGTATCATTTATCAGGGTACCATGTATAGTGTGAATCTATTGCCATTCTTTGCTGTTATAAATGCTTTTGAAACGTTAAAATACTTTGTTTTTGCCACGTAAACAAAACTTTTGGCGACGTATATATAATGTGCACATAACCTCTCTTTTTCTTCTGACGTTGACATAAGGTTTTCGGTTGGAGTTGGCACTGACATTATGAATTGGCTAAAATCTCATAAAAATCATTTATTTAGAGCAATACCTCTCGTCTCGGCTCCTGGTGTCACACAAAATGGGCCAGTCTGAAAACCAGCGCTGTTTTGTACCTATCCTGATGCAGAACAGCATTAAGCTGAGACTGACCCTTTTGGGCTCACCACGGCAGCGCAGAAACGCATAGGCATGTAGCCCCCGCCCTGGGTGGGCGGTGACTACCTGCCCTGCCCTCATTGTTACTATGGCGAGTGTAGTACCTATTAGTGGGTAGGTGCCTATTTTAAATTGTTGCTAAGCTTTTACTATAATTCATAATAATAATATTCATGTGTCATTAATTTATAATAATTGTGTACTTACCTACCTGCTTACCTACCTATTTAATAATTATGTGTTCCTACCTTAAATACTCATATGTTACTATTCTTTTGTTACTTTTCCTGTGCTGTTTGTGTGTGTACCCAATAAAAAATCTATCTATCTATCTATCTATCTATCAAGTCAAAAAGAAAGAACCTTTAAAAATATTCTAAATAATTTGATTATTTTGAAAAAACAAAAAACTGACATCCAATTCCTTATTATTTACACAGCTTGTGAAGTTTTACGAGAATCAAATCAAATCAAATCAAATTTCCATAAATACAATAAATGTACACTTAGAAAAGGTCAAAATATAAAAGTAAACACTGACACGGAAATAAAGTGATATTTTTGATTTCTGTCGCTTCGATATGTAGACTAAAGTAAAGAAGCGACGAAGAAACCTTTAGCCTGTTATTTGTTATTTTTCGAGTTGGAGCAAAACCCGTCCCAAGCTTTTTTATCCTCTAGATAATCTGATATTTTATAGTAAGCCTTTTTGCACAGCAAGGTTTTGACAATTTGTTTGAATTTATTTATTGATATTTTTTGCAACTCACTTGGAGTTTTGTTGTAGAAGCGTATACATTGCCCTTTAAAAGATGCATTTATCTTGTGTAGCCTAGTTGTGGGCACAGCGAGTTTATTCTTATTTCTAGTATTTATATTATGTATGTCGCTATTTTTAGGGAATTGATTGATATTTCTATGAGTGTACAACAAGTTTTCATAAATGTATTGACATGGTACTGTCATTATGTTAATTTCTTTGAATTTATCACGCAGGGATTCTCTGGGACCTTCTGCAGCACAAATACGGTATTAATATCTGCAGCGTTCCCCCACAGCAGAATGCCATAAGACATAACACTATGGAAGTAGCTGAAATAGACTAGTCTAGAAGTATCAACGTCTGTAAGATGACGGATTTTTTTGACTGCATACGCTGCAGAGCTAAGTCTCTTTGCTAGCTTATCTATGTGTGGGCCCCATTGAAGTTTACTATCTAAGGTTATTCCTAAGAATACTGTACTGTTTACAATTTCTAATGTTTCTCCTTTTACGTTTACATCAGCCTTAACTTGTTTTACATTAGGTAGAGTAAATTTTATACATTTTGTTTTGGTTTCGTTAAGCAAAAGATTATTGACACTAAACCAATGTACTACTTTTGAGATTGCATTATTCACATCGTCGAAATTTATGTTTTGTCGTTTCATTTTAAAAATTAATGAAGTATCATCAGCAAACAACACAATCTCGTGATTATTCTTAACAAGATGTGGTAGGTCGTTAATATAAACTAAAAATAGGAAAGGACCGAGGATAGAGCCCTGCGGTACACCCATTGTTACTACAGACCCCGAAGACCGTTTCCCATTAATGTCAACTCTTTGTATCCTATCACTCAAGTAAGATGTAAGAAGATCCAAAGAGGTGTCTCTTATTCCATAGTGATGTAGTTTCCTGATTAATGTTTCATGGTGTACGCAATCGAATGCTTTTGACAAGTCGCAAAAAACACCTAAAGCATCTTGCGACTTCTCCCAAGCATCAAAAATATGCGATACTAACTCTACACCGGCATCAGTAGTTGACCTGCCCCGAGTAAACCCGAATTGCTTACCATGTAGCAGGTCATTGCCATTAAAATGCCTAAGCAATTGATGTAAAATAAGTTTTTCAAAAACTTTGCTGAAAGTTGGCAGTACTGATATTGGTCTAAAGTTAGTGGGGTCAGACCTACTACCCGATTTAAAAAGTGGGATTACTTTACTACATTTCATTAGATCAGGAAATACGCCACAATCAATAGATTCATTGAATATAAAAGCTAGATCTGGTGCAATCGTATCAATTAAAGGTTTAATAATTTTAACGGAAATGCCCCAGAGATCTGCAGTTTTCTTTATATTTAAAAGTTTGAAGGCTTTTTTAATATCTTTTTCATCGACATAGTTGAAATTAAGTTTATTTTCGCATTTAGGTACATTTTCTATGAGTAATGACTCAGCGATTAATTGAGAAGAGTTTAGACACTTCGTAGTAGAGATTGGAATGTCAGTAAAAAAGTTTTCAAAAGCTTGGGCTACTTCAATGTCATTTTTGATTGTGCAATCATTTATCTTTAAATTGTAATCATTAACGTAGGTACTGACCTTTCCAGTCTCACTATTAATTATTTTCCACGTTGATTTTATGACATTTTCACTATTTCTAATTTTGGAGCTTATATAATTTGATTTTGCTATTTGACAAACTTTTCTAAACATTTTTGAGTAATTTTTTACTTTTTCTTTGAACTCCTGGCTAAAATTGTATTGTTTTTCACTATATAGTTCATACAAAGTTTGTCTACTCTTATGTATACCTACTGTTGCCCACTCACTAAAGCTAAGTTTTTCTGAGACCATAATCGATTTGGATGTGAATATTGAATTGAACGCATTGGTGAATTTATAAAAAAAACTACAATACGACTCATTTGGGTTGTTATGTGAGTAATTAGGTGATGGCTTAGAATCCCAATCCAATTTCAACCGTTCAAATCGACTTGTGGTCACAGGTATGTATTTTATTTTCTTTTTACAATTATTATTTTTCACTTGTATGTCTAATTGAATTAGTTGACCTAAGTGGTCTGATTTTAAATTGCTTATTATTTTTTTACTAATAAATTTATCATTTTGGCAAACAAATATATTATCTATACATTTTGCTGAAGTTTCAGTAATTCTAGTAGGTTCCATAAATAATGGCCTTAGATTATAAGAGTTAAATAAATTAGTTAGTCTACTACTGAGGGAGTAAAGTTCTAAAAGATCAATATTAAAGTCTCCACATACCAAGAGATTTTTATTAGATTTTGATATTTTAAATAAGATATCATCCATAATTTTTTCAAATATTTCAAAGGAAGCTGATGGTGGGCTGTATACGCTTACTACAATAATTTGCTCCAACTCTACACATGCTACTTCAATGTGGCTTTCAACGGATAAGCATATTATGTCCTTACGGTCTTTGAATTTCATTAATTTGTTTAGTAATATTAATGAGCCTCCACGAATAGCATGTGATCTGCAAAAAGAGCTACCAACCTGGTGGTTACTGAAATTGAACATGAGCTCATAGCTTTTCAGCCAGTGTTCTGTTAAGCAGATGATATCAATATGAAAAGCGTTCATGTACAATTCCAACTCTAGTAATTTACTTTTTAATCCTTGAATATTTTGATGCACCAAGTTAGTGAACTTTGCATTTATTTTACAGGTTTGGTTTCTTTGACTTTTTATGTAACCAATATTATTTGACTGTTTATGGCTAGAGACTTCCTCTATTGTCGTTAAATCTAATTTAAATGGCTTGGAAGAAGTTCCAAGGTCTTGGTTGTAAATTTATTACAATGCTCAAAAGAAGCATCTTGTTTAGCCAAATTTTTGGCTGTAATAGTAAAGTAATAGGATAGCGACACAGCTATTTGTTTTTTGCAATAATTTGAAAGGTAGTAATTACCTTTTTTAGTCAAACAATATTTTTTACTAACAGTATTGTTAGTGTCAATCACATGTATATTATTATTGCATGAAATAGTATGCAATGTCATATTTAGCTTATATCTAATGTTATTTTCTATATTTGGCAAGCTGTTGCTGTAGGGGAATGTGAACATTACAATTTAATTTAATTTTAGGGAACATAATTTGTCCATATATTTAATTAAGTCCAATTTGTTCACATTACCCCTATTTCCAAGTAAAATTATCAAGTTTGAGTTAATGTCAAATCTTTCATTATCAATTCTGTGCATAATATCATGAAGATTGCAGTTAGGTAAGCAATTATTTATAGAGTGCTCCATATTCATGTTTAAAAACTGGCCCATATTTTTTCCAATTTCATCGCAGTACATTATGGTTTTATTACCTGAGCATGAAGTGCTGAGGTCCAGGTGGGATGCGGCTGAGACAGAACTGTCCGGACTTAAGTTGTGACCGACCAAATTGGGTCCACAGCACCCGCAGCCCTCCAGAATCCTGCCCTCCAGACTCGCCTGGCTACCGAGGAGCGCATCCATGGCCAGGTGGAGTTCCCTTGTCTGTTCAGTAGTTCTCTCATAAAGGCTGATGTAGTGCCCTAGGGAGTGCTCGGCCTGGCCAAGTTTACACCTCAGCTCTTGCAATTCTGCCTCATATTGCAGCTGATTTTGATTTAGCTTTATTGTACATAGCTCTAATTCATCAACAAGTTTTGGAGACAATAGAATCCCTCGGGAATAAAATGTAGGGGATCTTTCTCTATACGTTAGCAAAAGAATAATCAAATACGGACCACAATTATTGAAGGAGTAATCGGCGAACATAGTACATAAAAAACATACAGCCGAACATACATGTAGAACCTCCTTTTTTCGTAGTCGGTTAATAAAGATGGTCGAAGAGAATTTATTTTCTTATTCTTTATTCTGGGACTTCCTCTCGGATAAAAATGTTTGGATTTAGCTAAGTGTTCAGTAAGTATTTATTGTGTGTATATAATGTGTGTGTTCAGTAAGTAGTTATTTATTGTTTTTTTTTTATGAAATGTGATTACTTTAATATACTTTTTGTAATAATATGACTATTCTAAGTGCATTGTCATGTTTGCCTATGGAATAAACGACAATAAAACTTGTAACTGCATACATATATTTTGACAGTACTAAAAATAAAATATGATTGTCCCTTTCAGTGCTCATTTTTAGTGCTGTGAAATTAGTTTAGTTTAGTTTTGGCTATATCTGAATTGACACCAGTCTCGGACAAACATGTTTAGATTTGTACCAATCGAATTAAAAATCAACAAGTTATGCCAGGGCTATGCCAGCAACGGAAGGGCTACGATACGGTCCGTAGCGCAAGACTGCTACGAATTTCGTAGATGTTTCATGTTTGCGTTTTTACTGCGGTCTTTCATTACTAACTGAATTTTACCATTATAAACATTATTCGAGTTTATAAAACTCCTTTCTTTGTATACTTATGAAGAATTCTTAAAAATTCAATTCAAAAATCCTTTAGAACTTTTCCTCGAGTTCGTACGCACGAGTTCACAGTGATCTGAAATGGAAACATCCATTGCTTCGGGATTTGTCCCAACCCGACCGGATGCTCGCAGACTTGGATGATTCATCTCAGTGAAACATTTCAAGGAGGTTACGATCCTTCTTGATAGGCTTGATGTTATACCTACTTTGTTTCAATCTCGTTTCTTGGAAGCGGTTCCGGCGGTCGACGAATCATAGGGCTGCAAATAAATAAACAGATTTTTTCCACTTTTGAATTGTGTTTATCATAGGTCCACCGTAATTGAAAATGGCAGGCGAGTAGATAAATCCAATAGAATTTCAAAAACATGCGTACATAAGTACCTACTACGCATAGTGTCATTTGTTACTTTCTCGACACCATGCTATTGCTTAGTTTTACATAATATGTACGCTTCGCTTGGATTGCTAAATGCTATTTCTACCAAAATATAGTACGAACCTCTGATGTATATATTCAGAGGACTAAATCCTGGTATAATATTAAGTACCTACTCACCCCTCTTGCTTTAAGTTCATAAACAAAATAGATTAAGTTGTCTCGTTAAATAAACATTTATATTATTTATAATTTATTTGATGTAAATCAGGCTTTTATGGAGCTAGGTGCCTTCACTTCATATATTAACTTAATTCTCAGAACCCTTATCTTCAAAAGGATTACATTTGCAGTTGATTTATTAGGGAAAATTTACATGCGAATTCTAAAAAATTTGAAAACAGGGTAGATATTATTTTATTCTTCTCTGTTATGTACTTAAAGGCAAATTTTATTATTTAAATTGATTTATGAATGTATATAAACATTTTTTTGTGTTTCTTACTCATGCTTGGGTTGGTCGACTTTTTGAATGATACAAGGCTGAATATTGAACCATTTATATTTTAACATCAATTTTACATCCATTCGTAAGTTTTCTAACAGTTTTTCACAAAAATTTTACAAGTCATACGTTTGTAGGTACATGGGTTATTATGTTAGTTGGGCACTAAACATCTTTGACTAGGAATTTAATTGGAAATTTGTTATAATTTATTGAGAAAACATTGATTATAATAAAACAATAACTATTTCTATACTATACCACAGATTTAAAATTCTAAGTATACTTATAAAATACAAATAATATTCTCTTAAAATAATATTCGTTTTGCTTTATTCACTTTATATTTTTACTTTAAAATGTTAAAGAAGAAAGACGTTGAATTGTAAGTAAGTATGTTTATCGCTTAACAGGTTTCTAGATAGACTTATATCACAACCACATGGGATCTAAAGGGTCTGTTACACCGTCTTACAAATGTCGTGGTGTATATGGCCCTCTAGTAAGCGATAGAATATTTACAGCTTTTTACAGGATTGAGCGTTTTACTGGGCTAATCTATGCAAACCTAAATTTAACTTAATATTTTCTAAGCTAGATTATTACAGGTATAGGTAACTAGAATTATTAATAATGTATTTACAAAGTAAATTACAGAGAAATGTATTACTTCTGTATATATTTTTTGAATTTATTCACCCATTAATTTCTGACCTTTGACCGTTCACAGTGCCTCGATAGTTAGACGTTCACTACAAATATTCTCAAAACTCGTACCAATAGTCCAATTAAACCACTATACGTTCGTGACACTACAAAGGTCCATTAAAACCACAAGAAAGGTTCACTTTAGTCCACAGAATTTAAAAAGTCCGCTGAATTCCCCCCTAAAGTATGCCGTAAGCTACAAGAATCCACTGTAGTCCACTAGTATGGTATTAAAGAGTCCGCAGTCATCACTCCGAAAGTTGAACTGTTAACCACAAGAGTTCAGGAAGAGTTCATATCACTCCAAAATTAAACTGTCCACAATAGTCTAGAGTACAGACTACAGAGACCTTGAACAGTCTATTTCAGTGCACGGTGTTCATTTCACAGACCTCTTAGAGTCGTAAAACAAACACACGTCTTTATGCTAGGTACCACAGCGGAGGATCTTCCTGAACGCCTTCCGGAACTCAGGGTTGAAGATGGTGTAAATGACGGGGTTGAGGAAGGAGTTGATGTACCCCAGCCAGGTGGTGAGGATGAAGACTGTAACGCCTGGGGAGAAGCTCAGATGGAACTTTGTGCAGAGCGCGTCCAGGATGGAGCAGGTGAAGAAAGGCGCCCAGCAGAAGAGGAAGACACCTGGAAAGAAATTCAGAAGATAAGCTGCAGCTGTTATCATTTCTTAGGCGAAGTTTTAGAAGTTGTTTTAACTTTGTTAGGAGTATAATAATTCCCAGCCGACAAATGATTATTGCATTTTAATCCATAAAAGCTACTGTAAAAAAATTAACTGTTACTGTCCACATATCCAAAAAGTTTCGTCTACCAAATACCTTGGCATAATGATCGATCAACGGCTCTCTTGGCATGTTCACCTTGAACTCATAATGAACAGGACAAGAAAACTAATCTGGATCTTCAAAACGCTGCGCCATGTAGCTAACAAAGATTTATTACATCAAATATACAATAGTCTGACACAATCAATCTTAAATTATTGCATACCGGTCTGGGGCGGAGCTACAAAAACAAAATTTCTGCAATTAGAAAGAGCTCAAAGGTCCCTATTGAAAGTAATGTTCTATAAACCTTATCGTATCCCACGGAGAAGTTATATTTAAATTCTAATATTTTGACGGTGAGAAAGCTCTACATTTTACACACTGTACTAAAACTACATAAAACACTAACATATGACCCCACGAAACTTAATAAAAGAAGAAAGAATAAGATAATGCCTAGAGAAGTAGCTCACTCTACATTTGCAGCGCGTCAATACGCCAAACAATCGAATCACTTATATGATAAAATTAATAAGATTATAAATATTTACCCACGTACAAAACATGCTTCCAAAAAATTACTATCAGACTGGCTACTGACCCTCTCATACCAGGACACGGAAAATCTATTGGAGATAGTCTCGTGATAGTGCACATAATTAACCCCATCCCACCTCCACACACAACACACACTTACACGTAAAAATGTATAGCAGTAATTGATTTTTGATTTTATTTTAGTTTTTATTCTATTATATAAGATATGTATTAAATCTACTTAGTATTTATGTGAATTTCCATAAGGCAAGAGCGAAACCCCCTAACACAGGTATCTTTATACTTAAAAGGGGATTTCCAAAGTAATTTAAAGATATGTATAGATTTAGTTAAAGAAATAAACTATTTTATTATTTTTATTTATTTATTATTATATGTTAAAGTATGGCATGTATTATTTTTGAACCCCAGTTGGAACGTTGACAATTCACAGCGTGCGTGCGTCAAACACGCACGCTATGAATTGTCAACTTTTCTAAAGTTTGGGGGGTCTTGTTTGCAAACATAGTATCTTGAGTTTAGCCGAAGTATACGTGAATTGTTTAAGTGTGGCCTCACCTAGAACAATAGCGAGTGTCTGCGTGGCCTTCTTCTCTTTCTTAGCGAAGCTTTTAGCCCGCAGCTTGCCGTCGCGGTTCGCACGGAAGATGGTGAACCGTGCTGCCGAGGCTGCGCTACGGAACCGCCGTCTGGGGGTGGAGATGAGGGAGCTGCTGCTGAGGCGGCTGAGCTTCTTCCTGAGGATTGAGGTTAGAAGTAAGAATTTTTAAGCTTTCGCGATTTGTTAACAAAGTCCTTATCTAATGATTATTATCGGGCATTTATCGCGTATAAGTACCTTGTTAGAAGTTAATCTTTCAACAGTCTTTGGAAGATATCGGAAGAAAGTTTTAACGCGTACTGCAAAGTGTGTGGGGTCTGAAGGGAAAAGTCGAATTCTTGTTAATGTAGGAGATGCAGCTGAGGTAAGAAAGAACAATATAGACTAGACATGAAACAACAATATAGACGGTGGCACTTGAATAAATCTAAATTAAGATAAAGAAAATACTGAGAATAAACTCAAGTACACCAACTACGGCGTTTGGAATCGTATAAGTCCTAACCTACATGGTTCCTTCGTTTTATTTATGGGTATGTAATAATGGTTATTTTATGACGGTCATCAATGGCATGGCATATGAAGCAACCAGCATTGTTATATTCTTGGAATGGTCGGATTTTGTGTAAATTTAATGGTGTTTGTTTATGTAGCAGATAATAATTGGGTTTAGCTAAAACACGAAACAATCATCCAAGTTCCAAACGAGATTAACGAGCTCACAGCAACCAGGTTTCCAGACGAGATATTTTAAATTGATATGTACTTCATGACTCATCGATGTACGTAAAATTCGCGAGATTGGGTACTAGCTTTTCGAAAGTGGAACACTCAAATAGTTCCAATTAGGTCCACCCATCTCGGTCATAGTCGGGTGGGCGCCGCTGGTGTTCGTGTTTCGCGTGCGTATTGTTGTCTCGCTCGCACTTCGGTCTAGGTATATCTTTCCATCTTTGTTGTTCATTAAGTAGGTATATTGCAAAAGATTGCAAAAAATAGCGTGTCTTCGCATTTAGTTGTACCACAACAAAGAATTGAGTTACCATTTGAGTTAGCGCTGGGAGAACCATATCTACTGAATTTTACTTATATCTATGGTGGGTATTGAAGATTTCCTTTATGGCGTTCTTTATAACTGATGGCATCTATTCCTGTGATAATATCTTAATGTTCAGCGGAAGTGATAAATGCAGTCGTAAATTAGAAGCTCTGGGCAAACATGCCAGCGGAGATGAACCCGCGACCTTTAGAACGAGGTCACAGTTCCACTACGCTGTAATATTATAATCCAAACAGATTGCGTACATATAGTGCGAAAGCATAGCGTTTTTGGACATCCATATCAATTTAATTAAATCATCTATCCATTTCCATTATTATCTTATAAATACGAGAGAAGCTCTGCCTGTTTGTAATGTACATTTTCACGACTTTAAGGCGGCTGAACGGATTTTAATGACATGACACGACAGGAAAGTAGATTAGAAATGTAGAATGGGGTAATATACAAAGAATACACTGACATTGAAAAAAACCGGGATGCGAGATAATTCGGGTGCAGAAAAGTGTCATACTATCACACTAATATGACAAAAGAGAAAGTTTGAATCTTTGTAACTTATTCAAACTACTGAACGGATCGGGCTGAAATTTTGTGGAGATGTAGTCCTGAAAAACATATCTTAAGCATTATCTTCTCACATGTTTTGATCCCGAAAAAAATGCGTGCGAAGCCGCGGGCGGAAGCTATTCATTTATAGAATGATGGATGAATAATCAAACTACAGCCTACAGAGTTTGAAATAAATTGTAATGGAAATTCACGCTCAAACAACAATAATAATTGCAATGGAGCGCGCAAATATGATTATTGAACCGACACGAGTTTACAATCAATCGAATTTGCTGACATTCATTTGCACTTTATTATTTAACTTGTAATTTTAATCCGATTCAATATTCAATAGGTGTAGAATTATGTGGGTGTGTGAATCATTTATCATTGCCTGTGTGGTGGCGGCCCACAGTCGTACTTACCCTAGCTACGTTTAAGGGTGCAGCCTAATTATTATGTAACCTGCTATATAACTTAATTTATATAACACATCCTCAATATTAAAATGTTAAATAAAAGTAATAATATTTATTCACAAAGAAAATTATACTACTATTTACAATTGAAACAAACAATTGAGCTAACTGCCGACAAAACAATTGAGCTAACTGCCGACTGTTGCAAACAGTCTACAGATAGCTCAACTGATCCATATCAACACCAGTCGGAAGCGTCCCCAAGACGCTGGCTGCATTGCCACACTGTATGGCAATGCTGATACGCTGTGCCAGATATTCACCAGCTCTCGGGTCACGCGTCGCTTCGACCAGACGCTCAGATAGTTTTTTGAAAACCCGAAGAGCCTCGGTACCCCACGGACCTAGGGTCTCGACTCCAAGGGGAGCAAATGTGTAGGCTCTGTCGAGACCTGCATATTTGCGCCTTTTGAGATCTTCGGCCAAATCTGCCGCCGCACCCGCCCTCACGGATGTCCTCGGAAGATGGGAAGGCGCAAGTGTGTCGACGCATGTAGCGTCCCACACAATGGGCCTCCCCAACTCCCATGGGACTAGTGTCATACCGTCGGGCCTCTTACCATCGTCACGCAACAGACCATTCGGTTCGAGAATAGCTGGTACGTTAGCGGTGACAAAGGCCCGCCGGATGATGTCGTTAAGGCTAGCGTGGCGAGATATCCGACCGGCGGCCCTAGTGCACGATAATCCGTGATGACCAAGCTGTTCGACAGCAGTACCGCACTGCATTGATGAGGCGCGCAACACCTTGCACCCAACCGGAGACATGTTGCGATACGGAAAGTTACGGGATCCAATAAAGTACCAGTGTTATATGAAGGAAATGCTTGCAACCAATGTCCTGACTCCCATTTAGAAACGGCCAGGAGGCGGGCACGATCTGCAGAGCTGGAGCACGTTTGTAACAAACAGTTCCGTGTCAACTCACACAGAGGCCCGTCCCATTGCCGTTGGGACAAAAGTGATTTTGGGGGAGCAGCATCGGGGCAAGCACTATGCCAAGCCGTTCGAGCTTCGTCTAAAAATGAAATTTTCAATGACATTCCAGGTGGGACCAAAAGAGAAGGATTTAAAAATTTTTCCACTAAAGAACTAGTGCTGTAGACAGAAGACAAGAACGCTGGTAGGGCTACACTTGAAATTTTGCGTATACCTAAGCCTCCCAATTTGACAGGCAGGGAGGCCTGCGACCATGCCTTGTCATCTAAATCGATATTCAAAACCGATGATAAAGTATTCTTTATTATGTTGTCTAAGCCTTCCAAGAGCTCGCTGTGTTTCCACAGTTGACTACATCTCAAAGAATACGTAAATTTAGGTACAAATAGACAGAACCGAATAATTGTAAAAGCCATATGACTATTAATTTTGAGCAGTCTGTCCGAATTTTTGTGGAAATTTTGAATTTAATCTAATTTTTCTCTTGAATTAAATAAAAACACGTTCACATTATAAAATAAATGTTAAATTGTTATGTTTTATAGCATGTTTTGTTAACGATGGACCTTAATAAATAAATAACAAATAATGGACAATTCACGCAGCATCATCTAGCGCCAAGCTACGCAAAAGCTTGTGTTATGGGGACTAGAAAACTGATATACATATTGACAAGGCATGGTCGCAGGCCTCCCTGCCTATCAAATTGGGAGGCTTAGGTATACGCAAAATTTCAAGTGTAGCCCTACCAGCGTTCTTGTCTTCTGTCTACAGCACTAGTTCTTTAGTTGAAAAAATTTTAAATCCTTCTCTTTTGGTCCCACCTGGAATGTCATTGAAAATTTCATTTTTAGACGAAGCTCGAACGGCTTGGCATAGTGCTTGCCCCGATGCTGCTCCCCCAAAATCACTTTTGTCCCAACGGCAATGGGACGGGCCTCTGTGTGAGTTGACACGGAACTGTTTGTTACAAACGTGCTCCAGCTCTGCAGATCGTGCCCGCCTCCTGGCCGTTTCTAAATGGGAGTCAGGACATTGGTTGCAAGCATTTCCTTCATATAACACTGGTACTTTATTGGATCCCGTAACTTTCCGTATCGCAACATGTCTCCGGTTGGGTGCAAGGTGTTGCGCGCCTCATCAATGCCAGTGCGGTACTGCTGTCGAACAGCTTGGTCATCACGGATTATCGTGCACTAGGGCCGCTGGTCGGATATCTCGCCACGCTAGCCTTAACGACATCATCCGGCGGGCCTTTGTCACCGTTAACGTACCAGCTATTCTCGAACCGAATGGTCTGTTGCGTGACGATGGTAAGAGGCCCGACGGTATGACACTAGTCCCATGGGAGTTGGGGAGGCCCATTGTGTGGGACGCTACATGCGTCGACACACTTGCGCCTTCCCATCTTCCGAGGACATCCGTGAGGGCGGGTGCGGCGGCAGATTTGGCCGAAGATCTCAAGAGGCGCAAATATGCAGGTCTCGACAGAGCCTACACATTTGCTCCCCTTGGAGTCGAGACCCTAGGTCCGTGGGGTACCGAGGCTCTTCGGGTTTTCAAAAAACTATCTGAGCGTCTGGTCGAAGCGACGCGTGACCCGAGAGCTGGTGAATATCTGGCACAGCGTATCAGCATTGCCATACAGCGTGGCAATGCAGCCAGCGTCTTGGGGACGCTTCCGACTGGTGTTGATATGGATCAGTTGAGCTATCTGTAGACTGTTTGCAACAGTCGGCAGTTAGCTCAATTGTTTCAATTGTAAATACTAGTATAATTTTCTTTGTGAATAAATGTTTATATATATATACACTATATTTAATTATACATAGAAAAGTCCCATAACACCCGAAACAAATATTTACTGACCGTACAAACTTTGTCCTGAAGCGGGAATCGAAAACTCCTGTTTCGCAGGCGGATCTATCCCTGCCGCGCCACAGAGGTCGCCAAATAAGTCATTATATTTTATTGTAGTCCATTTCTACTAAAATAAATAAGTGCTAAATAGTTTAATGTTGATCCATCCAATTATCGCTCTCAATGACCGAACGGTACACATGGTTCGACATCTCTTTCATTTCATTTCATTTTTTATTCGCAAACAAATACATTTGTGTCGGAATATTAACAATTTAAAAGTATATAAAATAATCACAGAAACAAAACACAAAGTAAATTAAATCATAACATAGATTAAAATACACACAAAATAATCACAAAATCAAAATACAAAATAAATTAAATCATAACATAGATTAAAATACACACATGGTAAAAATAAATAGTAATTCAATAACATTAATTTTGATTATCATTAAAAATAGCATGGATATCTTTTATTGTTTAGGCTAGATGTGTTTGATTTTTATCGTTATAGAAATCGTCAATAGAGTAGTAACACTTTTCCAATAAGAAATGCTTCAAATGCTTTCCAAACTTAACTGGACAGTATATCGTTTTAAAGGTAACTGGAAGTCTATTGTAGAGTTTGACAGCCTGATATCGAACACAGTGCTTTACTACGTTCAGTCTGGCAAGAAAGTCACTTTTTATGTCTTTTCTCCTAGTTTTTTCCCTTATTAACCTGTCTTCCGTACTTTCAAATCTATCGAGATTTTTTATGAGATATGTCAAAGTGACTAAGATGTATAGACATGGCACAGTTAGGATACCCAGCTTAACAAAATGTTCCCGACAAGAATCTGTTTGCTGTATACGTACCATAGTCCTAATTGTTCTCTTTTGTATTGTAAAAGCGGTATTTATGTTGTACGCGTAGCTGTTGCCCCAAAACATGATACTATAGCGAAGCTTGGACTCTACCAGCGCAAAATAGACGAGTCTTAGTTGTGCCATTGTTACTTCCTCTCTTAAACTTCGGATAGCGTAGCATGCGGAGCTTATGGAGTTTTCAATTGAGCTCAATTCATTTTTCCAATTTAAAAGACTGTCAATATATATACCTAGAAACTTAACTACATGTGACGATTCAATATTAATGTCATTGTGATTTAGTGTTATTTTATCATTACTTCTTGATGTCGACTTAAATAGTATTAAATTTGTCTTTTTTATATTTAAAATTAAATTATTAGTTGAAAACCACTCGTCAAACCCTCTGATGACTATATTTAACTTACGTGACAGATCAGCTAGTGAACCTTCCGAGATTATGGCATTTGTGTCATCCGCAAATAAAACAAGTTTGACACCGGGTATATAGTTTTCCATGAAAGAAATAAGGTCATTTGTGAATATTATAAACATGATAGGTCCTAAAATCGATCCTTGGGGAACACCCCTTGTGATTTTAGACAAATTTGATTTAAAAACGATTTCCTTACTATCTACTATTTTTCTGATTTCAACGTACTGTTGCCGGTTCGTCAGATAAGAATGAAACAGTTGCCATGCCTTACCCCTAATTCCATAGTATTCTAATTTCTCTAACAAAATTTTGTGATCTATTGTGTCAAAGGCCGAACTTAAATCTAGAAACAACCCTGATACTTTCATTTTATTATTTAATGATTCAACGACGTCATCCAGTAGTGTATTTATGGCATCCCCAGTGCTTACGCTGTGCTGGTAGCCAAATTGTCTATTATTTAGAATTTTGTTAATGATTAAATGTCTTAGAAGTCTATCTTTAATAATCTTTTCATATATTTTTGATAACACTGGTAGCAAAGATATGGGTCTATAATTTTTGGGATCTGTTTTCGTCCCTTTTTTATAAACAGGTAAAATTCTAGCTATTTTCAGTTGTTCAGGGAATAAAGAAGCATCTATGCACTTGTTGAAGAAATATGTGAGGGGTCCTGTCAGTTCCAAAATGTTGTCCTTTATCATTTTTATTGAGATTTCATCATACCCGGCGGAATTTTTGCTTTCCATTGATTTGATAATTTTAGTTAGTTCTATGCTATTGACATGATTGAATTCCATACTTGTCTCGACTTTACTAACATTATTGACTAGCAGCTCTAGCGCAGAGTTTCTACAAGCTACTTTATCATTGACTATGATGTTATTTGTGTCAAATTTTATGGCAAAAGCTTTCACTATATCTTGGGAATGTGTCAGTAGTTTATTATCTATCTTTAATTTTATATTATTAATTGTAGTCTTTGTGTCTTTCTGATTTCTGTGCCTATTTACTACGTTCCAGATGGCTTTTGCCGAATTTTTGGCGTTATAGACCTCGTTTCGTACTGCTATCTGTTTTGCGTGTCTAATAACTTTTTTATACGTTTGTAAGTACGTTTTCTTATAAGTTGAAGCGTATTGATTATATTCTTGTTTAACATTAACAACTAAGAATCTCTTCATTTTACTAGCTACCTTAATTCCTCTAGTCAACCATTTTATCTTTTGTTTTCCGTTTATATTTATCATCTTTGTTACTTTTTTAAAACTATCTGTAAATATTTGAAGTAACGTCTTGAGAAATGTGTTTATGCCCATATTGTACCAGTCTGTCTTCATTACATTTTCTTTGAAAGTTAATTGGTTTTTATCACAGAACCTTCGGCGCCGAATCTGTATCCTATCTATTTTATTTTTATTCCCGATGTTATCTAGCTGACATGAGCAGTATATCGCAGCATGCCCATCTCCTAGTCCGTTGTGATCAACACTACAATCTAGTACACTACTATCAGCTAGGTTGGTCAAAAAATTATCAATACCTGACCGAACGTCGTTCCTAATGAATGTTGTATCTTTAATTAAGTATCTGAAATTGTAGCAGGCCAACAGTTGTTCGAAGCCATGCTTTTGTTTACTATTAGCTAACACGTTAATATTAAAATCACCCGCTAACAGACATTTCTTATCAAAAAAGTGCTCCATAAATCTTTCTAGTCGTTCCATAAATTCGTCAAAATTTTTGAGATCGGGAATACGGTAACAACAACATATATAAGTATTGGTCCCAGTATCTCGTACACCACAAATTTCAAACACATCTACCTTGTATAATTTTTTACAGAACGTTAGCTCCTCACTGTCTATATTAGACGAGCTTAGTATAAGAGTTCCACCTCTTTTCTTATTTGAACGAACATTATGGGCTGCTAGCTTGTAATTGACAATATTGAACAAGTTTACTGTGTTTTTGTTCAGGAAGTGTTCACTTACGCATACATAGTCAAAAAAATTATTTTTAGAGTTTACGTAGGATTCTATTTCATCCCGCTTGTTGGTAACACCACACAGATTTTGATGAAAAATGTTCATAATTCTTGGGGTTTTAGTACCTGTTTTCACATTAGCATGATTTATATTTCCACTATGTGTTTCGTCTATTTTATCTGAAAAACCTCCTCATTTGATGTAGTCATATTAGTTGTAGTGTCACCTAAGATAGTAATTCCTTGTATATAATTAACAATTATTTTATGAAATTCTTTTAGTGTCATTCTGTTTCTTATTGCTCCTAAATTAATAATGTCAGTTGTCATGTCATACCGTGAATAATTATGAAAAATAGAGTTTATATTAAATATTTTTTCATTTATAAGAGGCGTCAAATGTAAATTATCTATTTGATAAGGTAAATTTGTAAATATTAGTTTTATATCCTTTGCTTTCAACATTTCATGTAAGGTTTTGATATCATCTAAATACATTTTTGTCAATCCTACGTCTACTTTCATTGCTGCAACTACCATGGCGTGAACAGATTTGTCTGTATTAATTACTATTTGTTTTGCCATATCAATGATTTGATGCATAGTCCGCCCACAGTAGCTATAACAACATATTTTATAGTTGTCAATAGCATGGTTCAGTTTAACTCCTAAGCCGCGAACGCTATCATCTCCAATAACAATAACTGTTTTTTCCGTTTCCTGTGTCGAAGTTTCTTCTGGGTCTTGTACCGCGCCTTCCTGTGTGGTTATTTCTGTATCAGTTTCCTGTGACGTCCCTTCTTGTAAGATTTTCTCCATGTCATTTATAATCTGGGTTAGTTTGATGTTTTCCAGTTTCGTCTTGTAGTCTTCTATGCTTTGATTGTCTAATGAATTCCTCAGGGTTCTGCATGTCCTCTCAAGGCACGATACTTTATTTATTAACTCTTGTGTATACTCTTCCATACTTTTCAACCTTAGTTCTGTTTCTTCTTGATATTTGTAATGTTTCCTTTTTAGTTGTAAAAACTCCAAAACCGTGCTTTGCTTCTCATTTCTACTAGTGCTAGTTTTTTCGACTATGCATCTCTTCTTCTTAAGAACTTTTAACTCGGCATTTTTGAATTTGATTTCTTTTCTCAGTTTTATAAGTTCTTTTTTAACATCTTCTACATCATAATCAACATCTAGTTTTCTCAGGTTTTTGACTATGATCTCCTTCTGTACTATGTTTTTTCTTAATTCTGTATTTTCTTCTTGAAGTTGTGTATTGGTTTTTTCAATTTCTTTGTATTTAATAGGTAGGTCTTCATCATAACTGTGGCCGCATGCTTTTATTTGCGTTAGTTCCTTTTCTAGTTCTTGTACTAATTTCTCCAAGTTCATCTTTTCTTGTATCATGTATTCATACTCATTTCGATCTATTGATTGTTGTTCTATACACTCTTGGCTTGCCTTGAGTTTCGATTTCAGCTCTTCACTTCGACATTCTAAGACTTGTAATTCTTTTTTTAATTTCTGGTTTTGTTTTAGAATATAGGTGAATTCTTCTTCACCTTGTTGTTGTTCCTTTAAAAGTTGTTCGTTTAGTCTGAGTGATTTGTTAAGGTCAAATTTAATAGAAGATGAATCCTCCGTATTTTGTTTTTGTAGATTGATGAGCCTTTGTTGTTTCCTTGTCGTCATCTTTGATATGATCTTAGTTTATTCGTTTCGTGTCCTATTCTATATTCAAACAATATTTATTTGTGCGAGTAGATAATGATTTTTTAATAACTGTGAAGATGCTATTGTTCATAGTTGGTCATATGTAGCGCAATTTGCCTAGAGCTGGTAACACTCTTCCATCAACGCATCCAAGCGGTCGGTAGTAGGTTACTGGGCGATTTCATCCGTCCACACGTTGTTGTCAGTTTCTGAACGAAACTCTATTTGACGGTTCATACGGATGTGTCACGCAAACAGCTGATATTCCATTGTCAGCCTTAAATGCCGAATCAGCTATTCAAAAACAACAAAAATTGTACTCACAATTTTGGAGTCCCAAAATTTTTAAAAGAGTGACTCAGCGGCTGTGTTCGTCAATGTGAAATGTCCTGGAATGTTTGTGCTTATTTTTCTCCTTATTGTCCCGTTGAAATTTGACAAAAACTTATCTCCAGCATGTGTTTGAAGGTTAGTTAACTTTTTTATTTGTTTTTAAGGAACCGAGGGCTCTGTTTACGTGAAAACTAATTAATTTACGAGGAGCTCTCTCGTAGTATTGTTTACTTTGCTGTAGTTCGAGTAGTTCCAGTTGCTGTAGTTAGAGTAGTTCCATCAAATTACCGTGTACCTTTGAAACGTACACAAATTCAAATGAATGCTATCAAAATGCAAATTCCGACCAATTTAAGCAAAGCTCTGCATGTAGCTCTGACATACTCGTAGTAGAGAGGAGTAGGGTTGGTCTATGCAGACTACTGTATTTGGACAGATATATTACTTTTATTGTAAATATGTAACTTATATACATATGTATATTGTATAATGTATAACCCTAATAAGTTTTATTTTGATAATTTATATATTTTTTTGTATCTTTGTTACCTCTTCACGCCAAAAGTACTGAACGGATCGAACTGAAATTTTGCATACAGGTAATTCTAATCCTGGAATCAATGAAAGGCTTTCTTTTTATCCCATTATATCAGTTTCCATGGGATAGAAAACGATTTCATAGAAACAACGCGTGCGAAGGCGCGGGCGAAACTAGCCAATAATAAAGAATTGTTGAAGATATAACTGTATACGTGCCTGTGCATATCAAGCAGCTCTAAATTCCGGACAATGCAGCCCTAATTTCTCTCAGAAACCTACAAAGTGCACCCTCTATCGGAAACTTTGAGCGAAATGACAAAGCTCGGCTGCAGTTTACGGGTGCCAATTCGAACGTGAGCTTTGACTGGAGACTGGGACGGAAAAGTGATTTTTATGCTTGAGTAGGTAAGGCTCAAAGTTCTTTGGAGGGTCAGGTTTACGCGTCGACTGTTGGCTTCTTGAGAGCTGTTTTAATCCCAGTTTTCATAATTTTCCCATTTATACGATGTCGATACTACTCACTAGTCCTTGGGTTCCTGCAGAAGATTTACGACTGTTTCTTCTTTCTCTCTCATCCAACAGTTTATTTCATTAGATAAACTAATTTAAAGGAATCGAAATCCTCCGATGACTCGATATTGAATCTCGGCTACAGGTTAGGAATACCATCATAACATTGAAACGGCTGGTCCGATTTACATAGAACTCTCGACAAAGTCACCTTAAGAAACGAAATCAAAATCTGTTTTTCCTTTAGGGAGCTACAATGGCACAGACAGACACATATTACACGAAATATTTATAATACGCCCATAACCTCGGCGACGTGGGGTCCCCCCATTTAAGGGCGTTCGATTTACATTGTGCGGAAGATTTATTTTTATTGCGGTTCTTAATCTGTTTTGAGTTTTACAAGGACGTTACAAAAGGAATAAAAGTAGCGGAAAAGTAATTTGCAGCAAATCGTTAGCCATTTAAATCGATCCACCTTAAAATAAAACATGGTTTTGTATGTACTATGTGTATTGGTTTTGTACGTGTGTGTATTTTTGTAGGTAACCAGAAACGATTCATTTAAAAATGGTGGATAAACACATAACGCCTTCCAGGTGTTTCGTAATACCGTGTAGATGGCATATCCCTGTGCTCTGCGAACCGGGAAATAGGCTTCGCTGCAAAAATAGGATTTAAATGAAGCTCCGCTCAAAAGAGTCTGCAAAATGTCAACCACTCTTTGCCGTGGGGCTTGTTGCATTACCTTGCATGTTTTGCGTACATCTACCTATGCCTAGAGTTCCAAGGTGAAATTGAAATAACTTTTTTACGTTTATCGACTTAAAGTTGTGGAAAATTTCGTAAAATTCGTGTTTTCTCGCCGAGCAGTCAGGGCGTTGCGGCGCTCTGCACGTCGCCGTTATTTACGCCTACTGAACGGATAAGGTCTGAAATGATTTTGTCCATCAACGATTTCCAAATTTTGTGGCGTAGTAGTAGGTTTGCATAAATGAGGCAGTTATTTTTAATTATTTTAACTTTCGTTCAGCAGTAGGAAAACCTGAACTAAAGTTCAAGTAATTAGAATAATGCGATTAAAATAGTGGGTTCTTCCATTCATTTCTGTTAATTACAAACCAAAGTGCTTACCATAGAGGCAGAAAGTCTCGAGTTGATATTAATTGCGAAGCCAGAAAAGCTAGCATTCGAATATTATTCCGTAGCAATTATTGTTCCAGCTTTTGCTGACCAACGTTCGTTAAAATCCAATTCGAAGATTTTCAAATCTACATTTCGCTTTAGTTCCAATTTAGGAAGATATTTCGAGTAAACCCTGATTGGACCCATTGGAAGCCACGATTGGACTCTTTGAGGTACAGCTGACCTTACTGAGATGCAATTTTGCCACCAAATCGATTCTGATTGGTCGTCGAGAGCTGTTAATCAGGAGTGGGCCCATCACAAATTCATTGAAGCACTTGGATTGGAATAGCTCAGATAACTACGTTAAATTGAGACGTTGACCTTTGAAAATGTTCATGCATTTTGCATTTAACCATTTTGAGTCCTAATATTCTTAGGGTCATTTGAAAGAAACGTAGTAGAACCCATTTATGATATCGGGCCACCTACTGTACGGAATAAAATCTAATTCGATGATTCGGTTTGATAATTTACACTTCACGTCCAACGAGAAAATAAAATATATAAGTACCTACTAGGTATTTAGGTACTTAAGGTTTAAGAGATTCCTTGAGGGTGTCAGTAGGTGGGTAGACAGGTGAGTCCTGTTCCTCAACACCTACGACCGTTTCCAAATAATTTAGAGCCTTATCCTGTACTCACTTGAGTTCAGGCTTCTTTGGCTCTTCAGTTCTGCTGGTCTCCGTCTCATGGCTCTCCTCTTTGAGGGGAGAGGGGGGCGGGGAGTGCTCCTTCGTCTCTCCGTCGATGTTGGATGGCGCGTATCCGGAGTCGTTGTTGGTGTTGGGATCCATCATTGGGATCGGTGATGCTAGGTTTGCCATGATTCTGTGGGATACAGAGAATATCTGTAATTCTACATTTGCAGGAAAAACAATTAGAAACGCTGACTCCATATTCACTACTCTGAGGAATGTTAAAGTGTAAATGGATTTCTAGATTTACTAGCTTCTGTCAGTGTCTCTGCGCGTGCGTTTCAAGTATCCTTAGTCCGTCTACGGGATATGGTTTACCTACCTGCTAAATTTCATTAAGATTCGTTTAGCCGTTGAGGCGTGAAAAGCTAACAGACAGACAGAGTTACTTTCGAATTTATAATATAAGGGACTTATATATTTTTATTCAATATATGAATGAATGTTAAAATTTGCAAACAGCCGAAAAATTAAAACAGTCACCACTGATTAGAAATGAAAGGTTCAATCGAGCAGGTATACAAATGATATGAAAATGATTGTAAATGTAAAATGTAAGTCTTGATCTAATGATGCGCAAGCAAAAGTGACCTTTACCAACCATTAACTTTCATGATTTTATTTTTTCTCTCATTCGTTTTCGCCAGCATTTCAACTTGTCGTTCTTGTCTTGTGTTTCAGCAAATTGTGTAAAACTGATAATTGCTTACTTGGTTCAGTTCACCTTGGCACAGAGACAATGTTCTTGAGCAAAGGCCTCGTGTCAGCAATTTACTACATGTAGAAGTACCACACAATGTAGTACAATATAGCCTTTGTTATTGCAATCTATTTTTGGACGACTTCAAAATAAGGAGGAGGTGATATGTTCGTCTGTATTTATGTTTTGTATGTTAGTTGATTTGTGTGTGTTACAAATATCTAGAAGATAAATATCTTGGGACGAGTTTTGCTCGAACTCGAAAACTAACAACCTGGTTAAAGGTTTGTTATTCGCTTCTTTCTTTTACTTTATTTCAAAGATTGAGGTGAACAAAAAATGAAAGTAATTACTTTATTTCCTAGTTCTACTTATGTAATTAGAATTTTGTGACGTGTCCAAGAATCCTGTTAGGTCTAAAGGAAATAAAGCATTTTGATATTTACCGTTAGTGAAGCCGAGGGCAAAAACGAGTAAAATTATAAGACGCAGATAATGATGAGAATTTCTACTTACAGGCCAGTTTCCTCGACGACGGCAGCCAGCATGAACCTGGCAGACCGGGTGGTGGCCAGGTCCTCTGGGTACACTCCCATTTCAGATCTGAAAATAGAGATTTCACTGTGAGGACCATAACCTCTTAGGGATTAAAAGCTTTGGACGAGTTTTGCTCCAATTGAAAAACTAATGTCCGTTTGACATACGTTTTTCTGCGCCTGCCAAAAAATACATTTTCAGATTCTAAATGCAATGCAATAAAGTATATTTTAGCTTGTACTTCTCCATCAGGGCGCTAAATGGCTAACAGCTGTCTTTTTGCGTTGAGATGGGCATCTCTTTAACCCCCGACGTAAAAAGAGGGGTGTTATAAGTTTGACGTGTCTGTCTGTGTATCTGTGTATCTGTCTGTGGTATCGTAGCTCCCAAACGGATGAACCGATTTTCGTTTAGTTTTTTTTGTGTCATAGATAATTTTATCCCGAGTGTTCTTAGACATGTTTCATGAAAATCTGTTCTGCCAATAAACGTTGTCGGGTTTTTTAAAATTTTAATTTTGTCTTTTTCTATACTATGCAAACTGAGCGAGACTTCAGAACCAGAAATATAGCCTATATAGTAAGCGGGTTAACTACGAACCTAGTTTTGTTTTAATTTTAACCCGTTTACATTCATAATGAAAACGTCAAACTAAGAAAGTTTTTACAGCAAAAAAAGTAAAGGAGCCATGCGGTTTCTTGTCGATTTCTTTATTTTTTCTTATCAACGATTGAATTGAACAAAAATTCAAAGAAATTACTTAATTTCCTAGTTTAAATTTTTTTGTAATATCTGACCTTACCAAGAGCCTTACCTATAAGGTCTAAAGGATTATTCGGGTTAAGCTCGCCTTTGTACATAATTATCCTTTAAGTCGCCAACTTTTGTGTATTGTTTTATTTGTGTACAGTAAAGATTTTAAGATCTTTATATTATTTTGCAGCGGCCAAACTTAGAGTTTTAAAATTACAAAACAGAAAATTTGGATCCAAGTAGGCTTTATGTCCGGAAAATGCGCATGAGAAGGCGCGGGCAGAAACTAGTTTAAATCACTCGACTTGTATCAAAATTATCTTGAAGTGCTCCGTAGAAAATGATGTTATATCAACACCATTAATCTGTGAAACTTTGCATATACACATTAACCGACGACGCCTGTTTCACATAACCGTACGTTGTGACATCGGCTCGTTGGTCTAGGGGTATGATTCTCGCTTCGGGTGCGAGAGGTCCCGGGTTCAAATCCCGGACGAGCCCAATTTTTTTTAATTTTTGAGCAACCAATTGTGTAGCTGGCCTTTTATGACGATGCAGCTCTACCACAATAAGCTTTCTCGTTGTAAAAATAAGTACAGGTACACAAAATAAAGCGAATTGTCATCATTTTAACATAATGATTTTATATTTTAACGCATAAAAAAATAAGCGGTTCCTAAAAATATTTTTAGGACGTGAATCATATAACTCTAGTATGACTCGTACTCGAGGCAGATATAACATTTAACAATTTAGTTATAACCTGTGTAGCGTCGAATTCGAACTGAGGGATGAGTATATTTGACGTTAGTAACGTGACGTGATCGTGATGTGTCCTTTTTTATGGGATTTGCGTAGTTCCCTGTGCGCACGATAGAGGCGTTGGCTGTGCCAAAATTGTATGGAAAAAGGAGACGTCACGATCACCAAATGTACATAATTATTTTGTACGTAACGATCACGTCTCGTTAATAACGTCAAATAGACTCACCATCAAATAGACCCGCCCTGCTCGGAGGGAGCAGGGCGGGGTGAGAGATGACGTTATTCTGAAGACGCTGTGAGTCGGCATCCCGCTAAACATAAATTTAAAAACGCCGCGCGGTGCGCCTGTACTTTTCGAAAAAATAAATGATTTAAATTAAATATGAATCTTTACCAAAAAAACTATCTTAGCAAGAAAGTAGATCAACATTTTACCTATCTATAACAAAAAATAAGTTCAAGTGGATATTCATAGTAGTTCTGAAAATATTTCGATTTTAAATTCTAAAATGTATCATTTTGAAAAAATATCTTTGAGAAAAGTTTCTACTATTATGTTTTCAGCTTAGCTAGAATCTAGGTAGGAACCTGAACTAATACATAATATAAAAATTGGAGACGTGGCGTGGCTCTTCAGATGTATTATTTGTTTCTACTTGAAAACGAGCAATCGTCGAAATGCAGCGCCTTAATTCCATTCCATAAGTGACATAAGTACAGGTTATAGTAGTATCCATTTCTTGTCATTGGGTTTACGATCAACTCACCTGTTATCATCTTCACCATGTAACATGTAATCTTTTCACCAAATAACATCTATCTACCTATGTACCTACCTACTAGATGAACCAAATCAATGCTGCGTTGAACGGTCCCCTACATGATGTCCCCCTAGCTGAATCTTTGGCCACGGTGACCGGTCTTAGCAGAGGCTAGCCAGATACGCAAGACGTATTATGGTGCCCAAGTGTGTGCATAAAAACGGGTGCCCTCTCTATTCCCTCACTCTCATAATCCGGTAGGATGCCAGACGGACACGGGGAGGTCAGGCATAGGACCAACGACTTAAAGTGCTTTCCTAGGCACGGGGGTGTAACACCGCCAACTGAATCCAGGAAGGCCGCGGTGTGAGGGATATGGCGCCGAATTTCCATGCGTGCCAGTGGTGGCATATCTCCAGACCCAGCAGATCCGGCTGAATTTCTCAGGAGTGGTTCTGATATGACGACCACGAATGTCTAGATAGAGAAGATGAACCATGTCTTATGCAGAATAGTCCTTCAAGTCGGTCGTTTTGGTATCAAGAAGTAAAAGACATGCATACTTCGCCTGTAGTATAACTTACTTGTCATCATCCTCGTCCTCGTTGCTCCCGGAGGCTGTGTTGGTGGGCTCCTGCTCCACCGAGGGCCCCCTGGTATGCGCCACGTTCTCTATGATGACGGCGGCGGTTCCGCTGGACACGGCGGATCCTATCGCCGAAGCTGTCTTCTTCGCTGAACGCTGCTTCTTCGCGCGTTGTCTTATTGCCTAGAAGACTCAGCTGTTAGATAGATGCGCATACTTGAATATTGTACAACGTTAATTACTGTTTTGTGGATATAGAAAAGTGATAATAGGGAGATTATAAAGTTTTGGTGTGCGGAGAACTGATATTTTTAAAGCTTTTGATACGTTCAGTGCCCATAACGCGTAATGTGCATGTTTGACAGCTCACTGAGCAGCCGCGCGCCCTTACGGGTCACTGCTAAGACACACTGTGGTTCAAAATCAAAAAATCAAAATCAAAAACTCTTTATTTCCATAAATACAATAAATGTACACTTAGAAAAGGTCAAAATATAAAACTAAACACTGACACGGAAATAAAGTGATATTTTTGATTTCTGTCGCTTCGGTATGTAGACTAAAGTAAAGAAGCGACGAAGAAACCTTTAGCCTGTTAGTTGTTATTTTTCGAGTTGGAGCAAAACCCGTCCCAAGCATTTTTGTCCTCTAGATAATCTGATATTTTATAGTAAGCCTTTTTGCACAGCAAGGTTTTAACAATTTGTTTGAATTTATTTATTGATAATTTTTGCAACTCACTAGGAGTTTTGTTGTAGAAGCGTATACATTGCCCTTTAAAAGATATTTTAATTTTGTGTAGCCTAGTTGTGGGGTTAGAGATTGTGTTGAAAGAAATATCGCACGCGGTGGGAACATGTATTATATTATGTATATCAGTCATCTAGTACCCATAACACAAGCTCTGCTTAGCTTGGGGCTAGATGATGCTGTGTGAATTGTCCAGTATTATTAAAAACAAAAATCTTCCATTGAACACTTTCTCTGTCTACAAAGATGCACCCTTAATACTTCAGCATATGACTCAAAAACTCTTGTGCGATAAGGACGCTGGAGGAATACCTCACCTTAAAAATACTATAGTACAGGAACATCATAACCAGACAGGGTATGCAGAAGCTGCCGAGCGAGGAGTATATGACGTAGTCGGTGTTGTTGAACAGGCACTGGTCGGGGCTGCGGTCCGGGCTGTCGTTGAGCCCCAGCACCACGGGGGAGCCTATGGCCCCGGAGACCAGCCACGCGACCCCGATCATGGACCACACGCGACCGTTGCTTTTGTGCTTCGCGTATTTTATTGGCTGGGTTACGGCTATGTATCTGAAAGGAAAAATAAAAAATCAATATAAATAGTCTACACACCAAAGTTACCGGGTCGCCGACGAGTTGATAAAACGCTTTCAACTGCCTACAATTATATCCATACACTGAAATTTCACATCGCCCGCCGGTCTGTGTCGACGGAGTCAGTAGATTTGTAGAGTCCATTAAACGAAACACATTTTTACACATAATCTATTTAAAAAGCTTTAGAACGTTCTACAAAATCATTAATTTGTAGATAATTCCGCGCCCCTATTTACAGAGCTTCAAATGTAAGGTAAAACCAAACACAGGGCTGAGTGATTTACTTTATTATTTATGCTATATTTAGCTGATGTTACCCAATAAATATTTACATACTTTAATAACAAAACCGAGATTCTGTAATAACACTGTGTAAAGTCAAGTTCAACGACCTCGTTTGCGCACAAATCATTTACATAAATTACGAGTCAATCTGTAGGAGCTCGTGCAAGCTTCAGACCCAATGATCTGTAAGCAATCTGCCGCTCACTTCATTTACTTGCCCTTTAACTGTATTGCCCCATCGCACCTTTATTCAGGAAGTTCTTAAGATGTTATCTTTGGTCAAAATGAATATTAATTTTGGGGATCCCTGAGAGAAATCTTAAGGTTAATTTTTACGGTGGTGGATTACTTCGCTAGTACCTACGTTTTAGTATCTAATGCTCATAAAAACATTTGTTTTGGACGGGAATTGAACCCGCATGTATCATGCATGTTATATTAAGCAAAGACCTGTAAAATCGTAGCTGTAAGTTTTCCTAAAATTTGTATAGTAAAATAAAATTTACAATGTAGGTACATAAATTGGTTACAGTAGGATGTTTTTACCAGCAGGCGGTAATGATAAACTGTTGATGAGTATTTTCATGTAAAATGGACTCGAAAATGATTTCTCTGCTTTAGTAAAATTAAATAAATGGTCAAAGCAATTCCTGCTAATTTAGACGCCACTTTCAGGGACACTTAAATCCCTGAAATTGACTTGTGGCTAAGGGAATTTGAACCTTCTGTTCGTTGACATAGAGACGCACCACGCTAGAGGTATCGAGGCTTTTGGGTTGGGAAGAGATTTCAAAAAAGATCTGAAAGGTAAAAGAGTCTTTGGGGAATCATTGTCAATTTTACCCGCAACCTTGGCTTAGAACATTGTAATAATGTACAGTCAACCACATTTTTTCTGAACACGGCCAACCACGAAGCTCTATGAGGTCAACCTTATCAAACCTAATTTTCCAAGCTAATTTGATAATAAGTAATTTAACTTTAAAAGTGGGGTACTATCAAAACATTAGAACGGCTACACCAATTCTCATAGCTACGAACAGCCTCAATCAAGTCACTTTTAAATAAATAAAACTAATAAAAATTTGTTTTATCCATTTGGTAACTACAAAGCCATAGCCAGACTCATAAATAAAACGTTAAATTTCTCGAGAGTCGTTCGTCAACAGTTAATTCACAAGGCATAAGTTTAGATGAAGATATTTATTTTGCCAGAACATAAAGAATCAAAAAAATAACATTAAAAAAAAAAATCAACCCTGACAAAATCGGTCACCATTCAGCATGTGCAATGACAGAGCAGATCATACAATAGCGCTGGTCCTCCACGGTAAGTGGGTACTACCTTAGTTTTTAATAAATACTAAATATGTCTAGAGTTCAGCAGTGTTGAGTCTACCAATATTGTGATTCAAGAGAAACCACACACAGAAAGTCTAGAATCCCTAAAAATATTTTTAGGTTAACAACAATGTTGCCCTTTCGCCCGGAGAAAGGACAACGTCGCCGGCCCAAAGGCTTTATTATCGGAAACTTGCTCATGCAGACGGATTTAATTTGCAAAAACGAAAAGCTTTTTTCACTTTATTTATAGAACGTTGTATTATTATGTAGAAAGAAACCTTACATTCCGAAATTATTAAATGTGTAACCAGGCGGTGCTAACCGGGCGTGTAGATTACACAATAGACTCGTATGGTTGAAGGTCGTACCATTTAATTATTTTTAGCAGGTCCATGGTTGCGATTTTTGACGCCAGGAGGTGTAAAAGCGATTTTTTAACAGTTTTGAATTAAAATTTTGCAGCTGCGCTATGAAAACTGCCAAAACTGCTTCCGCTTTCACTTCCGCCTTTCAATGAAATTATTCCACTTGGCATCAGTGACATGTGGAGTAATTTAATTGAAAAGCGGAACGCGCTCTGTAACACGTTACATAGCGCCTCGTAACGCCGGTCAGTATCCACCTTCAGTGTGATTTATAGCCAATGCTTGTCTGTCGGTCCGATTCACCTCTCAGAGATAGCGACCTCGAGATGTAGCAGTAGCAGTCGCAGACCACGGCCGGCAGGCCCAATACTCCGTTGAACAGTTACTTATCGAATTATATCGCAAACATTTTCGACTTCGACGGGACTTGAACCCGCGTAAAAAAAAATTTTGCGATATAATTCGATTTCTTAGAAATTAGAAATTATCCAGAGTGCGAGGATTACGCACTATAATAACAAAACCTTAGATTTAGAGCAACGCGACACCCCTGTAGGTGTAGCTAACGGCGCTTGAGTCCGTAGAAAGTCGCAAAGATTTTCGACTCCCACGTCTCTTGACTTCGTGGTGTAGTTGGTTATCACATCCCCGTACTGAGGGGAGGACGCGGGTTCAAGTCCCGTCGAAGTCGAAAATTTTTGCGATATAATTCGATTTCTTAGATATTAGAAATTATCCAGAGTGCGAGGATTACGCACTATAATAACAAAACCTTAGATTTAGAGCAACGTGACACCTCTCATCAAACGAACTAAACGTAACTTTAGTCTTTGAACAGGATTGGATAAACTTCAATGTTTCCCCTGTAGGTGGAGCTAACGGCGCTTGAGTCCGTAGAAAGTCGCAAAGATTTTCGACTCCCACGTCACTTGACTTCGTGGTGTAGTTGGTTATCACATCCCCGTACTGAGGGGAGGACGCGGGTTCAAGTCCCGTCGAAGTCGAAAATTTTTGCGATATAATTCGATTTCTTAGAAATTAGAAATTTTCCAGAGTGCGAGGATTACGCACTATAATAACAAAACCTTAGTTACTTATCGATTACATGGGTCTGTTTGTCTGTCTGTACTCACCTGTCTACAGAGATAGCGACCAGGTTGAATATGCTGGAGGTGGAGCAGGTGACGTCCATTGCGATGTAGCAGTCGCAGACCACGGCCGGCAGGCCCCACACTCCGTTGAACTGGAATCAAACAGATGGTTACAATTACAATAACAATCAATAACCCGTTTGTAACTCAATGGGCAATGTAATTAATACAAGGCTTTCACTTGAAGCGTTTGGTATCGGTAACACAAATAACAACATGTCTAGAACTTGCAGTCTGAATTGATGGATAAGATGAGGAAGGATTTTGTGGCCCACTGCCAAAAAACCCAACTTCCGAAACTCGCAACCAAATTGTTAGGTTGGCTATGTAGCCTAGAAAAAAAAGTTAACTTTTGTACCAAACAATAATGATTGTGATTTTCAGCAGCTGCTGGGGTTACTATCCGGAGTTTACCCTACAATGTTCGTGCAAATCTGAAACTATCTGTGTGTGCTTGCTATATTTCACATTGGTATTGAACTTAATCTGAGTGAATTAGAACGTATTCTAAAATACTTGTCCATGGTCTAGAAGTCTGACAGAAAAAAAGCGCGCGCGTGACCTCGAAGGGGGCGCGATCCTTGAGGGATATTCTCGTACTCTCATAAAAATCCTCAAAGGGTTAAAGGCCAAATTTAGTGACGATATCTAATATGGTGTGTCTTCGCCGAGTTTGAACTAAGAAAATATTGTACCCACGTCCTTGATCAATAAATAAATAATGCTGGACAATCCACACAGCGTCATCTAGACCCAAAGTAAGCAGAGAAATGAATGAACAACCTGTTGATTCTAGTTTTAATAAACATAAAATGATTTTTTATGTTCAATCTGTGATTTGAAATTTCTCGCTTGTTCTATTTGCTATGGCGTAGCACTGCTACGACTTTGCTACGGCGTAGCACTGCTACGACTTTGCCAGGTCTTAGCACGGCTACCACCTCGCTACAGGGTAATGGTACGTAGTAATTACGTACCAACCACACTATATTTTATATTAAACAATATGATACCTTAATCGAACCTTAATGGTGTGAATTCACACGTATACGCCTATCTATAATTTTGTTTGTTTTTGAGCATTATGTTCGGATACCTATCTAAAATACTACAAAGTCCATCGTCAAAGAACATCAAAGAAACCCTAACTACCTTAAACTCAATAACTACCTTACGAATTTCTCTGAAAATAAGCCCTTTTTTACTTTTTCTAGAAAGTTCTTCGCTTTCAACAGGTCCCAACCGGTGCTTGTTTGGAATAATAATGTAATGTGCCCAAAGCTGAGTTACGACTTTAACCATTAGAGGTTTAGCATACTATTTATCATTGTAAGGCTTGGAGTAGGCGAGCTGATATACTACGCGTGCTATCAGACTGGGACGGAACCATGTCAAAGTAATGTCATGCACATTTTAGCGGGTATGGGGTGCTATTCTAGAGTTTGTTTTATCCATGGATGATTTTGCGACGATAGCATTGTCTTTGGCTAGCAGTATTTGGCCCCAGACAATGGGAGTTATTAACTACTACCCGTATATTAGGTATGGCGAGTAGTCCATTATTGCCTAGGGCCAAATTTTGCTTTGAATCCAATAGTATAAACTATCGAATTCTTTTTCTGCTCCTTCCAAAAAATATCGCATTAACCTTCTTAAAAAATCTCTTAATTTTAATCAATGTTACTGCTAAGCTGTGACTTCGTCCTTCTCACATATGTGAAGAGAATAAAACAACGCCTTTTAGTTATTGCTTAGTTAAGTTTAGTTTAATAAAACGCGTATTGCCGAGCCTCCGCGGTGCGAGCTGCAGGGGCCCGCCGCCGCTACACGGGGCTGGAGGAGATCACCTGTGTCTTGGGCCATTAAAGTGCTAAGGCAGAATCAGAGGGCAGAATTGTGTCAAACCATGATGCAGAGCCCAATATAAAAGAAGAAAAAGAAGTTATTGCTTATAGTCAAAAGAGGTTTTAGTATAAGTAAATCCGTATTGATTAAAAAAACTTAGCTTAAGGCTTTATGTTCGTTTCAGCTTTATAAGAAACAATTACGGGTGTTTTCTCGTGGTCCCATTTTTTGTCCCATTAATGGGACCACAAGAGATAGTTATTGCTCGTGGTCCCATTGCTTTTAGGTGTTTTAAATTTTCCATCCTGTATAAAATTGAGTAGGAACAAAACCTTTGTTTTTACATGAATTATCTCGACGCCTCTATAATGCCGATAAATAATCATCACTTTTGGTGATCTCGGTGGTACTAATATCTACCCATCCCTTACATATAAAGTGTTTGAATTTTATATTACAACCAACTTTTAGGGCTCGCGCAAAATAATATTAATATGGTAACGTGCAGAGATTTATTCAAATAAGTTTTAAAAGTCGGCCTTTTTGGACCAGCTTTATATCTCTGTGGGTAGTTAAAATAATGATTTAACAGCTTGTATGAATAAGTTTGATCAGTTTTGGTGTTGTTTTTACGATAATACACATTATAATTTATTACCTACCTATAAATTTAAAGTCTCTTCAATTAAAAGGACTGAAAATTACAAGCAAGAAAATCTGAATGTGTGCGAAAACAATGTGTCGTGTGTGCTCCTTTATTTCTGTCTTTTTGAGAATATGCCTAGAAGAGAACAAACCCATATTGGATAAAATATGACGTAAGTCGCTGCTGTCTCGGCATGAGAGAGGCGGTCATTTTCAATACCAATCTTTATCTACGCGACTTATGTGTCACGTATCTACTCGTAAGCAAAAAACACTTAGGTACATAATTATTTGTGATATTTTTGCACGAAGTGATTGCCTGTAATGTAACCCTTTAGTCACCTCATTTTACACAATATTAGATTAAACAATATTCAAGTAATAATTATGTACGCATAATATTAAGGTCGTTCGTTTCGAGTCGGCGCAGGATAAAATACTTTTGTGGTTTTAGTATTTTTTTTGTGATTTTAAGTTAGTTTTCTAATAAGATATTAGATAATACTGACGATTTGCGGCAAAATACTTTTCCGTTACGTTTTTTTCCTTTGTAAAACGCAGAAAAAATTTAAATCCACAAACAAAATCGAATCTCGCACCAACACGATACGATCAACCTTAAGCTTATTATCCATCAGAAACGAAAAACAGTTTCAGCAACTTTATAATTATTACGCTGAGTACGAGTTCGACACGCTGGTTGCATTCGATATTTCTACCATAAAATATCATTTTTAATATCAGCTGTTGTAAATGTTTACTCAGCTCATCTCTCATCATTTGCTCGTCATTATTTATGTAAATCCGCCGGAGCGTAACCATTAGAATGCGTATTAATCAGTAGTTCAGAACTAACTTATAATGAGGTCGGGGTTCACCTCGCGGCGTAGTAACGCCGAACGTAGTACAAAGGACGTAGTCTGATACGGGAGGCTTCCGTCGATGGCGGGAATCTGATAGGTTTGAGTATGTATACTAAGCATTGAAAATAGTTGAACACGAATTGATTTTAATATTGCCAGTTGGCCAAGTACAGCGATCGTTGTCCAGGGTAGAATCAAACATCCTATGACTACGTTCCTTTAGAAAAGACAAATATGACATAAAAACTACGAATAAATAATATAAGCATAAAAATGACATCGAACCGTCATCGAATGCGTAAAATATTTGGTATTACTTCAACTTCAATAATTTACGCAATATACGTTCGACAATAGGTACGTTTTCTTTATTCTAGTCAAGATAAAAATTCGTTAGTTGAGTAGGCTGAACGGTATTTAAAGTATGTTAAGGTACAGGTTTTTTTTTAACATTCTTTAACAACAAAAGGGGCCATCGATTGTGACCACGATTTATTCCAAATTTGTTGAATACTTAGTCGTTTGGGAAATCAATTCGAGTGAAGTGAATTTCGTTACTAACTGTACCTTTGAGTAGATCCTTTGTATTTGTCCTTATGTGGCTTGATAAATAAACAACAATCTGAGACAGCTAAATACAACTTTAGTAGGATACTAGCGACCCGCCCCAGCTTCGCACGGGTGCAATGCTGATACGGACTCTTTTGTTGACCATTTTAAGGTGTACAATACTGTAGTACATTATTTTGATCTATCTCGTAGGGTTCAGCCAGCGTTTGCAATGTAAGCGCAAAACAGTGTTTATTTACGACATCATATTAGAAACCTTTAAAATTATCAGTGTTTCTCTACTATATTATGCATGTATTATACATATAAACCTTTCTCTTGAATCACTCTATCTACTAAAACAAACCGCATCAAAATCTGTTGCGTAGTTTTAAAGATCTAAGCATACATAGGGACAGACAGACAGCGCGAAGCGACTTTGCTTTAAATTAAGTAGAGATTTATCGTCCTGGTGACCTGTAATACAGGTTTTACTAAACCTACACCAGGCACCAGTCTTCACAATACAGGTTCGATGGATAATATTCTAAATAAATGGCTATATTTTGTATCTACTTTACGAGAACCTTTGTATAGAAAAACTAGCTGCATTCTTACTACCCGTTGTCCTATTACCCGTTTGCCCGTAGGAATGAAGCATTTTGCCGCGGTAAAAGCATATGTTCATCAGGAATAATGTGGGCTTCTAATGATATAAGAATTTTTCAAATCGGTCCTGTAGTTTTGGAGACTATGCAATACAAACAAACAAATAAACAAACAATCAAATCTTTCCTCTTTATAATATTAGCTGTGATATTAGTATAGATATAGATAAATGATTATTGTTACTGTCTACGACAAGATATCTCATCTGGACATACAGTCCACTACTGGACGGATCCCCAAACAAGGGAGATTTTGCCATAATCACCACACGACTTCGATCGTAGTCGCGTGGGGATTCACCATACATTATCAGATCAGACATACATTAAAGTCATTCACATCAACATTTTTTTAAAGTTTTTAGTTACATACACAACACAAGCTCTGCTTAGCTTAGGGCTAGATAGTTTTGTGTTTATTGTCCAGCAATGTTTATTTATTATTTATTAAAAGAACCTACTTAATATGAGATAATCATAGAATTCAATAAATATAAGCACCTTTAAATTTGCTTGATAAATAACGTAACGGAGAACCCACTCCTAATTTTGAAATCGGCAAAAATTCTATCAACCCTCACAAAGCAGAATTAATGGATCTCAGAAGCATGGTAAACACGTTCCCCACCAAGGTACAGTCAAGGAAATAAATCGCACCGCATAAGAGCGCGAATAATAGCCGCGTCATCGGAAAACACTTTGCATCCGATTCACGGGAGGGATCAGGGGTGCCACAACACATTTGTGTTTGGTTAAGCTCTACTTTTATAATGCTAAGTTAAAGCCGAATGGGAATGGAGGCGTATGCCCAGCAGTGGGTTTTTAAGGCCTGATGATGCTGGTTTTATAATCGCGATAAGAATGATGACGAAAAGTGCGGATCAGAAAATTACTTAGAAATATGTCCGCCATTTTCCATACTATTTTACACACTTTACTAAAATGTTTCCAAACGCAAAGAATTCTAAAACTTTGGTTTAGTTTTTTATAAGGGTTGAGAGATGAAAAGGTTGACAGATAGGAAGTAGTCTATATTCACAAAGAAAATTGCAATCAACTAATAGAAATAAATTCGCGAACGTTTGCCAAAGTAACGTAAAAACGTTGTATGGACCCGCAAATGAATCTAAGGTTTGCTACGATGACGTGACAGCCCTAGAAGGGATATAGGCCACATTTCAATTTGGTCCGGGCCCGATGAGGTGCTTATGTTGTGATTAATTTGGACCCATATTCTGAGGCTCAGGGCGCGTGTCGGAGCCCTACGCTGAAAGGAGGTTGATTAATTTTACAATCTTCCCAAACTATAAAACTAACACAGTGGAGCTGGGATAACATAGACAAAGACTAGAAGACAAGTATCCTTGCATCTTTGTCCATTACTTAGTATGCTTTATTAACAAAGTAAATTACAATTTAAGAATACAAACAGATTATAACTACTTGGTATTTATAACTGAAACAGTTCAGCTAACTGTAGACAGTTGCAAGCAATATGGCAGCTCAACTGATCCAATATATGTAAATGATCTATCATACCAGTAGCCTTAGTTTTGATACTAAAAAATAAAGTGTGTTACTAGAAATTTGGTTTTGACAGACGATTCCGATTTACTTTTATCAAAATCAAAAACCTCTATGATTTCAGTATCATGGCTGAATTTTTATTAATCATGAACGAAATTAACACTTTCAATGTTGGTAATTTTCAAATAAAGTTTTAATATGAAAGTGTTAATATAGTTCATGATTGATAAAAAATCAGCCATGATACTGGTATTGTCAAGGTTTTTTATTTTAATAATTACTTTTTAATGTCTTTAGTCCTCCTTTCTTTCTTCACGAGATTTTTTGGAAGCGGATCTGTTTTGGTCCGAGATCTATTAAGTATTTTGTCAAAGATGCCTTATCTCAAAACCCTAAAAATATATCGGTATTTCGTTATTTTCCAGTCCATCTCCTCTAACCCGTCATTTATCCGATGGTTCACGCCTGACCGCGCCGCCCCCGCCTGCTCTGCTTAGCATAATGGAATCCGTCAATATGGACCTTTAGGCTGTGTCTGTGCTAGAGAAGAGATATTGTTACATACAAGGAGTTTGCAACATCATCATCATGGGGGCCGGAGTTCGAACTCCACGGTAGGCCTCCTTTAGAGTCTGCCAGCTTCCACTGGCACCCATGTGCAGGGTGCACATGGGTGCGGACAACACAGACCACAGGCCAGCGAGATGAACGAAGGGATTTAAAAGGTTATGGTAAGCGACTAGCTTCAGTTCGCAGTTTTGGTTACACAATACCTAGATATAATATTTAAAAAAAAAGTTTAATCGGACAAGATGTGAACAACAAATTCACGTTAAGATGTTACTTCTCTAAGGTAGGAAGATGTAACAAACATCCAAACTTTAGCATTTATGTTAGTGTAATGAATTTTATATCCCGCTTGTCATATGGAAACTGGGGGAAGATGATACAAAGTGCAATAACTTTTAATACTAAACTAAACTAATTATACCTAAGAGTTTAAAGAATATAAAATGAATTAGCGAAACTGTACCGAATTTAATAAGTTTGCAAAATAACCAAGAAGTAATACATAGATACTATTACTTCTTTAATACGTAAAAAGCGAGAACGATGGGAACAAAATGCGAAGAAAAAAAAGATTTGAATAAAAATCTCGTCTTTTGTATTTTCATCATTTCGAAAGAAATATTGTCGTGATGTGGACAAAAACACATAATAGATTTAGGTTTCATGCAATGCATTGTGTGGTGGAGAGGCAGCCTTAATCCCAATTCGGCCTTTTGTGACAATTGAGGCGACATGATTGAACCCTACTAGTTTACCGAAATAGTTAGCACTTCGACAAAGGAACCTGTGCGAACTTGAATTAGTTTATTGTGGGTCTTATTTACGGACCTTCGATCAGTCAGATCGGTCTTATGTACGTGGTTTAATGGGACTGAAGACATCTTCATTATCATCATTAATCAGCTCTTGTCGACCCACAGCTGGGCCTATATTTTTGCCATTCGAAGCAACACATTAAACCTTGATAAAATGTTTTCAAACCAAAAAGGTCAAATAAATACCCGATAGTAAAATAAAATTTGAATGTTTACTTTTTGAACTTAGATCTTTAGGTTTTTTTATTGCCTTTAATTTTATCTGCACGCACATAGAATAAATCTGTGAAAAGAATTACCTATTCAAGTCTAAATTTTCTAAGGTTACTTCAGAATAATCTTCTTTGACAATCAAAATTCTTGAGATAGTCCGTCTGCCCTTTACGGCAAAACTTAGATTTGCGAAATCACGTTTCTGAAACGCTTTGGATGCCTCGAGGTTTCCAACTACATGCCCGCTTTGAGTCGAATGCCCTTTGGCATGCCATGTCGGACTGTGTTTAGCTAAATACCTAAAGCTGGTGTGCAATGTTGAATATTTACATAAGCGTGCAAAATTATAATAGCTTCTGCACCTGGCTTCGCTCGGTGCCTGGGTGCATCCGTTTTTGCTGTCCATCAAAACACACATACATGACTTCCATAATTGAATAGAAAAATAACTAACTGAGATACCGGTAAATCAAAAGATGCAAGAAAACCACAAAAAGAAAAATAAACATGCTCAGCGCCAGAAAACAGTAATTTTCTCAGCATATTGTGTTAATTGTGTTTTTACAGCCAAAATTGCATTTCCAACAGCGCCGTTTTTAGTTCGAAGATCGGTTTCGAAACCCTTATGGTCTCGCGTTGTCTGTCCTTTTTTCCCTCACTCAGCAACTACCGCAGCTATCAACTTGAAATTCAAAATAATAATACATTTCATGCGCCTGTACAGATTTTAAGAACAAAAAATGAAAAATCAAAATAAACTATTTCCATACAAATTGAGATGTCGGAATTTAAAAAAACAGGGTCATGTGGGGTATCAAATGAAACGTTTAAGGTTTCATACTTTTTGAAAAATTTTGAAAAATTTCAAAAAAATTACCTAATCTCCGAAGTACTTGAGCATCGCTTGTGGATCGCTCGATCCATCTAAAAATTTGTAACCTACTATTTTTAGGTATTCATCAAATAGCGATATCTCTTACCGGTACTCTAATACATATTTGTATAAATGAGAAACGTTCGAAACCCTCGGCACACGAGTTACACTCGCACTTGACGGTTCTTGTTTTTTACGGTGACAGTGACGTAAGAATCGTCCCCTCCAACGCAGCCTCTGTGTATCGTAAGAGCCGACTAAGGGAACCTAGGAGAGGAAGATCAGCTGCTTCCTTTGTATTTCTATCACCCCCACTGCGATCACTAATCCGCCTGCGAAGCGTGGTGGTTATGACTAAACCACCCTTGTTTGGGGAAGGCATGGTCAGCCTCTTGCCCTGTGGTCTTAGAATAAGCAATTACCCTAGCTCTTCCCGCGGGCACGGTAATATTATCCAACAGTATTTGGACTCGGCCGTATCTTTGAAATAAATGCCTACAGCCGCGCGGTAGGTAAACATGCGATAGGGCTGCCCGCCTCCACCATTTTAATTACATTTGCCTACTTTGTGTTTCCATTTAGTTTTGTGATTGTAAATATAGGAAGGTACCTACCTACTTTTTTTATATAAACAAATAAAATACTTTGTGAATTGAATGGGAAGTGTTCAATAAAAATGCGTGTTGTTTTTTGATTGGTAGATTTAATTAAAAAACCTGTTTATGTTTGAATAACAAATCGGTCTTATAAATTTGCGACCGAAAAATATTTGCGCCTCGACTGAGACGTACCTACAAAATGCTTTATTATTAAATTTTAGGAGATTTTTTTGGAGAAAAAGGAATATCTTTTACTTGGTTATAGATACCTGCAGCTACTTTATTACATATGTACCTGAACTTATTTTTAGAGAAAAAATCGCGCGGTTATTGTTAAAAAAACATCACACCATCCGTTCGTCACTGCGGCACAGCCGCGACTGTCTGCATGCTGAGCGCATGCCGAGATCGAGGCGCGTAGGTATAGCTCGCGTTTCGTCCGTTTGTATGAAGTCGGATTACTTATAGGATAATATTACCTTGCCGCGGGTGTCGTAAGAGGTGACTAAGGGGCATACACCGGAGGCGGGCAGCAGCGCCTCCTGCAGAACAATTTTACCTCCGAACTGCGATCCCCAACCCGCATGTCCGCACTGGGGATTTTGGGCCCTACCCCCCGTGAGATAAAAGCCAATAAAGCGCTTATGAGGCGTAAGCGCCTTATTGGCTTTTATCTAACAGGGTCATCTCCTGCGTCCAGCGGTGGGCCAATATAGCCTACATTGGTCCACGTTGAGGTGAGGTGGAAGTTTAGGATGGTCAGCAGTGGACGTTTATGTGCTAATGAAGAGACGAAGGATAAACATGAAAATTGTGCAAGGTGAATTGTTGTAGATTTAATATCCAAAACAATTCACCTTATACAACTTTTCACCGTCATAATACCTACAGCCACATTTTAAAATGCTGTTTTTCCAAAAGCTTTTTCAAATGTAAATCTGTTGTAATTCTGTGGCTACGTGACCTACGTTCTAACAAGGCTCCACGAGGCCCATCTATTATTTATTTGGCGGCCGTTATTCGATAAAGGGTTCCATGTATCATTTCCATATTGATTTTGAAGCTGCGTCTGTAAATTCTGGAAACCAACACACTAAGCCTAAAGGTTTTAGAAAGAAATAGATCTCTTTATCCCTAAAGGATTATGTTTTACGGGTTTAGATTTACGTTTTCGTAACCACGTAGTATTAAAACAACTACCTATAGGTACTAGATTCTTTGTTATCCGCAAAAAATACCTTTTCTTCAATAAATTAGATCGGAATTGTTGACATAACTTGCACCTAACTTTAGATAGAGTTTTGTGTGCAGAAACCCTTGTAGGTTTTTTCAGTTTTGTCCAACATTATTTATTTATTTATGTAAAAAGCATACCATCTAGTTGGCGCTAGATTAGCTACCACCAGTCATAAATGGCTTGATTATTTTAATAATATTTTGCATGTTTTTCGTACCAACTGTACTAAAGTGACCAAAAAATAAATTTCCCTGTCTATTTTAATTTTAAGAATTTAACTCTTTCCAAGTGAACGTTTATCGTAGATATTTGTAGCAATAAAAAAAGGATTTGGTTTGAGTAGGTACCTCGTAAACGCTTATGTAACTACTTAACTTGCTTAGCTCAGTGAAATATAACGTCAAGGCTATAGTAGTTATGGCACAGATTAGTTAAACAAGCCACCTCTCAACTAGAGTTGAACTCGGCAGTTGATCGCTGATAAAGCAGTTCCGCCCTTGCTGAGCTCTGATACTTGGCTAGTTCAGCACGAGGGCGGACTCAGGGCGGGCGGCAGCCTGCCTTGAGAAGAAGCCAGTTCTAAATAAATATAAACATTATTCACAAAGAAAATTATACTAGTACTTATTTACAATTGAAACAGTTGAGCTAACTGCTGACTGTTGCAAACAGTCTACAGATAGCTCAACTGATCCATATCAACACCAGTCGGAAGCGTCCCCAAGACGCTGGCTGCATTGCCACGCTGTATGGAAATGCTGATACGCTGTGCCAGATATTCACCAGCTCTCGGGTCACGCGTCGCTTCGACCAGACGCTCAGATCGTTTTTTGAAAACCCGAAGGGCCTCGGTACCCCACGGACCTAGGGTCTCGACTCCAAGGGGAGCGAATGTGTAGGCTCTGTCGAGACCTGCATATTTGCGCCTCTTGAGATCAAATAAATCAAAATAAATTGCATTCATAATTTAATTTCAACTGGCTACTGCCCGCGGCTTCGCACGCGGATTTTTAAAATAAAAGTAGCCTATATGTTAATTAAGATCTTTATTAGTGCACAAACTCAGCTCGATCCATTCCGTAATTTAGGCCTTTTCGCCAAACAATAATATTAGTTTGATTCATTCTTGTTCTATTTCATTCCACTGTTTCCAATTTAGATTTGGCAACTGGCAATTTCACATCGGCCTACATTTGCAGTTTGATTTTCGTGCCCATGAAAACTATTTCAATACCGACTCGATTTTGCAGAATTTGGCATTCTGAATGCCGAATCTATCCACCCTGTCCGAGACCACCTATTGCTGGGTATTGAGCCTACTCTGTATCGAATGCCATGCTTTTGCACAATTGAATTTTAAGTACTAGCTGCGCCCCGCGGTGTTACTCGCGGTGAATAAGTTTGTATTTGAATTATTTAATCACGGGAACATTGTTCTTTTACGGGATCAAACAAAAGTAGCCCATGTGTTAATCCAGGATATAAGCTAACTTGGTATAAAATCGTAAGTTTATGATAACCTTACCACCAAGTTGTTTCGGGCGTGTCACCAACTGACACCTTTCGTTTCGGATCTCTAAATAAACGTCAGTATCATTTTCTTAGTAAGGTCAACAAAAGAATGGATCGGCCGTCCTTCGTATTGTTTTGTGCGATCCGACGTCATCCGTCAACCCCGTTCGTTTTTAAAAGAAGACTTACCTAGACCTAGAATGAGAGATACCCGATTAAAGGCTTCGGTTTGACGATAGAATCGAGACGTAATTGTGACGTCTCTTTTTAACCCCCGACGCGAAAAGGGATGTTATAAGTTTAATGTGTCTGTCTGTGTATCTGTGTATCTGTCTGTGGTATCGTAGCTCCCAAACGGATGGAACGATTTTCGTTTAGTTTTTTTGTGTCATAGATAATTTTATCTCGAGTGTTCTTCGCCATGTTTCATGAAAATCTGTCAGGGGGTTTTTAAATTTTTTTATTTTTTTCTTGTTTCATTGGGATTTGCTCCATGTCTGCACGCTAGAGGCGCTGCTGTAGCAAATCCCATAGAAAAATGAGACGTCTCGATATCGTCGTCTCCATACTATCGTCAAACCGAACTCGGTGTTCTGGCCTGACTACATCCCTGTAGTCAGAGATGATCTACCAGTAAGCGGTGGAAGTTAGTTCCATCAGGTCGGAGTTGAGGTATTATACCGAACTGGCCATCAGAACTCGCATTTGGGAGCTCCGGCGTTGGGGCCGTTTAGATTTCAGAGGCGAAGTTGTCCGTGACTTATGATCCTGCAATCTTAACATGAATTTTGCATAGTTTACGAAAACTATAAAAGGTTTTGTTTCCTTCCACACATTTTGATCACCTCTGCGGTGCAGCGGGCGAAAGTCCGCCGGCGACGCAGGAGGTTGTGGATTCGATTCCCGCCTCCGAACAAATGTTTGTACGTTCTGCAGATATTTGTTCAGGGTATTCTGGATGTATTCTATGTGTAATAAAGATTATATATCTATGTAGTGTATTGTATTAAGTATATCAGTTATCTAGTACCCATAAAACCAGCTCTACTTAGCTTGGGGCTATATAATGCTGTGTGAATTGTCCAGCATTATTTATTTATTTAGCACCCTGCAGCGCCCCTAACGGATAGAAAGGAATTACTTTTCGTAGTATTACGGTGATCCTATAGTTTCTTACGCACTAGATTATAGTTTAAGAATGATTTCATGCATTTTAGCAATACAATTTTGACAACTTTAAGAAGTCAGTGGTAGTAGACGAAAACTCTTTTCGGTTTTGTTACTGTGCAAACTCATACTAGAAATGACAAAGAAAAATTTCCGCTCCTGCTATCCATGACGTTGAGCTCCGAGGGTCTCGCCTGCCTAGTAAATATCGGAGCCACCTGCTATGTTCACTTTATGAAATGATTGGGTGACATTTCGCCCGGGACAGAATTCAAAAAATGGCTACGGTCAGTTATCTAATTGTGTCTATAACACTAGCTTTGGTAAGCTTGGGGCTAGATGTTGCTCTGTGGATTGTCAAGCATTATTTTATTTATTTACTTTATCAATCAGGGCAATGCAGCCAGCGTCTTGGGGACGCTTCCGACTGGTATTGATAGGGATTGTTGAGTTGAGCTACCTGTAGATAGTTTGCAACAGTCTGCAGTTAGCTGAATTGTTTCAATTGTAAATACTAGTTCTAATTTATATTTATTATTTGATTATAACAGGCGAAAACGCTGTCAGGCATTTTCATCTGTGCTGTGACGTCATACGGTTCGAAAACGAACAATTGACATTAGCAAACGTTCATCATTGTAAAAATATAGACAGACTACATAGCGAATTTTACTTGTATAAAATCCCATCATGAAATTTTCTGAGAGTCCTATGACGTCACAACATGGCCAACAGCATTTTCAGAGTACACAATTAAAAATTAACAAATCAATTTTTAAAATTGAAAATATATAGTCATCTTCTACACTTTTAATATCAGAAATCTATAAATATTGATACGACAGAAAATATTTATTAATTGCGCCAAATTTGATATGAGTCAAGTAGCCTATTACTGCCATTGTCCCCTGGACCAGTTTGTAAGGATGCTGTTTCTCCTCAGAAACTACTTCACTCAAGCCTCATGTGTTGTCTCAATCTTCTATGTTTGGGTAGGTTTGTTTAATATTGTTTGAGTCAACACGCTCGGCTCACCGACGCAATTGACTCAGCGCTATTTGGGAAATGTTGCTAGATCAACAATTGGATAGTAACTCACATTGAGCTGGTTGGCTGTGTGGAACTTTCAGTTTGAAAGTCGTAGGTTCAGGTAAGTTATGTTAAAGTTACATTTTTAAATAATGTAACTACTTGGAATAAAAATGCCAGCTGGTTACATCAATGTAACTACAATGTAACTAGGTGGAACAGACGAAAACTTTCGTAGTTTTATGAATTCATTATGAATGTAAAATGGTTAACCCAAATTGGTTCCCGCTTTTTCACTTTTTTCCCAAACGTGGGGTTCAAGCTCTTCAAAATGTAGCAAAAACTATACTACAGGAGTCCAGACAAGTATTTTACTTTTTGATATCTCATATATCAATATAACTTCAGCCGTTTCGATCTACTTAAGAGTATCAGATAACATAGAAACCGAAAAACCTAACCCACCTCGCCAACTAGAAAACTAGTGCGATCTTTGATTCCCTTTTCTAGTCAACTAGATAATCCATGGAGGAAAAACTATGAGAACAATCTACGAGACACTGTAATGCCTGGGACATGAGGAGATGGATTGAGGTTGTCTCAGCTTACGCAGCAAATCCAGAGAAAAAATCTATCAATAACTCCGGTTGATTTAGCAGCGGGATCCCGAACATATTTTGCTTCACAAAGCACTTGTTGAATTCCCCCATCCGAAATAATGAAAGTAAAAGATTAATCATAAATGTTTGTACGATCTGCAGATATTTGTTCAGGGTGTTTTGGGTGTTTTCTAATTATGTATGTATTTAGGTGTGTAATGTATTAAGTACATCATTTATCTAGTACCCATAACACAAGCTCTGCTTAACTTGGGGCTAGAAGATGCTGTGTGAATTGTCCAGCACTATTTATTTAAAAAAATGCTAAATTTGAACCTTTGTACAAGATTGCATCTAAGGTTTTTAAACGATCGTATAATTAGCAGCTTCTTCGGTCAAATTTGACGCAGAATGCAAGAAAATTCCCGCAAAAACGTAAATTCAAATGTAATTGACCGATAATCTTTTTCTGTTATGCTACGGCTTCACCTGCGTTAGCGTTGACGTTAGTGTTAATGTCCATTAACGCGTTAATTAAGGCGCTAAAAGTGCACCTTGGGTACAATTACGTAACATCGCCGCCAAGAGGTAATTCTTAATGAAGTAGGATTAGCGTCTAATGTAAAATTAGTAATGCCGTTAACGAAATTACCTTGATAAAGTCCTTCGTTAAGGGATGAAACGTTGTATAGTTTTTGCTACATTTTGAAGGGCTTGAAAATTTGCGAATAAGTGAAAAAGCGGGAACCAAGTTGGGACTTTTTATAATTTTCAATTTTATTAATTACTTAATTTAGCCACGTGTTGGCGTCTTATAAATATTAAGATTTTGTTTAAGAATGAAAACAGAGGTTGAATAGGTATCACTTCATTTTGCCGCATAGCTCCTTCTGTAGCACGCATGGTGTTTGTTTATCACTTGTTTATTACAGGCACCAAAATAAAAAAAAAGGAAAATCTGTTTGACATGTCCTTATTTCTTTTTGGTCATGATAACACCTCCTGAGATTCATTCAAGTTTTTCAAAGTAGACCGACGAAGTTCGAATAGTTTTATTGTTGTTGTAACATCTTATGCTATCAGCTCATAAAATAATCAGAATTATCTTCAGATCGTCAGAGAGACTTACTAATTCTAGGTGATGCTGGGCAATGTACTTGTAGATAACTAATATTTATTTAAAATTAACTCTGTGTTGTGTGTTAAGGCCCTTGGCCCAATGGCTTGTGGTAACACAATTTGCAGCTCTGCAAATAAACAAACCTCGGTTTGATAGTTTGTTGGTTTAGGTCTATTGTGGGAAGCTTTTAATTATGACGTAATTGGCTCTTGGGCCTAACTTCGTTGTCAACTAGTAAGGTAGTAGACTACTAGCTTGTATTACCTGATTCCCCTCACCTCAGCAGCCTATGTTGGTCCACTGCTGAACGCAGGCCTCGCCCTGATAAGCGCCTTATTGGCTTTTATCTCATGGGGTAATGCCCATAATTCCCAAAATACTTTTAATGCTCGCCATGGACCAAAACTTATAGGGTACTTCCCGTAGACCCAGAATTATGAAATTTGGCAACAAGCAAGGCCTATGGCCAAGTAAAGGAAATAATCCGAAAACAGTAAATTTGGAGTATATTCATAAAAAAAAAAATTGATTCTCCCCATGGACCAAAACCTACAGGGACCTACTCCCCGTTGACCTAGAATCATGATATTTGGAAGACACAAGGTCTTACAATAATACAGAACCCTTAGTACGTGAGTCTGACTCGCACTTGACGTTTTATTTTGAAACATCTCCACTCGATGGCATCCACTGAAGCTGAGTGACGTTCTATTGGTTGTTTAAAACACATCTTCTCACCTCTCGTATTTTCTCCGCTTTGATGGAATCCGGGCTTAGCTTAATTTATTGTAGGTATCAACATAAAGCCGTCGCTGACGGATATTACATTTTCCTAATAGAATGTAGTCTATAAATAGATAATGGTACAAAATGAACATTATAATTTGGCACGCTTCGTGATGAAATAGAGGAGCTAGGGCTGAAAACGAATTATCGAAATTAATTACTATAATCCACTTTCGACAAAGGGTTTTCCCGAAATAAATTGAATCTGTAAATTAATAATAGTTAATACCGTATAGTACCAATGAGAACGCGTAGACTTAATATTCTGTAATGAAGTTTTTATAGTGAATTAAATACGATTTGAGGTGAAATCACCTCATTGCATGAAATAACATTTTGTAAAACTGCTATTTCATGTCTACTTATAACACAGGATAATAATTGGTATAGAACCAACTATTTCTTTTTTTTTCTCAGCCATTACTGTCCCACTGCTGGGCAAAAGCCTCTCTTTTCTCCTTCCACTCCTCGCGATTTAACGCTGTCACTGGCCATGATGGATGGTGTGCGTCAAGCTCCTCTCGCCATCTCATCCTGGGTCTTCCACGTCGCCTCCTAGCGTTGGGTGGGCTCCGCTCTGTCGTGGTCTTTGCCCACAAGTCGCTGGACATTCGGGAGACATGTCCGGCCCAGTTTCATTTCAACTATCTAATCTAATATAAAGTTACGTTTGGAATTCTGATTAGGTTGTTATTTTTGTTTATGCGCCTTGCATTGTAAGTAAAAACAAAAAATAATAACTGTTCTCTAGGACTTACCAAATAATAAACTCCAAAAGGCATCACCACGACCGCCACCAGCAAGTCAGCGACCGCCAGACTCACGATAAAGTAGTTCGTAGCCGTCTGCAAACTCCTTTCTCTCGCCACACTCATGATCACCAACACATTCCCGAATAACGTCAATAACGGAAACACCAGTAACGACAACGCCCAGTAGTTATAACTATGCACATCACTACACTCACTACCGTTACCGATACCGGTACAGTTCGAGAAAAAAGTCTCATTTAAATAAAGAAGCGTTCTGAAGTTCGAATCGTTTCGGTCGTCGATTCGAAAAGTGTTATTCGGATCGGGAGGTCGTAAGGGGAAGTTGATTCTCGTGGAGTTTTGGCACTGGTGGCACAGGTTCTGCTTCGGCGTGTCCATTTTGTTAATTTTTTTTCTCTTTTTCATTTCTGCACGTGGAACGAGTTCTCTCGGCCTCGTTCATTTTGCAAGTGTACCTGTAACAAATACGTTTTTTTGAATACCCGAGGAGCATTTCGATGATATATTCGGGAATTTTACGGTTCGCTTTAGTACGTGGCGTCCATGAAAAATTTGAGAGTGTGTTTGTATGTTGCTAGTGCTGTTAAATATAATTATTCTGATACAGCGTAAACGCTAAATCTAATCCATACTTTCATACCAATATAATAAATTCGAATATTAATAATATTACAAATTCGAAAGTAACTCTTGTCTGTGTTTTTGTTACCTTTTCACGGCTGAATCGCTGAACGGATCCTAATGAAATTTAGCAGGGTGGTAAATGGTATCCGGGTGAGAGACTACTTGAGAAGAGCGTGCAATGCCGCGGGCAGCAGCTAGTATAATATAAAGTGATATTCAAACACAGCAACTCTGTTAAGAACAGGAACGTTAATCGTGCTTTCAGTTCAACTATTAACCGCCTTGAATAAATAAGTTATCTAGCTGGTACTCCTACACTTGTACAAGATTGTCCCAGAAATACAGTGGAATAAAAATTTATAAAAAAAACACAGGTACCTACTAAGGAAGTTAAAATTATTAAATTGAACTATTCATTTTACACTTTCGATAGCATTACTTTGTTATATACACTATCAAAACTCGATGTAGAATGTTTGTGATCAAATACTAAACCTAACATTACTTGTCCATTTGAAATCTACCTTCCTATTTATTACACAATAAATATTTGAAGTTCGTCGCCAAGCAAGTAAGTTTTAGTTATTTGTGTATGTTCACAAACATTCTACGTCAAGTTTGGCTAGTATATAAACAAAAACGTAATGTATGACATTAACTAATCATTAACTTAGAAAAACTGTATTAGGAATGGCAAGAAATAAAATGCTATTTATTTTATTTCATTTATAGACCAAAACGTTTACTATGGTGCATGTACTCTAGCCCCGCTGAATGTACGAAGTTTTAGCTTCAGAGAACAAATTTCGTGTTAAGCCGTTGTTAACTTTATCATTCCAGTAAACATGCAAGTTACTAGCCTCGTCTAAACAGATCACCGTTTTTTACAATCAATCAGAACGTACGAGTGAACTGACCCCGACTTTGATGTACCAATCCAATCTATGATTAATCAGGGCTTTATCTGTTTTCAGTCTGTTATGTGATTGAATGCGAGAGTTTTATGTTGATGGCATCTTTACTGTGAATTTTCAAAATGGTAGCGTAGCCAGATTTGGCGCGACAGAATTTTTGGTTGCGCAGTGTGTAACCACTCCCCGGACACTCGCCCATTTCTCCATAACAAAGTCGCGTCTCGGCACATACATGTGCAACTGTGTATGACGTCTAGGATCACGTTCACATGAATACTTTTACATATTTTACCATTTACATTTTGACATAATATTTTTATTTTCCTCTCACAAAGAGTGAAATTAAACCTCAAAACAGAAGAAATTTCATACGTCCATGGTCAAATTGATCAAACAAACAAAAACACCGAACACCATCGCCATCGCCATCTGCACCCCGTGCATTTGGAACGCAAACCGAACACGACTTGGGGCCGCCGACGACGGCGGGGTGAGGAAGCTCCAACAGGTGGGGGGCGAAGAGTGTCCAATCTATACGTGAGTACCTATTGTATATTCTCTGGTGTACAAATATTATTCCCGATCGATGTCACCATTGACATTTTTTTCTTATTCCATTAAAATAAATAATTCCGCGACAACGATAGTTGAAACGCGCTAGTAAATAAAAACAATAAATAAATATATTTGAAGCAACATACAAAATAACTATCAACTTAGAATACTACTAAGAGCTTTAATAAACTTTTTAAACTTTCGCGATTTGTTAACATAGTTAATGATTTTATCGGGTAACGTAGGGGAAATAAACAAAAGGTACGCGATTAATACCCAATAAAATCATTAACTATATAACAAACTTAAACTTAAACCTTATATTTTACCTGACGTTAGTTATTACTTAGTAGAGATAAACCATTCTAAAATGCACGCCCCTTCACTAAACATCATAAAATCGGCGTGCATTTGTAGAATGGTTTATCTCTACCTACCTAGTACTTACTTATCTTGCTGTGCCCTAGCCGGGTGCATATTTGAGACTGATTAACTTTAACAAAATAACTTGTGTACAATATGGTCGCAATTAAAAATTTGAATTTAAATAGTACAGAAAATAAAAAGAAAAGATGCTCCATGCATACTACTCAACACAATTTTAGTTGAAGTAAGCTCTCCTCTGGCCACTAAATACGCCCGGAAAAGGTGCACGGTGCCTGTAATTTGCTTAATATGTTTGGCGGCAGAAAGGCGTGTGTCCGCTTAAATTACAGACACCCGGCTATGCTGACCACAGACCATGCTGCCACAATGACATGCATTGTTCCGGACGTGACGTCAGCGAGATACTCGTGCTGACCATTACGAACGCAAAATGCTCTATAATATAGAATATTTTACAAAATTAGGTGCATTTGTATTAGGTACTAGCTGCGCCCCGCGGCTTCGCCCGCGTGAAATTTACTTTTCCAACTTTCTTATTTTTTTCTTTCATTCATGTTCAAGAACATTCTCCTGACAATAACAACCTGACAATACAAAAAATAATAATTAGCAAAGTTGGTCCTACTTGTGTCATTCTGTCGATATTTTTTGTTTTTATATTGTTTGTTCCTCCTTTTGTAGAGTTCGTAGCCCCGTAAAGTCCGTAACCTCTTGGAGCCGTAATATAATAAAACTTTTAGGTCAACGCAATCAAAAGTTACAGCCGTTTATATCCGAATATTTTGAAATTTCCACGGGAATCACAAAGTAAATTTGTAGTTTATTCACAAAAAATACTTTTGGTTCTCGCTATGGACCAAAACCGATAGGGTATTTCCCGTTGACATAGAATCATGATATTTGTCAACAAACAAGGTCTTACAATACAATTATGCGGAACCCTTGGTGCGCGAGTCCGACGCTCTTGACGTTTTATTCTCTCCGATAGATCCAAGAGGTATTTTTTTGGCGAACATTTTGTTTGAGCGGTGTATTTTTAATTTTAGGGATCAGTGCAAGTTCGCTTCTTGTCGTGTCGTTATTGTGTCGATCTTTGAAACACGCCTTATTCCAACAGTATATTTCGGCTGAAATTATTAATAGTTATGTAAGTACGAACGAACAGTAAGATCAGCTCCGCCAATATTTGTCTGGCGCGGCGGAAGCACCTACTTACTGTCGGAGTGTCGCAGTGTCGGCGCGGGAGACCCTCGGCAAATACACTCTATACCGCTAGTGCTCACTATACCGCCGGTCAGCCATTCCTACTACCAATTGCCCCCCTCGAAAATCCCCCTAAGGTAGAGGGACCGGTCATCAGTGGTTTGGTCGACCTGTCGTGACACCATCTAAGCCTTGACATCACGAATGTTTTTCTTGTCTGCATATTTAAAGCGGAACCAAATCTAAACGCACTTCTTATTGCCCATCTGGAACCAAGGCATTTTAATATCTTTAAAAATCACTCTAATATCATAAATGCGAAAGTTTGGATGGATGTATGGATGGATGTTTGTTACCTCTTCACGCCAAAACTACGGAGCGGATCGGGCTGAAATTTTGCACACAGATAATTCTAGGCCTGGAATAAAACATAGGTTACTTTTTATCCCATAAATCAGTTCTCATGGGATAGCAATCACCTTTAAGCGTTTCCATAGAAACAATGCGTGCGAAGCGGCGGGCATCAGCTAGTCTTATATATTTTATAAATCACTCCCTATCTTTAAAAAACTTTTTCACCAGCATTATATAATTTATAATTTTATTGCCTTGGATGTGTCCGGATCGAAGTCGTAATGCGATAACAGTTTCATGACGAATCAAAATGTTGTTGTGAAGCCATGGAGAACTCAAGGAATGCGGTTGGATGGTTTTATACCATACTAGTCGATCGCATCGCGGTTTCACCCGCGTAGTTCCCGTTCCCGTGGGAATTTCGGGATATAATATAGCTTATGCCACTCCCTGAAAAGTAAGCTTCCCAACGGTGAAAGAATTTTTCAAATCGGTCCAGTAGTTTCGGAGCCTATTCAATACAAATGAACAAACAATCAAATCTTTCCTTTTTACAATATTAGTATAGACTAGCTAATACCCACAACTTCGTTAGCGTGGTAGATAGGGTACATACCTCACTAAAGGACACATCAGTGAACGGAAAAAAACTTATCCTTGTAAAATTTAGGCAACATTATTTTTATGTAAATTTATTATATTGTTTGTAGTTTATGTAGGTAAAGTGCCGAGTGCCAGTTGCCTGGAAGAGATCGCTCATGGCGATAAGGCCGCCTTTGTACTTCGTCTAATCTTAGCATTTATTTCTGTGTCTGGCTTGACAATAAAATATTGTCTATCTATCTTTCAAAAGGAGGAGTCTATAGTATCTACATACTCGTACCTTATGGCGGCGGCAAGAATTTCGCATTGGTTTTCCTCCATTTATGCGCAAATCATTTTGCGAAACCTACACCTGGATCTCTAGTTAGTCCACTATCAGTAAGTTATAAGAAGTGGCTCGTGCGCATGACCTCTAGCCATATAGCCTCATAGATCTAGCGAAGACGCGGCGAATGAATTGAGACGCTGTTTAAAGAGGAAATGTGAATTTAATATTCAGGATGGATTTATTATTAGATGTGTCACTTTACCGCGGTGAGGTTTATTACGTTGTTACAAGGATGGATATAGTGATATTAAACGGAGAATTTAGTCATGTTGCGGAGAAAGCACTTCCGAGAGTTTAGTTATTAAGAAAATTCATTAGGCAACCTTGTCTATTTTATGTTGACTAGCTTCTGCCCGTGGCTTCGCATGCGTTGTTTCTATGGAAACGTTCAAAGGTAATTTCTATCCCATGGGAACTGATTTATGGCATAAAAAGTACTACATTGGAACAATTGAGCTAACTGCAGACCGTTGCAAACAATCTACAGGTAGCTCAACTGATCCATATCAATACCAGTCGGAAGCGTAACTTGGAATAACTTATCTATGGGCTTCTTTTTAACCCGGAAACAATGCGTGTGAAGCCGCGGCAAGATACTAGTCACACTAATATTATAAATGCGAAAGTTTGGACGGATGGATAGATGTTTGTTACGTCTTCACACCAAAACTACTGAACAGATTAAGCTAAAATTTTGCATCGGTGTTGCTCTAAGCCTGGAATCAAACATACTTACTACTTTTTATCCCATATATCAGTTCCCATGGGATAGAAATCACCTTTAAACGTTTATAGAAACAACGCGTGCGAAGCCGCGGGTATAAACTAGTATCTAATAATTTAATTGAATGAGATCAAGTTTTCAATTTAATAGAACGATCGCAAATTAACGTCAGATTAGGAATATTTCTATTATATTTTTGGTCTTGCGCCTGACTTCTCCCGGTCGTGTCCGTCTGCCGTCCCATCGGATTATGCGAGTTAGGGAATAGAGAGTGCTCCTGTGTTTGTGCACACACTTGTACACTATAATATGTCCTGCGCATCTGGTTAGTCTACGATGAGACTGGCCGCCACCATGGTCGAAATTCGGCTAGGACGACATTATATGCCATAGAAAAGCGTTACTCAAGTATAGATAGATTACTGGGCAAGCATTCATAATATGGGCCTTTGTGCCAATAGGCGGTCTTATTGCTCAAGAGCAATCTCTACCAGACACTTTAAACTTGCTTCCCTAGTTTTAATATGTTTCTTGGTAGGTTTAAGCTAGGTATATACTGTATTTAGGTTAGTGTAAAAGGTACCTACGTAGTACAAAGTAGCAGTTATAGTGTGGTTATAGGTACTAATATTATAAATTCAAAAGTAGCTCTTTCTGTCTGTCTGTATGCAACCTTATCAGTTATCATATCACGCTAAGACGGCTGAACAGATCTGAATGAAATTTGGCAGGGAGGTACATGGTACCCCGGGAATAAACATAGGCTGCTTAAAAAGCGCGTGCGAAACCGCGGACAGCAGCTTGTTCGAAGACCCTTCCATAACACAACATCAATCAAAACTTAAGTCAATAAACTGGCCTTTGCAAGTCTTTTATTTATTTTTCCTTGTACATTACTCAAGGTAATTCAGACCTTGTGGTCTGAGAATAAAGTAGAATTTATTAAAAAAATGATGGCTTTTGAGTGTCCGAAGCGAGAAAATGAGGTTTTAGCGGCAAGGTGACGCCAATGTTTGAGATTAGCTCCAGGATCTGGGGATATTTTGGTTGTGGTGTCGGTTACAAGGACCAGCTGTAAAATGTTTCGGAGTAAGAACATTATTTAGGACAGTTTTAACATGGATGTAAGTAAAATTCAGGAGATTGGGTAGGTTAGGTACTAGTTACTCGAAAGTGGAATGCTCAAATTTGGTCCAATTTGGTCCACCCACCTCAGTCATGGTCGTACCGGCGCGACGCGCCGCGAAACACGAACGCCGGCGACGCCGCCGGCGTTCGTGTTTCGTGTGCGTATTGTTGTCTCAGTCGCACTTCGTTCTAGGTACGTCTTTACATATTTGTTGTTCATTAGGTAGATTATTGCAAGAGATTGGAAATAGCGTGTCTTTGCATTTAGTTGTAACACAACACAGGCTATTTGTTGAGTTAGCGCTGGTACCATATCTATCTACAGAATTCTACTTATATCTAAGAGTTTTAATTAAAATATAAGTAAGTAAGCCAAAACAGAACTTACCACTTTCGACGACCTCTGTGGCGCGGTGGGCGAAGGTCCACCTGCGACGCCGGAGGTTGCGGGTTCGATTCCCGCCTCGGGACAAATATTTGTACGATCTGCAGATATTTGTTCAGGGTGTTCTGGTCGTTTTCTATGTATAATAAAAAATATATATCTATGTACTCGTATATTATTATGTATATCAGTTATCTAGTACCCATAACACAAGCTCTGCTTACCTTGGGGCTAGATAATGCTGTGTGAATTGTCCAGCATTATTTATTTATTTATTTATTTATTTAACGAGACGTGATCGTGACGTCTCCTTTTAGTATGGGATTTCCGTAGTTCCCTGTCCGTACAATAGAGGCGCTGTACCAACTTGTATGGAAAACTAACGTCAAATAGACTCACCCCTCTGGTATCATATAAAAACGCAAGCTTATATTCCCGGCTTAAAAATTCGATTTTCAAAATCAACTTGTGATTAAATTAGCTTACTCTTAAATTACAATAGTTTCCAAAATCATCACCGGCCAGTGTCTCGCTCGATTGTTTTATTTTTTGAAACGTTGCAGCGTTGATTCGATTTTCAAAACCAAATCACTCGCGATTGACTTGTCTTCCAGGTACAGTCAGAGACAGTTTGTTCCCCGAGACAAGGCTAAACACTGCTGTGCTCGTAGACTCGTAGTACAGAGGTCTCGGAATTGAATTAGGAACAGCACCGTTGCTAATGGAACTAGGAATACGAATGTGGACGGTCGGCAGAAAAAGCGGACGTAACGTAGACTTTAGTAACAAGCTAGACAAAATTGTCCCAAAATATCTTTTTGGAATAGAGCAGTAGGGTACATCTCATCTACCTCACCTCACCCCAACAGCCTATATTTGTCTACAGCTGGAAGCATCGACATCGACGGGATCTGAACCCGCGACCTTCCCTCAGTACGGGATGCGCTAAGCCTTTGCGCCACGAGGTCAAAATGACGCAGGAGTCGAATAACATTTATTATTTGTCAGTCACAGTAATTGGTTTGTTTTCTGACGTTACCAACAATTGCGGTAGCTCCTTGCGACTAAATTTATTTCTGTGCTGACCCAAAAGCGACCAGCAAGGAGCAGTCATTGTTGCCTTTACCTCATATTAACCTACCTCCTACCTGCAAGTAACTATTCATAAGTTGGTTACATCGATGTAAGTAAAATTCGGGAGATTGGATACTAGCTTCCCGAAAGTGGAACGCTCAAATTAGGTCCAATTAGGTCCACCCACCTCAGTCATATTGCGGGTTCAAGTCTCGTCAAAATTATTTTTTTGGGGATTTATTTAATTCTTCGAAATTACCCCGAGCGTAATGGCTGATGCACTATAATAACAAAAACCTTAGAAATTTCGATAATGTTTTCAAATCTTTTCACATAAGTTTCTATAGAAAGAAAAGAAAGAAGTAAAATTGTGCCCAGTATTATTACTTTACTAGCTGACCCGCTCGCGATTTCATTCGCGACTTCGACGACTTTGGTTCAAAAAACTTTGGTTTTTTTAGACAAAAGAAATTAGACCGAAGCTACGATCAAGGAGTATTTATACATATACCCTGGGGAGCGATTTCTTCCGTCCACGGTACCAAGACCGAACCTGCGACACCTGTGATACGTGATTGACGTGTGACACCAACACCACATAGACATGTTTACTTTGCAACGCCGCCGTTACAATTTTAGCAATTTATTCATTTTATATTGAAACTACTCGATAATCCAAATTTTCCGCCTATAAGTTGTCGACTCGGATCGACTAATTTTTTACGCTCTTCAATTTGATGTGCATTTCGTTCGAGTCTACCGTAGACCGGTCCGAAATTAATAATATAGATTCAGTACCTCAAGTTACCAAAGCACCTACAAGGTAAGCCGTAAGCCTAGCTATTCTAGAAGCTTACGCAAGTGCATAGCTTACGTAAGCGCTTACCTAAGATCGTAGGTCTTAGGTAAGCGCTTACTAAGCGGTAAGCGTCTCTGTGGTTTTCAGAGCTTATGCATATAGACTCGTCATCGGTTTTGACTTAGCAAAGCTTCGATCAAGGTTATAATTGATCGAAGTAGCAAAGTCCAGAGCACCTGGGGCCAGATGCTCATAACCAATCGGTTTACTATGACAATGGCATCATTCAAACAAATAAATTCAAACAAATTATCGAAACCTTGGTGTGCAAAAAGGCTTACTATAAAATATCAGATTATCTAGAGGATAAAAAAGTTTGGGACGGGTTTTCCTCCATCTCAAAAAATAACAACTAACAGACTAAAGGTTTCTGCGTCGCTTCTTTACTTTAGTCTACATACCGAAGCGACAGAAGTCAAAAATATCACTTTATTTCCGTGTCAGTGTTTAGTTTTAAAATATCACCTTTTTTTTTTCAGCCCACTCACTGCTGGGCAAAATTCAAATTCAAATTCAATATTTTATTTCGGACAACTAGAATCCATAATTTGTTAGTAAAGGTAGAACTTATAATTAGGGTTAGTTATAACTAATATCTACTAAAAATAAATACAAAATTAAATCAAATCAAGTGAAATACAAATTTTTATATCACTCTCCCCATGAAGCATTTCCACAGGGGAGAGGTGATTCTACCAGCTATAGTTTTTAGGATGGTGTTGGAGCTGTCCCGTACCCTGCGCATCAGGGATGCTGTCTTTTTACGGAGAATGGCAGCAAAGCCATCCGTCTGGTATTCCGCAAACATCCCCGATGCACTACAAAATCGAGGCAGTCCCAACATCATCCTAAATATGTTATTGTACTGAACACGTAGGGTCTCCAGCGGCCGTTTGGTGTAGTTGATCCATAGGTTCCCGGTGTAGAATCCTTGACAATAGGCTTTAAAAAGCGTTATTTTGACTTCCTCTGAACACCGGGAAAACCTACGAATCAACATGTTACCCCTCACCGCTAGAGCCCTACGCTCTCTTTCAATGTCAACATTGTCCTTAAGGTCGTCGGTGATATAATGCCCCAAATATTTAAAAGATTTTACATTGTTTATTATAACGCCGTTCAGGGTTATCTCTGGGAAGTCTTTGAGATTATTTCCGGCGGCCTTAAAGACAATGTATTCACATTTTTTAACATTATAGCACAGGCCATGGGAAGCAGCGTAGTGAGCACAGACCTTCAGCATCTCGTCGACAGATCTCGCTGTTGGGCCCAACAGCACCATGTCGTCCGCGTAGCTGATGTTGTTTATACAAACACCATCAACACGACAGCCGACACGCATGCTGCTAAGCCCAACAATGAGATCATTAACATACAGGTTGAAGAGCGAGGGAGAGCTTACCCCCCCCCTGTCTCACTCCGCACTCCAACCCGTATGCGTCAGAGAAGGCATTGGACCACTTAACAATATTTCTTTGGTGCCCATACCAATATTGAAATATTTTAAGCACCTCCGGCGGTAAGCCCCTGTCCCTCAACTTCTCCCATAGCACGTCAAATATAAATCGAGGAAGCAGGCGTACACCGGCGTCCTGCGACTGGTGTAGTATTGGACAGTATGCTTGAGTGCTAATATTGCGCTTTCTGTAGATTGTCCGGGTCTAAACCCGAACTGTGCGTCATGTAGGTTAAGGTATTTTTGTAGCATAGATTCAAGCATACTGTCCAACACTTTCGCTATTGTTGTAGCAAGAGAAATTGGACGGTAGTTCCCTTTGTCCGATATGTCCCCCGTCCTGTTCTTCACAATTGGAACTACTACAGTCTTCATAAGGTCAGCCGGTAAGTACGCGTGACTAAGACACATTGTGAAGAACATGGAGAGGAGACCGGGCAAGTGGTTCCCCGCGTGTTTAAGGTGTTCGATGCTGAGCCCATCGTGACCGGGAGACTTGCCTCGCGTCATACCTTTGATTGTCGCACGGACTTGGTCCGCAGACACATGCAGTAGAGGTTCGTCACCCAGCGCGCCGGACCCAACATCGATTGCTCCTGTGGAAGGACCAAGGGCGGAGTGAACTTTAAAATGCTCCATAAACAATTGCGCTATCTCCCTTTGATCACTCTTCCCCTCCACGCTCACGGGGGGGCCAGGCCTAATATTCAGTTTGCTCGTAGATTTCCAGAAAGTCTTAAAATCCTATCCAAAAGCCTGTCTTTTCTCCTTCCACTCCTCGCGATTTAACGCTGTTAACTTTTCTTAGTGTACATTTATTGTATTTATGGAAATAAAGAGTTTTTGATTTAATTTGATTTGCATTATCGCAGAATCGCCCATAAATGTAAGAAACTATTTGCACGGAAATATTTGATGTAGTGGTTTCAATTTCAACCTTGACTTGACACTTTTGTCGCGGGACGCGTGTCCATCTGTAGTTCCTTTCATCAAAGGTAAAATGCCAAAATGTGTCATTCTGAGACGATACCTGTATGGTAAAGCGATTAATTTAGTGGAATTAAGCTTGTCGCACACCTGACAAGCATTAAAATATGGACCTTATCTCGTAACATTATGATGAATTTTATATTGACGGAATCAGATGATAGACACCGCGCGGCCCACTCGTTTGAAGCTTGTTCCCACTAGTTTCGCAGCAGCAAGCCATTTTGGCATTATAAAATGTATCGAAAGACAACTAGCTCTATTCGTATGAGATTAATGGGCGCAGACCATAGAAATCTAAATAACAAGTCACTAGAAGTCGTAACCGCGCGTGACCTTGTGCCTTGTTATTTAGATTTCTATGGCGCAGACCTTTAGGGTCCTGGTTGACTAACAATTCAGTCATTCACTTATCGCATCAGCGTCATCATCGTCGTCATTGGTTCTCCCATGTTGATTGTAGCATCTCGATGCGGGTTTTTGAGTGAGATTTCAAAGCAAGAGATATGTCTGCTAATTTTTAAAGTCCAATAAATCGCAAACTAAAATCATATCCCGCTGTTTTAATTGGGAAGTGTTTTTCCACCCGATACTTTCTTTAAAAACGGTTTAAAATCCACTCCATCAAAAATAAAAGCATTTTTAGATACAGCCTACGGACAGCACAATCGTACGTACTACCTTTGTCCCGCGCAGAAATCGTTTTAGTTTAGTATATCGCATTCACTGCCCAACTTGTCTTGGGCCATGAATGTGTTAAGCGAAAAGACCAACAATTCCTGCTTTTCTATAAGATAATTTTTATTGACTAGGTACTGAATCCATAGGTACTTCCATAACAATATTATAAATTCGAAAGTAGCTCCGTGTGTCTGTTACCTTTCTCGCCTAATCGGCTGAACGGATCTCAATGAAATTTGCCAGAAAGGTAGATGGTAGCCCGGAGAAGGACATATACTTTTTATCTCGTTAAAGCCGCGAGCAAAAGCTAGTGTTTTTTAAGGCTATGGATTGTCTATCTATCTATCTATGTCCCTGATCGAAAAACAGTCTATGTAGACATTGTCAGGCCAAGGTACCAATGAACCGAATGAAATGAAATTCTGAATAAGTAATACGCAAGTAATTCTATCCTAAATCCGACTGATTACGCAGCAAAAGCTCAAATTAATTGCTCGAGCTTAATAATTAAATATCACGCTGACAGATCATTTCCCGCCATCTTGTCTCAATGAAAATGGCGGAAACTTGACACGTGTCATTGTCAATGTCATAAAGTTGTTTGGTATTCTGTAACTTTGCAGAGCTTTGCGGTAATACTTTGAAGCAAGAATTCCGAGAGTTTCAGTGCCGTGCGAATCTCACAAGAGCATCGATGTGTGAATCAGTCTACAGTTCATTATAAATGTAAGCGGGTTAACTACGAACTAGTTTGTGTTGGTACCTACTGTTGCCAGTACATCGACATTTTTAAAGGCAAACTATTTAAAGTAACGATAAAAATAGCTGAATATAATATAGTTATAATGGGGCAAGACAGAACAAGGCAGAACAAATAAAAGTACCTACGTACATGCGGGTATCGTAAGAGGCGACTAAGGGATATCCATCGGGGGGCGCGCAGCAGCGTCCCATTCTCCTACCAGACTGCGATCCCTAACCCGCATGCCCAGCGTGGGGATTATGGGTAATATAATACCCCCCCATCATAAAAACGAATAAGGCGCTTATTAGGGGGAGGCCTGAGTCCAGCAGTGGTTCATTATACTCTGTTGAGATATATACTTATACAGGCAAATATTAGCATAAAATAATTTCCCAAAAATTTTCGACTTCAATGGGACTTGAACCCCTATCCTTCCCTCAGTACAAGAATGTGCTAACCAACTACACGACGAGGTCAAGTGACGTGGGAGTCGAAAATCTCTGGGACTTCATACGGACTCTAGCGCCGTTAGCTCCACCTACAGGGGAAACATTAAAGTTTATCCAATCCTGTTCAAAGACTAAAGTTTACTTTGTTTTGACGAGAGGTGTCGTGTTGCTCAAATATAGGTAAAGTTTTTTGTTATTATAGTGCGTAACCCTCACCCTCATTATTTGATTTCTTCGAAATTTCCTTGACTATGAGGGCTTACGCACTATAATAACTAAAAACCTTTATTATTAACATAACACATAATTTACCCCTTCAAAAAAATTTCTCAAGAGGAAAACTGGACTCCAAAAAAATGAATTCCAGTTTTCCCCCTTAAGGGGGATTTGTCAAGGGGGAAAACTGGAATAACCCCCGTTATGGCCTTACACTCGTAATCCTTAGAAACATTTTACTGGAACCGCATATTAATACGAGTAGCAGACGGCGCGCGGTATACAAGCACAATACAAGCTTACAGCAAGATAGCCTCTCGTTGGCTTACTCTGTGCTTACCGCAAGCTTCAAGCGGGTGATCCACACGCTGTTGCAAGTGGTACCAAACACTTCCCGACCATGTGTAGACAGCGAGCTTACTGTTAGCTATCGGTGTGCGGACAGCGTGCGGTTAGCACGATTAGACCAGGAGACGTGCGGGTGTTGTGCGTGACTGTGCGGCCTATGTGTGCTACATACAACCTAATGATAAGTAAGCCATGTCGCAAAGAGATTTTTGCCCTTATTATGAAAGCTAACTCAGTCATCGATCTATGCTTGAGTAACACTTATGCCTTATAAAATCGTTGCTCAAGCATATATCGACTACTGAGTAAGCTTTCGTATACGGGCCTTTGAGTGGACGTCCTCCTAGCCGAATTTCGACCACGGCGGCCAGTCTCATCGGAGACTAGCCAGATGCGCAGGACATATTATAGTGCACAAGTGTGTGCGCAAACACAGGTGCACGCTCAAATTGCTAGAAAAACCCCAATAACCACTATTGACCCGACCCGGGATTTGAACCCAGGACCATCAGCGGTTGAACAAGCTGACCGCTAGACCAACGAGGCAGTTTGAGTGGATGAACTCTACCGTACCTACTACGAGTATAATAACTATAAGACTCTACATAATAAAATAACTGCTTACCTGCTAGTAAGTGGTAAGCAAACCTCATTTTGTGAAAATGACAGCATAAACAAACTTCGTATTTTATTAGAAAGTCGAATTCTTAGCTTTCTGCTGAACGTTTGGAACTGCGCTGAAAGTGCTAAGGCATGCTCGCACATGATTAACCAGCCATTTCAAAAGATTTATTACCAAAAACAATGCTTGAGCCATTCTCAGCGTAATTTTTAATCACATGGTGTTGGATTGAAACGTTCTACTATCACGCTATAAGCTTGTATTTAATGTAAGGTAAGTCTGTCACGGTCAAGTCTCGGGCGGCAGTTTCATAGGGTTAGGGTAAAAATGTCACCAGGTAAAATTATCATCGTAAAAATCTAGTGTAACTTTGTCATCGCTTAAATTATTTTAATTTAGGTGATCCGATTTTCGTGTCGTAGTTACGGAGTTGTCAGGTACAACTCCGTAACTACGACACGAAAATCGGATCCTGACTATTTAAAATATTTAGTTTTAGAACTACCTATTAACTCTAAAAAAATATATACCTATCCGTGGGGTACCGAGGCTCTTCGGGTTTCAAAAAAATTAAGTATCTGAGCGTCTGGTCGAAGCGACGCGTGACCCGAGAGCTGGTGAGTATCTGGCACAGCGCATCAGCATTGCCATACAGCAGCCAGTGTCTTGGGGATGCGACGACTGGTATTGATATGGATCAGTTGAGCTACCTGTACATTGTTTGCAACAGCCTGCAGTTAGCTCAATTGTTTCAGTGGAAATAGGTGAATTTTATGTTCTAATTTATTTCTATTATTTGACTGTATATTTCTTTATGAATAAAGGTAATAAAAAAAATATATATAAATGGTACAAATATAAACGAAATGTACATAAGACACATGAAAATGTTGATCTATCTGCAGACTGCTGCAAATATTCTAGAGATACCTCAAGTCTGTTTTTACCATCTTGTGAGAAATGAATTGGTTAGCCTGACGAGTAATTTTGTTAATATTTGGACTGAATATCTGAAGAAAACTTTACTGATGAAATAAAAAATTGTTATAACTGTAGAATTTTACCTATTTTACAGATAAAGTTTTTAGTGGACGAGATAGGCTTATCACAAAATGAATGCCTATTTTTTCCTCTACAATTAGGTAAGTACCTAATCTAGTGTGAATAAATTTCATCTTACTGTTATTATTCTTAAATTGATGTAAGTAATTAGTAAATACACGGTGTACTAAAAGTACCAAGGTGTACTTGTACACCTTGGTACCTAGTACAATAATCGGCAAGAATAAACTAAAACGATTAACGTAGTTAGCGCATAACGTGAAATCAACTCTCTGCTGCGTGACAAATAATTTGTAACCCTGACATAGGTAACCTCAGGGGCGTTTTATTTGAGCTAACTGGCTCCACAAGGTTAGAATTTAAAATACCCTGCGACCATAACGAGGCCCTCTAAAAAGGTAAAGTGGCCAGAATGCTGGCTGCATTGTAATGCCCGGTTTCTAAAAAATAAAAGCCTCTCTAAATAAAGTAGAATTTATCTATTGAAATAATTAAACCACGGCCACGCGGCGAGATGCAGATGGCGGAACGAAGGCGCCTAATTCTGCTAATTAATCGCTTTACTATGACTCGTATCCTCGCAGAATCGTCAGGTTGGATCTGTAGATGAAATAAACTCTAGATATTGCTTGCGGTGCTGTTTCCACGGAGAGATTGATAAACAGGTCTCATCCTTGAACTTTTGACGCGCGTCCCTCAATCTGTAGCTTCAGCCATCAAACAAACAATCTGTAGCTTCTTTCATCTAAGGCTAGGCGCAAACGGACCACCGGCCACAGCCACAAGTGGTTGTCGCGCGCTACCGCCACATTTGCAGCAGTCGCGGAAGCGCGCGACAGCCACCGGTATTCGGTAGCGACCACATTACATTGACACGTGCGATGCGTAGGACGCCTAGCGGTTTAATGATTGAGTCAGTGGCGAGAGTCGGCGTCTTGCGTGACGCGCAGCGGCGTCAAGTGGTGAGTCGCGGACACTCCTGTAACGAGGGAGAAGAAGCGTGTAAACAGCTTGCCGCTCGCCACCGGTGGCTGTGGCCGGTGGTCCGTTTGCGCCTAGCCTTACGTAGAATACCAAAATGCGTCATAATGTGACGATAAGAATCTAATAAAGAACTCAATGGTAATTAATTTCAACAAAAATTAAATGTGGTTGCTTGACATGTTTCTATAGTGTAAATGAATATTATGAGTAGAATAATGTATTATGTTTCGACTATGATTGTTAATTAATGATTTTTTTGATGAATTATTGTTAACTATTATCTCCAAAACTACTGAAAAGATCAAGATGAAATTTGCCGTACGTTTAGAGCAAAGCCTAACTTAGCTACTTAATATACCGAAAATACGCGTGCGAAGCCGCGGGCAGAAGCTAGTATACAATAACTAGCTATTGCCTCACAAGAATTTGACTACCGCTTACATCAGATAGTATTTTGTTTATTCTGCGAAATAAAACACATCTATTCAACAACTTTTTATAAACACAAAGTTAGAAATAGGAGTTTTATCGCTAAGTTTTCCCAGCTGGGAATCGAACCGGCAACTTTAGCGGAGGAAACTTGGCAGACTATCAGCAGACATGAATAACAATGTACAAGTGTTCGTAGTTTCAGCTGTTCGTGTTTGTTTGTCGAGGCATGGTCGAGGCGTACAGTCATTTTGTATTGTGTTATGTTGTTTTTATTGAGTGGTAATGGACGTGGTCGAAATGTAACTATGAAGGTACCTATTTAAATTATTATTGCGAAGATTTTATCGACAGCTCAAAATATATATTCTAAAAGCAATATTAACCGTTTATTTCGGTGACAAAAGGCCGTATTAAAATTAATTTAATATACTAAAATGAAACCTATTACTTAGAGAACTATGGAATGAGGAAAGAATACCTTTCTCCTGGAACTGGAGACTACACGACTACAGGTTTTAGTATTGTCTACTAATATTATAAAGAGGAAAGATTTGATTGTTTGTTTGTTTGTTTGTATCGAATAGGTTCCAAAACTACTGGACCGATATGAAAAATTCTTTCACCGTTAGGAAACTTACTTTTCAGGGAGTGACATAGGCATATACATATTTTATCCCGGAATTCCCACGGCAACGGGAACTACGCGGGTGAAACCGCGAGGCGATCGTCTAGAAGTCTATTAAACAGAAGCAGCGGTACTACAAAAAAGTAAGACATCTGTTGAGCGCATCTTTAACAAAACGTTACCACAAAACTGCGTTTTACGACGGTTTACAGTTAGACACGGCTTAGACATAGTTTAAACGAGAGTTAAACTCTTGGTTAACACATGTTTAACAGTTTAGACACTGTTTAGCTAACCGCTTGTTGGACCAGTGTTTACGTTGGTTTTTGTAGTACCGCTGATAGATTCCATTTTCAATTAAATTAATTTTAATATAGGGTCTTTTGTCACCGAAATAAACGGTTTATACCTATTATTCTAAACACAAACGCGATTTCTAAACGCTCCTTGGTGTGGACAGTGCCGGATTAAGACTACTTGATGCCCTAAGTCCACGCCTGTGACAGGGGGGCCCCCACTGTCCGTAGTTTAACTAGTACCTACCTATCGACAAAAAAACGTATTTCATTTATAATGAAACAGATCATTACGTACCTTAGAATATGTATGAAGGATTAAAGATATACGTGGAGTAGGTATTACATACAATGAAAACCAAAGATTTTTTTATTCATTAATTAAAATGCGACTTGCGACTTTTTTGGGCATTAAATTCGCTGAAAATAGTTTTTAACTTCAACGTTTGCTTTATTCATTGCTTCAGAATTTCAGTTTCATTATTAATATTCGATGCAGACTGAAATATTTGAGCGGAGGAACTCAATATTACTCAATATCAGGCATTTCATGTATTTTGCCTTCAGCTATATGCTCAGTTATGCCAACAGTTCAAACTGTTTCATGCAATATGTAACTTACCTATGATTCTTTGAATGGTTTCATATATGTACGTAGCGTCTCATTTCGAAGCGAATTTATTTGACGGCCCAATCAATGTCAACAGTTCTGTAATTTTCGAATGAGAAGGAACACAGGTAGGTACCTAAGTAAGTCCACAATGTTGGCATGGCAAAGGGCATATACTCCAGCTAAATTCGATATGAAATGTTTGTAAGCAAACAAAAAACGGCCTAAAAATTATGTCTGAATCTCAATGCCAAGCATGTGATAATGATGTGATGATCACATCATTCATCATCATTGTCATTAGTGTACAAAAATTTCACATCGAATGAGGCTAACCTATAGTCATGGCGAGCCGAGGCTTGTACAGAAAGGCTGTCAAATCTGCAATCACTAGACGCTTTAGATGACTCGGGTACTAGTATAGTATTATAATATCTGCGACTCGGGCATGACATGACGTATGGACTTGGGTCGATCACGCTGAGAAATAAATATATAATTATTCCGCCAGTCAGTTAGATTATCAGAAGATATTGAACACGTATTTTTTCTTTTGCTGATTAAACAAAAAATGATGAAGATATAGACAGTTAAAGTTCCGCGTGACGTCACACCTTGCGACACTTTATAGCAAGGTGTCCCCCTCTTCCAAACTTTGACGCGCTTTATTTTTATCATTTTTTGTTTGATTAACAAAAGAAAAATATGTGTCCAATATCTTCTGATAATCTAACTGACGGACTAGATAGAATAACATTTTTTTGACCCAGGACTTCCTATGAAATCGTATAACATCGCACACGTCTTTTATACACTTGTGCGCTGAGTCGAACAAATCGTCAGAATATTTATCTTTACGTTCGGTATTCCCGAATCCCCGAAGGTCTTCGTGACTTTGATTGCGAACCTTTTACATAATTTAATAACTGCGTAACCTGGATAATTAAATGAGGACTTCCACGAAACGAATTTTCATTCAACATAAGTCACTAATACATATTTGTTAGGCATTGAAGAAAAATTCATGTTGAATAAATACAATAAATACAAATACCAAAAGGGTCAAAAATATATTCGAACCTTTTGGTCCGCGGTAATTCTGTCGAGTGTTTTAGTGACAGGAGGGTTACCGCATACCCACTCGGATTTCGCTACCGCTCTGGGTAGCGAATACCGGGTTTGTCTGATCAGGCATTAGTGTAAACAGGTTAAGCTTGTAAGTTTGTTTATAATGGATAATAAGTTAGGCTCCTTCCCATCTCGTAACCTTCCCTCCTCGTAACCATTTTAAAACAAATGAAGAATTTTTTTATGTTTTTAGTGTATAAATACTTAATAACAGGTGAGCGATCAGTAATAACAGGTGAGCGAAGCCGACGGCAAAAGCTACTCTGAAATACGATTTAAATATTGAGAATTGTTTGTTATGGCCATAAAATTAGGCCTTAAATTGAATTCATTTAGTGCATTTCAGGAGCCCGGGTTGCAATTTGGGAGTACGACTTGACCACTGACAAGTCAGCGGTAATAAACGAAAACATTTTCCGTTTAGTTTATGTTACGTAATACTATAGTTATTCTGTATATTGTGCAAACCCATAGCCACTCAGTATAGACAACAAAATGCTGGACATTATTTTCAATAACACCGACAGCCATCCAAAGCACTCTACTTTACATACCAAAGGGGAAATAGCAATGTCTCCGTCGCTTGCACATTGCTTTTATTGAATGTACCATCGGGTTACCTCTTGCTCCTCTTGCTCCTGTTTGTACAGAAACAAGGACAGAAATGCGATGCAAACATGATATAAACTGGCACATATGGGCTAGATAAAACGTTCAAAGGTTGCGTAACCTTCTTGGTTTGATTCACAGGGAGTGGATTGTAAAATAACTCTCTGAGTAAAGTCTAGCATTTTACTCAGTCGTTTTAAAATCCAGTGCAAAAAGTCCGAGATTTATATTTTAGATTTCAATAACGTTATTTTTTAGAGTTACAAAAAAAGCACTTAGACAAGTAATATTTTTATATCATAAATTATTCTCAAATAAGAAATAAGGTGCTATTGATTTTCTCTTAAGTTCAATTTTTTGTCCATTGAGGATGATGTCCTCCAAGCCGAATTTCGACCACGGCGGCCAGTCTCATCAGAGACTAGCCAGATGCACTGGACATATTATAGTGCACAAGTGTGTGAGCAGAGACAGGTGCACTCTCTATTCCCTCACTCTCGGGAGGGAATAGGATGGGACGGCAGACCGACACAACCGGGGAGACGTCAAGCGCAGGACCAACGGCTTAACATGCTTTCCGAGGCGCGGATTATATTGGCCATTGATCATGATGACTTTGGTTTATCCAAATTCATGCCAAGACCGATACATCGGGAGGCTGAGGCTAGGCCGTCCAGCATCTGGTTCAGCTCCTCTAGCGACTCCGCCATTATAACTATGTCTTCAGCAAATCGCAGGTGTGAGATGTAATTGCCGTTTATAGGGGTATTGACATAAACGGCGATTCCAGTCCTATATCTTCCAATGCGCTCGTGAACAGTTTCGGGGATATGACTTCAAAATTCGTAGAATAATGTAAAATTAAAACTATACATTTATGCAAAAGTTTCAAAGAGCATTATATAACAAATTTGTATAGTAAAGTAGTTCAGGCTAAATAAACAACTACTTAAATATTATATCCACAAAATTTAAATATTTGCAAACATTTCCTTTGAAACTCCAGATATAAATTTTAACATTTCAGATATATTTACCTACCCACTACAGGAGGTTTTGATACGAAATCGGAGCCGTCATATGACGCACGTTATATTTTGTAACAGAACAGAGCTTTAAAAGATTCGGTGGATATTACAAATGCATTTAGATCGTTTTGTTTTTAAAATAGCTTTGTGTGATTATGAATTTTATAAGCGAACCAAAAATTCACTGGTTTTACCTACACTGGTAGATACCATGTTTTCTAAATACAAAAAAACACATTACATCAAATACAGACTGTATGAATGCTTTTTAATTTATTTGTAATTCTTTGCTTTCAATAAGTATTCATCGCATCGACAAAAAATAGCTACGATGAGAAACAATGTAGGTACACAGCACATTAAATCCTATTTGTACGTTCTTCATTTTCCAGCACCGCTATTTACAAAACGTGTCTTTAATCCACTTTGCTCCACATCACCAAGTAATTCTGCTCTCCACTCCCCATCTCAGTAATTTGAATACTTAAAAGGGAGAAAACCATAAATTATCGACAAATTCAAGGAATATTGGCAGAATCGTAAATCTTTGAATTTTTCGCATTATATCCTGCGAGTTTTTAACTTTAAGGAATATAAAAATATTGTGTTGCTTTAAATTCTGTTTGGTCTATATGTAGTCATACGATCTTTGGTCTATACCTCTTTATACAGGGTTATTGATAATTCACTGACACTATGTGTACTGCAGGTTCTGCCCATCATCACGAACACGTTCGCGAAGACGCCAGGTCTTAATTCTCAAACATAGTATTGATAGTAGGTACCCCCTCTATTCATTCGTAGCGATGTCCCGGCAAAAAAGGCGTATTGTATATTGAACAATTTGGTCTACAAACACCAGTGCCATAAAGATTATATACAGTGTGTCTGGTTACCGGTGTCGGAGACATTGTGGGGGTGAAGTACGGTAAATTTTATCGACAAATCACTATCACTATTTTTTTTTCTCGCTCCCTGATAAAATGACAGCCATTTTGTTTTCTTTTGCCTCGAAGCACGGGTGCTTGTATTGTTTAAGCTATAGCTACCCATGCAGAGGTTCTAGGAGGACGATAGATAACTCATTTGATTGCCAATAATGTAGACAATAAAGCAATGATAACATTGTTGCATTTTCTATTTTATAATAGAAGAAAAGAGAATTTATAAAACAAAAAAAAGTTATTTTTTCAACATTTTTTTAAAATCTTTAGCTTTTTCATAAAATTGAAACTGTCAAGCTACATGTTTTTTGTTTTTGAACGATAGTACAGAATGTGTGCTTCAAAATAAGTCATGCATCTTAGCCCTGAGTAAGATAGTTGGCTGGAATAATGGAAATCTTCCATTTCTGTTAACTTTCGTCAGCGAAAAATACAAAACTTAACAAAAATTTATCTGACAGCGCGCCCTTTTTTTTCAGTTTCAGCACGTCCTTATCTACAACAAAGCACAGAATTGTCTATGGATACGCAATTCCTCGAAACCGTGAGTCCAGTTGCTTATTAGCGGGATATTTAAACATTCAAGGGTCAGATTCAAATCGTCATAACTTCTAAACTATCTTACTCAGGACTAAGATGCATGACTTATTTTGAAGCACACATTCTGTACTATCGTTCAAAAACAAAAAACATGTAGCTTGACAGTTTCAATTTTATGAAAAAGCTAAAAATTTAAAAAAAAATGTTGAAAAAGTAACTTTTTTTTGTTTTATAAGTTCTCTTTTCTTCTATTATAACATAGAAAATGCAACAATGTTATCATTGCTTTATTGCCTACATTATTGGCAATCAAATGAGTCCTCTATCGTCCTCCTAGAACCTCTGCGTGGGTAGCTATAGCTTAAACAATACAAGCACCCGTGCTTCGAGGCAAAAGAAAACAAAATGGCTGCCATTTTATCAGGGAGCGAGAAAAAAAAAATAGGGATAGTGATTTATCGATAAAATTTACCGTACTTCACCCCCCCCAAAGTCTCCGACACCGGTAACCAGACACATTGTATAAAAGACATGTTTATAACATCTGCATCACTACAATATATTACCGGAAGAATTAAAAGAAGTAAATGGAAATATTATTTAGGAATAATTTAAGAGGATGGCTACTTGAAAAGTGTTTTTATACGGTGAACGAATATAGAACGAATATGGTAATTTGAATTGTAACTTACATGACTAATATAATTTAATATAATTATAATAATATGACTCGCATAATATTTGCACGCCTGCGTGCGGACTGAATACAATGACTAAACTAGTTATAAGATCTGACATATTGTATAAATTTTTTTTAGTAATCAATAATACTTTATTCGCAAAGAAAATTATAATTTTGTATTCTTGCAAATGAACTATTTGATTTGATTTCAATAATCGTTCTTTAGAGAGGCTTTAGTTGAAACTAAGCTTAAAACTCCTGTGCCCTGAATTAACAGTGGGCGCGGGAGTGGGAGATCCATCTTAAGTAATTTGCTCTTAAGTAATTAGGTTCTGGACAAAGATGTTTTTCATATCGTATCAAAGGGTATTAAATTTTTTTTTCAAGAATTAAGTACGGGCGTCTTTACGAACGTGTTCGTTGTGAGCAGCACCACCTGCAGCTCACAGTGTCAGTGAATTAGCAATAACCTTGTGTAGATATTTATAAATAAATAAATATATAATGCTGCACAATTCACACAGCATTATCTAGCCCCAAGCTAAGCAGAGCTTGTGTTATGGGTACTAGATAACTGATATAATTGATACAATACACTACCTACATAGATAGTTTTTTTTTTAATATACTTACACTTATTTCAGCCAGAATACCCTGAACATATATCTGCAGATCGTTCAAACATTTGTCCGGAGGCGGGAATCGAACACGCAACATCCTGCGTCGCAGGCGGACCTTCGCCCGCTGCGCCACGGAGGTCGTCAATTCAAATTATGTTTTGATGTCAATTCAAATGTTGCTGAAACTAAACTAAACAAAACAAAGACAAATCTAAAAATGGCGCCGTCCCTTTCATAACTATCGAATTAAACAGGATGGCATCATTTTTAGTGCTGTTATATCAGTTTAGTTTAGTCGTTGCGACATCAGAATTGACACCATTGTCAAGAAATCTGTAGGAAAATCTAAGATGATAAAGTATAATGCAATTATATCTCAGAATAATCAAAAGGAAAAACGATTTGAGGAGGCCAAACCTCCATTAATATTTAAAATGATTTTAAAGCTGTTTTGAAGCAATTTTCCTGAGTAGGAATTAAATAAAAGCCAAAGGAGACCCTTTCCTTTGTCTTTTGAAACAATTACTGTAATAATACCCTCCTTTCTTGTTTTACTCTGGTGCTTGGTTCTTAATCGGGGCTCTGGGCCATACTACACTCGGGGCACTTTGTATTATTGTGCCTGCTAGATTCATACAAATTCTAGGATCTTCGCAATGATTTTGAAGGAACCCCCCCCCCCCCAACTGGGCAGCGCGGAGGCGTCGGAATTGTGTCTTATAAAAAATAAATATAAATGAAATTATGACTAGACTAGGCAATAGCTGATGTATGTGCTCAATGTGCTCATGTGCTTACTGACATAGAACCTAGGAAAAATGCATTTGTGGTACCTAGTACCTACCTACCGCATCTAAGGCGTCGCGGGTCTTTGACCGTAGCGGTCAATGACCCGCGACGCCTTAGAAGGTGTTGTGCGTTATATTATAAGGAGATGTGAGCAGGCACGTTAGCTACAGTAGATTATTTTTAATGACAATAAGCATACGGAAGCACATTAATATTTTACAGAAGAATAGTGACATACACCAAGTCAATACTAGAATAGGGCTGCCATAAATGCTGATACGCCGACCGGGACATTTAAAACAAAAATAGGGTAAATCATGGATTATTTAAAAACTCGGGTATTATTTAAGAAACTTTAATCATAAAACCAGCGAAGTCAACTCTTCTTACCTACTCTACGTTCTCGGTGACAATTTTCTTTGCCCATTCATATTTTTCGGTAGATTTGACCTTTTTCAGTAACTCCTTTTCCCCTTTAACGTAATTATAAAATTCTGTACACGTCATTTTATAATTATAAACGCATTGAATGATGCTTTCGACAGTGCTCACACTGAGTGAATTACGTTCTTTCGTCCACTGTGATGAAATTAACGAAAACACTCGTTCCACATGAGCATTGTGGCCTGGGATTGCAAAAACATATTGACACATTTTAAGAAGATTTGCTTTTCTTTCTCTTCCCCCTTGAGAATTGTGTGCATGCCGGGACAAATGACTTGATGGCCGGGACACCGGGACACAACGCTTCAAAACGGGACATGTCCCGGTGCACCGGGACGTATGGCAGCCCTATACTAGAAGCAAAAACGAGTTAGCGCTTCCTAAATTTAGACTGACTAAAAGCAGCAAGTCATTTCTAGGAAATTGTATTCGTTATTATAATACATTACCAAATAGTGTTCTTGAGCTGACTGAAAGACATTTTAAAAAACATATTAAATTTGGTCTGACTAGGGGAGCCTACTATTCCTACGCCGAATATACAGACGACAAAAACGCATGGACACCCTCGAATAAGGTGCATTCGTAACATAGTTAAGGAAATATTTTATTAATGACAAGGCCTCTATACAGCCGCTAAATGTACCTATGCAATTCATTAGTTTCACTTATTATTATTATTATTATTTTGTGTTTTGTCACCGTATATTCATTTTCTGACAAGGCCTGCATACAGCTGATAATCTTGTTTTACAATTGTATTTGTATATTTATTCTATAATTCTATACAGGGTTATTGGTAATTAGACCGGATCCTTTTAGGGGGTGATGGGGGAGGCCATTTGCAACTATTTTGACCCTATATCGTATTATGCAAAAGTTAACCATTTTTGAGATATTCGCAAATTCTTAATTTTTTGGGAAAACCCTGATTTACGTCTTCAAAATTAAATTAAAAAAAAAGTGATCATCCAATTCAAATTTTAGTGACTGATTTAGATAGCCTGAAGTCTAATTATTAATAACCACTAACACAATCGTATGAATCTGTACCCATATGGAAGCTAAAGGACATGTTTATAAAAACAAAGTTTATTTTTTTTGTAAAGTCCTTACAAAAACCCCATTTAACAAAAAAATACTCCAGTGAATTTGATCGGCATGTTATTTAAAAAACATCTACACATCTTTAGCTATCCAAAGAGGTATAAATCAATGCACTTTGTAACATAATTGCAGAAAAAAGGATAAACCATAAGCAGGTAGTAACTTCCAATAAATCAAACTATGAATTTTGTAAAACAAACAAAAAATTTATTACTATCAAAACAATTTACTATTTAATTTACAATTTACATTATTAATTTACAATTAACAAATTTTAATTTACAATTTACAATTCGTTTTCAAAATGTCCACCTCTATTCCGTATGCAAAGCCGCATACGATGGCGTAACTCAGTTTTAACAACCCTTGTTGTCAAATTTATTTTCATTTTTTCGGCAGCTCTTATTATTCGGCGTCTTAATTCATCCACTGATGAGATAGGTGACGTCAAATCGTCATAGACTAGGCTCTTCATATGACCCCAAACATAATAATCACATGGGGTAAGGTCGGGACTCCTTGCTGGCCATGGAATACTACCTCCTCTACCAATCCATCGGTTCGGAAAATGCTGATTGAACCATTGACGCACACTAGTCCTGTAGTGAGCGGGGCAGCCATCATGTTGGTAAATCATACCTTGGCGTGTTGCTAATGGTACCTCACTACGAAGGCCAAAAACTTCGTTTCTTAAAAACTCTTCGTATGTGTCACCATTTAAATAATTAGGCAAGAAATAGGGACCAATTAAATTATCATCAATTATTCCCATCCATACATTAAGTGAGAATCGTCTTTGCGACCCTTGCTCTTTCTTTTTATTGGGATTAAGATCAGCTTTTCTAGACCAAAAATGAATATTATGGTAATTTGTGATTCCATCTTGATCAAACTTTGATTCATCCGTCCATAATATTTTTCTGAAAAAATTAGGGTTCTCTATGTCAGCATTTAGCATAAATCTGCAAAATGTTATCCTGTTAGCGGGATCTCCGTCTTCTAATACTTGTACAGGGGTTAAATGGTACGGATAGAGACCTGCTCCATGGACCGTATGCCAAACTTTCCATTGGGTTACACCGAGTCTTTGAGCAACCATGTTAGTTGAAATGGTAGGATCCTCTTCAAAATGACGAATGATTTCTTCTTCGTCCTCCGTTCGATGAACATGCGGTCGGCCGGCGTCACTTTGTCGTCTCTGAACACTGCCAGTCTCTCGAAGTCGCCGATATGTATTATCAAATACACTTTCATGAGGTAACCGGCGCTGAGGAAACCGAGACTGATACTCTGCCCGTGCACGTGTAGAGACACCGTTTGCATAACCACAACAAAACAGTATATCCGCATATTCTTCGTTTGAAAAGTCTCGAGGAGGTGGTAGGATGCGTGGCACTGCAGCCATAATTGTTGATAAATTAAATCTTTTATTACTTCACCGGTTCGAAAAATGCGAGAAGAAAAACTATTCGAATTTCATTTGTCATGCGTTTAGCGGGAGATTTCGGCGGTTATTTTCATTGCAGGTCAAACAACAAAAAGTTTTTACTCCGCCATGATATCAGCCTATTCTGTTTTCGGAACAATAATTCAAAAAAAGAACTAAGTGAAAATCGCGCAAGCAAAGCCCAAGTCCAAGATGTTGGTAAAGCAATGTATCCAAACTTATTCACCAGCTAAGTCATTACATTTACCCGTATTTTTCTGCAATTGTGTTACAAAGTGCATTGATTTATACCTCTTTGGATAGCTAAAGATGTGTAGATGTTTTTTAAATAACATGCCGATCAAATTCACTGGAGTATTTTTTTGTTAAATGGGGTTTTTGTAAGGACTTTACAAAAAAAATAAACTTTGTTTTTATAAACATGTCCTTTAGCTTCCATATGGGTACAGATTCATACGATTGTGTTAGTGGTTATTAATAATTAGACTTCAGGCTATCTAAATCAGTCACTAAAATTTGAATTGGATGATCACTTTTTTTTTAATTTAATTTTGAAGACGTAAATCAGGGTTTTCCCAAAAAATTAAGAATTTGCGAATATCTCAAAAATGGTTAACTTTTGCATAATACGATATAGGGTCAAAATAGTTGCAAATGGCCTCCCCCATCACCCCCTAAAAGGATCCGGTCTAATTACCAATAACCCTGTATAAATAACCTCTACTTTAAAATGTTAGAAAATTTGACGTTACCAAGTGTTCCAATGTATGTACCTATGGTTTTTTAATAAATGAACTGAACTTAAATGACCTGAACATCAGTCATTGCCTTGTCTAGTGGTCATTTTGTATTTATTTATTTTTTCGAAAACTAAAAGTCGGGAATACCTATAGGTACCTACTTATTGAAAATATTTTCTGAACCAAATCTGAAAAGTTTATCTTTGAATCTAATGATAAATGTATGTTTTTATGTATGTAGGACCATCCCCTAGGGAGTTCATAGAACCATACGATAGACCTGAATGGCTAGTATAAGTGTGCACAACCAAAACGAAAAAGTTTTTTTACTACCTTGCCGATTTTTTTAAGTTGTAAAAGTTAACTACTAAAATGAAAGAAAACACTCAAAATCATTCAAAAGCAATAACCGAGTTGATAAGAAATTATTGAATCGTCTTCATACACCGATAAGTAGTTCTTCTCTATCCGTAGGAAGGAAACGAAAACTTTTATAGCTTCGAAAACTATGCAAAACTTATTTTAATGTCTCTGCAGTGGGTGAATCAACGAGGAACTACCAAAATTATATCAAAGTGCTTTATTTCCTTTTGTTAGACCATAAAGGACTCTAGGACACAATAAAATAAAAGCAAAATAGAACGTTTGAAAATAAAACAAAAGACGAAGTAAGTAGGTAGTTCAAAATAGAAAGAACCTTCCGATTTCGATTTTTCTTCTTAACAGGTAATAAAACTCAAGTAACCTCCAACTACCTCTTCTCACTCAAGTTGTAAGCACCGTGATTTATGACTGCAATTAGCTCGTTCCTTCTACTAGTGCTTTTTACGGCTATTTATCCACGGTCAGTAGATTTCTGGGCCGCGGTGCGGTAAGGCACGGCATTACGGCTCAAACGTTAGCAGTTGAAATTGAAACATTAGGGTGCGCCTTCACAGCCTGGCTTTGGACAATCCGCACTGGAGCCTCATCAATGGTTTGCCATAAAAGATCAGCACCGCACGGAGCAGACTGTCCGCAGTGGGGGAACGCTGCAGATATTAATACCGTATTTGTGCTGCAAAAGAGGGCTGTTCGTGCAATTTAGAATCCCTGCGCGATAAACTCAAAGAAATAAACCTAATGACAGTACCATGTCAATATATTTATGAAAACTTGTTGTACACTCATAGAAATATAAGTCAGTTCCTTAAAAATAGCGATAAACATAACTGGTTAAGCCGTCATCAGGAGGTCTAGTGTAAAATATGAATTACGAAGTTGACTGATAATGGAACGCTTGAAGCAAAAAATGCAGTAACGTAGGCATTGTCAGCTACACAAATGATAGAAAAAACATGAGTACCTACAAGATTAGCTGATCCTTTTTTTCGAGAGCCTTACAATGAAAACTATTGTAACATGTATTTCTTAGAGATCCGAAACGAAAGGTGTCACTTGGTGACGCGTTTGAAGCAAATTGGCGGTAAGGTTGTTTCGTGCGATCCGGCACGCGAAACTTCGTATTTCAGGTTTCATAGTAGGCCTACTATGAAACCTGAAATACGAAGTTGAGTGGAGGCCTCCAGAGCCAGAGTTCAGTTTGACGTTAGTATCGAGTAGTCATCGTGTCTCAGTTTTGTATGGAGTCTGCGCAGTGCCATGTCCGTTCGCTAGAGGCTGTACCATATCTCATAGAAAAATGAGACGTCACACTGACGCCTCGATAGCATCGTCAAAACAAACTCAGGGCTGCGGCTTCCATAGCTCCGTTTGCTTTGGGGATAGTCCAGTTTTAAAATGAGAAATTGATGATTTTATTAGTGAATTGCTATTTCCCAATTTTATAGTTGCAGGGTTTGATAATCACTTCTTTCCGGCTCATTTCACTCTGAATATTGTTGGTAATTCCGCACTTTATACAGTTTTCTCTTCGGCATAAGATTGTTTTTAGTTCGATGTTTTATAAAATACAATAAGTTGGTAATAAAGTAAGCTAGAAAAGGTAGGACATAAATTATAGAAAATTTTCAAGAATAGGTTTTCAACAGCACAAGATGACGAAGTTTCAGAAAAGAATAGAAAGACTGCAGCAATAAAACCAGTGGGTTAGCTTATTTGACTTTAGTAACGAGAGGAGACCGTGACGTCTTCTTTTAGTATGGGATTTGCGTGGTTCCATGTCCGCACGATAGAGGCGCTGTAACAAATTGAATGGAAAAGGAGGCCTCGTTACCAACGTCAAATAGACTAACCCCGTAGATATATTAATACCGTATAATGATAAGACCACGAAAACAAGAGTTCTACTGAATAAAGTTCCGTGAAATAATGCCTATTATAAATGCCTCTTAGAGGCTTCAGATTGATTTATTTCTATTTCCAGCTTCTCAGAATCCATAGGTAGTTAGAGTTTGTGATGAATTCTGTGAATTTCTGTGCACGCATACAGGATAACAAACGGTGAAGACTGTGAGAGAATAGCTGTTAGGAGTGCAGCGCGGAACAGGAGAAGACTTTTATTGATATAGAATTACGTATAATCTTTTTGAAAGATTCTTTATCTTTATTGACAAAGAAAATAACAATCAAATAATAGAAATAAATAAGAACTAGTATTTACAATTGAAACAATTGAGCTAACTGCAGACTGTTGCAAAGAATCTACAGGTACAATCTTTTGAAAGTAATTGTTACAACGTTTCACATGACATGAAAATTAGTGGGAAAAAGAGGCAAGTTTTGACGTTTGCGAATTGAGAGTGTCAGAGACAAAAATAGGTACCATAGACTAAGTACATATTGAGCTCTATGGTGTGCCGACAAAAGACGGGACTGTCGGTGTAGGGGCGGCCTTACAATAGCAAAGCAACGTTCTATATGCTAATGCATTGAACAATTGAACATAGCTATACCACAGCCTACCTATATGCATACCTTTATGCAGTCGTTTGATGAAGGCATTTTGGCGTGGTTTTGACAGAGCAATCGTGCGGGGGTCAAGGGACGAGACGGGGGAGGGACGCTCCCGAGTTGCACACATCACCGCCTTAGTAACTCGGGACAGTCCTCCCCCCGACCCGTCCCTTGGGCCCCGCACGATTGCCCTGTCGAAACGCCTTCGTCGAACGAATGTATGCATATGTATGCATATGTAGGCTATGGCTATATGCTGCGGTTAAATCTGAGTTGCTCAAACGCAACTCAAATTTAAGCACGTCTCAAGTCGCGAACTATTGACACATTACTATTAAAAACTTTTATACTACACCTGCTCGGAAAGTTGCCTATTCCTTTTCCATTTATAGAATAGAAAGTATATCTTTGCAGGCCTACAGGAAACCGGGAGGAAAAACTCTATGGAATTTCATTTCTCACGTGTTTTAGCGGGAGGAAAAAGTGTATGGAAATCCATTTCTAACGTGTTATTTCTTAATTTCCTAAAAGATCGGCCGGTAGCTATGGTTATTTTCGTTCGGTCAAACGACAAAAAGTACTCCAAGTCCATTAGACCTCCTCCGATTTCCGAACAATATTTTGAAAAAAGAACCCAAAGGCTGGCGCGGTCAATGAGGTTTTACCAACATCATTGGGCGCGATTTCAATTAATTAATTAATTCTGCTTTTTATTTTCCACGAAGGTGTAGTATAAAGCACTATTTATCACTCGGCAGAAAGTGCGATTCCTACCTCGTATGTTTTAAGGCCAAAACGACACACTCGGTAGGAATTGATCACTTTCTCGCCTTGGTGTAAAATGCACTATAGTCACCTCCTGCGGTATTCAAGCAGTGGGTGTGTCAACGAGCGTATAAAATACTGGCAGCTTACAAATCTGTAGGTATACAGGGTTACTGGTCAAGTCAACTTAGATCCTTGAGGGGGTTGTAGTTTTCATCATAACTGACTGATTTGGCTATTAAACACTACCTACACTCAGAACTTAAACGGTTTTGGATACCTATAGGAAATTAAGATTTAAAAAAATGCCCCATTTTTGTATATTTTCCTATGTACTTTTTTGTAATTTGTCGGTCTAGTTCGATTTTTTTTATTTTTGTGTAAAAGATAACTTGCGTTATTATTTTCAACATCTATGGCAGTTTTGTCGCAGATTTACGTTAAAATATCTACGTTTCATCGCTATCCAACAAGGTATAAGAATCTAGAGTGTTGCTCCTTTCGGCTTAGTACACAATGTTGTAGCGCCCTGTATAAAAATCAACAGCGTTAGTCGCTCTAAAACTTAAAAAATGATAGGGTAAAACCTGCGCCGATTACTTAGAGATAACACATTAACAGATAACCTACTTACATACGAAAACTACTACGTTTAGAAGAGTTTTAAAACGTCTGCATACGATAAAACAAGCTGCAGGTTTCTCCTTGCATGTTTTTCTTAAAGCAAGAGCTTGCTATTGCTGTTTCAGTAACTTTTAAGTTCTTTAACTTTATGTTCAAAACAAAACGCTCAGAAGGGGCGTTTTGAAGTTACTTTGTAACAAGTTTTTCTCTCCGTTCTGTCGTGGAACATTAATTTAATTAAATGCTACATAAACTTTGAAAACTGCCTGAGTTTTGCATGTTTTTCGAAAAAGTTGGAAATAACTTAATTTCCTGCAACTCGCCGTTTGATGCACTTCTAAAGTCTGCTTAGTGTTATTTTCAATAAAAGTTTCATGAAAAAAACTGTCTGAGTTTAATTTTCTACGTTTTGATGTTTTGCAGTTCATATGCCAGAAAAAAAGTAAACCGTATCGGATCTTTGAAATTTCGCAAAACGCTATTAAAAATTCACATAAATCCTCTAAGATTTATGTGAATTTTTAATCGACATTTTTATGCAACAATGTGATCTATCAATTCTGTCTCCTTCTCTTCGTCGTCGTCTCTGCCAGGATGATAATAAAATCAATTAGATTATTGGTGGGGGGTACCGAGGCTCTTCAAGTTTTTGAAAAAATGTCTGAGCGACTGATCAAAGCGACGCGTGACCCGAGAGCTGGTGAGTATCTGGCACAGCGCATCAGCATTGCCATACAGCGTGGCAATGCAGCCAGCGCCTTGGGGACGCTTCCGACTGGACTTGATCAGTTGAGCTACCTGTAGATTATTCGCAATAGTCTGCAGTTAGCTCAATTGTTTTTACTAGTTCTAATTTATTTCTAATATTTGATTGTAATTTTCTATATGACTAAAGGCATATTTTAGGTTATTAATGAGGTACAGTATAATCGAACGTACATTATATAAATTAAACTTAATTAGATTCTAAGCTACGTAGGCTAGAAGTAGATTTATAACTATATTTTTCCCTTTTATGGTCATTCAATAGCTTGAATTAGTAACTGTAATGTCTGTTATAAATCAAAATCAAAATCAGGTTGCGGGTTCGATTCCCGCCTCGGGACAAATATTTGTACGATCTGCAGATATTTGTGAAGGGTATTCTGGATGTATTTTAAGTATACTCGTAATAAAAAATATCTATCTATGTAATTATGTTCTAAAAAGCATATCAGTTATCCATAACACAAGCTCTGCTTAGCTTGGGGTTAGATGATGCTGTGTGGATTGTCCAACATTATTTATTTATTTTTGTTGCGATGTACGTATTACGAGTAGATATTATTTCCACTTAAATTGTAAATCTTCTTTTTGTCTTATCTCTTTTTAAATTAAACAGACGGGTCACTAAGGTTTTGTTCATTTTATATTTAAGCAGTTGATTTAAAATTTCTTATGGGCTTAAAGTTAGTAATTAATATAATAAATTGCAAACTTTCACTTCTTAAAATATTAATTAGAGACTATGTCGGTGTTTAATGAAACCCTGTTAAATAAAAAAAAAACACCCATCATTTTATAAACTGTGGTCAAGTACAGTCAACTTAAAAAATTGCGTGGAACATTGATGTTTTTTAAAACTTGTGCACATAAGGTTCAATGAATTCTTATGTTCAGAAAAATTCGTACCTTATGGTTTAATTACAATGTTGGCCGAGGTAATACCGCGCCTTGACTTGCTACAGGATACCCACTCGGATGTCGCTGCCGCACTGGGTAGCGATACCGCGTCGGTCTGAAAGGCCTAGGCGTGAAGATATAAATTTAGTAAAAAATCTAAGCCGTCACCAGAAAGATAACAATAATAATGTACAATATATATAATATTATGTAATTGTAATGTGTATTTTTAAGCAAAAGTAACAGCTTTTAGCTACTTAGTACATAGGTATATTATATAACAGCTTGCAACAGTCTGCAGTTACCTCAATTAGTTCAATTGTAAATACTAGTTGTAAGTTAAGTTTATCTAGGTATTATTTGATTGTAATTTTCAGTGTAAACTCCATTTAACGTCACTCGATGTAACGACGAACTTTAATTTTCTTATCGTGTTCCGCTATCCCCGATAACACCATCAATGGGGACAGCAGGAATACATGTTTATTATTTTTATTGAGTTCCGTTGTCCCTATTGAACCCTATTGACAGTTTCAATGGGGACAGCGGGACTAGATCGTTTTATTCTGATATTATAATTATTTATGTTTTAAATAAATGTATATAGCTTGAACAGACTGACAAATCGGTTGTTACAAACTAACTTCGTTTTTTATGACTTGATTAACATGTAGGTAACCAAGACTCGAGTTCACGAACAGATGGTTATATGTTAAACAGTTGTTTTGACGTTTTTGACACAAGTTTTCATACATTAAACGTCAACGTTAACCGACGAAGCTGCCTAATTGTCGAAATAAGTATTAGTGAACACAGACGTAACTGGAACAAAATTACAATGTTCTTTGAAGTTGGACTCTATTCAGCGACTTTAATTTGTTATCGACTGTACAATACAACAACGACATAGGCCATCGACCCCTGGAATGTAGCCAAATGTAGCCAAACTCTGAGTAATAGCAATTAGCTGTTGATTAAATAGTTTTCAGTTTAAACTCCGGTTGTGCCCCAAATAGCTACGAGTAAGCGTAAGTAAGCGTAAGCAAAACATTCCTAGTTGTGTAGATGGAAATAAAATTCCACACGTGTAAGTGGTTGTCTCCGCGATGATAATTTTCCGTCGAGACAACTAGTTACCAAGCAGTTATGTACCTAGATGAAAATAAAATTCCGCCCAGGTAACTGGTTGTCCCCGCGGAAAATTACTTCCACGGAGTAAACCAGTTGTCTAGTTTGGTACCCTGGGCGGAACAAACCATTTTGTTACATTGGTTGCCAGAGTACACTCAGATCGCATTTTAAAAAGCACCTATAAATGAAAAGCGGAGTTCAGATCAACACCTTACTATCACGGGTTAGTCCCTGAGGGCCCCGAGCCCGCAGGGACCCGGTCTTTAGAGAGCAATTTCGATCAATAATATGAGACATTCTGTTGTTATTTTTTCCATTGTTTTCAACTTGTACTGTTATCATAAAAAGTGCTTACACGTCATTGATATTAATAAAATTCAGCAGTGGACGTCCACTGCTGGACATGCCCTCCCCAAACAAGGGGGGGTTTGCCAGAATCCCCACGCTGGGCAGGCGGATTGGTAATCCCATTAGAGGTGTTAAATGCAGCAGAGGGAACTGCTGCCCTTCCTCTGGTAGGTTCCCTTACTCAGCTCTAACTCTAACGACATTCACGGACTGAGTTATAGGGGTCGATTCTTACGCCGCGACCACCACGGCATACAATATGATATAATTTGGTAAGTCAATTCACTGGCTCATCAGTCCACAAAATGATACCAATAATATACATCTTAATATACATAAATCACGTGTCACGTTGTTTGTCCGCGATGGACTCATAAACTACTAAACCGATTTTAAATTAAATTTGCACACCTTGTGCAATTTGATCCAACTTGAAAGATAGGATAGCTTATTTAGGGAAGGTTTAAAAGGTGAAAGCGGTACGAAGTTCGCCGAGTCAGCTAGTAATAATATAAATATAACTATTTATTTCACACCAAATAAAACAGAAACACAGGACAAGAAATGAAAAATACATTTTAAGTTGCACAATGCTCAAAACCCTATGCCTAAACGTCTAAAACCGCAAACCTTATCGTAATGAACGAAGTCGAATTAATTTGTTTCAATTCCATTCCTACCACTCTGTATAGATACGTACAGCCTCCTCCGATAGAAAATGCAAATAATTTTATAACGTCAGTATTGTCCTCCCGTAAAATTAGCATGTCAGTGCAGGCAAATTGAATAGCAGCCAGTTAGCGATCGTTGGCCGCCGTTAGGCGCCGTTACCGCAACTATTCGTTACCCACTGTTGCCAACCTAACTGCCGGAATTAATGTGCCAGTGTGAAGGGAACTGAAACACTGTTATAAAGATTTAACTAAATTCAAGCCGTTTTTGTTACGTATTCGTGAGTTTCTGGAAAATATGAAGCTACTTCGAATATCTAGTTTCAGATTCGAAATGGATACGAAAAGATCTAGCTAAGTCTGTTAATCATTACAAAACAAGTACAGAATGTGGTCCCCAACACGTAGCAAAAGATCAACAGTAAAAAATACTTAGAGAAAAATATCACACCATTGAAAACAATCGTTGCCGGCCTAATGATTCCAACGTGTACACTGAGAATGAAGTTACCCTATAAATATGTACATGCTGAGCGGACGGGCGCCTAAACTGGTACACGGATGGTTCCAAAATGGGACTGATGTAGGCTGTGGAGTGTATGGAGAGCGACCTAGGTTTGGCTAAAGCATAAACTTAGGTAACCACGCCTCCATCTTCCAAGCAGAGGTATTCGCCATTCTAGAATGTGCCGATATAAATCTGGGAAAGCGCTACACCAATCAAACCATCTACATCAACTCTGACAGCCAGGTGGCCCTCCTAGCACTGGACTCGAAGGTCATCACGTCCAGGCTAGTCGAGGACTGTCTGTCACGCCTAAACGCGCTAGGTTCGAACAACAGAGTCGTCCTACGATGGGTACCGGGGCACGCGGGAGCCAACGGCAACGAGTGTGCCGACGAACTCGCGCGTTCCGGGGCCAAGGGGACTCAGCTGGGCCCCGAGCCGTTCTGTGGCATACCGAAAAGCCTGGCTCTCAGAACTCTCTTGGATTCCTGCTACGAGGAATCTTCCAAGCTCTGGAGGATTTCCTCGGGTATGAGCCACTCAAAATCATTGATAAAAGCCTTCGATAAGCGGTGCACCAACCGAATCCTAGCGCTAAGCAGAAGCAACCTTCGCATCATGACAAGCGCCCTAACTGGACACTGTCGCCTCAACAAGCACATGTTCAAATTAGGGCTAAGCGACACACAATCCTGCAGGTTCTGCGAGGAGGCTGAGGAAACGCCTCTCCATCTTCTAGGAGAGTGCGGAGCACTGATGCAAAAACGTAGCATCCATCTGGGCAAGCACCTGCTTAGTCCAGACGAGCTAAAAGACTCCACCCCGAAGAAAATCCTGCAGTTCCTAGCAGCTGCAAGGGTTAGCGGCGAACTGTGAACGCCGCTGCTTCGAGGCTGAACATACAAAGTGGCGATAGGCACAATAGGCCTATCATGGCCGCAGTGATACGAAAGCCACCAAAAGCAAATAAAAAAAAAAAAAAATACCCTATGAATAAAGTGTCAACTTATGCGCCACTATTTTTTTTGCCAACACCCGCTTTATTTAGATTTTAACCATGACATTGCAAATTCCATAATTCGTTGAACATAACGATGCTGTTCACCTTGAAAAGGTTACAGCAGTATTTTTTGTATAAATTCCTGAACACTGCATAAGTAACACCTTGCCTCAATGCAAAGGTTGCATGTTCACTGCGTTATGAATAAAAATTAGTCTGGCTTAAGATGACACGCTTCAACGCTGCCCTATTTTATACTCTTAGCCTTCAATATGTATGAATTCTAGAAAGATGTCATGGGCCATTCCATTGTTTAAGCTAGCTACAATCAAATTTTGTCAATTTTTTTATACCAGAAATGACAAAATTCAACTACCGATAGGCATTACCAAAGATTATCTACTAGGAACATCCCTAAGTCGTCATTGACTGACGGATCAGAGGGCGAATGTAAAGTACCTACTCCGAATAATTACGCAAGAAATTCAAATGGAACAACCGCTTGTGAAGTCTGGGTTTTACATAGTTTATTGACAACATCGTTTAGTACCTCACCAAAGTCTCGAAATATTTTGTACCTTTGAATCTTCATTAGTTTTGCAGAATTTTGTAGAGAAAATATTTTCTCTAAGATAAATCTTATAGCATTGAATTTCATTAATGCCGAGAGATTGATGTCTTTCAAATCGAGTGCTTTCGAAAACAGTGTTATTCGCATTCGAAGTTAGGGACAGGTTGCGTGTTATGATTCCATCTAGATTAAATGCTAATACGTGGGAAAACAAACTTGCACTTACCTTGCCCACTATGTACTATACAGTGTGTCCCACGGCCATGGGACATGGAGGTCAAGTAGGTACCTGAAATATTGAATTATTGAATGCTACTAATTACCGGATAAAGCAAGTAATTTTTCAAAGTTCTGTGAATGCAATTTACGGAATATCACACTACTATTACAAATGCGAAAGTTTGGATGGATTGATGTATGGATGGATGTTTGTTACCTCTTCACGCCAAAACTACTGAACGGATCGGGCTGAAATTTTGTATACAGATAATTATAATCCTGGAATCAAACATAGGCTTTTTATCCCATAAATCAGTTCCGATGGGATAGAAATCACCTTTTAACGTTTCCATAGAAACAACGCGTGCGAACCCCCGGGCAGAAGCTAGTTGCATATAAATTAACAACGGGACGTTTACCATGATTTAAGTTTTGAGATTTTCAATATTTCGGTGCAGTTTCAGGGAATACTGAAGGCACTGCGAATGAGTTTTTATTGGCAGATATAGGTACCGATCTATCCTGATTTTTTGTCTTTTGATACGAAAGTTACTACTACCACCGGTTTCATTCTCGAACGCAACTCGATTACGACACACAACACTGACGGTATCAGGACGCAGCCCGGTTGGTACGTCACTTCTTCGGTTTTTGCACATTCCCACAACAGGGTTCCAGGTTCCGGATGGTTGGAAACCTTCTTCTCTGTTGAAGTTCCTGTGTTTAGTCTCTATGGCCTCCTGTAGCAATCTTGGTTAGTGTGGAATTTTACTCTGTTGAGATTACTTTTGGATTGTGTAACTCGATCCAGTAGTGAATCAGTTATTCCGTGATCATGGCGTATGAAACTGTGCCGAAATATTGAAAACCTCAAAACTCAAATCATGGTAAATATCTCGTTGTAAATGACTTTAGTGTTGCAACCAGTGTGTAGTAACCATGATGGATTTGAATGTTTTATTGTAGATTGTCTTATTTAAAAAAATATAGAAATGTTTACTTTCTATACACTTCCTATCTCTAAAATTTCTAAGACTTGCCCTCTCAGTTCCATGACCGTGGGACACACTGTATTCTGTGCTACAATGGTATAGCCATAACCCAATTACCGAACAAATGACTCTGACCTTTCGATAAACGCAATCACCCTTGAATTTTCGAATCAATTACTTATGCTAATTTATATGCTGAAGGTTATTATGTCAAAGTAAAGTAACTTTCTATGCATTTCCCTAGGTAGCTACTTATTTTAATCGAGTTCACATAAATGCAAGACTTAAACTTGAGCCTCGATCTATGCTTGAGTTGAATGGTTCCTTAGACGTAGCGTCTCATTTTGAAGAGAATTCATTTGACGGCCTCAATGTGAGTTTATGTTATATAAAACGTTACTCAAGCATAGATGGATAACTGAGCAAGCAAAGGCAAAGTATCTGACTAATGAATGATTGTGGCCAAAAAAATACTATACATTTTATCTTTTTCTTGATGCGGGATCGGTTGACTAAACAAATATAATAAAATTAATGATTTAGCCAACTCATCCCAGTGGGATAAGTTGGAGCGGCCTCAGTTTACTAACGAGCCGGCCAAACGAAAGTGAGTAGACATTTTGACGTTTGACTTGACATCACACTCGTACTATAAATGCAAAGTTTGGATGTTTCGATGTTTGGATAAATGGATGTTCGTCACTTTTTCACAATGAAACTACTGAAAAGATTGAGCTGAATTTTAACACAGATAAACCTGAGATCAAATATAGAAATTTTTTATCTTATAAATCAGTTCCCATGGGATAGAAATAAACTTTTAACGTTTTTATAGGAACAATGCGTGCGAAGCCGCGGGCAGAAACTAGTTTTTTTTTTAAATAAATGAACCTTGGAACTTTTCTTTGTTTTGGTTTGTATAATGCTTACCCCACAAAGGGGAAATTCTAATTATTCCGTCTAGTTCGTAAATTTTTGGTATATCATTTAAATTCTTAAATGTTTCTTCATCTTCAGGCATTATACAGGACTTTAACATTTTTAATGTGTTAGCTTATTCTATAACTATTCCAACGATATAAGTTATACATTGGCTGCCTGCAAAACTTCAGAGATATCGTCATTTTAAACACACGCGCCTACAGGCGCCGTTCTCGCGCGGGACTCCCAGAGCTGCCTCCACAGACGTGCGCATACTTAAGGCCGCAGCAAACGAAGGGTAAGCTACTCATCCAATCCCTTAAATTATTTAGATTTTAGATTGCTTCGGATTGTTCTGCGTTTAAGATACATATTACCTTATATATTACGTATCATATAGTGAACCTTACATTGACTACCTAGATATGGGTAAAACAGTCGATTATTACTTCCTTAGAAACCATTCAAAAGCTCAAGAAAGGAACTCACCACAATAACTCCATTAAGGTCAAAAAAGAACCTTGCTTTGTGCATTTTTCACAAAGGAACGTTTTTAAAGAACTATTGTGTTTCTGGACAAAGAGTCAAGTGAAGATAAGACAAGCGCTGTGAACGACGGCTCGAAGTGGGATAAAGTAGAAAACAAGTAAATAACTGGTGGAAAACTAGTGAATAAGTAGAGGAAAACGAGTAAACTGATAAGGAGTGATGGGTTTCCACCGTTGATCGGAAAACAACGGTCGGACGGAATTGGAACGCGGTTTTACGATTTTTGTACAGCTTTGAGCTGTGAATAAACTGCTATTTCTGTTTTCGTTTCTGTTAAATTTTTAAAAACAAATCTACTTATTAAGCCGCAGTGATAGTTTTGTTTGTCATTCACACTGTTTTTTGAGTTTTCGGGAATAATTATAAAAAAAAAATCTGGTTTTCTAAATACCTATACAAAACCAGACTGACATAGGACTAACATACAGGCCCTGAAAAAATATCTGCATATCATACAAACATTTGTCCCGCGGGAATCATCTCGCAATTTCCAGCGTCTCAGGCAGACCGCACTCTGCGCCACAGAGAATCACCAATATTCGGTTTAAAATTGTCGGACAGAAATCGGTAAACATACATAAAAACAAAATTACACACAGTCGAACAAAGAACGTTTTTTTTCGAAGTCGGTAAAAAAGAACCCTCAAATTCATAAATCCATCATCATCAGCCCGTGTACGTCCACAGCTGGACATAGGCCTCCCCAAACGACGCCACAAATAGAGGTCCTGAACCGCCTCCATCCATCGAATATTAATCGATAATTATTGATAATTAATTATGCTTTCTCAAAAATACACGATGATTTGAGAACCTCCTCTTTTTTTACTTCGATAGGCACAACGCGATTTAATGTATGTTGTTTTAAGTTATCGGTATGTTATATAATTATAGTTAAAGATTGCTGTGAGGCTTAGAATTTGCACCACCCCAACTCTTCCCGCGGGTGTTATAAGAGGCGACTAAGGGATATCTACCGGGGGCGGCAGCAGCGCCTCCTGCAGAACAATTCTATCACCGAACTGCATGCCCAGTGTGGAGATTATGGGCATTACCCCCCATGTGATAAAAGACAATAAGGCGCTTATCAGGGGGAGGCCTGCGTCCAGCAGTGGTCAGTGATTAAAACCTCAAGCTCACCTCAACAGCCTGTATTGGTACAGGCTGTTGAGGTGAGGTTGAGGTTTTTAGTTATGTAAGCGACGTAAGCATCGTACGATGAAAACAACTTCGTTGAAATAGAGTTCCAACCACACGAATCATAGTTTCATTATGATAATACATTTAGCATAACCTCAGTAACACGTCTACATTAGCAAGTCGCAAAACATTCCCAAAGTCAAAGCAAACACTAGTTAGGGTTCAACTGGCACCTGGGGCCGTACCTAGCTCTAACAGCTGTGGTCGACAGCTGTGGTGCCCACGTTGGCTTTAGATCTTTCAAAGACGAAGATTATTTAAAAAGTGCAACTCGATTTGATTTTTAAAACTTTTTATAGCGTTGAGTGATTTTTCCTACGGTTTTTTCTGTATCTGATTCAGATAAAGTTTTTCATAAGACATCGAAAAAGCACAATAATCATGTCCTTATACATACCTACGAATCTCAGAAGCATAAACTATTTATTTACTACTGCCATTACAGTCAGTGTCAGCTTGTAATGGCTGTATACTGACTGGTATTTGAACAACCACATTTTTTTTATGCTGATTGCAGAAATAATAAAAGTAACTGTCACTCTGTCTAAAACCATTTCGCGTCTTAGCAACTAAAAGGAATTCCATAAAATTTGAAAAATAAAAACTAGGAAATGGTTAGTATCTCTGGTAAGAAAATTTTTGTACATTTCGTAACTACGTGTTACATCAGCGGGCAAAAGTCCGCCTGCGACGCAAAAGGTTGCGGGTTCAATTGTTTGTACGATCTGCAAATATTTGTTCCGGGTGTTCTGGGTATTTTCGTTGAATAATAAAAAATATCTCTCTATGTATTTTTTTTTGGTACAAAACCTTTGTTCACAAATAAAATTACAATCAAATAATAGAAATAAATTAGAACGATTATTTACAATTGAGACAATTGAGCTAGCTGCAGACTGTTGCAAACAATCTACAGGTAGGTCAACTAATCCATATCAATACCAGTCGGAAGCAATAATGTATTATTTGTATTAAATACTTAAATCAGTCATCTAGTACACATAACACAAGGTCTGATTAGCTTGGGATTAGATAATGCTGTGTGGATTGTCCAGCATTATTTAATATTTATTTATCACAGTAAAAGGTTGATGCTAGTCTCTTATAATGATAGCTTATTATGGCAAACTTCTAATGAATTTAAATTTACCAGCAATTTATCAGAAGTACTCTCCGTTTGAGTTTTTTCACAGACACATTTTGTTTAATTAGCAAGGTAATTATAACAAATTTAATTCAGTACAGGCGCCACAACTCTGCACTAAGTGTCTTTAAACATTTTGGCGGTAACAAAATGGTCGTATTAGTCATACTGAAAAGTTGCGACACGTTTGTCCCTCGGGCTTTACAATCATTTATTTGTATAAAGCGTAAATTGTACTTAATGGATTTTACAGTTAAAAGTTATATGTTGGGGAAGTTTTGCTGCTTTTTAACAGTAGAGACACGCAGAGGATTCAAATGAAGCTGGACAAAAAATTATCAGAGTTTATCAATTATAAAAAAAGCCACCATAGACCTGCACCAGAGGGTAGCAAACCAACATCCTAATATTCTCCATCTCAGGCCGCCACCCACTGCTGGGCACCCCTCCATTACGCAATTCTGTTTGGTCCCGTGCCACTCTTATGCACTTTATTCACATAATCGGTCCTCTAAAATTAAAGAAATGTAATGAAAATATTTGAATGTTGAAAAAAAAATACGCATAACAATGGTTAACTCAATGTTAAATTGCTATCAGTTTCTTCCCAAAAAAATTAGGTATAAATAACATAAATTAGGTGAAGTGACTTGAATCAATTTACATTTTATTTCCTGTTTGTATCTACAAAGATTCGACTTGTATGTGTAACTCTCATGATAGCATTGAATAAACTTAATTGATTCTTCATAATTCTTGCCCTCAGTTGATTCTTGCCACATGGTCCAGGTCTGAAATCGACTGGGACATCAGCATGATCGCTAGTAGCATTGAGATGTTTAGAGATGCATAATATGCGTATAGATACTTTGTTAAGAGCTGGCGCGATCCCCTAATTAATCCCCCGGATTTATGACGTCAGCGTGGAAAAATGCATAGAAAAGCAAAAAACATCGTGCCAGCTTTTAAAAGTGTATTGTATAATGGAGCCCAGTGGCTAGTAGGTAGTACGAGGTAGCACAACCAGAGCCGGTGCGACCGTGTTTTGTTTTCCATCATCATCTACAGCCTATACTCGTCCACGTCTGGAAGCAGGGCTCCCCCTGAAAGACGCCTTATTGGCGTAATCCCCCCATATTATGGGGGGTAATGCCTATAATCCCCACGCTGGACATGCGAGTTGGGGATCGCAGTTCGGTGTTCCCCCCCTGGGTAACCCTTAGTCGCATCCCGCGGGGAGAAAAAGTGCAGAAGAAGTGACTACATTACTACGAAAAAACAAAAGTAGATCGTGCCTTCTTTACCTGAGGTACCTTCAGGTTGTCGCAGATCAAAGGCGCACCGTCACAGCACAGCACAAAAAAGTGCATTGAAATATTGGCTTTAACTCGTAACACTTAGATGCATTTCATATTGACGGCATCAGATGACAGACAGCACGCGAGCCATTTGAAGCTTGTGGGAAGCCATTTTGACACTGAAAATATAATATCTAAAAAGAACGAGTTTAAGTCCATATTTGAAAGCACATTTTTGCGCTGTGCGGTAGCGGTATTATACAATACTAATTTATTACTACACATGCCTATTGTAGTCTTGCTTACGTCACAACCTGTTCTATCAGTAAGTCCCAGCCATTCCAGGAACTCGGGTGCGGAACAATACATCATTACACTAGTGGCTTACCCCGAACTGTGATCTCGCGACTTCATTCATAATAAATAAATAATGTTGGACAATTCAATTATCTACCCCAAGCTAAGCAGAGCTTGTGTTATGGGTTCTATAGAACTGATAGACATAATACAATACACTTCATAGATAGATATTTTTTATTATACATAGAAAACATCCAGAACACCCTGAACAAATATCTGCAGATCGTACAAACATTTGTCCCGAGGCGGGAATCGAACCTGCAACCTCCTGCGACGCAGGCGGACCTTCGCCCGCTGCGCCACAGAGGTCGTCGCAGCGGGCGAAGGTCCGCAAATGTTTGTTCGATCTGCAGATATTTATAGTACACACGTCGTAATTATCGTCGTGTGTAATTATCTCATCTGCAGATATTTTAAAAATACGTACGTAATAAGCGTATCAGTTCTAATAATCTAGTACCTACCCAATGCTGTGTAAATTGTTCAGCGTTATATAAAAAGCGATAAATAAACTCTCAACGGGATGATACAGTTTGATAGAAATTTTAAAAATGATGAAATGAATTGAAAAAGCTTCAATTAAATGATTAATTATTTAATTGTGAAAATTTCAGAAATTAATAAACTAAATACAAAAGAGAAATATATAATATTGCATAAATAAATAAAGGTTTCTGTTAAAACGGACAGTTTTTACTTTACCCGGAAGTGCCCGGAATATGTTGGTCGTGGAATACGCTCGCTTGGTTCGCTCGACACCTCGTACAATATAGTACTGCTTAAAACAGTAATCCTCTTACATTGCAAGCCGATGATAAAGGCAATATAATACGTGACGTTTTTACTTACGCGTGACCCCATCGCATTATTCGCATTAAAAGTTCCTTTTGTTTGGAATTAATGTTGTCTTTTGTTTTGAATGAATAATGGAATATTGATTACAAAACCAACCATTGGCAAACCAAGGCACATTACTTCATAGATTATGTTTTGAGACAGTTTGATATCAAACCTAATCCTGTTTGAGGTCAGTATATTTTAAGCACAAAGCTTCGGTCAAGCCTGCGCGTCAAGCACGCGGACGGGAAGCGGCGTCGGCTGCTAGCAATGGCACAGGCAATGGTGTCTCATTGGAGCCTTGCATATCTACGCGACCGAGACGCGGTAACTTATTAGGGGCGAAGTCTCGCGTTGTTGACGGTCTCGCATCGCGTCCCATACCGCGTGTTTGGCCAAAGCTTTTAGGCTGGTGTTCATAAAGAATCGGACATTTTGTGTCCCTGTAGCCCAGTAGTTCTGTACTGCATAGAACTACTGGGAATAAGCGAATAAGGTATTGGTTAAATTGGACGATAAACTTAATAAAAAAGTTCAATTTCAGATTTCAATAACTTAATTTCTTTATCCTTGCAAAATAAGCACTTCGACAAGTAAAATTTAATACCACAAATTATTATCAAATAAGAAATGAGGTGTTTTTGAATTTTAATTGTAATTGCGTATTTTTTTGAAGAAGGAGATTGCTACGAATGTGCTACGAAGCTTGACGGTTCGTAGCACATTCGTAGCAATGTCGTAGAGGGTGCTACGAAACCGTCATAGCGATGTACTCGTACGTTACGAACCACTTGATTTAAGCGGCCTAACAAAACACATTTTTTATTTCGTATTTGGTATCATCTTCCCTGACGGATGATCGGAAGCGATGATCAGGTCAATAAGCTTCGACTGTCGTTTTTCTAGCGAAGAGTTCTCTTGATATAGACGATAGTCGACTCTTCTTATAGGAAGCAGAAAAAACAGGAGGAGGAGAGCTTTTCTATCAACAAAGCCAAAATTAAAAGAAAAAATATAGGAGGAAGTTCTATCTTCGCCGTTCGCATGACAAAGGACTCCACGAAGCGTTTCGTCGGTTGAATATGCGTGAAAACTTGCTATTACTGAGTTCCATGGAATTTATTCTGCATAACTGGAAAACAGAATTGAGTGTATAAAATTGTGTTATTGAAATGTTGTTCGCGTAAAAGCTATCGAGCGAAAATTCCTTGGAAAATACCGAAACGGAAACTCTAGTTTTCCCACGTTGTTGTGATCCACATAAAGAAAAAGTAGAAAAACAAAACAGTTATCGGTCTCGCTAAACATTTTATGTTTGTTAGGGTTCCGTTGCCAAAAGGCAAAAACGTTTTAATATCGTCTCTGTCTCTCTGTCAACCGGACGGTTGTCACGGTCTTTTATTCGTTCGGTAGAAACAAAACAGTAAATAAATAATGTCAGACAATTCACACAGCGTTATCTAGCCCCAAGCTAAGTAGAGCTTAGACAATGAATTCATCTGTAATGGAAATTATTAGTAGTCTATTATATAAAAATACCTTAATAATAATCATTGTAAGCAAGTACTAGGTATTGTTAGGTACCCTAATAAGCTCTCCTAGTGTTAGTATTGTTTTTAACACATTGAGTGCCCACGACGCTGGCCTAGTGAGCAGCGGTGCGCCGTTGTTGGCAGCACTTAATGTTGGTGAATGCGTTCAACAGAGAAGCACCTATGGTTTAAATAGAAGCTAAAACAGACCAAAATCAAATTATCATTAGCCAACTGCCCTTTACCAAGTTTATTTGTTCGTCCTTGCGACTACAGCCGTACAAATGTTGTTTCTATTTCCGTAATTTAATTGTCGTTTTGCCGTAAAATTAACCATTTCCTCAAGCAGTCGGTTAACGGCGTAATCGCAAGATTATGGGATGGATAAAGGTGGCCTTGCTTCCTTGGACCTTGAACTGAAGAAACATTACCTAATCTGATCTTGAACTCTTTTACTTCGGTCTGAGTTAGATAGAACCACACTATTGTGGGGTGTTGTGGTGCGTCAGAAGCGCATCAGAAATTTCTTTTTTTTAACATTTAGTAAGGTAAGGCTTCCTGTCCATTGACGCGAAGCGAGATAGCGGAGCGGGGCGAGGGAGTAATGCGGAGCGAAACTGCGGACTGTGTATGACCATTGATGCGGAGCTCCCCGGTTTTGTATGAATTCCACTCCGCTTCCCCGCTCCGCTTCCTCGATCCGCTTCCCGGTTTTGTATGAATTTTAAACTTTTTCGCAAATCCATGTCCACTGAAGCGGAGCGGAGATTTTATGCAATTCCATTGGTTAATATTGGCACAGCTGCGCTCCGCGATAATGAACAGACAGCCTTAGAGACTATTATTATAGTCACACAACACCCCACATTAGTGTGGTTCTAGCTTTATTCTAGAACGGCGATAGTTAATTCCGGGAACTAAAGCATCACTGTCTTTTATTTGAAGATAGCCTTTTGTTTCCAGGTTCTGGAGTAGATCGTGATAATTTAGCAGTTCGAGTGATGATGAATAAAGGGCAATAAAAAAAGGTCAATCTCCCTAAAACATTTCTAGAACTTTACAAAGTGTTAGAAGTATACGAAGCGTTACATTTTAAAAAAGTATAATGCATTTGGTATTGATCATTTCATGTATTCTGCCTCTTCTCCACGCCAGTGGGGAATGGCCGTTTATAAACGAACATTATAGCTATGTATAAGGCTAGCGCCACATTGAATGGATAACCCGTCGCTAATGTTACGCGGCGGATCGCCAGTACGTTTTATTTCATTTACTTTCAATCTTCCGCGTAGTGTGCCCGAAAATAGAAACTAGATGAAATACAATGTACTGGCGTACCGCCGCGTCAGATCGGTGACGAATTATCCGTTCAATGTGGCACTAGCCTTCGACTTCTTCTAGAATGCACTTACTGATTTTCTATATTCAGTAAAGTTTGAGTTACAACCCAACTTAGATTAAGGCACGTTGTTGACACTTTAAAATATTGATGTCAGTTAAAGCATTTATCAAATTATTAGCATTTAAAAAGTTTGGAAGTCAAACTTTCTTGGCAGAGGATAACCGTAAGAATCCGTTTTTATTAACGCAAATTTTTTCCAACTTTGTTGATTTGAGAGTGAACTTACCTGGAATTATAATAAATCTACGGATTCCGAAAGCGCTTCCACATGGCGAATTTTGGCTCGGTTTCCAACCGGTTGATCGTACGCTGATCAACTAATCAGGGATAACAATTCTCGTCAAATAGTTATATCTCTTGCCGAATTGACGTTCACAAGAGATTTGATCACTGATTAATTAAATACAGAGATGCTCAGTGCCTTTCACACGTGGCGGTTGCCGGGTAGCCGGTGCCACCCGGCGGCGAAATGCATGCAAATTACGCTGGTACGTGTGAAAGCTACAGTACCCATACACTTCGCCCCCAGGTACCCGGCAACCGGAACGTGTGAAAAGGCACTGATCATCTCTATATTTAACTAATCAGTGATTGTAGCGAATAAGGCACTCATGTAACGACGACCGGCTGTAAAGGTTGAATAGGCTGTCAAATCAAACAATATGTTTGTATTGTGGGGTGATTTAACAATGTTAATAATTAATTTTATGGGCATGAATATACATTTACTGAATCTGAATAAACGACGTTTGTGATCACTCGTCCATCAAGTCACTGAGTCATTAGATTTTTTAAACATAATTATTTCGAAAAGAAATGTCTCACATTCGCTTGCATGTTATTTGAATAAAGACAGACGCGTAAAAAAACAAACTTTTTATAGTAAATAAGTTTATGCCCGCGGCTTCGCACGCGTTGTTTCTATGGAAACGTTTTAGGTTATTTCTATCCCACGGGAACTGATTTATGGGATAAAACGTCGCCTATGTTTGATTCCAGGATTATAATTACCTGTATGCAAAATTTCAGCCCGATCCGTTCAGTTGTTTTGGCGTGAAGAGGTAACAAACATGGATCCATCCATACAAACTTTCGCATTTATAATATTACTAGCTTCTGCCCGCGGCTTCGCACGCGTCGTTTCTATGGAAACTTTTAAAGGTGATTTCTATCCCACGGGAACTGATTTATGGGATAAAAGTAGCCTATGTTTTATTCCAGGCCTAGAATTATCTGCGTGAAAAATTTAGCAGTAGTTTTGGCGTGAAGAAGTAACAAACATCCAGCCATCTATACATCCATCCAAACTTTCGCATTTATAATATTAGTGTGAAGTGTGATGTGATAGTCTGATCTACAAACGATGGGAAGAGCGATTTTATGACATAGCGATCCAGAGACGACTTGAAACGAAAGTGTGTCAAAGTATTTTTACATAGACGCGCGGGAAAAGTCAGATCAATAGCATTCTTTCCTCGATCATGGACCATTGGATTTGGTTGGCCTTCGACTGATGATTATTTTCTCTTATGAATTTACAAATTTACATGTAAAGAAACTATATCTAAAGTAATTTCCATTCATCTCAATAAAGGGAAAAAAACTACTTAATTTTGTCCTTTATCGAAGCGGTACGTAGCTTTTCTAATGTAATCGTTTTATGGCGTGAACATAACCGAGAGGATGACTGTATATTGACTTGGGGTGTATTTTTGGTGGACAACGGAAGTGATTGAATGCGTTTATTCCCATTTGTTCCTTTGACAGTTCCTTTAAAGGGACAAATGAGACTTTTTCTTCCCATTAGTTCCTTTAATAATTTGGAAGGAACTACTGGGACTTCAGTTTGTCCCTATATGTCAGCGACGTCATGGTTAGATGCTTATGCTCAGGTGTAGGTAATATTTTATGCAAATACTCACATAGATACTAAATAAGTGTCTTCTCGGATAAGGTGCTTATAGGGGTAGCCTACGACCCGGTCCAGCAGTGGACTGGTTAAGGCTGATGATGATGAAATAAGTGTTTTCCAAAACCTTTGTCATCGTCGATCACATATAGGGTCACTATCAGGTGAGTCCTTGTGGTTTATGTGGTCAAATGAAGGTACGTATATTGAATTACAAATCAAATCTGTAGGTCAGCCAGCCAGAGTATTCGTCAGATACTCTAGTAAGACGCAACATATTGTATCAGTTAAATCCAGCGGTCCAGAACCGGTGGTATTCCCGATAAAAACTTATGATGTGAATCACAGTCGGGGAAACTTTTGCGTTTCCGGATTTTCCCGGTTTGATCTCGTTTAGTTTTTTATGCAGTATATTTTATGATAGTATGGGGAATTTCGACACAAGATATACGAAAACTGTCTTACTTAAACATTTACAACGGGATATTTACCAAATATTGTAAAGCTCATAACTCAAGTCATGGTCGATATCCCGCTGTAAATGACTTTAGTGCTTATAGCCACGATGGATTTAAAAGTTTTACTGTCCTAGGAAGGCCTGGATCCTTTGGGCCACGATTCCTCTCTGACGCTGAGCCACAGGAGGAAGTATGTATCACAGCCCTGGGGTAGGCTACGGCGAAACCATTCCACCGTAGTGCCGTCCCTATGCTATGTTTTGAATAAAAACAAATAATTAAATGTTCTGAAAGTTTTTTCCTACCTTCTAGGCATCTACTAAAGTCCATAAATAAAACATTTTGCGTTCATCATCGACTCTCCGAAGAGGGGCCCTCTAACAACTCAATTATTTTAATAGGAACTCCTCTTGCACTTCAACAGCTATTATTAAAACAATTATTTTTCAAGGGAATATTTCCATTAAGGTTATGAACACGGAGCTATAAACTAGAGCTCTGAACGACAAACGATCAAGTGCAGGCTCTTTCACATGAAGATACTTAAAATATTTCTCAATATTTTTGTAGTTTAGAATGTTCACGTGTTTAAATGCTGCCTTGCCAATGCGCAACAAATTCATCTGAAATTAAAACATTTGTTACACAAATGTATAAATCTGGACATCAAACTGACCAAAATTATTGAAAATTTTTCGATGGAGGGGATAAATTCTAAAATGTAATACGAGTAGCGTACCTGAGTGAGATGCTGTGATAGAGCTGGAGCCAAGCAGGATGCTTCTCATCCATAGGAAAAACGAGTGTGAATCCACGAGCCAGGTCAACAATAACGGCTCTATTAATAAACTATTAATACCCTTTATTTTAAACTATTTTGACGTACAATTTAATTTGCAGCAACAACCTGCCGTGAACAATCAAACCGCAAAACCACATCGTGTGCCAGACATTATTTAAATTTAACGGCGAAACATAAAAGAGTGGAGTTCAATCAAATTGATAGTTTGCTCAGCGGTTACCAGGTTATACTCGAAGCGACGCAGTTTTATAGGTTTCAAGGGAGACACTTACGGGAATAGGAAGCTTCTGCCCGCGGCTTCGTTTAATGTACTCGCAATAATGGCAATAATGACTACGTCGGCCAGTCTCTTCGGAGACTAGCTAGATGCGCAGGACATATTACAATGTATTTGAGCACAAATGTATGCCCAAACACATGTGCACTGTCTATTCCCTCTCATAATCCGATGGGACGACAGACTGACACGTCCGGGGAGAGGTCAGGTGCAGGAACAACGGCTTAACGTGCTTTCCGAGGCACGGGGGTGCAATACCGCCAAATGCCTGACTCCAGGCTGTGAATTTTTCTGGCTAGAAAAACCCCAATAACAACTATTGGCCCGACCCGGGATTAGAACTCATAATCAGGGGTTGAACAAGCTGACTGCTAAACCAACGAGCCAGTGACGCGGTTTCGTATACGTGGTATGTGGATAGTATTGAAGCAGCACACCTTATGTCTATTTCTACTACTGCTACTAGATAACTGATATAGGTAGTCACTAAGTTATATAACGTAGGTATACCGACCCCCGACCAGCCGAACGAGTGTTAATGAGAATGAGAATCAGAATGAGAATATTTTATTTGTAACTCAATTAATAAGAACTGCTTGCGTTCGTACGTAACCATGTTACGTTATCTAATCTGTGACCATGTCTCTAAACTTTAAAAAATATTCCTAAATGATGATAAAAACTACAAGGTCTCTAAAAGCCTCCGGACACGTCAGGCTAACGAAAACCTTCGTATTACAACAACTTTTATAAAGCCTATCAAATGATTTGCTACGAAATATTTTAAAAGTTCACAAGACCCCGCGGCATCCCGATTTTCTCTTTATAGCTTTTTAACCCTGGAAACGTCCCCCGGCATTGTTTAACACGTGTAAATAACGATACAACTCTGAGCTGAATTCAGGCATTCACAGTTTGGAGTTGAAGAGTCACCAAAAGGTTAGACTGACATTTAAAACTATGTGAATTTGTGTTCTAGGAACGCCAAATTGATCGAGGGTGTGAATAGCAAATAATGGGAGCTTCCTGAGTAAATTCATTTGCTAAAGTACTTTTGTGCGAATGTCATCAATTCATCATAGTCAAATTTCATAAAGCTTAATGTAGGTACATGTTTCTGAGCTCATCGTGCCGTGGGTGTCGAATGAATCGAATTTTAGAATTCGTTGTTTGAAGTCTTATCAAACTGTTTCTTTTCACGTCGAGATATTTATTTGTTAATTTGTTTTTTTTTTGTTGTTTGATAATTATTTATTAACAATTTCGATTCCTTAGGAAGTGTCGAAGCCTTTGGGTGTGATGTGTAAGGCTTTAAACTTATTTTTAAAGCTAGACGGAGTTTTTAAAGCTACGGAGAATCAAAAAAAATTTTTTTTACAATAATCGGTTTAACTGATCTACTGCCAAAATAAGTAGAGTGGATGGCAATGTGTAAAACAGTCTAACATGGAGTCAATAGACAATAGAAATTCAAGATCCTATTGGTCGTTTTTCTCATCTCTTTTCCGTTTTGGTGGAAACTCCGCATAAGTTGTGGGCTTATTACGTTGAAATAACAGAATACATTAATAATAAATCAGCCTACTTTACTACGAGTTTTTTATAGGCTGAAATGTGATGTGATTTTTGACGTTTTCTCGTAAAGCAAATGTTTTCACATAACAGTTACAGCCCATCAATTTGAAAGTATTCTTGTACCGTCAGCGTCAAAAGATCGAGTTTGATGCAAATGGCAGATGTCATTGTCGTTCTAGAAGTTATGTCGTTGTTGTACTAGAAATACAATTTGTTTTGGTACCTATTTCAGTAACTATCACTACACTTGACTTTACTTACTCCGATCACATACTTTTGACACCAACTCCTATCATCTACTTTTGTTTCTGACTATACCAAGTTTATAACACCTTCGTTGGCCTTTTGGTGATTTAGCCGTAAACTTGTGTGTGGGTGATGAAGGCAGTGAATAATTAAAATGGCTGCTTCAAAGGGCACCAGTTCTTTATTTGCTCATAAATAATTATTGCTCAGGGTTGAATTAAGATTTGCATTCTCGAATTTTGTTAAAGTATCCTCAAGCTCTAAATGGTACGGGGCGTCTAAAATAAAATAAATAATGTCAGGATAAATAAAATAGATAATTCGCGCAGCATCCAGGCCAAAATTGTAATTAAACAACATAGTAAAACGGCAAGTGCGAATCGGACTCGCGCACTAAGGGTTCCATAATAATTGTAAGACGTTGTGTCTTGCCATCATGATAATCATCATCATGATATGCCAACGGGAAGTAGGTACCTGTAGGTTTTGGTCCATAGCGAGAATCAAAAGTATTTTTTTAGTGTTAAACTACAAATTTATGGTTTCAGGATTTTTTCCTTCACTTGTGCTTTAAGACCTTGCTGCTTGCCATATTTTATGATTCTAGGTCTACGGAAAGTACCCTATAGGTTTTTTTATTTAGGATACCCTTTTAAATTTCAATATTCGAACATAACCACAACAGCGGCTGTAACTTTTGATTGCGTTGACTTAGAAGTTTTATTTACATATTTTGAGGCTCCAAGAGGTTACGGACTTGAGTATTTGATGTTAATTTCAACTCGATACCTCGCGTTCCTGAGAAAAGAGGGTAATAGACGGACAGACAGACAGACGGACAACAAAGTGATCCTATAAGTGTTCCTAATTTTCCCTTTGAGGTACGGAACCCTAAAAAACTCTTGTTTTGTTTTAAATACCTAAACCTACTTAAAATATTCCTGCAGATTGGAAAACCTGTTTTCATGGTGTGAATCGAACTAACAACCCAGAACCAGAAGGCATTGTGTGAAAAAGGGCACTATTATTTATTTATTTATTTCCTCTTTACTTTGCCAAGTGCCATTAAACCCAAGACGAAATCTGAAGAGGAGGTTATTGATCCTCTTTAAGAATCTCGTTGATAGCCAAGTATGCCAGACGAAAGATTAATTTGGATCGCGGGTGGGCTACTCCCGCCGCTCGATCGTACGCCCGATCATTTAGATATTGAGCCAATTTTGATACGTGGAACGCAAGACTGGATCACAGTTGGCCTGGAATTTTCGGAACTAAACTTAAGAGACTACGTCTGTACACTTAGATTTAATAACATTTATTTCTTTAGGGAAATAAATGTGAATAACTTGTTGACTTGTGCTTACAAATTCTTATGAGAAAGTCAATTTTCAGACTGCATGAATAGTTACTAAAGAGTTATTCAATTATCGGGACAAATGTTTGTACGATCTGCAGGCATCTGTCCAGGGCGTTCTGGATGTTTTCTATGTATAATAAAAAATATCTATCTATGTAATGTATTGTATTAAGTATATCAGTTATCTAGTACCCATAACACAAGCTCTGCTTAGCTTGGGGCTAGATAATGCTGTGTGAATTGTCCAGCATTATTTATTTATTTATTATCTCCACTTGATGTTTTAAAGTGTAAAATAACTTATAGTTTATTTGAAATTGCCCATTTTTGCTTCTATTAAATTTTAGGATTATTCAATCTGTAACTTTTAAGCATGGCTAAAGGTGTACCTACATACTTGTACATCTCTGTTCAAAAGTCACGAAAGTGTTCAAAATTTTGTTAGAATTTGAGCAAGATCGTGATTGGCGAAGAATAAGAATTGTTTTCCAGAGTAACCCCCCAGGACCGCAGTGGGCACTTAGACCGAAAGGAAAGGAAGGCATTATAAAGTGTAATCGCAAGACGGCTGAGTCTTTTATTTCATTTGTCTAAGCGATTCTAAGGGTTTAATCTGAACCTGGAATAAATCAGGGGATTTGTTAGTCTAAATAGCAATTGTAGATTTAATTCTACCTCCTTTCTAAATTTTATTAAGATCTGTTTTTATACGTGAAGAGGTAACAGACGGACGGATAGATTTATAATATAAGTATGGATTAGTACGGATTAGGTACGACATCATTAAATATATCCCGTTCCACATTAAAGTCCATCTCTGCCTTTTAACCCTTAACTCCTAAAGGTAAAGGTGGCTTTGTGGTCTTATTCGTACTTTATGACGTACCCAAATGTTATGATAATAAGGGACAGGACCCTTACATATTAGGAACTTAATGTGCAAAATAATTTTAGTACAAACTTAGTTGTCGTGACGTAAATTACATTGAATTGCCTTGAGAAGTTTTGCACTTGGTGATGTCGTTTGTAATGTTGACTCGATTGTGAATAAAATAGATAGGCAGACGGACAACAATGTGATTCTCCTAGAGTTGTTTTTATTTATTTTGAGTTACGGAACTCTAAAAACATGCTACTTACTACTAATTACCATGATCTGAAAAAAACGAGGTCTGGCATTCCGGGAGTGACACTTGCTTACGTCACTGTCTAGTTGCCATATATAGCAACAAAACATGAAAGTTAGGAAACCAGTAGTAAAAAAATAGGTAGGTACATAAAAAAATTACAATCGTCAATTTTGTTTGTTAGATCCGTCAAAACTGTTTTAGTACTTAGTAGTTTTATAAATAAATTGGTTAGTACTAAACCACATAGTTTTATCAGATTTGTACATTTACATTTTACTATACGTAAATAAAGGAGCTCGGGGTGTTACGATTTATCGCTACTGGTAACACAAGAAAACAGATTCGTCTTCTCATTCGCACATAGCGTCAATGACGTAGGCTTGTGTCACCCACATGGCCGTTGTGTCTCGGAATGCCACCCGGCGAAGTAAATTATTAAACCATGCTTATTATGTTATTAGTAACTAACTAGGTAAGTTAGAAAGATGCACCGCTGTAGCTTGCTCTAACGTTTTGATTTTTTTCTGAGTGACTTACAGTCTCTAGATTTATTAGTATTTATTAATTTTATTTACACAGAAGTTGACAAAAAATGGCGTTATAAGTTACTCTCCTCTACCAAAACTTCGGACCGATAATTATTGCGTTTGTATGGAAAATATTTTCACAATGAAATCCCACAAACAGGGTCACATTATTATGTTAATAATTTTGGAGTATGGTCCAGAAAAAAATATTTCACGAGCTTTATTTTCATACATATAAATATGAACATAATTTTTTCGGAATTTTCACGGTATCCAGGTCAGCTCGGAATATTTATTTTTAAGTTCTTACTTTTTTTAACCAGTTTTTGTATGCTATATGTTTGCTATATGTTATGTATAGTTAACCTGACTGTCAGGCAAACTATGTCAGACTGTCATAGTGAAGTTAACTGAAGTAAAAAAATTTAGATGAATTAGTTCCCTTTTTTATTATTTCATCATCATCATCCACAGCCGGATTTTACCCACTGCTGGGTATAGGCCTCCCGTAGTTTGTGCCATCCACTACGGTCCTGTGCTAACCGCCTCCATTGATTTATTAATTACTTTTATATAATTAATGATTTTATTTGGTTAAGTTAGACGTACTTCCATGGTTCCCATGGTTGTTCCTAAACTCACTCATAATAATTTGCAGCAGTCTGCAGTTAGCTCAACTGTTTCGTAAATACCTACTAGTTCTATTTGTTTCTGTTTTTTAATGTATTTTTCTTTGATAAAAAAGATCTTCCACTCACTTATCATAATTAGCCAGTTAAATTATCTTTATTCAAGCCGGCCTAAGTATAATAAATAAGGTTTTACCTAATCAAGTCACTGACCTCAAAGAACGATTAACTAAATAATAAAGAAAAGAAAACTGCCACTTAAACGGCCACATTAGCTTCAAAAGAGTAATAAACAACAAAAAAATATAAAACATTATTTTAGAATTGTACTAAAAAAGGTTTTGACCGTAAAATAAGGTTATTAAAAACGTGCCCTTTAAGGGTTTATTGTTTTCTTCTGTTTTTGATACTAAAACGTGTTATTGACATTATTTCTATTGTTATTTAAAATGTGAATGACCAAGAGTTGAGCATGCATCTGGTCCTTTCACCAAATTTGGTCCCAACGGGCCACAACGCTTATTTCTAATCGGCTGTGCGATTACGGTAAAATATCCCATTCAATGGATCGCCTTCCGGGGAGACTGGGTACCTATAAACAATTTCGCAACAAAAACAAATACATACATTTTCTGGCAGGATTCAGCCGACTGATGACGTAGTTGTCAACGTCTATCACAAAATGTCAAACTCAATGGTAATGTTTTATTTTTTTTTGTTTCTTGTTATATGTAACTTGTGTTACATATTGTTAAAGTTCATACTTATGTTACTCACACTAGACCTAGTTTTGCTCGACTATGATTTCTTACTGCGAAGTATTTACTGTTTGTAAAGTTGAATCATAATTTCTGTAATCGTAGAAAAAAAATCCTGTGTGAGTACTACGACAATTGAGTTTGACTTAGTTTATTTATATCTTGACGTTGACGTTAACGTCGTCGATCGGCTTCGTCCCGCCAGAAAGTTGAATCTACTATTTTTTTAGTTCTTTATTGGAAACTGAAACCGTTTATGTCCAGTCTCCCCGGATGGCCCATTTAATGGGAATGGGAGATTTCAGCGAAATCGCACGGCGGGTCCGGCTTCGGTACTGCCACAGGATAGATAGAGTCCTTCTCAAGGCTCTGACACAGACGCGGCGCAGACGCGTTTAGATTATTCGGCATTTTTACTGGCTAAGCCGATCGCCAGCAGTCACTCCTCCAACCTCTGCCTAGAACAGATATATCACAAATTAGGGATTATAGATTAACGTTAATGTAATTTCATGTACTCGTGTTTACTGTGTGATGAATAGACTCAGTATGGCATAAACTCTTATTTTTAACCAACCCACAATAGCTAAAGATCATTTTAAGTAAATACAAAAGCTCTAAGGCATGTATTATGAAACTATGCTCAGTCATCTATCTATGCTTGAGTACCGCCTCCGCCATACCAAATCGTTATCAAGCATAAATAAATAAATAAATAATGCTGAACAATTCACACAGCATTATCTAGCCCCAAGCTAAGCAGAGCTTGTGTTATGGGTACTAGATAACTTATATACTTAATACAATACTCTGCATAGATAGATATTTTTTATAATACATAGATAACATCCAGAACGCCCTGGACAAATGTCTGCAGATCGTACAAACATTTGTCCCGAGGCGGGAATCGAATCCGCAACCTCCTGCGTCGCAGGCAGACCTTCGCCCGCTGCGCCACAGAGGTCGTCCTTATGCGGCATAGGTCAACGATTGAAAGCTTTCATAATACGGGCCTAAGTCAAACTTAGCTATTTCATATCCATGAACCACGTAGGCAAAGCCGCGACCAAAAGCTAGTATATAATTACTAAAGTTCTTTGACCTGATTAATAAAGATTGGTAAGGACCAACCAAGATGGACTAACCATTGGTGAGCCGCGACTTGACAAACTTTGTGTAGGACGCCCTCCGGTCAGGTGGAATGACGACCTGCGAAAGACTGGAGGCAGATGCTGGATGCGGCTCAAGATAGCGAGCTATGGCGCTTATTAGTGTAGAACTGGAGACCTATGTCCAGCAGTGGACAAGTGATGATGATGAAGGACTAACCATACGGTCAATGGCCTTCAACGAACTTCATCGAAAAACAATTAAGGCAATGATTAAACAAAATAAAAACAGAAACGCCGCCGTTTCATATTTTGCCTGATCACATTGACTGCGTGTCTAGCGTGCGAATCGAACACATTAGATGCCTAAACGAATGGCATCGTGCTGGGAATTTTTATAGATTTCATGCAGTATTAACATTTAAATGGTGAGGCTATGGTGCGATTTGTGCCCTGTTCTCGGTTCTAGAATCCAAGATATTGCAAACAAAGACGAGAAACAAAGCTGTTTATGAAAACTTAACAAAAACTGATTACAATAAGTGCCTTTTCACACGTCCCGGTCACCGAGTAGCCGGTGTCCGGTAACTGGCGACGAATTGTATGCAAATTGTACCGGTACGTGTGAAAGCTATCCTACATGCCCATACCCTTCCAGTACTCGGCACCGGCTACCCGGTAAGCGGTACGTGTGAAAAGGCTCTAACAGACAACAGGTATCAGCAAGATACCCACTAATAAAAAGTCAAGTGCGAGTAGGACTCGCGCTCTAAGGGTTTCCTATAATTGTTACACCTTACTTAGCAGCAAAATTTTTGATTCTAGGTAAACGGAAAGTACCCAAAGGTTTTGGTCCATAGCATGAATCAAAAATGGTTTTTTGTGGGAATAAACTACAAATTTACGGTTATTGGATTTTTCCCTTAACTTGTACTATAAGACCTTGCTTCTTACCAAATTTCATGATTCAAGGTCTACGGGAAGTACCCTATATAGGTTTTGTGTGCAAGTGATTCCCTGGAAATTTCAAAATATTCGGACATAAACGGCTGTAATTTTGATTAGACTTAGAAGTTTTGTTTATATTGAGGCTCAAAGACGTTACGGACTTGAGTATTTCATGTTAATTTCGACTCTATACTTCCACGCGTTAAAAAAAGGGGTTGACAGACGGACAGACAGACAGACAGACGGACAATAAAGTGATCTTATAAGGTTTCGTTTTTCCTTTTGAGCTACGGGATCCTAAAAATCCGAAAAAATCTTCAATTAGGCAAAGTTGCAGATGTGCAGCAAATTTGAGTTTGACAACGGACAAGAGACAAGTGATATAATTATGATAAAATGAAAGCAGACAAAACATTCAGCAACAGCCAACAATCGTTTCGAACTTCTGCGATTTCCTGCTATATACCAGCGTCGTCGTCAAAGATTTTAAAACAATTTTTTTTGTTTGGTAACCTCTTTGTTTACAAAAAAATACCCAAGTTCTAGAACCGAGTATGGTATTCAAAGCTGACAGCATCGTTGGCAAGCCTAATGTAGAACATGTGGAGTGCGTAGATAAGGCTCTATAGCAGTTTTATGCTTACGGCCCGTCTATTGTGTATTCCCTACAGTAACTATTATGAGGGAGGTAGAGGGGTTAATCACCTGCTAAATAATCGTGCAGAAATACTACACTTGACATTTTAGCTGCCATTGCTTCCCAAGGGACTCCATACGATAGAGCTATAGAGCTATTGATAAGGTTGTAAACTTTTATCTTCTAGATTAGATGATATTTAATATCTTTATGATAAGCAATAAGGCCGCCCTTTTTCTTCGTCGATTCACAGCATTTCCTTCTGTATTGTATTTTGTGTTTGTGTAGTATTTAACAATAACGTGTTATTTATTAAACTTAGAAAAACTAATTTTGTATTAATTTTTCGAGTGTTTCAATGTGCTTGCCTGATATTTTATTTATTTTCACCGCTTGTCCATTAAAAATAAGATTTGAAATCGCATAAAATAATCCCGAGAAAAATCTTATGAGAACGTTTCTTCACATGATAAAGACCACGTCGTCTGTGCTAATTTTTTATCAGTAGTCAAATGCAGCGAATGTAAATTGTATGAGTGATACACTCACGAATATATCTGGATTGAGCAGCCGGTCTTCTCTACAATTTATATTCTGACAATCGGTGTTTTTATATACGCAGTTTTATCTATAGTAGATTCTTGACGGGTTCTAGTTTCCATTACCCGCAATTGAGGTGTTGGAAATAATACAGCAACTTATTAAATACACAAAAATCATAAACAAATAAAATACATGAACAAATTACAAAAAAAAAAAATACACAAAAAAGGCCTTTTTTAAACTTTCAAATCCCATGAAGTCCGGTCATGTTAGACCAAATATTAGGGGTGAGGTTACAAAATTCTCACCCAGCTGAAAATTTGTAGGATTGTTTATAACACCATTATAACTTAAATGTAAAAAATTCTCATCGATCCGACACCTGATAAACAAATTACTCGGAGTCTAAGGTCACAAAAACGGGTTTAGCGCGATTTTTAGCAAAATGGTAAGTTTTATCATAAAATGAGGTCAGACAAAAATGGTAAATCAAATAATCACACTAATATTATAAATGCGAAAGTTTGGATGGATAAATGTATTTTGTATTGTATTTTGAAACATAGGCTACTTTTTATCCCATAAGTCAGTTCCCATGGGATAGAAATTACCTATAAACGTTTCCATAGAAACAACGCGTGCGAAGCCGCGGGCATAAACTAGTTATCTATAAAAAATGTAGGTATACTTTTTTCCTAAGAGCCACCGTTGGATATCTAAATTGACCGGACTATTATGTTAAAAACGGTTTTGTTTCGGGTTATACATACCTGTAAACATTACTCTGGTGTTTCGTGTCAAATCAGACAGCAATGATAGAAACTGCAACCTCCTCAAGGATCTACGTCGACTTATCCAGAAGCCTCGTATAAAAACATCCAGCGTTACGAACACAACAGTGAGATCACAATGGTTATAACCACACATTCGCAGATTATTTTCTTTGGATCCCATTAGATAAGTGACCGTAGGCAGGCGCGAATCTGTACTTACGTCAGTTTATCTGATTTACGAGGGGAGAGGCGTGACAGCTTGTACTTATGGTGTTTTCGAAGATTTTCCTCAATTTATATGTAGTTTAGGGGAAGTTGTAAGTCGTTTGAATTAGTTTTACATCAGTTTTTGTCAACGTTGGATTGTTTTGTAGGTTTGAAAAGCACGTGAAATAAGTCCGAACAACGAATTCTACGGCGCAGTCCCCGAGAGTTGGTGGTTCAATTCTCTCTGGGGGACCATTTATTTGACATCTACTGGGTACAAGAGCTTCTGCGTCCTAGGTGGACCTTCTCCTACCGCGCTAAAGAGGTCGGTTGCTATTATGTAGTTACTTAGTAACAAAAATATATGATTCCGTAGCTTAGCATAGGTTTTTGTTATTATAGAGCCATCGCAATCTAGGTAATTCCTAAGTAATTACATAATATCTCATAAATTTTCGACTTCGACTGGACTTGAACCCGCAACCTTTCAACGAGGTCAAGTGACGTAAAAGTCGAAAAAACTTTGGGACTTCCTTCGACGCGCGGATAGCTTCCACCTACAGGGGAAACATTGAAGATAATGGATAACCTGTTCAAAGACTAAACTTACTTAGTTCATTTAACCTAGTTCAGGCACTTGTTTTATTTCATACCATTAGAATATATGATGTTATTTACTCTATTGTAACACTTTAGTCGTAAGTTATTTTTGAATTAAAATTTATTTATTTATTATTTGACGAGAGAGAGGTGTCGCGTTGCTCAATTCTAAGGTTTTTGTTAATATCGTGCGAAAGCCCTCGCACTCGGGGTAATTTCCAAGAAATAATTTGTGATATTATAATATTTTTTAGCTTAGCACTTATTTATATCCATAACACAAGCTGTGATACTTTACGGCAGGAAGATGCTGTCTGAGTGAACTGTATGAGCTTAGCTATAAAACATTTTAAAAGAGACAATTAATTAGTATAATATTATGTTAAAACAATATTTCGTAACAATATTTGTAGTAACAATGTTTTATCATAATATTATACAATGGATTTCCGCAAAGTAACGCCTGAATCTATTACTTATTTAAGTAATTAGTACGTTGTCTCTCTCTCTCCCAATAAGGTTTGCTGGAAGAGAACTCTTTTTAGGGTTAAGCTCGCCTTTGCCATTCTTTCTTTAGTTTTATGTTTTATACGTATGTTTTATTTAGTGCAATAAAGAATTAATTAAGTAAGTACGTCAACTTGGAGTTCTGAGTAGCCGTGACCGGAGCGAGGAACGACCCGTGGCCGGACCGTAAATTTTATCTACATAGTGCGAGTGCCCCATTCAACATTTTCATTCGGGATATAGTGTGCGCTCCCGCTGCAGTATTCAAAGCCTGTTACCGGCGTGCGACACGCGGCAGTGACGACATCTAAACAGCATAGTTGAACCTAACTAAAAGCTTGTGCATAGTAGAGGCTAATAACTAGTAAAGCAAATTTTATAGTACGTATGAGATAATTTGAGCTTTATGTTGCTTATAACAATTATTTTAACCCTGGCCATTACACTGATGTGTGGCTTTGCTCTATTCACCGCAACAACAGAACTAGGTACTTAATAATTATAGAAACAGTTAATTCATTGCCTTGTTTGAATATAATGATCTGAAAAAGTGATCAGACGAAGTGTAAAAGTATAATAATTCTTAAAATAAAAGAGCTGCAAAAGTAATCAGTACCACCCTCATTGTTATGTGAGTAAACCACGTAATACCTCGTAAAAAGAGGTTTATAAAACGGTGTAAAATTTTATGGTCAAACTTGCCGAGAGAATCAAATTAACGCAGCTTTTCGGTACTTATGTGAATCTTTTTAGGGATATAGGGGATGAAATTACTTTTGCAGACATTATGAGTAGAGTAATGTACGTGTACAAGAGATGGCTCAGTGCCAAAAAGAAATAATGCTGGATGTTCGCAGCATCCGATTAAATAGATTCAATACCCTCCTCCGTTGGTACTCGGCTAAAAAATATAAGACCAAACCCTGCACTTGTAATCGTTAAATATTTTAAAACTATGCGGTGGCATCAAAACTTTAACTTTAGCTACACTCGTGGACGTCCCTTAGTACCGATCGAAAAGAGGGTAACATTTTTTAAGCCCTGAATTATGTGGCTGTCAACAAAGGTTAACTTTCTAAGGAAAAACATTTTTTTGCCAAACATATATTGAACATTTTCACACTGTATCAATTCAATTAACACAGTGACTGCCATGATGAACACGTCATATTCGTATCTATAAAAGATACATTAATTTCTAGAAGTACTTAATAATAATGAAATTAGAGGCATAGAAATGATTTAATATATAGAATTCTAACATTAAATTTAAATTTATATGTATGTAGAATAGTTAGATAATAATTAGTATGTATATCTACAGACAAATAACAAGTTTCTAAGAAATCGAATAATATCGCAAAAATTTTCACGTCCTCCCCTCAGTACGGGGATGTGATAACCAACTACACCACGAAGTCAAGTGACGTGGGAGTCGAAAATCTTTGCGACTTTCTACGGACTCAAGCGCCGTTAGCTCCACCTACAGGGGAAACATTGAAGTTTATCCAATCCTGTTCAAAGACTAAAGTTACGTTTAGTTCATTCGACGAGAGGTATCGCGTTGCTCTAAATCGAATAATATCGCAAAATGCGATACTATTCGATTTCTTAGAAATTAGAAATTATCCAGAGTGCGAGGCTTACGCACTATAATAACAAAAACGTTAGATAACAAGTTATGTTGCGCTACTGATTTTTCAGACACAATGTGCAAGTTCTTAGTGCAGAGTTGAAATTACTTTAGCGGGCATTGTACGGCTTTTAAAACATTCAAACTTGTTAGTTCGGGCAGGCACGGAAGGTTCTGTTTTGTGTGTTTTGTACGTTGCAACGCTTTCACTGCTTCCCGGCTTCAGCGGTGCGACCTGTGTGGACATGCCACGAAAGCACACTATAAGGGGGAAAACTGGAATAAGCCACGCAAATGCGTCCTGCACTCTACATTCCTGTATAATGGATTTTTTGAACGGGGCGATAAGGGACATACTACCGCCCGTACTGTAACGCATTCACTGCCCAGCCTCCGCTTCACGGCAATAAAAGTGGACGGGTGCGTCGTGGACATAAAAGGTGTTACGAGAGTATCCATTTTTTTTATTTTCTTCCCCTGAAAGAGTTAATAAATGTACAGATAAATAGTTAGTTTAGCAGGAAAATTGGCATTTTACATAAAAACTTTTTAGATTCCATCGGTCCTGTTTCTTATACTTAGGTACTGATCAAAAAATTCTATCAGACCAACTGAGATTAGAGTACTTACCAACTAAAAAACATACAGTTCGTCTGTATGTTTTTTAGTTGAGCATATCTCCTCCTTTTTTGAAGTCGGTTAAAAAGGTCAGAAATCGCAAAAAAGTTATTACAATGAGTCCATTCCGATTGCGCTTTCAAGATAAGTACAGACCGGCGTTACGGGGCGTTATGTAGCGTGTTACACAGCGAGCGTTCGTGCAGTCAGTACGGGGACAGAAGGCGCAGCAAAAGAAGAGTAACGAAATATATTTTATACTACACCTGCTCGAAAAGTTGCCTATTCCTTTTCCATTTATAGAATAGGAAGTATGTCTTTGCAGGCCTATAGGAAACCGGGAGGAAAAACTCTATGGAATTTCATTTCTCACGTGTCTTAGCGGGAGGAAAAAGTGTATGGAAATCCATTTCTAACGTGTTATTTTTTTAAATTTCCTAAAATATCGGCCGGTAGCTATAGTTATTTTCGTTCGGTCAAACGACAAAAAGTTTTTACTCCAAGTCCATTAGGCCTCCTCCGATTTCCGAACAATATTTTGAAAAAAAGAACCCAAAGGCTGGCGCGGTCAATGAGGTTTTACCAACATCATTGGGCGCGATTTCAATTAATAATTAATTCTGCTTTTTATTTTCCTCGAAGGTGTAGTATAAAGCACTATTTATCACTCGGCAGAAAGTGCGATTCCTACCTCGTGTGTTTTAAGGACGACACACTCGGTAGGAATTGATCACTTTCGCGCCTTGGTGTAAAATGCACTATTACCACACAGCGTAACGTATCATGCTCGCTGCAAATGTTTCATTTACGGCCCGTAACATCTTCAATCCACCTTTCCTAATATTATTTATTTCTGTCTCGACAGATCTGTGCTGTAACAGATAAATATGTAATGCCGTGATTATTCTGTCTTCAGTTTTATCAACTTAAATCCTTGATAAAGGTGCGAAAACATTCGATAGATATGTTCTACTCGGTTCTTTCTTATTTATTTATTTATGTAAGTCGTCATCATCATAACCTACATCCTAATTTTATCCATTGCTCATAATTTTTCTTGCCTTGAGATTTTTATTTTGTGCCATGTGCCACGGCATAGGACACCTTGCACGGAGACAAGACGACAGGTGGAGCAAAGCGCTAACTGAATGGCGCCCAAGAACTGGGTACAGAAGCGTTGGACGTCCAGTGGCAAGATGGGCAGATGACATCTCTAACACCGCAGGGCGAACCTGGATGAGATTGGCGCAGGACCGTGTGGAGTGGCACAAAAGTTTAGAGACCTATACCCAGCAGTGGGTGAAGTCGGGTTGCGGATGATGATGATGATGATGATGCCACGGCATTACATATTTATCTGTTTCGCTGTCTCGTAAGAAAATAAAAAACTTTGACTTCAACTTGCTTCTTGCTGTAAAAAACGTTAGAAAATAAGAAAAGACCTACCTTTACCGGTTCTTAACAATTCTATTCACGTTTGTATTTCCCGCGCTTGTAGATTTCAAAGCTGAGGAATTTTTAAAATTTTTCTCGCTTATTTTAGTTTTGAGTAATGTTTTCTGTACACACAAGTTAGCTTGTTTTAACCTTATGATGTATGCTTGTTTTAAAATATAACGCACGAAATATTTTACACAAGCTGTTAGATTCAGGAAATTCTATTTTTGTGGTATTGGCAAGTTTGACTCAAAAATCTGTTAAATATTACTTTATTTATTTATTTAAATGGGTGGTTAGTAGATGATTACTTAGCCTTGACGGTCACGGCGTTAGAATCACCCCTTCCAACTCAACCCGTGGAAGTCTTAAGAGTCGATTAAGGCTAGGCGCAAACGGACCACCGGCCACAGCCACCGGTGGCTGTCGCGCACTACCGCCACATTTGCAGCAGTCGCGGAAGCGCGCGACAGCCACCGGTGTTTGTCAACGACCACATTACATTGACATGTGCGATGCGTAGGACGCCTAGCGGTTAACTGAGTGAGTGAGGTCATGAGGTGTCAGTGGCGAGAGTCGTCGTCTAGCGTGGCGCGCAGCGGCAAGTGGCGAGTCGCGGACACTGCTGTAGCGTGTAAACAGCTTGCTCGCCACCGGTGGCTGTGGCGGGTGGTTTGTTTGCGCCTTGCCTTAAAAGACCCTACCAGAGGACAAGTAGTAGCTTGTATCTGAGAATTTTTATCACCTCAAACTGCAAACACCAATCCGCCTGCTAAGGTGATAAGGGCCGTGGCGATAAGGGCTAAGCCCCCCTTGTTTGTGGGAGGCACGACCAGCAGTGGACGTAAACGTGCTGATAGACAAGTAAATGATTGCTTAGAGCCAGTTTACAGGAGAATGGTGCAAAAGGGGTGTTTAAAATTCAATTTGTTGTTTTACACATCACTCCTCTTTGCTTCGCTAAAATTGGTTCTGATTACATTAATCAGAACCTGGGGCTAGATGGTGTGTGAAATGCCACACAGCCACAAGCTAAGCCGAGCTTGCGTTATGAGTACTAGAAAACTGATATTCTTAATAAAATACATACACTACTAAATGTATTTTTTATATGACGGAGAAGAACCCTCCGTACGCATTTTGAAGAGGGTGACGTCAGCAGCGCTGACGTAACTGGCATCCTCGTCACGCCGGGATCCATTGGAAGGAAAACACGAAGTTGTTGTGGCAGTAGATTTATTCCATAGCAGAGGTCCGTTCCGTCCGACGACTCGAGCAAGAGTGAATTCTAGCCCGGCCGACGGCCGTATTTATAGCAAAGCTTAGCCCCGCGTCGAACGATTACGAACGCGAGCGAAAATCGCCGTCGCGAAGCTAATACTTCGACTTTTTACAATGTTTTGTAACCTAACTCAATTCTGTGATTAGATTTAGTTGTTTAACAATTAAATAACTCTCAAAACTAGATTTTCCTATTAAAATAACGTCTTCGCGCCGACACGGCCATTCTGACAGGCGGTGCGCGCTCTGCACCTGCCTGGTCAACGATTTTCAGTTTCTCGAAAGTTCTTGTGGATTCTCGGAGGTTCTCGTAGATTTTCTGTAACAAGGAAAGTTCTCTTTTTGAGTTTGGCATCTGTTTACAACTCAATCGAGTTGCAACAAAGTTTTACAAAAATGGGTAAGGTCTCGGAGGGTATCATAGGTTCTCGGAGGGGAGGGTATCATAGGTTCTCGTGGATACTCGTGGATTCTCGTGGATTCTCGTGGATACTCGTGGATTCTCGTGGATTCTCGTGGATTCTCGTGGATTCTCGTGGATTCTCGTGGATTCTCGTGGATTCTCGTGGATTCTCGTGGATTCTCGTGGATTCTCGTGGATACTCGTGGATACTCGTGGATAAGGAGGATAAGGATTACAGGAAGGATTGCATGTATGAAATGTCTCGGGGAAAAATGAAGTTTTGGTGCTGTATGTTATGTGAGTAAGATGTTCAACTTATCTGTTTATCAGGCAGTGTGTAGTTCTGGCACTCTAGTACGGATGGCATGGGCTCGCCTGCAGGCCGTTGTTTGAGGACCTGGTGGATCGCCTTCTTCCGCCGACACGGTTTGTTGATCGCCTGGTTGTGGGGCGCGACGTAGTTGAACATGGGCTAGCTTCTGCGGTCGTCCATCGTTCTCCAGGATTCTGAAAATCTAACAACGTTTATTAAATTTAAGATCTAAAGGGGTTTGATTTCAAGGTATGCTTTTATAAGCAAGCACGTAGTTTCCCCTTTGGAAGTGCTTGACATGCTTCCCGTTGATGAAAGAGTCGTTAGTCGTCTGCGTTCAGGAGTCGAGGTAGCACGTATTGTTTTCGTTGTTTTATTAGCGTGAGCGGAGATACACCTGTAACTCAACCGAGGGTCAAGAGAGAAGTGAACGCGCTGGCACAGCGCGTGATAACTGCCCTTGACGACCATGCTGCCGAAGGATGGGAAAGACACTTGCCGACAACTAGTTGGTGGGCAAAACCCCATCCAACCGGTAGTGGGTACCTACGGAAACCTGAAGTTCGAAACAGTCGACAGAGCCGAAATCCTGGCGACAAGCTGGAAAAGCAGTTCTCACCAAACCCAGCCACCGATGCAGACCACACACAGCTTGTTGAGAACTGCATCAGGGATTACCTGGCGTCAGAAGTACCCCCAGAGGAAGACGCCATCTTTGTTTAACCAGGGAAGGTAAAGAGGACGATACAGCGATACTTCTCGAAGGTATTCAAGAAAATCGTGCTCCAACATCTGACGTCACACATTAAGCCAAGGGAGGAACAATTCGGGTTCCGAGCTGAACATTCCACCACCTTGCAGATCACCAGAATAGTGAACGAATTGGCCACCAGCCACAACAAGAAAGGTCACGCTGGATATGGAGAAAACGTTCGACAGGGTATGGCACGAGGGTCTGCTATATCCAGTCCGGCACCCCAAAGAAGCTCATCCTCGTAAGTTTCCTACGGAAACAAAGCTGTATGTTATGCCTGGTACACCGACGATATCCTTGTTGTCGGGCAGGTGAAGCTCGCTCTCTGCGCAGACGACGACGCAGCCTATTACACTTCATTCTACCGAATACGCCGTGAAACGACTGCAACCAACCTTCGACATCCTCCCAGTTGGCTGCAGAAGACAAGGCTCTCATCACGGGGAACACGAGGCTGCCAACCCTTGAAATTGATGGACAAAAACATCCCGTGGCAACCAGATGTCAAATATCTGGGCGTCACCGTCGACCGACTGATTGGCCAGGTCAGGGGAGCGCGAAGCAAGCTCCTATCGAACCTCCAATCACGCCTGCCCGTCCGGACAAGAATAATGATTTTCAAAACTTACCTCATATCACGGCTCACCTACGCAGCTCCAGCAAGGTACCTACCCGTATCTGAGCGTAACAAACAGAAACCGACTCCAAGCGCAGGAAAACATCATACTACGAAGGATCGTAGGAGCACTCCGGTACGTTTGGAACGCAACCATCCTCGGGGATCTCAAGATAAATAGAACGAGAGACTATTATAAGCAGTCCGAACACCAACATGTTAGAGAGATCGCCCCGCAGCACGCCAGACCACCAGACCAACCAAGAAAAAGGAAGAATCCACTATCGCAAGCAAAGACGCCGCTTCACCAAATTTAGCACCACTAGCGGTGCCCGCTGCCGTCGCTGATCGGTTTGCTGGGCTTTGCCTGAGCAACCAGGGATCCCACCCGGCAGGGCCAGATCGTGCCGAGGCTACAGGCGGCACCGGCGATGATAGCTAAACAAAACCGCAATAACCAAATAAACCCGCCTATAGTAATGGGCGGAGAAAAGAAAGGGCCAGGGGGGACAGCCCCGATACCCTATTCCCGCCCCCCGACAAGGGGTGAGATTAAGAAGACGAGGACCTGTAACTTTGCGAGTAGTGCAGGTCATGGCTCGCTGAAGTTCTTCAAGGGTACAATGCCAAGACTCGCTCTACCTGTCAACCGCTCGGCGACTCCTGGTGCAATGATATGAACGTTCATGTCACATCGTTCACGACAGTTCTTGAACTCTCAGCCTTCTTCAAAGCTGCAGTGCGTTATAACTTCCGTTCATGTAAGCACTGCCGGAAATCTTTGTTAGCACGTACCACCGCCAAATCCGAGAGGTACAGCTGTGAGCGTCGTCGGTAGTTTTTTTTTTTCTTTTTTTGAAGGCGACGACGCGTAGTCTACCATCTCGGGATGCAGTACCAAGTTTATCTTTAGCGATGCTTTTCCATCAAACCCCAGCGCGCGAAAGAAACTCGGCGATACCCTTAAGAGTTGTGACCCGATAAATAATAACCGAGCCGCACCTACCCCGTATGAACGAAGAGAACCGTTACGACATTACGGTTCTACTCGGCAACTTTAACCATAAAGCAAAAATGAATTGTGGGTAGTTTGCAATTATCTCGTAAACGGTAGGAGATACGTCAAAAATAACCAAATTTTCATCCCCCTATGAAACCCCACTCACAAAATTACCTATTTTTCTGAACTACTTTGGATGACGTCATCACCACGTGTTTATTTTTTTGCTAGGAAATTTTTGATGCCTACTTTAGTATCTGACGGTAAACTACAGAAACGCATTATTTTCATCATAAAAGTGTGGAGGTACACCGGCTATAGATAAGTTTGGTGTGTCTGTGGTTAATACACCCTGCCGTGGTGGTACACTGGCAGGGTAGTGGTGGTACGTGGGCACAAACGCATTTGCCACTGGTATTGGCAATGATTACTCCGCTGGACATTGTGTGGCTGCCCGAAAGACGTGGTCTGGATCAGGAGCGCAGGCTGGTAGGTCCCGATCCCACTTCTGATGACGGAGAAGAACCCTCCGTACGCATTTTGAAGAGGGTGACGTCAGCAGCGCTGACGTAACTGGCATCCTCGTCACGCCGGGATCCATTGGAAGGAAAACACGAAGTTGTTGTGGCAGTAGATTTATTCCATAGCAGAGGTCCGTTCCGTCCGACGACTCGAGCAAGAGTGAATTCTAGCCCGGCCGACGGCCGTATTTATAGCAAAGCTTAGCCCCGCGTCGAACGATTACGAACGCGAGCGAAAATCGCCGTCGCGAAGCTAATACTTCGACTTTTTACAATGTTTTGTAACCTAACTCAATTCTGTGATTAGATTTAGTTGTTTAACAATTAAATAACTCTCAAAACTAGATTTTCCTATTAAAATAACGTCTTCGCGCCGACATATATATTTTTTTATTATACGTAGAAAACAAGTAGAACACCCGAAACAAATATCTGCAGATCGTCCAAACATTTCTCCCGAGGCGGGAATCGAACACGCAACCTCATGTATCGTAGGCGGATCTTCACCCGCCGTGTCACAGAGGCCGTCCTGATATTAGCCTTTATCACAATTCTTTCAGGATGCTTACCATTCTCCACGAACAGAACGTCAAAACAAAGGCTTTTGACGCGGATTGTGTACTCTATTTTTACAGATTTTCACAGAGAGGGATGTGCGTCGACCCAAATCTCCGCGATAAATAACCGGGACTCGGGACCCGTATTCTCCAGGATTCCGTGACAATAACGCGTGCTATTGTGTTACGTAAATCTAAGCTTTTTGTCGTATTTTGTGCGTCGAGTATATCGTAATTATGTACATCTAAGTTTTAACCATTGAACAGCAAAACTTTTTGAAGTCTCGTTATAATTATTAAAGGTAGCTATCATAATTTGTTCTATATTTGAGGAATTCAATAAAACACAAGAATTTGTGCAAATAAAATGTATATTTTAGATACATAGATCTGTTTATGATACGTTGTTTTTCTTTTGATAACAAGTAAAGTAGTCAATTTAATGTCATAAAAAGAAAGTCATGGCGTACATAGTTTACTTTACTGGTCTATCTCTTAGAAAATTTTATTAATTAATACGAAAGATGAACAAACAAATTGTATTTAGGTAGGTATTGGTCAAAACATCATATTAATCTCCAATATTGAAACAGTTACTCTTGAAAACCACAGATTTTTTTATCTAGTATTATTCTTTAGATTATAAACTTTTACTAGGCTCAAGTATTATTATGTAGTAGTGTATCTCATAAGAATGTTAAAATTAAATCTTATATCCTCTGTTTAAGCACATGTACCTACCACCCACTTTTACAACTTTGTCTCTATCTCCCATTATGGTTTGCTCTCCAGCAAACCTCACTGGGAGAGTATTCTTCCAAAAACGCTTTTTAGGGTTATGTTCGCCTTTGTCATTATTTTTCCTGTGAAATGTTTTACTTGTATATTGTGCAATAAAGAATTTTATTATGATTACGATTTTGACCCTAAAACCTAACTAAAATATCTGCTGTCCTTCGACCGTGACTGGAATGGGTTGTAGACAATCAAAGTCGACTTTGAACTGTGCGTTTCGAGTAGGTATTAACAAATTGTTGGCTAATCAGCTAAGGATATTTGATGTGTATAGATATACGTTTGTTCGCAATTTTGTTTCAATTTGCCCGCATATTTTCCTTGAAGGAAGGCTTCTATGTTTTTTTCCGTTCACTGGTGTAGACTCCATAACGGTCATAGCGAATAAGCAGCCAGTCATTCAAATGTTTAAAAACATCCTTTCACCGGCTTTTGCTGGCAGCCTTCGGAAATACGTCTGTTTTGAATAAAGGCCATGATTTTTGTTGAAATATGGCTTGTCGGACACAAGAAAAGGCAAAAACGAAATATTAAGTCCATATTACAGTATTATTTTAACAAATTCGGGACTTTCTCTGTTAAAGCTCTGAATTCAATACCGCTACCACACAGCATAAAAATGTGCATTCAATTATGGGCTTAAACTCTTTAGATACATTGTATTGTATTGTATTGTACAGTGAAAAATGTCTTCCCACAAGCTTCAAACGAGTGGCCCGCGAGCTGTCTGTCAGCTGATGCCGTCTATATAAATGCAACTAAATGTTACGAATTAACTCGTGCTTAACGACGTGCGTGACGATCGCCATTTTTTATATACATATTTAATCAATTGGCCAGCATCACTTTGTTTCACAACTTCTATATTTTGTTGCAATAAAGTGGCAAGTGGACAGTGACTTAGATTCTGTGTGAACGTAGATTGTGTGTGTGAACTCAGATTGTGTGTGATAAACTCGAAAAAGGCGGTACCCCGACCCAAATCAGCGCCACCACCTATTTTATCTAATTAATAGAATTTTCAAAAATCGTTTGGACAGATTGTGCTACCGTCATTACCTTCTACGTTGGGGGAACACCCCGGCCATTGGGTTCTTTCCAATAAATTCCAAATGCTATTGCGTCGCTTGTTTATTTCCCAACTTGGCTGACGCTTTAACGCACGTCTCGATGCATGTGTTAGCTCAAAACGTTTTGATTGTATTAGTACAAGGAATGGAATGTTGTTGTGGGTAAAATTGCATTTTAAACCACGAGCAAAACTTAGGTTTGCAAGAGTCAGAAAATTTTAATAGTACGCGAACATAGAAAGAGATATACCTATGATACTATAATTGTTTAGAAAAAACTTTAAACCGAATCTCTTAATTTTACACTGTTTTTTAGCGGGATAGATACGAATCCTTTACGAATAAAAATTTTACGACACCATTTCGGGATCATTTTCTATACGATGGCAAAATAATTTCCAAAATCGGTTGATAATTGATAGAAAATCAAAAACCATTTCATTAGAACAACTTAGTAAATGGAACAACAATAGGGTGGGCTGTGGGTAACCAGTGGGAGCGGAAGCGATTTATGGACAGTATTTTGTGTACTTTTTTTTAAAGATATAAAAAAATTAAACAGTCCTTTTATTACACACTTGAAGGTATATTTTTGCCTGCCCCTCAATGATTTTATAAAAAATTTTGGTACATATTTGAATGACTGAACGAGTTATTAGGTGAGGCAGAAACTATTTGTTGTACATAGTAGTTAGTTTATATAAAGTTCCGAGATTTATTCGGATATAATTATGTGCATATAATGAATTGACTTTTGTTACCCCCGAATACTCAAACGCATCTCATATTTAAGCACGTCTCAAATTACAATTTTTTGACAGTTTTCAATGAAAATGTGCCAAAATTCGTCACTTGAGACGTGCTTATATCTGAGATGCGTTTGAGTATTCGGGGGTTAGTCTCACAAAAACGCGAGAACGGCTGGACCGATTTGGCACCCATAACACAAGCTCTGCTTAGTTTGGAGCTAGATGATGCTGTGTGGATTGTCTAGCATTAGTCATAACAAAAAACTCGTCGTCCTTTAATAATGAAGATCTACATATAAATATACAAGCCGCGATGCTTTAAACTTCAGGACTTTCTGTCCTCTTGACACAGTGGGAACGCGCCCTTAGACACACCACACCACAACAGTTTTATTCAAGCTCTGTTTTCTGGACACATTTTAAGAATAAATAGTAGACAGAAGTCGTAGTTCTAAAACAAACCCATACAAATTCTCTACCACAACAACTTAAACATTTACAAGTGGAATTTTAACTTACGCTTGGGAATTCTCAGCTGGTTCTTGGCTGAATACACTTGGTTTATTGAAGGCTAGACCAGTTTACATTATTCATGAGGTTATTTAGGCTTAAGTTGTTTTATTAATAAGGTACACTTTGAGAATCCAAAGCCAGTGGTGATCAACTGAAAGTTATAAGACCTAGAGAGAAATCTAGTTCATCGACGACCAAATTTCTCACTAGGTTATTAGGTGTTATTAAAACAATTTAAACCTAATTAACTTACTTATGAATAATATAAACTGCTTTCAATACGGTAATCCATGTTCGAAAAATTTTGCTAGACATTTCTAAAATTTGGCTGACAGATGTGAAACCACTTAACTTAGTAAAACTTTTAAATCTGTCATGGTTATTAACACTAAAGTTATTTACAACGGGATATTTACCATGATTTCGGAAGGAATTTCTCCGTGATCATGGCGCATGAAACTGTGCCTAAATTTTGGAAAGCTCAAAACTCAAATCATGGTAAATATCCCGCTGTAAATAACTTTAGTACTTAACTTAGGTTTATCACTATTCTGTTGTTTATTATTTTATTTAAATTTAGAAACGTCTACTTACTTTTAGGAGTTTTCTTATTAACTAATTTTAAATTATTATTTACGTCAACCTAAACTAAAAATAGTAAAATTGTATATGTATTAAGTTGTGGTGCATTCTGTCGCCTTATGGTGTCCTAGTGTGGTCACGATGGTGGATTGGTGATGGAGTATAGTGTCCTACAAGCCGAATTTTGGCCACGGCGGCTGGTCTCAACCGAGACTAACCTTGTGCCCAGGACATTATAGTGCACAAGTGTATACGTAAACACAGGTGCACTCTCTATTTCCTCAGTCTCATCCTTTCGGTCAATCGTCCTTCTAACGTATAATGTCACTTGCTAATAGTGAAATAGTTTTATAAATCGGTCCAGTCAAACCAGTATTACACATATCTTATCAGCTAGTAAACTCCTAAGCGAACTTTTATCTCTAGACAATACTATTGTAGTGTAAGATATGTAGACAGAAGTCTTATGTCTCTGTGTCTTACGTCTCTGTGACTGTACCAAGATAAAAGATTGAAATGTTAGTGGAATATTCCGGAACGATCGGAGATTTCTACCGCAAATATTGAAATTTATTTTCAATTCAGCTATTCACTGGAGATCTAGCCAAGATTTTTGTAAAATCTATATATATAAAAATGAAACCCGTTTCGCGTTGTCACGGCATCACGCGTGAACGGCTGGACCGATTTCGCTAATTCTTTCTTTGTTGTGTTTGTTATTGTCAGGAGAAGGTTCTTATGAAAGAAAAAATTAAGAAAGTTGGAAACATAAATTTCCACGGGGGCGAAGCCGCGGGGCGCAGCTAGTAGTTATATAAAAGTTGAGGCTGCGGTGTGAAGAGGGAGGAAAACGAATGTCACACTTATTTAAACTAAAAATGCGAAAGTTTGGATGGATGTTTATTACTTCTTCACGCCAAAACTACTGAATGGATTGGACTGAAATTTTGGCATTGAAGCAGTTCTAGATCTGGACCTGGTATGAAGAATATTTTTTTTATTTTAGTCAGCACTAAGACTTTGAAAACAGCACCCTTAAACAACGGAAATAATATTATAAAACCTGCTGGATTTATAATAACAAAAAATACTAATATAAGAAGCTAGCTACGCCCGCGGCTTTGCACGTGCTTTTCAAGTAGCCTTTGACCGTCGTCCCCGAAACACCTTCTTGCCAAATTTCATTAAGATCCGTTCAGCCGCCTAGGCGTCAATAGGTAAAAGACAGACAGACAGAAAGAGTTACTTTCAAATTTTTATTATGGAGTAAGATTTCCAGATTCATTTTTCAATAACTTCAATTTTCTAGGCCCAATTCACCACAAGAGTAAGAAACAGAAAAGGGAAAATAAATCAAGGTATTATACATACTTAGATAGAGGTAAGGTCTAATGAAATATCAGTAGAAACTACAGAAGCCTGTCAAACGTGTTGAGGTTGAAACCATTCCATCAATCTCCATATAGCACCGCACGCACTGCCAGGAGTTTCTTTCATCTAAGGATTCTACGACCTACTTTCTCATGCCAGTTTCACCGTAGCAATGTACCCGAGAAAATATACCTATAGGTACACTAGCCAAACTCGATGTAGAGTGAATGTAAACAAATCGACTATACTTAACCTAAAATTACGTACGTTCCCGCGTCTTTTTATACGCAATTTACATTACTTGTCGATTTGATATCCTTACTTCAATAAATATTGCTCACAATTTTATCTGAAACTGGACGCCAATAAAGTGAGTTTTAGTTATTGGTGTGGTCGTATGTTAACAAACATTCTACATCGAGTTTGGCTAGTGTATATGATGACTACTACCTCGCAAGTTCCGTCAGGCCGTCACGCACCTCCGGAACGTGCCATACACTGCCTTGCGTTAATTAAGAAACCTAATAACCTTGTAATTGTTAGCTAATGGAAATATTTATTACCAGCAAGCCTGCGGCTTCCCCAACTCCCAACAACCTATATTGTTCCACTGCTGGACGCAGGCCTCGTGATAAGCACCTTATTGGCTTTTATCTCATGGGGTGTAAAGCACCAACTCTTCCCGCGGGTGTCGTAAGAGGCGAATAAAGGATATCCACCGGGGGCGGGCAGCAGCGCCCCCTGCAGAACAATTCTACCATCGAACTACGATCCCCAACCCGCATGCCCCGCGTGGGGACGGCACTTCCCCCCATGTGATAAAAGCCAATAAGGTGCTTATCAGGGGGAGGCCTGTTTTCAGTAGTGGGCCAATGCTGGATGTTGAGATGAGGTTGAGGCTCCCGCATTTGTGGGAAGCATATTCAACGGTGGACGTAAGGATGTGTGTTGACAAGGTAATGCCACGATTATTAAATGTTGTGGTAATACAACAGTAACATAAACTAAAAAGACAATAATAACATAGTCCAGTTAAAACAAGGTAAGCTATAGTCACTTTTCTTTTAAATAATAGCCAACAACATATTTTTCAGCGTCACTTAAGATTTCCCTCGCGGCATTTTTCTGTAAAAGATGGACTAAAATGAAATCACGGAATCCACTCAAAAAGATTAATGGCCCCAAACAAATAAGAACCGCTTTTCTTCAATATTTATATTAATTGCTGCCTCCAGGAAGCCAGATGCTCCAAAAGGTATTTTATGATATTTCCTGCGGTTTTGTAGCTTTATACCTTTTTTATTTTCCCTTTTCGTAGAATTCGACAGTGGAAAGGGAATTGATTTCGGAATTGTTTGATTATTGGAACCGGTCTCTGAGGAATAAGTTGAACGGAACATTAATTTCACGTAATGTGTTCTGTATCGTTGTCACAGAAAGAAGTTTTCTTTTAACTCGCAATGGCCTTTTTTTACATCGATGAAAGTCGGACTGGGTGCGCCGCCGGTGTTCGTTCGCGTGCACATTGTTGTCTCTGTCGCACTTCGGTCTAGGTACGTCTTTCCATCTTTGTTGTTCATTATAATTATTGTACAAGCTCGGAATTAATGTAACTGTGAGCCACTCGCTCGTTCGCTCTTTGCGTGTAATTATAACACAGGCCAGATGTTGAGTAAGTTCTTCCATCTACCGATTTTACTTATTTCTATGTTTATTAATAAAAATATTAGAATAAAAGAACAGAAACAAAAGAGAAGTAGTATTTACAATTGAGCTAACTGCAGACTGTTGCAAACAATCCACAGGAAGCTCAACTGATCTTCTCTCGGGTCACGCACGCGTCACTTCGGCCAGACGCTCAGGTAATTACATAGATATAAATAAAAATAAAATAAAAATAGCCCTTAATCTCTGACTTTTACAATTTTTCTAATATTTATCTTATAGTTTTATCTAGTTATCTATTTACTAATTATTGACACCGGTTCTTGGTAAGTCAGGTTGTCCTTTGACATATGCCTCCTCCAATTACATAGATATACTCTTATATAAATAGTAATTACTTACTCGGAAAGAGGCTATGTTATTATAGTATGCATATATATGAATCATTTTAATTATTTTATTGTTTATTAATAAGTACTTTCTAAGCTTTACGGGCAGTTTTCAATGAAACTCTGAATGCCGCGAAAGATTTTAGAATTACTAAAGCTGTAAAAATACTCGCTCTCCTTCCAAAAGTGCACCTTTGGTATATCGAAGAATTGAAAATAACAGACAATCGCGTCGTCTCGGATCGTCTTTTGTTTTCTATGACAAAAGTTAACTCCTTTTGAACAAAGTTTTTCAGAAGGAACTTCGACGCTTTGACTGCTACTCGATCGACTTTTGTTTCGCTTCCCTGACGCATTGTTCAATTTATTTATTTACTAGTTTCTGTCCAACGTTTTTGGGTGATTTCTATCCCATGGCAACTGATTTATATATAAAATGTGTGTTTGATTCCATGATCAGAATTGCCTGTGTGCAAAATTTCAGCTCAATCGGTTCTGTGGTTTTGGCGTGAAGAGGTAACAAAAATCCATCTTTACATCCAAACTTTCGCATTTATGATATAAGTGTGATTTAAGTCTTATATTTTTAAAGGGCTTTTAGCCCAACACTGACTACATCAGCCCTGTTAGTACAGTCACTTATGTAGTTGCTAATCTTATAAAATACCGTAAACCATTATTTATCAGAATCCTGTAATATACATAATTTATGCTGAAAACAACGGAAGAAAGTGGCAAGTTACAAAGCTTTGATAATTAAGTCAAATTAGCAGCTTATTAGCGTAATCTGTTGCACGGAGATGAATTCTTAACGAGATTTTAATACGAGCTGCGAACTAATTATTTTTAACCACGACTTGCGCTTCCCCGTGACTTTGAATTTATGTTATTTAGCTTAGCTTAAGGCCACCATAGCGTGGCCAGCATCGCAGTTATTACGAACCAAGGCTTGTGTTAGTGCTTTAGTCAAATAATGCGAGTAATTCAAATAAAATAGGTAATAATTTTCACAATGGTTTCACAAAAACTGTAAAAAAACGATATTTTTGAAATTACAAAAATAACACAACTGTACCTACTACTACATTTCAATGGTGTAATAACTTAATGCATATCGACTTAAAATTAAGTCACTCTCTTATTCTAATAAGTTATGATGATAAGTTCTATGGCAGCCAACAGAAAAAATCCTTGGGCTGAAAGCAATTCACTTTGTTTATGATGATAAGTTCTATGGCAGCCAACAGAAAAAATCCTTGGGCTGAAAGCAATTCACTTTGTTTTAACAATTTATTTTGTAACTGAATTATAAAGTCTGTAAACATAAAACTAAATGAAAACTTTACGACACAGGAATTATCCTAGTGTAAAGTTTTTAGCACTAACTGTGAACTAACATAAAGTACCTAAGTACATTATTATTAAGTAACCTACCTACTCTTATCCTTTTATGTATGTCTTAGCTGTCTGTGCTTAAATAAATAAATAATTATTATTATTAATTTAGCTTATGGAACGATGCTACTTGTACTAAAAACGTTCAAACTTCTCAAAAAGTCTAATTTCGTCCGATTCTAATGGTTTGAAAGAGGTTTTCTACCTCGAACTCGCATTTGTTGCCTCCTTGGTGTATGATGTCCAAAATGAGTTTACCATTCCTTTTTCAAAAATATTGGTAATGGCTAAAACGTGAAAACAGAATAAGCCGGAAAGGTCGACTTTGCTCAATGGAGGTTGTCATAATAATGATCAGATACTTAAAGTTGTTGGATGGCATCAAAACTATTTATTGCACAGTCCTACCGGCGTAACCTACACCATCATACTAACTTTTGTTTTCGATCGTATGCAATGTTAGGAAAATAAAACAAAACTAGATGATCGCCTCGCGATTTCACCCGCGTAGTTTCCGTTCCCGTGGGAATTCCGGGATAAAATATAGCCTATGCCACTCCCTGAAAAGTAAGCTTCCTAATGGGGAAAGAATTTTTCAAATCGGTCCAGTAGTTTCGGAGCCTATTTAATACAAACAAACAATCAAATCTTTCCTCTTTATAATATTTTAGGTATAGATAAGAATGTTAGAAGACAAACCCGGTCTAGTAAACATTTCAAAGATTTCAAAGCCTGAAACCGTATATTTCCAACGACAGCTAAAAATTCTACCAACAATTTCACTAAGAGAAAGATGTCCAAACGTCTTGTAACCTGCTTTACTTAGAAACTGAAATCCAAAGTGGCATCCAACAGTGTCAGTTGTCGCCTGTCGGACCTTTTTCAGGAATATTAGATATCTTTTTCAACCTGAATCTTGAATCGACCCCCGTCACCGTCGAGTTAGGGTTTGATCACATTTAAAGACTCTAAATCGACAAAGACCTCGTATAGAAAAGTTGCAGGTCCCGCTGCGGGAATCGAACCCACAACCTAAAAAATATTAGTTGCGGTGAATGTTAGTTGATCTGCAAATATTGGTCCCGGGTGCTATATATGTTTAGTAAAAATAAAGTTTATCACTTTGGTACTAGTTTATGCCGCGGCACGCGTTGTTTCTAGTTATAAACGTTTAAAGGTGATTTCTACCCCATGGGAACTGATTTATGGGATAAAAAGTAGTCCATGTTCGATTCCAGGATTATAATTAAGTACCTGTATGCAAAATTGCAGCCCGATCGATTCAGTAGTTTTGGCGTGAAGAGGTTACAAACATTCATCCATACATCCATCCATCCAAACTTTCGCATTTATAATATTAGTGTGATAGTGTGATGTGATGTGATTCATAACACAAGCTCTGCTCAATTTAGGGCTAGATGATGCTGTGGATTGTCCAGCATTATTTATGTATTAATGACTTGATGAAATCCACAAACTGCATCAAGAAAATCTAAAAATCAGTTGGCCATTTTCTATTTAAAGCTTCTGCACCCTTCCCCCCCCCCCCCCCTTCTGAACACCTTTCGAGCGACACGGGTCGACAAGTTCAGAAAAGCTTTCTGTCAACAACGTGTAAAGTGTAAAGCAGAAGCCGTCGATTCGCGTCGTCGTCGGAGCAGAGCTGCGAGCTGATGCAAGTAACGTCATTAACACTATTAAGATTGTCGCAGTCGCATTTTTACACTATATCTAAAGATTACGAGCCCATAATTAAATGCTCACTGTGGTGTTGTGTGGTAGCGGTGCCGCCTAGATGAGCTACGTCCTTAATGTCGACAAAATAAAGCTTTTTCTGACCGGAATTTAGATTATGCGTCGATAAATATGGTGAAACCCGGACGGAACGGTCACTTTAAAGTTGTTAGCTGAGAAATCTTATTATTTTGAGAGGAGGGTAGTTTATGATTAGAATTGTTCTTGCTTTTAGGTTAAGTAAAGCTTAGGTAAGTTTACAATTTGCTTATAATTAAAAGTGATCTGTACGAATAGTATGAGTTTGCAAAATACCGGGGTAAAAAGTTTTCGAGAATTTATTACATCGTCCAAAACTTTCCGTTTTGGTCTTATTACCGCTTACCTGTCAAAGTTGATACTACATAGTACAGCCAAATGAAAAACAAGTTCCCGATAAATAAAAATTAAAAAATTCTTATCCTAGATACAAACCAGGAAATAACGCGTAGTCTAGAAACACTGATGAAAATAAAAATGGAGGATATCCTCAATAAATCGCACGCTTCATGTTGAGTAGTACTACAGGGCAGAGTCCATTAGAGGGGTCTTTGTGATTCCGCCGTGTTACATTAGACGGACAGGGGTGGATTAAGGCTTCTTATATTCTATTTGAAATACCATCACTTAAATGTGTATGTGTAACTTAACACTGACTCTAAACATAAGTTTAATGCTTTTTTTGAGGTAGAGTCTGTTGATAAAATTATATAAATGGTAGTAAACTTACCTAAAAATCACTGTACTCAATCCAGTGATAAGTACTTAGAACACTTTCTGAGCCGAAAGGTGGTGATTCTGGACATCGAGGGGGTCAACGTCTTTGTTCTATGATTTTTTTGATTTAGATAATTATTTACCTTTGAAATAAAGTAAGGTATTTTTTTCATATTCTTGTTTGTTTACGTGTTTTCTTACATATTTATTATTGTTTTGAAATTTCAAAGGATTTACTTATTTACTTTACTTTCAAAACAAAACTCTGGTTTTACTGAAAACAAGCAAAAACATTTGTGAAATATTTTGTAATGTTAAATAATGCAAGAATGCACACGAACAGGAAGAAAAAAAATACTTTATTTTTGTTGCAAAAAAATAATCAACATTCTGAATTCAAAAGATCTCTCGGGGTCCAGAATCACCCCTTTCGGCTTAATACACCCACTCCGGGGCACCCTGTAGAAACGTTCATCAATTGCATAATTTGGTAATAAGGAAACTGAACAAAGAAATATTTATAAAATCTGATTATTTTATTTTGATACTTGTCTACAGAACTGATAAATATCATCAAAACTGCACCAATGTTTACCAACCATGCTTAAAAAGCTTCCAGATACATCATCATAAACTGCATTGAAATCGGTAATAATTAGCATCATCGGCTACAGACTACAGACACACTAAGAGTTATAGCAACCCTCTTTCAGTCTTGCCCCCAATGTCGTCATCCTGACTCCACCTCTGGCAAACTATACCGATTTTATTTATTCGTCTTGCCTCGCTCAGGAGAATGCATCCTATTTCTAGAACAAAAGCGTATTCTTGGCGTAGAATCTTTATAGGTTCCTTTTAGAATACCTTAAGATAAGAGCAGATTGTTTTAGAACATGCTTTTGTTTAGTTCCGGATCTCTATGGCTTTGTTTTACTTCTGAAAAGGAACTTAAACGAAGATCAAGATAAAATTAAGTGAACCGAAACGAAACGCTATGTACATTTATTATCTACATAAATGCAAAAATTCAATGAAGCTTGTTGTTGTTAATAAACAAAATATTGAAAAAGAATAGTAAGCCTAAGCGTATTTAACAAATACCTAGGAACACTTTAATACACATCAAGAGAAATAAAAAAAATACAAGAAAAGGTACCAATTTAATGATAATTGAATCGCTCGCTTCTACTATTCGCGCCGTACATTGCCTCTTTACTCAGAATGCAGTAACCGACTCGTTCCTCTCTTTAGATACTTTTTAAAATGGCAGCACAAAAAGGCAGACAGCTCCCGGTAACCGAGCTCCGTAACCAGGCCACTCGTTGGTGTAATCCAACGAGTGGCCTGGATGCAGAGTTCGGTTGCAGCTTACAGTTAGCAAGGCTTACGCCTTGCTAACCGTAAGCTGCAAGCGAGTGGTCCGCGTACTGAAGCCGCGTGGACGGCTCGCTGGAAGCAAGTTATACAATCCCACGGTTTGTGGCCGTTCGTTCGTGGACAACAGGCTTGCTGCTGTTGCCCTGTGGACAGAATGCGGTCACCACATTTTAAGGCAGACGCGTCCAGGAGCTTCTGGCTTCACAAGTCACCTTTGTCCTTACCAAAGCAATACCGCTTAGGGCACATGCTAGAAATACGCCCAACGTTGCACTGTTGTACGCCTGTCAACCTGTGATGATATCCCTAGTGCCATCATGAGCTCAGTTTGTTACATAATGACATAGCTGTTGAGCCTCGCGTACTCACGTGCTATTTAATTAAAAGTTGTACAAAAATTCACAATTAACTAGTGAAACGTAGTTCAGGTTAATTTTGTTGAGTTTATTCCCAAGCGACGACAACAGAGCGAATTTCATACAGTTTCATTAAAAATGTAGCCACCATTTTTGTTTAAAATAATTTTGATCGAAGGTATTTCGGCAAGTATTTTAACATTCTGTAGCTAGGTATTAAGTATAGGAGAAAGACGATTTGTATAGCTCAAAAGAATTTTAAATTACCTACAAAGAGTTTCGGCAAACTTACTGAGACAAAATATTTTCTTTTACAGGATTGGACGTTTCCATACCTTTTAATATTTGAAAGGTTTTAATAATCTTGGTCTACAAAATGAAGTAAAACAAAACGTTATTCTACGAAAAAAACAGATATCATACAACTGAGAACCCATTAGCACTTACATATAGGTAAGGGGCCTTTGTGTTTTATTTTAATAGTCTAAACAGCCAAGAGTAAGTACACTGCAGGACAAATACCTTAAATTGCATGAGATAACAATCGTTTGGTAAAGTGGTGGATGATTTACTAGATCCATTAGGGAGAAAGTGCAAAGTCATAAAATATACAACAGTAATTAAATAATCATGTTTTGACGCACTAATGTATCCATTATTTTGTCCTCCATTATATTTTAGAATTTATGAGCCTAGTGCCATGTACCTAGGTGTCACGAGTAAGCTAGTAATATCTAATCAAAATACCGAGAGATTTTGCTTGTTTGTGGAAGAAACTCTTTACACGGTCTTGCGAAATACTTTAAAGCGTCGATAGGCCGGCGTCGGACCGCATTAAACGGATTTCAGAATTCTTTGTATGGTTTGCCATAGAAATGCGCCCACTGATCAGCACCGTATGGAGCGGACACATCGAGCTGTAAGCAATGCCGGCGATCCCTTTAGTGCGGATGACGTCATTATTCGTTTGCAAATGGCAATCCTGTTGCTGAGGTTACAGAGGACGCACCACCAGGCATCAAAATCCGTCTGATGCGATGAGCGCGGATGGTCCGATGTCGGCTACTCGACGCTAGCCATTACAAGACTTGTATCTCTCATGGTTTTATTTTCAGCGCATAACTCGCGAAAGGCCCGTGTATGCAGTCTATTGTATGCAGCTGGTAAGTCACGACGGCGGAGATGTTAATTATAATTTATAATTATTTCTAACACCTACTCACTACTGTTTACTCTAAACCTCGTATAAAGTCACGGGCAGTAGTTATTTCTCCGTTATCAAACTATTAAGATTCAAAACACTCTTCCTCGCTAGTTATCCCATATAGTGGGGGGCAGCTATCTTGATTGATCTCCCTCACTGCGCTTTGTCCTCGACGTCGGAAACTTTACACTCTAAAGATACTAGATTTTTGTTCGATAGTAGATATTCTACTGGAAAAACGAGCTTCTGCCCGGCGTAGCACGCATTTTTCATGGATATATACTAATAGGGTTATTAGTAATTTACTGACACTGCGTGATCTGCAGGTTCTATTCATCATCACGAACACGTTTGTGAGGACGCCAGGTCTTAATTTTTTTATTTTTTTTGTAAAACATCTGTGATAGATGGAACGATATAGGCATAGACATAGGCCTTCTCGGGAGACAAACTATCTTGTTTCAAATCAGATTTTATTAGACAGACATTTATATACTTTGATAAAAAAAGAAGTTTTTGAATGAAGCAGAAATAAAACATTTCAACTAAGGTTCTTTTAGGTGTTACTCAAGGCTTATGCCGCGGGCCCAGCTTCTGACTGAGCTGTCAGCGCGACAGAATAAATTGCTTCTTAACTTTTATATAATAAATACTGCTGGATAACAAGTAAATTTGAAATGTATGATTATGAGTAAAGTTGGAATATTGAATGAGTTAGAGAGTTTATTGTGGTAGGTATCTTATCGGCGGCGTCGTAAAATATGCTAATCTACCGATTAACTTAGTTTTGGATATGCCTTTCAGCTTCTTTGAATGTGATTTGTTTATTCTGATAAAACTTTAAATTTAATGCTAAAATCCGTCTCGTTGCTCGTTGCTCACGCCTTTTTTCCCCGTACTAAGTGCACGAACGCTCACATCTCTCGACATTACGTCCTGTAACACCGGTCAGTACCCATCTATAAAGGAATATCGACTATATTGTATCTTTACTACAAATGTTGGCTGACTAATCACGACGAACGTAATTTGTTTTGTGCTTTACCCTGTATATGCCTAAAGCGAGTCAAGCACAGCTCAATATGACACTCCAACAAGTGAATCAGCTATTAGGAACTCTACTCACCTAAATCAGTAATAATAATAATAATTTATTCGAAAATTTCTCAAGACTGCTTATCATAAGAATAAGAATAACTTAAATTCTATAGGTTACGTGTGCCTGAACTAGGTAAAACCTGTATCTCAGGCAAAATTGCTTACAATGAATACATAGGTATAAATAATTACAAAGATAAAGTAAAACAAAGCGTCAGTGCAGATTTCCAAAATAACTTAAGCTAATAACACTAAACTAGGCTACATATTAGAGAGAGTGAGTTGTCGACCAGCTGACAACACTGTCAGCTGCCTACAAACGACTAGCCAGGTGCGCAGGGCATATTATAGTGCCCAAGCGTGTGTGCAAACACAGGTGCACTCTCTATTCCCTCACTCTCATAATCTGATGGGACGGCAGACCGACAGATCGAGGGGAGAGGTCAGGTGCAGGATCAACGGCTTAACGTGCTTTCCTAGCCACGGGGGTATAACACGGGCAACTTCCTGACTCCAGGCTGTTACTGCGGATTTGTTTTGCAAGAAGAATCCCATAACAACTTTGGCCCGATTTGAACCCCGAGTGGTTCAAATTACTGCCACATTAATTTAAAAAATACTGCAAAATTACTGCCTACAATAATCATTTACAGAAATACAGAAATATCGCACCAACTCGACGGGCTGTGTCGCCGATTGATGTGTTGGCTGACTCCATGACATTGAGTTACTCAATAAATACCTACCGATACTAATACATAAAATTCTCTTTTACTTTATTACTCACCACTATAAAAGAGAAGACACTCAGCAAAAGACAACGGTGCATTCAACAAACTTACCAAAATACGACGAACAATGTGACAAAAATAAAAATGAAATAAAACTGAAACGACAGAACAGAACATTTCGAACTGTACGCTTCTGCAAACAAGATAAATTTCAGTTTTATTAAGTGAGAATCGAAAACTAACCGAATTACGTTGAGTTATGGATGAATTTCATTAAATAATTCGTTGCCAAGCTTCCTGTACAACGTCATTTGTTTTCTTAGCGTGAAACACTCGTCGGCCGAACAGGCAATCAGTAAGCGTTGATTAAACCACAGTCTATGATTGTAGCAGCTGGGACAATAGGCGGTGTAGGTAGGCTTTTGGTCTTGATGATGGCCAGTTAACTCCATCACGTTCTAGCCTGAGCATTGCATGGACTTAGCAATGCGCAGCCTGCCGAACATGGACATGAACGTGCTAACTTCGTACTATAACTAAGTAATTTTATTATTATTCTTTTTTTATTGCTTAGTTTCCTTTCTTTGAGAGCTCTATGGAACATCTTTTTAAAGACACAAACAGTTTATACTAGTTCGGAAGTCTATGGATTGATTAAAATAATTCATTTGACACATGTAATGTATTTCTTCTTTTTTTAGTAAGTGACCTCCTAAGATAAATACCGACACTAAACAGACAAAAATCTTTTACGCGTACTTAATACATTAGTTGAACTTTAAAAAATCTCATCTCCTAGTTGTAAAAGCCTAAAAACGTTTATAGAAAGGTGACACTATACAATTTTTTTTCTCATTGACTTTTCTTGTGAAAATTCGAACATATAATTTCATAAGTAATACTTGAGCAAACAGCAAGCCAACCTTTCCAACCCACAGTCCTCGCAATCAACACAATACTTATCTACCACGACGTCATGGAGCTATGTATTAACACAGCCAGAAAGAAGTTAACACAGCCAACTCTCGCTTACCTGTAACAAAAAAAACACCAGCTTTACGAAACTGTAGTACAAAGTAATTGACTCGTCCGACGATTTCACGGCAGGATTAAAACTTTAATTATTATTCGGTTGCTGAGGGATAATTGTATCCGAATGTAATTATAGAGCTTTGTAGGGTTCAAAGTAGAGCTCTTTATGTCTATAATTTTGTAAAAAAGAAGACCCATAACGAGCAGCGGAAGCAAAAAAAACAAGGAAAAGGTTCGTGTACTTTTTGCTTTGCTTTGGCAACTCTCTAAATCCTTACTAGATTTCTTTAACAAAACTCTCTTTTCGTCTCAACCGTAGAAAAAACTTGGTATTACGTTGTAATGTAAGGTTATAGAAAAATTGTCTCCTTTTTGTTTACTGAATTTATGAGTAATCATAGATATAAGTGAAATTCAATAGATATGGTACGTTCTCCCAGCGCTAACGCAACAAATGGCCTGTTGAAACTACGAGTATATGCAATGACTCGCTCAGATGGAAAGACGTACTTTGACCGAAGTGCGACCGATGCAATACGCACGCGCGAAACACGAACGCCGGCGACTCCGGCCCAACTACGTCTGAGGTGGATGGACCTAATTTGAACGTTCCACTTTCGAGTAGCTATTACGCGATCTCCCAAATTTTACTTACATGGATGATTTTAATGTCAATATTTGTTTTGTAGGACTAAACTTTAAAAGCATTGAGAAAGCAGAGTCTAAAAAAAAACAAATTGATTTATTTATTTGTGATACACAGGTATTACAGGGATGTTCAGACATATAATTAAGAGCACTGTGATCTGCCATTAGGCGTACAAATTTACATAATTCATCATAAAAGTTGATAAAAAGTTTTAAAAAGGCAAAATAAAATCTGTTTAAATATTCCGGGTCTAATGATAACAATCAAATATTAATATGAAGTTAAAGTATTCGGAAAAGTTGTTAGAACCCTTCCACCACAATTGTTTTCCAGAATTCTTAACCATTTGAGAGCCGTCTATGACGTCACATGACGTCACGATGTGTTTCTACAAAGGGATGAACATATTCGTTCTTATTCTACGCAGAGAGTAAGACTAGACCACCATGACGAACTTAGAAATCGATTAATATTCCAAAACTGTATTAGTCTCATAACAGGATTTGATAAACTTTAATGTTCCTCTGTGGATGTGTGTCTCCTATTTAATATGGTTGTACCTGCTAAATTAATGCTGTACCTGGTATGGTAGGTCTCATCCACCTACTTCCATAGATTTGACACCTCTGTGTCCTGCATTCCGTTACATGGTACCTACCTACCTACCTACGAAGTGAATATCTACCTTACCTTTGCTATTAGCTTTATTAGGTTGTCAATTAATTTTTTCTTGTCCTGCTGTCCTTCTTTCTCTAGTTCCGTTCGTTTAGCCCGTTATGTGAGTGGGTGGGTAGGTACGTACCTACTCGTTCTAATATTAAGTATTTCATTTATGTATTATGTAAGTACTGTATTGCAGGTTTCATTTATTGTTTGTATTGTAAGTTATGTAGGTACCTACTATTTCTGTTCTGTGCTGTATCATAATTGTGTTTGTCAATAAATGTTTCTCTATCTATCTATCTGTGGAACTAACGGCGCTAGAGTCCGAAGGAAATTTCCTAGTGAAATATGTGAATAAAATGACATTTCGACATAAAGGCAGTCGGGAACATTTCTGCTGCATAGAGCTTAAAGCGCTTTACAGCTCATAATAGAATCCCAACAGCGGCTAGGCATTACAGCTTGTTAAAAATAAACTTGCAAGGTTGAAGTGTACTTTTGACTTGGTGTTGTGTAGGTAAGTTGGATACTTCTTCGTGAATTTGATAACAGATAGTATACCTTCTTTCTGTATAAGATGGTGGTCAAACAATTTACGAACAAAAAACATAATGTTTGTAAACAATTGAGACCTGGTTTCTCGTCTCCTTAACGCGTTTGATAGATTCATGGCCTTTACGTACCTATAAAATGATCTTATTTCGATAGAATCATGGAATACCTACCTTACAATGCAACCTCAATATTTAGGAATTGGAAATAATGAAATCAGAAGTCAGAAGTCAATAACTTTATTCCTTTAGGCTCACAAGATAAACACATAGACAAGTCTATCCATCAATTACTATCAAATAAGAAATAAAGTGTTATTGAAATTCTCTTCACTTCAATCTTTTGTCCACCAGTGGAAAAAGTGAAAAAGAAACCACCAGCACATTTATATACTTAATCACATAAGTGTCTAATACTTACAATGTTCGTTATTAAAACAAAAGCATTAGATCATATGAATAGGAACATTATAAAAGAATAGATAACCTTATAATTTAATCTTGACCTTCAATAATTTCAATGCTAAAACAAACTAGGACACAATATCTAGAAAAAGGTTCTACAATGTAAAATATCTTACCATAATGAGAGATGCTTTCAGCTTACAGGGTCATCAAAGAGTGTCAGAGCCAGCCCACCATCTTTTTTAATAATTTTAGTTCAACGAACCGTTGGCTGTCGTTATACCTTGAGCCATTCAGTCAAACATCGGCAAAATGGTTTGTTACAACATTTCACAACTAAATACATTGAAATATCTTCTAATATGCTATAATATCCATGACAAATGTTCTTAAATATAAATTCACATTTAAGATACCTAGTATATTCAATATAATGCAATATGAAATAGTTTAATTATTAAATGAAACTGATTTGTCCTAGAATTTGAATTTGAGCGGGGAAAACAAGTAGGAAATCAGGCCTGTTACATTTTAGTTTTGAATATCTTTTGAAACCTTATTGTTTACCACTATATATACTTGTTATATTATATGTTAATTATTAAATAAATTACAATATCTTACACTGCCATTCTGACAAATGCTTCGTTCTCGAAGCATGTAATTTTTACGTTTTATTACACATTTTCTAATTTCAAGTTTATTGATGAATGTTAATAATAATGCTATTATTTTATGAGAAGACAACCTGTTGAACAATTTACAAGTAGTTCAGAAGACCAACTATGTTAGTACCTACACATTTTGTAAATGTTTCTTATTTTAATTCTTATTAAACTACTTATATCTAAAGGAAACAGAACCATCAAGCACATTATTATGTAGGTACCTTCATTGATTTTATTTTTCAAAGTTATTTATTAGTATTTTTCATTTATTTTATAGTCCAACATCTGGACACGCATCAATATATCTGTATAGTTATATTAAAAGTTAGTCGTAGAAAGTGAAGTCACAAGTCTGTTTTCCTCTGACCGAGGGACCTCGACATGTATACTCGCTATACCCGCTGCTAATATCCAAAGTATACATCAAGTCCGTGGGCCGCCAGCGGAAGGACCTAATTCATTAAGCATTTTATGTTTTCCTCTTACCGTATACCTCGGCCACATACTCGCTATACCCGCTATCAATATCCAAAGTATACGCTAAGTGTACGGTCGACTAGCGGGAGGAACTATTTTTATTTCGAATCCAGTAATTTTGTCCTCGTATTCCTCTGATCGATAGACCAAGTCAACGATCGCCAGCGGAATTTATTTCGTATTTTTGTTTTCGTTTTATTAAAATTTACTGAGTTTTATTTTCTTTTTATTCTCAATTCTTATTATCACTTTCAACATAGGTACCTACTTAAAACCAACTTTTTTGTCATAAGGACACATAAATGTTTAATAATTAAGACTAACTAAATCTAATAACTTAGTCTAAGATAATGGTACCTATCTAAGTACATCATCCGTAACAGATCGAGCATCTATCTGTGGATCTAGGCGAGTATCACCAAGTACGTCATTTATTCTAGTAGTACCCAGTAGGTATGTTTATTAGCCTCAACTTCCATATAAAAAGTAATCAGAGTGGGGTAAATCCTGGATAATTATTTCGTATGGTTGTATTTATTGGTTACTGAACCTTCCATAAATCGCTCGGCCAAGCTGACTACACAAAAATAAAACTGTTTCGATCAAATTAAAATAGCTCACTAATTTATTGCATTGGCCTTCAAATTATATTTATGTTGTGCAAATATGTTTATTTTGACAGTGCTTCCATAATTGAGCATAGTACAAAATATATTAGCAATTCATTTAATTATTCTAAATTCCTTCTAAAGCACTTTTATAACCAACCCTATAAAATGTCTAATTGTGCTTAAAAGTAACAATGCTAATCGTACAGAAGTAAAAAAAGCTTTAAAAATTATTAACTGCCGGTAGTTAGAAATAACGTCAACAACTCGAATTCCCGAACAATAGGCTGGTTAGCAAGAAACATGGATCAAACGTTACTAGAGGTGGCAAATTTTGTTTCATGTTTCTTTATTGTTGTGTAGGTTTTTACGAATTTGAAAATAGAACATGAAACCAACTTATCGAACAGATTTCTTTTTAGGATACAATAAAAGTTTTTTGCTATAAAGAAATTCCGTTAGTATCGTCCAACGTTAGGATTCCACGTGGTCGTACCAAGTTTACGAACCCTTAAGAAACTTTGTTACTGCCACGCTGCTCCTTTGTCCAAATTTCGTTGATGAGCATCTCAATGTGGTCGCACCAAATAGTAGCGCCGTCGTCGTGGGATCGGACATTGGTAGCATCACGTCACCATCTTGTCGCAGATTGGAAGACACAGCGTCAGTCAGAAATCGCCTTGAGCAGACCTTCGTACTCGAAGGTCTGCTGCGGGATCCAGTCTGGAACTTGTACAAGAATGTATTAGAATTTTGAAACAGTTCCAGGCTATCCCACTTCTGATGATAGATTCATGGCCTTTACGTACCTATAAAATGATCTTATTTCGATAGAATCATGGAATACCTACCTTACAATGCAACCTCAATATTTAGGAATTGGAAATAATGAAATCAGAAGTCAGAAGTCAATAACTTTATTCCTTTAGGCTCACAAGATAAACACATAGACAAGTCTATCCATCAATTACTATCAAATAAGAAATAAAGTGTTATTGAAATTCTCTTCACTTCAATCTTTTGTCCACCAGTGGAAAAAGTGAAAAAGAAACCACCAGCACATTTATATACTTAATCACATAAGTGTCTAATACTTACAATGTTCGTTATTAAAACAAAAGCATTAGATCATATGAATAGGAACATTATAAAAGAATAGATAACCTTATAATTTAATCTTGACCTTCAATAATTTCAATGCTAAAACAAACTAGGACACAATATCTAGAAAAAGGTTCTACAATGTAAAATATCTTACCATAATGAGAGATGCTTTCAGCTTACAGGGTCATCAAAGAGTGTCAGAGCCAGCCCACCATCTTTTTTAATAATTTTAGTTCAACGAACCGTTGGCTGTCGTTATACCTTGAGCCATTCAGTCAAACATCGGCAAAATGGTTTGTTACAACATTTCACAACTAAATACATTGAAATATCTTCTAATATGCTATAATATCCATGACAAATGTTCTTAAATATAAATTCACATTTAAGATACCTAGTATATTCAATATAATGCAATATGAAATAGTTTAATTATTAAATGAAACTGATTTGTCCTAGAATTTGAATTTGAGCGGGGAAAACAAGTAGGAAATCAGGCCTGTTACATTTTAGTTTTGAATATCTTTTGAAACCTTATTGTTTACCACTATATATACTTGTTATATTATATGTTAATTATTAAATAAATTACAATATCTTACACGTTCGTGATGATGGGCAGAACCTGCAGTTCCCGTATTGTCACTGAATTACCAATAAGCCTGTATACATTTAGGAAGAATGGACAAAACTGTAAATATGTGTATACAATTTTTATAATAGCTTAACAAAAAGACACTAAATAGAATTATTAAAATTCTAAAACAGACTTTAAAATATTTAACTATAAAAACTATCGTAGTTTGACGAATTCATTACAGCCGCAAGCGGGTTAGCTACGAACCTTACTCGCGTTCCGCATCTCTCCGACTTTTAAAATAAATTTTTTGCTAGCACGAACTCCACATTAAAAAAATCAAACGATTAGGTACATTATTTTTTTTAACAAGAACGGTTTTTATTATTTCACACTCAATAATCCCTTAACATTTCCCTAACCGACAATATCCGATAATAACTTTTTAAAAGAGGGCTCTATCAATGTATAAGACTATTAATGTAGAGCCGGTACAAGTATCCCCAGAATATCCCAGGCTTTTCCACGTAAGCCTGAAAGGTGACACGTACGCCTTTGTAGATAAAAGCGTCTCGCAGTATTCCATTATACCTAGCAAATAAAGAACACTGCAAAATCTAGGGATCGGAGTGAAATACTTTGCCGATAGACTGAGGGTCGAACGATACCTAGTACTGAGTGCTGTCAAGCAAAACGAACGAAACCACAAAACATTTCCAATTACTGTCGATGCATAAAAGACCTACTTACATATGTATTTTATGCATCGACAGTAATTTGAAATGGCTTATCTGATGTACTATGTTTTAGAACATGACCCGTAACACAAGTAAAAAGTTTGCACAAGATAATTGAGAGAATTTGATTATTTTATCCGGTTAAATCAGCCTGGGTAATATATTACCCAAACCCGCTTTTAAGGTCAAAAGCAGCGTGGGTCATATAGTACCCAATTTTGTAATTCGACACTTCTCGTAAACCAACCTTTTATCCAGCTTTTTCTTACTTCTTCTCGATTCTAAGATAATTATTAATCTCCGGTCAGTTGTCGGCTATTATTGGCATACTCGAATGTATTACACAAACCAAACATTATATTAATAAACATTATTTTAATCGGTTTGTCATAGTAAATTCAACACAATTTGATTTTTGTGGCGGAAATAGGTACCTACCTGACATATGCGAGGTTCCTAGTCATCTACCTCGTATATTGTCAGGAATACCAACTTTGAGCCTACAACCCTCAGTTACATTGCCACATTTGCCACATTCCAGCAGCAAATTGCAAACGTGTTGCAAACGAACTCGGCTCAGTGATCAATTACTTTGATCAAAGCTTATACAATCTGACACCACTGTGGAGGATAAATAAATGGAATAGTTTGAACCAATGAAGTATTTAACAATTTTATTAGATTGTTTAATTCTAGCAAGTGTAGTAATATAAATTTTATGTAATGTGTATCTAACTTTGACCTATTTTGTATTTAGCTTTTCAATTATGCAAAACTGTAATTACTACCTACAGACCGAACAACAACTTTAACTTTTATACCTAAATTGTTTACACTAAGCTAAATTACTATTCTCATGTGTGTTTTGAGAATAAATATCATTAAACCTAAGTATTTACTAACTCATTGGCTTGAACCTTCGAAAAAAAATGGTTGTCTGTAAAGTCGGTTTACTGACGATAGTTGAACGTGACAACGTCTTAAGAAAATACTGATGGAATGGTAGCATTTGATACTCGATCAAAACATGTAAATGTACTATAGTATAGCAGCTGTGATTTCTATCCCATGGGAACTGATTTATGGAATAAAAAGTATATTTGATTCCAGGATTATAATTATCTGTATACAAAATTTCAGCCCGATCCGTTCAGTAGTTTTGGCGTGAAGAGGTAACAAACATCCATCCATCTATACATCCATCCAAACTTTCGCATTTATAATATTAGTGTGATGTCACTCCCTGAAAAGTAAGCTTGCTAACGGAAAAAAGAATTTTTCAAATCGGTCCAGTAGTTTCGGAGCCTATTCAATACAAACAAACAAACAATCAAATCTATCCTCTTTATAATATTTGTATAGATATAGATTAGTATTACGACTAGCTGATACCTACCTAGTAGAGAGTTGGTAGATGGTAGAGCAAGGAGGAATGATCTTAGTTACTATCACATAAACCCACAATCCACGATAAATATCTAGTCATAAGTGCTTCCAGAGCGAAAATTTCCCAACAATACCTTATTAATGCTTACAATTTGTCGGAGGCAGTGTTGCCGCCTGGGAAAACTAATTTACTGAAGTCATTAATGGAATCTTATGCTTTAGCTTCGGCAGCTGTTCATATCTCGTGAGAGTCATTTTTTAGGCTAGTGGCACCAAAATATATCAATAATAACATGTACATATACAGGATTAAATTGGTAAGTAATTCACTGATACGGTGCAAACCGCAGGTTCTGCCCATCAACACGATCGCGAGGACGCCCGGTCGTAGACGTAAATATTTTTTACTTTGCTTTACTTATGTTATACGTACTGGATAATCATCTACACTTATCTCTATCACACTATCTAAATCTTCGCCGTCACCAGAAGGCAGAGTGCCCAGAATGCTGGAGCATTGCCACGTCGAATGGCAATGCTAATTCGTTGACTGAAGTAGAAGCCCGCAATCTGCATCACCCGTGTGATATTTTTTATTATGATAGATTCAGAACACTCGGAACGAATATCTGCAGATCGTAAAAAAACATGTATCTTGAGGCGGAAATCAAATTCCTGCGTCGCAGGCGGATCTTCACAATACCCATACGACGAGCTCTGCCTACTTTTGCCTAAATGATGTTGAGTCAATGCCCTAAGCTGACCTTTTCAGTTTAAACGTGTAGAACTATAGGTATCTGTTATGCTAAACAATGACTGCTAATGAGCATTGTTCTCTTGACGTATACCGCCCCAGGACATTGTCTCAGAGAACTGATACTAAGTCCCATTATTAATCATTACAATGGTCTGGCCTTCATCTAGAATCTAGATACAAATAGATAATACCTAAAACAACAAGTTACACAATTCATGCCGCACGTCTACGCGTAATTACGAAATATATCTCGTGGAGAATCTCCATAGGTTCAGGGAAGGTAGCGCCTAATGTCCTTACAGTGAAACTTATTAGCTGAACTGAGAACTTCAACGTGCTCTTATAATACTGCACTGAATAGTTGAAGGAATGGCATTACAGAATTCACTGCTTGAAATTTAGTATTTATTGTATTAACCTCAATAAGATCTCAGTAAGAATTAGCAAGCTGAAGTGACAGTGGGCCGGCCATATCTCACGAAGACCCGACAACCGCTGGGGTAAATGTGTTCTTGAGTGGAGACCATGACTCGACAAAAGTAGTGTAGGACGCTCTCCGGCCAGGTGGGATGACGATCTGCGAAAGACTGCAAGCAGATACTGGTTACGGTAAGCTGAAGATAGGGCGCTATGGCGCTCATTAGGGGAGGCCTATGTCCAGCAGTGGACTGATAAAGGCTGATGATGATGATGATGATGTATTAACCTCGCAAAATAGTTGACACCGAGTTGATAGATGAACTTTGTTTTCAATAAATAGACCTTCGTTTGACCACAATATCTCCTGATAAAAAGTGACGCTATGGCTGAAGATGTATCACGAAGGTCTAGAAGACACCTAATCATTCTTATTGTGTTGAGACCCAGATGAAATGCGAACGTATTTTGTAAATACGCCACGTCGCCTTGACCTGAGCCCTTCGTAAAAACAAACACACAAATCTTCTGATGGTCCTTGTCTATTACGGAACACGTAAATATCCCGGCTTGGGTCTGTTACTCCATCCTTATACTTTAACGGGTTCATCGAAGATAAAGATTTTTTTTAGTGTCACGAATAAGAAAATGGTAGTTTTTTCTTTTTATTGAAGTTGTAAGCGGTCAAAATTGTACTTAGATATTGTGATAATAATATTGTCTTAGTGACGTGTGTTCAGATATTATAACGACAGAGTTACATAGCTACCTCAATACTCAGTCAAATTTATTAATTTGGTGTTTTATTTATGAATTTTGTAATCTTGATTTAATGCATGCTTTTAAAGTTATTTGTCATTTTTTAAAACTCATTCATATTTGTTAATACAGAACTGCTCTGCTTGCTTTAAAATTCTTGCCGTGTTCACATACTTAGGGATACCGTCTCGATCATAATATTGTGTCTTTATATTTTATTTAATATTTGATGGTGTTTTGTTTTGTGTGCCAAATAAATGAATAAATTATTAGAGGGTTGGTTTTCTACCCTTCAGTGTGCTCTTGTGGCTTGCATGTACAAGTTAGGGTACCAAAGTAACCTTTATTTTTAAAAGGGACAACCGTTACTGTTCGTAGGAAATCAAAATCAAAATTTCGTGAGAGTATAAAACAAGCCATTTTAAAAAGTCACATTTTTAACATTATACACAATTCAGCTCCAACCATCCCCCAAAAAGAGCACACCAGGGTGAGGTAGATCACAAACATATTATCTTTGTTAAAGTATCTACATGTATTGTATGTACGTGTACCGATAGGCTCGGCCCCGGAAAAAGTAATTCAACCACTGAATAGATAATACGGATTATACCTTCAAGCGCTCTGAAGTGCTCTTATTTTTGGTAAAAAATCTTCGAGATTTTTCTCTTTGATCTGAGATAATTGAGATTTTTGACATGAATTTAAAAAGCTGTATTTGAACATAAATCTGATAAAAAGAAAAGTTAATTTTGAGTGCCCTTAACATTCGCATCCTAAAATCTTCACTTCGGTCACATTTATACATAAAATTCTGATTTTTTTATTAATGTTAAGGCAGGCAAGGATTCAAGGAGTCCTAGCAGTGGGTAAGATCACATGGTACACACAGCGATGCTCACAGCTGTAATCAATAATGGCGATGGTTAAGTGTGTGCCACTTTTATGAGATGCGGAGCGGGATATTCTTCTATAGAACAGCAAAAAAATCATCCGAATCGGTCCGAAAAAGTACGAAGAAATCGACGGACATACATAAAATACATACATACAGCCGAACATCCACTTGCAAGGTCGGTTAAAAATGCCAGCGTAAAACCAAAATAAGTCTTGACGTCCCATAACAAAGTTTTACTACAAAACCCTTCTAAGTAACTAGGGTACCTCAAGGCCAAGTATGGAGTATCAAGGCGTGGAAATGGTCCGCAAAGTGGAGTACAGACAAGTTTCAATGCCACGCATCCTTTCTACGTGTACGTGACCAGATGGGAAGTGGGACGTGTGCTTTGCTTATGACACGTAGGTACACCTGCGTCGATATACGGTGATTAAGGAAAAAGATATTTACCTATAAGGAGAACCGTAACCGAACCTAACCATAACCTTTCAAACATCAAATCAGTTGTAAGGAGAAATAACAAAAAAGCTGGTTGTATGACGATGTATCATTGCGTTTAAAATCCAACCATTTTTAAACGACTTCAAAATTACCATGTTTATTCGCGTTATAATATCAATAAAACTAAAAACAGTTAAGTACAAGTTCTGGTTCCTTTGGGTCTAGATTTACTGTGTGAAATCTTGCATTATTTATGTAATTTGGAAAATCTAGGGAATACGTAACGAGTGTCGTAACAAAGTGGCTACGACGTAGCGAATGTGCTACGGCGTAGCTAACGTGCTACGACGACACGTAGCAAGAAATATCGCTACGGGGAACGGTCTACGAAATCCTTTATTTTCAAGAAACTTGCACTCTTTTCTACTAGAACCCTTATTTTATGTCACAAATGGAAGGTATCTAGAAAAACTCATTCGAAGTGTCTGCTCTACATTTAGCTGGGTTGCAAAACGTGAAACTTAGGAGTTAGAGTTGGTTTGCTCTAGCTGGTTTTTTCAGATTTGTACAGTAAAAATTGAGAATTCACTCCATTTTAATCATAAAATGTTGCGGCGCACAGTTGTACAAGGTTGGATTTTAAATGTAGAAACAAAGAATAAATAAAAGCTAAGCTTATTTTACATAAGGAAAGTTGGAAGAATATTATTTATGACAAAAAATGTTCAATTTTGGGCCCTCTCGCCTAGGTACGTCAGCAAATCGCGTTTTAACTATTTCCTATTAGATAACTTCCATATTCTTTTGAACGAATGTATGATAGGGACACACTTGTAAAGGGTTCTGAAAAAACTAAAAAACCTCCATGGTTTCAATTACACTAATAATATGCTAATAATTATTATGTATAAAATCAAAAGTTTGGATGTTCCGATGGATATACTTCATCTTCACGCCAACTACTGAACAAATCGGGCTGAAATACATACAGGTAGCTCTGGGCCTCGAATAAAACATCAACAGCTACTTTTATACCCATAAATCAGTTTCCATGGGATATAAATAACCTTAAACATTTCCATAGAATAACGCGTGCGAAACCTTGGGCATAAACTAGTTATTTTATAATGTTAAATGAGTGTAAAGGTAGTTAAACATAAGTTTTTTCAGTTAAATGGCAAGTAGTTTTTTGCTTAAATATGTTCTACGTAAACTTAGTTAGGTGGGTCTTTTACAATTCATTTACTAATATATTATTATTTCTTTTTGTTACAACTTTATGCATAATAGTTAAACGTAGTGTTGTTTGAGCAGCAAAGTCCTTCATAGCTCGCTAGCATTTAATAGTTTTCGGCTAAAACATCTCAACAAAATAACCTACAATGTATGAAATCAACCTAAATTTTACCAACTTTATCATGGCTAGTAAAAACTTTAGTGTCCCACAAAGTCTTCTGTCCTGGAAATAGGGTCCATAATCAGATTACCATCGGTCAAACTGTGGTCTTTATTTCTATAAACATAAGAGTGGTGTTAGTTAGAACGTTTTGGACATTAGGGACTTTAGTGATCCATTAGGTTTGTGAGTGAGAAAGTTATTATAATGATTGCATTTCAGTTTCAAGAGATAGAACATTCGCAGCTCGTTGGAATGAGTGTCAAAGTTTTCTTTCTTTATCAGGTTTCATTAAAACTATTAAGATTTATGAGAATACTAGTTTCTGTCCACGGTTTCCCACACGTAGTTTATATGATAAGTTCTATGGTTATTTATTACTATCTCGATGGGATTAACTATGGGATTTAAAAAATAAAAATAGCCTTATTATAATAGCGTTATTGAAGGTGAACCTAGACCTGCCTGATATCTATGCTAAATTTTAATCCAATCCATTGAGTAGTTTTGGCGAAGAAATAACAAACATTCATCCAAACAAACTTTCACATTTATGATATTAGTGTAACAGTGTTATAAGCTTCTTCTGTCTGCGGTTATTTAATTGTTTGTTCCGGGATAAAAAATATCCCTTGTGTTAGGTGTAGGAAGATTCTAAGTATATTTAAACAATATCTTTATTTTTCCGGCCGATACACCAGTTTTTGCGTGACGGAGCGTGAGAAGTTACAAACGTCAAACATACCCAAACATTTGCATTTATTATATTAATTGCGAAGTGAAAAGTGTGATATTATAGAATAGGTCTCGCGTAGTTTAGGCCATTCACCAGCCATTGTGCCAGCCGCATCCATCGGCACCCCGTGGTTCGTACTTAAATTCATCTCATTATTTCTTTTACAGTTCTTTAAACCATCAAGCTACAAGGATAATCAGACTAATTGGTAGGATGGATACTGTGTACAAAGTAAACAGCACTACAGAGCACTAACCATAGAGATCCGGTACTAACGTTAGTATTCAAAGCGCTAAGCTTCTAGAAACGAGAGCGCAACATTGCAATGTCAGCCTTCGCCGAAAACTAACGCAGTTACTGTAAAGTTAATGTTAATGCAGTAGGGAAACTAAAAATGACTGTAGTAGCAATAAGTGTGATTGCAAAATAGCTTTGTCAGTATTACTGCCGTTGCATTGTTTTAAGTATAGAATGAATTGTTTTATTGTTTAAAAAAAACTAATAATCGACTTTAAATTAAACTTAACCGTTTTATAAGTTATGCGGGACAAAGCGAATCCCTCAGGAATAAAATATTAAAATTTATGGGAACACATCGGAACCATTCTTTAAAAAATTTAGCAAATTTTCAAAATAGATTCAAAATTAACGGACAAATCGACAAAAATGCACAAAGAACATACTACCTACATACCTACATAAGCCGAAAATACAACCTTCTTCGTTTTTTGAAGTCTTTTAAAAAGATTGTGCATCGAGATACAATACCCTTTACATTCGTAAAGGTTTTGACTGAGACTGGCCGACCAACTATTTAAACTGACAAGACTATTTTTGTTTGTTTGAGAAAGATTTTGGGGCTTTGTTACCGTACGTACAATAAGGCACAAAAACATATTGAATGGCTGAAAGTATGTGATGTACGACCATGATTCGCAGAAATACTTAGCTAATATTATTTTACGAAAAATGAACCTGTCCTGCTACATCATACTTTGTTACATTCTCCTTAGAAATAACATTAGACTACAGAATGGATGTATAAAATAAAAGACTACTTTAGTATGAAGGTAAATGGGATTTTTGTGTAAAAATATGAGTGGTATCTTACCATAAAGTTTAAGGTTGCTATTTAAAACGGAATGTTATTACTGCACTGCAAAACAAGGTTACCTACCGTATAATTGTACTGTGGAAACTTTCATAGCTTGTTCATTACGAGAACTCATTGGCTATTTGAGAAGGGAATTGGTACTTAGTTTTAGTGATCTTACAGTATAAAGTAAAGTCGCGCCGTTACCGTTTGCATGATACACACTCTAAATATGCAAAAAATAGTACAGCAATTCAAGGCTGTACTTCCAATAGGTGAAACGGAAATATCAACAAAACTGAGAGCAGAATTAACGCATTCACTGCCACTGAAAAAGTACATCTGCGTGTTGGGCCATGAAAGTGTTAAGGGGTGGTTTTCTGTCAGCTTTCATAAGGAATCTCACAGTCAAGTCATACCTGCATGATGACATGGTATTTGTTCTAACGAGCGGGAGATTTCCTTAGTTTATTTAAAAAATGATTAAACTGAATTGAATCAGATAGCACTTCTTTTGCCTACTTAGTTTACAATTATCAGCCTTTTCGAAATACTCGGCATTATTCATATTCATATCATCTATTGTGAGTAGCGTTATCACTTGGATCTAAACGCTATTAGTTTTTATTCTAATTCTTACAGATGGTTAATGGTACACTGAATATCTCTATAATCAACTAATCATTGGACAATTTTTTTTTCATCATAAATTCGGCAGACCAAGAAGTTTGGAAGGGTGCGGGGGAGGCCTTTGCCCAGCAGTGGGACGAGATAGGCTGAATAAAAAAAAAAAAAATCGGCAAGAGAAAAAACTATTTGACAAGAGGTTTGATTCGTTTATCAGCGTACGACCAGTTATTAGCATCCCAAACTTGCCAATGAAAATTGACAAAACTAAAAGACTAGAGAAAGACGAGTAATGTTACCAGACTGCTTTATTTTCGTCTGCGGCAGTGATTCCTTTGAGAGTGGAGTGGATGGGACGACAACAGTAATTAATACAGCGACTTCGCGCGACACGGATTGCCTTTTAACTTGTCTTTTGTTATCGGAAGTGTACGAAATAGTTTCATATTTTGAATAGAGTTCTTTCCATTATCATTTTATGACCTCGCACTTTAGTAACTGTAATATTTCTTTGTCGCAGAGTTATCAGCGACTCAATGTCAGAAATCTTATGGCGAGTTGATTTTTTGCTATATATTATGTAAAACCTCTATAATCAAACGGGTTTTACGTTTCTTTCAAAGTGTCAATGTTATACGTTACAAATCTTTGTAAATATCCCGTAAGAATAACACAAACACCCATAAAACAGCATTTTTATTTTGAGTTTAGGTATAACGATGCTGTGTTAAGATGTCCAGCACTATTTTTTAAATTGCTTTTATTGTATTAAGTTTTCGTAGGTAGGTTTGTGCCTAAAAGCCCTGTCAAAGTGAAAACTCCAGCACACGGTAATCATGCAGCAAAGGTAACAAAGATGAAGCGTCTCGAAACTTCCAGAAACTCGAGAATTGCCAAACCGTTTAAGCAAAGTACATTTTAAAAGTTTCCGTCAAGTTTGTATGAAACGCGTCGTACGGGATTTGATTTGTTACGGTTTCTTTAGAATTTCTTTTGTATGAGAAGCCTCACGATTATCTAAACTGGTTAGGTAGATGACCCTGCTTCAAAATAGGAGAGGGTTTTATGAAATTTTATTCTTCTTACTGAATATGTCTTGCTTACACAATGTATTTATTTAATCGTCCAATATTAATTTAAAATACAACAATGTGTAGTGCCGTAGTCACTGCGACATTAGTGAATACCTCAACCTCAACAGCCTGTATTGGTCCACTACTGGACGCAGGCCTCCCCCTGATAAGCGCCTTATTGGCTTTCATCACATGCGGTAATGCCTATAATCCGCACGCTGGGCATACGGGTTGGAGATCGCAATTCGATGGTACAATTTTTGAGGAGGGGGCGCTGCTGCCCGGCCCGGTGGATATCCCTCAGTCGCCTCTTACGACACGCACGGGAAGAGTTGCGGTGGTGCAAATTCTAAGACGGCACCACACAGCAATTATTGAATAGGTGTCTTCTAAACATACAACATCGTCGGCCACATTGTAGTTTCCATCAGGTGAGATTGTGGTCATACGAAGGTCTATTGACCATAAAAACTAAAAGACGACAATACCTAATTACCGTTAAAATACTAAATTAATAATGCTGAATATTTTCGTATTTCAAGAATTAAAATGATACTTTCTGCGTCTCAGCAGAAAGCTTTGTGCCCTAGAGTTCGTCAAATATATTCAATAGATACATGGGTAAGATAAGAATCCAAGCCAATCTTAAAATATGGCCTCTACATAAAGGATAAGGGGAGGCCAAGAGGAGAAACAAAAGACTTCCGTGAGTAGTTTGCGACAAAACTTACCGTTGGGCAGATCCGGGCGCCATTTGTCAAAACTAAGATAGGTATGAGTTACAGACCTTCCTGTTCTGGAAGTTTTATCTCATTCCGTTACTGGGGAGTCAGCAGTACTATTGCTTCGTAGTTACCTTTTTTGTTGGATTTTCGGTTCTCAAATGACAATTTTGTGGGTAACTAAAAAAAATTTTGTGGTAACGTAACACTTTAGGTAACTAGACTGAAAATTGTGTACTATTTTCAGTACGCTCGAACGAGACGTCGAGTCTATTCCGTAATAATAGCTGTCAAAATTGTTGTCTAAAGTAAATGGTACTTTTTGTTACATAGGGTAAACATCCATGGCAGCCATGAATTATGAATAACGCAGCAAATTATTGACACTTTTCAGCTATAGGTGTTTGCTCCACGCGCTATCATCATTATCATCCGCACTGCTGGGTATAGGCCTCCAAACCATTGTGCCACCCCACACAGTCCTTTTTTTTGGATTGGGAATATGCCATCGCACTACCCCTCCGCCACGGGGGTGCCAGATTGGATCGCGCTCGCATTCACAATCTTGCCCCAGCGGTATGCCCGTTGGTTCATGAGCCTCGGCCTATGGAGGGATAGCCCCGTTCACTAGAGTTATCTCTCAGACATATGGAGACGCGCAAGCGACCGAGAGTCCCCCGACTCTCGACCAGCGACCCCACTATGGAGAACGTAGGAGACGGGCGAATCGCCTCCTCCGTCCTCCCGGTCGTCTGCGCCGGATTCGGTCAGATTGGGCGTCATCCTCTTTGACCGGTCCGCGGCCGCCTTCTGCGCCATAACCTTTCGCGACCGAGCATGGCGTTTACCACGCTTGGTAGAGACAGGTCTCGGCCTGTAATCGCCGCGACTTCGTGCCGCTGCGGGCCCCAAGCGACACACAGGGTCGCCCCAAGACGTAAGTGATATCGTTCGCCCATCTCGCGATATTTGCTTTGAATGCTGGAAAATTCGCTCCCCAGTACACCGAATACATTTTGCCGGGGACATTTGGTGGCCATAAAACAACGTAGCCAATATAACAGCCTAGGGAACCCACGTACAACCTGTCAACACCATAAACCTCCATAAAGCAAATAAACCAAGCAATTACTCACCTTAACACGAACTAGAGAAGGGTCGTAATCGTAAACTCGAGGTTCATATTCTGTAAGTCTATAATTAACTGCTTTCAGCACTTGCTAAGGAATCCCGTGGCTTAGTTTTACGGTAATGTCTAGTAGGTAAGTAGTAGGTACGGGCAGAAAGGTAGATAGAAAATACTTTATTTTACCACACAAAGAAAGAAAATAATACAGGGTGGCCTTATGATGAGCGATCTCTTCCAGGCAACCTTGGGATGAACTAGACATGAAAGGACAATGTAGACGGTGGCACTTGAATAAATCTATTTTGATAAAAAATAAATACCAACACCAAATACTACAATACCTACATTGCCCACAAATAAATATTAGTTTGATGGTAAGTATTTTATTTAGTTATAGTTTAATTATCGACATAGCTCAAAGAATTAGCAAGCTGAAGTGGCAGTGGGCCGGCCATATCTCGCGAAGGGTAAACATGTTCTTGAGTGGAGACCACGACTCGGCAAACGTAGTGTAGGACGCCCTCCGGCCAGGTGGCATGACGAAAGACTGCAGGCAGATGGTGGATGCGGCATGCCGAAGAAAGGGTACTATGGCGCTCATTAGGGGAGGCCTATGTCCAGCAGTGGACTAATATAGGCTTGATGATGATGATCGATGAAACATATTAGAAGAAATATTTTAGAACAAATCGTAAACCATTTCCTATGAAACCATGTTGTCATAAACTTAAACTCAATGGTACTTTTGGAGCCTTTGGAAATGTGTACATACACTTATCTAACCTTCCCAAAAGCTGCAAAGAACCATTGTATTAAAATTAGTTTTATCATGGCTTCGTAGATAATGCGATTACTTTTCTGCGGGGGGCGCTTTTAATAACGAAGAAAATTACAATAACAGAGTAAAACAATTAAACGTATTCACACTTTTAATGGAAAAGAAATTAAAAACCGCAAAAAGATTAATCTCCCGCGTTATGAAAATCAGTCCGCCTTCAAAGAAAACATATTGTTTAAGACTATGAGAGTGTAGAGAATGATTATATCCTGTTTGATGACGGGGTGAGGTGTCAGGGCAGCTCAGAAAATGTACTACGCCTAATCTACGCTGAAAATATCGGATTTTTTAATGAATTTTCATTTTTCAACATGAACACACTTTGATATTTTTAAATACGTACCCGTAATGGAAAAGCAAAAGAGGTCAGGTCATGTCCCACTCCAAGACATTGTTACATCTCCCTAAAACTGGGGAAAGTACCTGACGAATGGTCCAACTTTCCCAACATTAACAGATCAGCGTCACTTCATTCTGAATCTTACGATGACTCGATAGAGTTGCTTTTCGAGTGTTGAAAGTCACTTTGACAGGTTCGTAAGTTTAATGTTCTGTGGATAATGAGGGTTGTCAGGTTGTTTACGGGTGTTTTACTGAACTGAGCACAACAATGATATAAATTACCCTGCTTAACTTTTCGCTTTGAATTTGCATAATATGGTTTTACCAACTCCTGTTGCGCAGTGATTAGATTTCAAGATGTTTACTAGTTCAATGCCGCCGCGGGACGCGTGCAAGGTTTGGTGAAGTAGAAAAATCAAAATGTTGAAAAAGAGAAACAGTATAAATTTATTTACTATACAACGTACACAACACAATAACTTATGAGTTACTAGCTGCACCTCGCGTCTTCGCACGCACCTTTCAAGCCTATATCCGTTCCCGGGATACCATACCTCCCTGCCCAATTTCATTGAGATTCGTTCAGCCGTTTAGGCGTGAAAAGGTAACAGACAGACAGACAGACAGACAGAGCACCAGAATTACTTTCGAATTTATAATATTATAGTATAGATATGACACTAATTAATCCTAGGTAGGTACACTGCGCTTCTTATTTTTGTGCTTAGCAAAGCTTACGCCTTCACTCAAGCAAATATGGCTTTCACTCAGAATTGTGCTGATAGACACTTGTGTCCACTCAGCGCTGGATTTCAGTGGAGTCCAGAGGCAGGTCACGCACGTGACGCACGACACGACCATCTGGGAAAGTTCGTTTTAAACAACATTAATGAATATGTACAGGAAAACATCATGAAAAATTAACATATTATTTTAAAAGTAGCTTATACCCGCGACTTCGCACGTGTCTTTTCGGTATAATAAGTAGTATTATTGTAATTGTTAAATTAATTGCTCCTAACTATTCAATTAAAGTTTGATAAAATTCATATAATAATGTTTGGATTTAGAAAATGTGGAATCTAGTTTTTTCAAAGTGGAAATATTATGGACATGAAAGTTCCAACTTCTAAATACCTAGTAATGATCTGGCGAGACATATTAATAAAATATATTAATATTCATCTAAGTAACATCAAACTTTCGCACTGTAGGTGCAGTTGTTAACCCAAACTTTCATTCATCTAAGTTCACTCCATAACATTTCAGTTCAATTTAAAGTTTTAGTAGCTGTCTAGACATTTTAGAATTTCTATTTTCTGTACATTATTTGAGCATTTTATGCATCAGTGAGAATATAAAATAAAGTTTAGTTTAAGTGAAAAATAGTGTTTCCACAGAGAATAGTTACAGTCACCACCAAAAAGCGATGAACCATAGATTTATGTTAAATTCTGTAGATATGGTACGTTCTCCCAGGCGCTAACTCAACAAATGGCCTGTGTTGTGTTACAACTAAACGCAAAGACACGCTATTTACAATCTTTTGCAATATACCTAGCTGGTGAAAAACAAAGATGGAAAGACGTACCGTACCTATACACCGAATAACGACCGAGACAACAATACGCACGCGAAACACGAACGCCGCCAGCGCGGCGGCGGCGGCGGCGCCATTCCTGTCCCACTATGACTGTGGTCCACTTTCGAGAAGCTAGCAGCTAATTTCCCGAATTTTCCTTACATCGATTCGTTGAACAGATGAAGACTTTTACGTCGTATTTATTTGTTCAACGGCTTATGTTGTTTTGCGGGTTAAGCGACATTAGGGATGGTGTTGTGTACCGGTTTCTGTTGCTTTGTGTGTACACGGAATCTTGGAGTCCTAAACTGTTCAACGCTTTGTGTTGCTTGTGATTTGACTTGATTTGAAGGCATCCTTGCCAGCCCACTTATCGCGGCGGCGGCGGCCAAGATTCTGTTTATTATGGTTAAAGATATGTATTTTATAAGATTTCGTAAGGTCCATTAAATATCAGATAATAACATAAATAGGGTCACTGAGACACACGTCGCGAAGCTATGAAATGTTTTTTTTTTCAATTTATTGTTTATTTTGTGCTGCCTATTTATTTTCATGTTATTATTTTTCTGTTTTTATCAGCCTTTCTGTTAATTTTTTTTACTTTTTCTATGTAATCCTTTATTTTGCCTTATTTAAGCATAATTTTTATACCCTTTTTTGAAAAATGTCCCGCTGTAGGATTAGTAAGTAAATAAAAAATAAATTAATATAAGTTTATGTATATGATAGTAATATAATATTATTATCATCATCATTTAAGTAATTACAATAATAAAAAATAGTAAATACAACCTTTCTTACTGTAGAAGAAGGTTATTGAATACATAAATAATACTGGACAGTTCACAGAGCATAAACTGCCACAAACATAGCGTAGCTTGTGTTGCGGGCGGGTATCATAAATGATACTACTGATATGCATAAAACTATACCTGTGCCCGGCCGAAATACTAGCAGATCATTCTAATATTTGTCCCGCGGCGCAAATCAAACCTGCAAACTGCGCTGCGATGGTGGACTTTCGCCAACTACGCCACTGCGGTCGTCAAACTTGGATGAAAGCTCATAATGCAATGAAAGCTATGTTCCGGAAAATAGAGCTCGTAGAAGTTTGGGTAGGAAGCTCTCCTATTACATAGCCATAAAGCTCAATTTAGCTGAGTTGTTGCACTGGTTAGCTTCCAACTTCCGTGAAATACAATATAGAGCCTCACTGAAATGTTTTAGAGCTCATTTTAATTTGATACTATCTAACTACCACCCTCGAGCCCGGAATTCGGTTTCGAAATTCTCATACACGATTGCGTTCTGACTTTCCAGTATTTTATTTACTCTGTACTTATGTGATTAATTCCACTCTAAATTCGAAAAAAAGCTGACGCTTGGAAAATGCAACTCTTTTTTTAAAACCTTCTTTTCCGTTGTTGTAATATCGACCTTCACTCATTGATTTAATGCTCGTTCTACACTGAAAGTGTTTCGGACCTCATGGCGGGAAATAGGATGGTCAGGGCATAGAACCAATTTCCGTTTTAGATAGTTCAGAAGATGGCCGCGATAAAATGTGGATTCGAAACATACACACTCTATTTTGGCGGCTTCCGCGGTGTTGTGACTAAAACGTGGGTTTTATACCCGCCGTAAGAGAAAATATAAGATCATGGTAATTTTATTTACTATTGCTAATTTATTAGTTACTTCGCTTGAAAAAGTGTTTCTAATTTATATGTAATACTTAATACTTTCTTAGTTATTTTATGTTCTGATTTTAATGTCAAAAAGATAGAATGAGTAGGAAGGATGGTGTCTTCTAGACAAGACCGACAGACATGCAGAAGAAGCACCTCACCTCACCTCACCTCCTAAACAGCCTATAAGTAATGGTCCACTGCTGGACGCAGGCCTCCCCCTGATAAGCGACTTATCTGATGGGGGGCACTGCCCATAATCCCCACGCTGGGCATGCGGGTTGGCGATCGCAGTTTGATGGTAGAATTTTTCTGCAGGGACGCTGCTATCCCTTAGTCGTCTCTTACGACACCCGCGGGAAGAGTTGGGGTGGTGGAAATTCTATGCCGGCACGGCAAGTAGAAGCACAGGTAGTAGAAATGTTTGATGAAAGCAACATTGAACACCTACCTACCTACTACCTACTCTTGTAGTTAAGCTCGCATATTAATAACGTAGATGTCTTATCTAGAGGATCTGAACCAGATGCTGGACGGTCTAGCTTCAGCCTCGCGATGAAACGTCTTGGAATGAATTTGGATAAAACCAAAGTCATGATCAATTGATCCAGGTCCAGTCGCCGTACATGGTCGCTTTCTCGAAAAATTTTGATTTTGTTCCAATTCTGCTATTATGTAAAAACAATTTTGAGAAGAAGGCCAAGAGGAGGATCCAGCTGAGCTGAAAACTCGTCTACCCGTCATGACCTACGGAGCTGAGACGTGGACACTCACGGTAGGGCTGGTCCACCAGTTCAAGTCGCTCAGCGAGCTATGGAAAGAGCTATGCTCGGAGTTGCTCGGAAGGATAGGATTTGTAACGAATACACCCGATAGATAACTAAAATTATCGACATAGCTTTAAGAATTAGCAAACTGAAGTGGCAGTGAGCCGGTCGGCCATATTTCGCAAAGAACTGACAACCGCTGGGGTAAACGTGTTCTTGAGTGGAGACCACGACTCGGCAAACGTAGTGTAGAACGCCCCCCGGCAAGGTGGGATAACGAAACGACCTGCGAAAGACTGCAGGCAGATGCTGGATGCGGCAAGCTGAAGACAGGGCGCTTTGGCGCTCATTAGGGGAGGCCTATGTCCAGCTGTGGACTACGCACACATACGCTGATTATGATGATGTAGATGTTACCGCCGATACGTAGCATCAGCCCGTTTGTAGAATGAATAGGTGGATTAAAAAGGATTGCTGATTTTATGGGGATACCCAGTACCTACCTTTTTCATTTCATTCGACGAGATGACTAAGTGACGTTGCCATTCCCGTATGCGCAAACAAGTCACCTTCGTAAATTCCTAAAAACGAACATTTAACCATTTAACGTACATTTAAACCATCCTTCATGGATGTAAAGGCCATTGATGATGATTCTACAAAAATCGGCAAGAAGTATTTATCTGTAATAAGTATGCCATTTTGAAATCAGCCTAGCCATTGTACAAACGTACAAATGTTGTGTATTATTTGTATACATTAGGTATTATTCTATTATATTGAATAAATAGAGCACAGGAATAAAACACAGTATTGACAAAAAATAAGGTAATTCAGTTTCTACACCTTACAGCATCAGAAATGGGATTATTGTGTCAGTGTAATTCCAACGCAATCGGTCACCCCGCGCCTGGAAATTGCTTTGCATGATTTAGCTCCACGCTTGTTGTTTAGATAAGGTTTGCAACACACGAGCCAGGTAAAGTGGCGGCCACTTGCGTATGTTTATGGCGGCCACTTGCGTATGTGCTTTTCGTACACTCTCTTATCTCTTTCTGAGCCAACAAATTCATTGCTGATAAGTACATTATATTAGTTACGTATTGGTTATATTTATCTAATTATGTTTTCAGGTACTTACTAAAAATGATATTTTATTAATAATATGGTAATATTTTTTTACGTAATCATCGGTTGGCTTTCATAAATTCCCATAATTCTTTCCATCTAAAAGTTGCCTGGAATAGATCAATTCTAAGCGATAAGCCCATTGTAAAGCATTATTGTACAAAAAGCGTGTGAGTGTGAGCAGAACCCGATTTTGCTCACTGTTTTTGAGCCGAAAAGTCACCGTTTGTGAGCAAGAGTGGTAAAATAAAAATTATGCGTCTAAAAGCGCCTTTTGACAATATAAATAAATTTTTATTGTTGACTCCTCCAGCCCCTCAGCACACGGCGACGAAGGGCGTCATTCATTGTTGAATGTATTATTTCAAATTTAAAAACATTATCTACCCGTTAATGTGAAAGGGAACAACAGGCTCAGCTCATTGAAAAGGAGAGACTCGAGTGAAAATGTAAAAAATTCAAGGATTAGTTCCAGCAACATCCTACTTTGCACATGAAATCCTTACGAGTTTGTACAGATATCCAGCTATAGGGTGTGCTAGAATTGATCTTATTATATACATAATTTAAAACTGGCTTCGCATAGCGCCAATGCAGTTTTCTGGATAAAAATGCATGAATGCATATCTGTGATACAATTATTATCATGCACAAGTCAAATATTTTATAGAATAATAAAACAAATAATAATATTTGTAGATCGTACAAACATTTATTCTGTGGCAGGAATCAAACCTGCAACCTTCTGTGTCTGAGTCGGAGGAGATTCACCCACAACTTCAGAATGGCCGAAGCTTTAAGACGACCTTTGTGGCGCAGCGGACCAAAGTCCGGTGATTCTGGGTGTTTTGTATCTATGCTAATATTATAAACTGTTTTCTGATCATATTTTTATATATTTTTGCAATATATATTTAGTGTGATTTGAAAGTTGCTGCAGGCGGATGCTGGATGCGGCAAGCTGAAGCGCTTTGGCGCTCATTAGCGGAGGCCTTTGTCCAGTTGTGGACTAATATAGGTTGATGATGATGATGATTCTAAAGTAACTATGTGTGTCTGTTTGTCTATTACCTTCTCACACCTAAACGGCTGAGCCGATCTCAATAAAATTTGGCAAGAAGATAATTTATATTCCGGGGACGGACATAGGCTACTTAAAAAGCGTGCAAAGCCGCGGGCAGCAGCTTGTGTATAATAAAAAAATGTTTATCCATGTTTAACAATGTAATTAAGTATGTCAGTTATCTAGTACACAAGCTTTGCTTATCTAGGGGGCTAGAGGATGCAGTGTAAATTGTCCAGCATTACTTTTTATTTATTCATTGATGTAAAAGCATTAATAAATTCACTATCCTGTATTTATCAAAACGAGAAGTCCAGTAGGATTCGAATAGGTGAATCAATAGATACCGGTGAATAGAATGCACCGGTATTACCATTGTACCGTTATACCGGTGTATAACGGTATTGTTCTCTCCGCATTCTCCGCTCTCCCGTGTGGTATAGGGTGCATTGATCTACAAATAAGGTCTTCCTAATGGGATTTTGGTTTCTACCTGTATATGGATTTTGAACTTAAACAGAGTCCTTAGTACCAGTTGTGCTTGTGCATAAGTTTACGATGACGAAAAAAGTTTTCATCTCTTACCGTACATTTGGCGCCTTGCAGCCGCTCTGCCGGATAGAGAGACTAATTTTGTAGGTAGTTTGACAGCGTTTGAATAGTTTCATGCTCGTTCGTAGGCTACTAGAATCTTTGTTTCATACGAACTTGATTCTAGTTTTCGATAGGTTTTGAGAGATTTGTATTATTTATATTGTATTATAATCACACAAAAAAAAATAACAATCAACTAATAGAAATAAATTACAACTAGTATTATACTGGTACTAAGCGTACAGAAATCAGAAAACAATAACGTTTATTAACTCTTTAGGCTGACAAATAAGCTCAAAAAGAAGTAAAATTTTAATCTAAATTATTACAAAATTAAATAAACACTGAGTAAAAGAACTAAACAATCCTGCTTTCTTGAAGGCGGTTAAAAGCACTCTTGCGTTATTTACTACTTTATGCACTGGCTTAAGCCACTGGGCATGCATGCTGCTACATGGCAACATGCATGCTGCTACATGGCCCGTCTACTCCAAGCCTTAGCCACTATATCAAAAAAGCTTTTCCCCCGCATCCTTTTCTCTGCATGAATTATTATTATTTTCGCCAAGTAATTCCAACAATACCTTTTTTGTACAAAAGGTAAATAAAGATAACCATACACAGTGTACTTTCTATTCTTTATTCATTCTTCAATTAGGAGTCCATTGTGCTATAACGCGTTAACTCGCGCCGTTATTCCTGCGAATAGCTGTCTTTATCTTGCTATTCCAAATAAACATTACATTCCATTGGTGTAATGGCTATTTCGTGTTTTCGACAGGTATGTTCCAAGAAAATTTCTGAGAATGACGAGCGGTGTTTACTTTAGATGTCTATGTACAAGGCGCCACGTAATATGTATAAGCCGAAAGGGTGACTCTGAACCTCAATTTCAGAATTTGATTGTTTTGAAAAAACTAAAAACTGACTTTAAACTAGAGTTTTTACATGGATTTTTAAGTTTTGCGGGACAAATACTATTCCCTTTAAAATAACACTTTATTTCCATGTCAGTGTACAATTTTAAGAATTTGGCTTTTTCATACTTAGTGTCTTGTAGGTACTTAGGCAAATAAAGAATTTTTGATTCTTGAATCTCATGAATACTATTTCTTTGAGACCACCTCGGACCCATTCTTCATACAATAACGAAATAATTTTCGAAATAGGTCCAAAATTGACGGAGTTATCGACAAACAAACATTAAAGAAACATGCACGAAGCTGGTACCTTCTCGTTTTTGCAATTTTTTTTACTAAAATCTGTTCATCAGCTGGAAATCCAGAGGCAGATACTTTGATCAATTTAAGTAACTGATTTTATAAATCTGCAAGTCTCATATCTACAAGTTCAATATTTATCCCCCTAACAACTACAAATATTCAAGAAAAAGTTAATTTAAAACTTCTTTTTCTTCCACTCTGTGACATAGACAAATCTACCTCTACAAAAACTTTAATCAACGACATTGCAAAAGCAAAGAACGTAATAACCAGTGTAGAAAATGTAGCTCGGGTAGTGCAGTGTGCCTGACAGAGAGTAACTGCGAAGATGTTACTCGTATTAGGGAAGGGTGAACCGGCTATGTAGCCCTATTTCATCTGGCCACAGGGACGTAGTAAGAACGCGGTTTAAGGGGCTCTAACACTATTAAGTTTGAATGAATAACTGCGAAGATGTTACCCGTGTTATGGAAGGGTGAACAGGCTATGTAGCCCTATTTAATCTGGCTACAGGGACGTAGTAGGAACGAGGTAAAGGGGTTGCATCAGAATTAGCTCAGTATGAGAAATTAATAACGATACATAATGATCTCTTGGAAATGGGAAACTAATAATCATAATGCTATGTGGACAATTCACATAGCACCATTTAGCATTTTTCAAGTAGAGTTTGTGTTAACACTGAATAACTGAAATGTTAAGTACTCGCATTAGAAGAGAGAATCAGCTTGTGGCCCTATTTCATCGGCCTACAGGGACTTAGTAAGGACGAGTTAAGGGGGCTGTTATCGTTAAAGGGAATCACTGCAAATATTTTACTCGTAAATAACGTGTATTGTCCTCTTTCATCGTGCCTCAGGTTGGTAGTACTAATGGGATTAAGGGCCTCCAACAGAATTATTTTGAGACGAAATCGCAACGCAGCTGTTTGTTGGCCGAATTGCTCTATTTCATCGTCTAGACTTCTTTACGACATCCAGGGACTTTATAAACACGGACCAAAGGGCTCCTATCTAGATTAAGTTTAAGAATAATATGGCAGAGTAAACAAATCGCCGTGTTGTTGTATCGAAGAAGAGGGCGGATGGTTTATGGTTTACCAAGATAAAATGCGTATTTTTTTACCATCAACCAGCATTTTATGTTTTGTCTAGTTCAACATCAATCAATCCTAGTGTAAAGTAAAAAATGAATCATTTAATTTTGGCACAATTTTTTGTACTAACCTGAGGTGGACATGCAGCGTGGCAATGCAGCCAGCGTCTTGGGGACGCTTCCGACTGGTGTTGATAGGGATCAGTTGAGCTATATGTAGACTGTTTGTAACAGTCAGCAGTTAGCTCAATTGTTTCAATTGTAAATACTAGTATAATTTTCTTTGTGAATAAAGTTAGTCTACCTGAGGTTGCCACCAGCTGTATAACTTTTTAAATTCGCCCAGCTCGTCTTGACCTAACTCCGGCCCTGCGCTTTTGGTCACTGCAATGCCATCCTTTGTGCTACGTGGCCATTCATCTTATTGTGGAACAATGGAGGTAAATAATATTTGTGTTTTCTTTGAAAATGGCTGATTCCATCCGACCGTTATGTCGACCGACGGGAGATTGTCTTTTAGAAAATAAATAAACGGATCGGTTTTGTTATTTTTGTGTAAACTGTGGTGAAGGTTTTGTTACAAAAGTAGGTATCTGTAGGAAATGCATGAAAAACGGTCTGTTTGTAGGAATGAACGTTGTGATTGTTTTGAAAAAACTAACAACGGACTTCGAATTCCTTCAAATTTAATTAATTTTTAAATAATGTTCTGCGCGTCTGGTCGAAGCGACACGGCCGAGAGTTGGTGAATTTCTGACGCAGCGCATCAACATTGCCATACAGCGGGGCAATGCAGCCAGTGTAGCGGGGACGCGACGACTGGTATTGATATGGATCAGTTGAGCTATTTTGAGACATAAAGCGCGGTAGATTTACCTACACAGGCGAATAAAAAAAAAATGTGAACTCCATGGTTTACTCCTATGTAACAGCTGACAAGAGGTTAAACATTAGAAGTGAAGAACAAAGTAAAATCCTATTATAACAACATGGACTCAAGGCGCAACCCTTTTTTCGACCCTTGATTTGCATCCCATCAACCGTTAACATTTTTGACTTGCAAATTTTATAATAACTGGCAATTTCACCAGAAGTATGTTCCTTAAATCAACAATTTCACAAAGTCATGAATCACGGGCGCGTAGTTTTATTCTATGATACTGATGATGATGATTGAGATGATGATGCCATCCTATCCCAAATTCGACCTTGACGGACAGTCTAAACGTAGACAAGCCAGGTGACCTATACACAAGTGTGCGCAACCACAGATGCTCTCTATTTTCCCCTCACTAATCCGATAGGACCCTAATATTATAAATTCGAAAGTTTGTGCTGTTGTGAATCTATCGTCTATATCGATGCTTAACAGCCAAAATAGGCTAACCGCCACTATACAAACTGTACACCAGAGAGGTTTAAAGTTGAAAATTTATGAAAAAAATTCATAAAAATTCTGTTTTAGCTTCCGAAAACCTGAAAATTTTAATAATTAGCTTTTTATTGTCACTCTACAAAATGGCATTATTAATTAGTTAAAAATCATCCTGTTTACACCCTTTACTGTCGCTTACCTCTAAATGGTCCTGATTTTACAAACAGCCAGAATGTCTTAAGTGAAAATCTCTTATTCATTTACTTCCAGCCTAAATGATCTAACAGTTCTTTTTGTATTATTTAAGTCGAAGAAAAGCAGCATAACTGAGCTTTTATAACATAAAGTAGGGGCGATTACGGTATAACTGGTTATTGAATGTTGAAAGACGGACAGGGAATATGGTACTAAGTGCATAATTTTCGAAAGAAACGTTCGGCTTTTTTTGTTTTCGACGAAACACTGTGTCTTTCAGTCTTTCAAAATATTGAAAAGTAACTCGTTACTGACTTCATCTCAGAAAATAAAAGCTTTTTATAATAAATCAGCAGTCTTTATCACACTAATATTATAAATGCGAAAGTTTGGATGGATGTATAGATAGATGGATGTTTGTTACCTCTTCACGCCAAAACTACTTAACAGATTGGGCTGAAATTTTGTATACAGATAATTCTAGGCCTGGAATAAAACATAGGCTACTTTTTATCCCATAAATCAGTTCCCATGGGATAGAAATCACCTTTAAGCGTTTCCATAGAAACAACGCGTGCGACGCCGCGGGCATTAACTAGTTTATAATAAAAATTACACAAATTCACATTTTAACTCTCGTTTCCACAATACTACTAGTTAGTATAATTTTTATATTTTAACTTATCAAAATCTTTGGAGATTCATTAAAGTTCTACTAATATTAAATATTAAACAGGTAGGTACTTATGTACTTAATTTTTTTTTTTAATATTTCACTATAAACTATTAGTAATACAAGTCATCAAAAATACAGTCTTATCGAAATTATTCGCATCACAATAAGTAATCAATATTTATAACAAAAAATGACACAAATTCTCATTTTGTCTGAATTACGGTTTCCACAACTCTACTACTAATTTTTATATCTTAATAGGTAAGTATATAAAAATCTTTGGAGATCAATGAAAGTCATATCCTACTAATATCAAATAACAGGTACTTTCGTAGGTACATATAATATTATTAACATTATCTCACTAAACTATTAAGAATATCATCATCATCATCATCATCCGCAACCCGACTTCACCCACTGCTGGGTATAGGTCTCCAAACTTTTGTGCCACTCCACACGGTCCTGCGCCAATCTCATCCAGGTTCGCCCTGCGGTGTTAGAGATGTCATCTGCCCATCTTGCCACTGGACGTCCAACTGCTGACTTTTATTTTCTGAGATGAAGTCAGTAATTAAGAATATAAGTAATCGAAAACACAGTCATATCGAAATAATTATCATCACAAATGGTAATCAATATTTAAAGAATCAAATAGAAGTGTCTTGTTGAAAATGCGTAAGACTTTTATAATTTACTGTATGAAGATAATAGAAAATGGCAACGGCAAAATGGTTCGCGTGCATGCGTGGCGCTTGTGCCACTGTCGCCTACGCACTAAATGTTTACTGATGGTTCATAACCCCATTTGTTTTGAACATATGAAACGGGTAACCGACGTTTTCGTTTTTTGTTGCACTAGGTAACAGACAAATGCCGTGTCATAAAATTAGAGTAAGTGTAAATTTTATTTTTACCTTTTTATCTAACCACCACATTCGTTTGAATATCGGGAGGTAAAAAAAGGATAAGCGACAATATGTTTGCTGAGAGTCACTAGGACAATTTATGTTAAGCTCCTCAGAGAATTTGAGCAGTGACAGGGAAAATAAGGCTAAGCGACAAACAAAGTCTCGGGAAATGCAGCCAAAACATACTAAACGACGATTATGTTTTTCTAAGAAACTGACAAAATATCCTAACCGGGATTTTATAAAAAAATACTTCCAGCTCAAACAGGCTAACGTTCAATCAAGAAATTTTTATTACATGCCAAAAAAGCGTAAGTGTCAATTCTGAGATTCAACTTTTAATATAACCACCAAAGTAAAAAAGACACTTAAATATGTGTCGTTTACGATGAAAAAATCGGGCTAAGGGCCTTAATTTACAAACTGCCTAAGCGCCAAAAAGTGTTTCGTAGAGCTATGATACTTAGACCAAACGACGCAGAAAAAAAAGCCGATTCCAACCATATATATAAGTCGATTTCCCAAAAAATGGCGCTTAGCCCTTTTTGGCTGTTAGGCATCGATATATATAAAAATGAAACCCATTTTCCTTGGTCACGGCATCACGCGTGAACGGCTGGACCGATTTCGCTAATTCTTTCTTTGTTGTGTTTGTTATTGTCAGGAGAAGGTTCTTATGAAAGAAAAAATTAAGAAAGTTGGAAACATAATATCCACGGGGGCGAAGCCGCGGGGCGCAGCTAGTAGAGGATAATAGAGGATAAAAAAGCTTGGGACGGGATTTGCTCAAACTCGTAAAATAACAACTAACAGGCTAAAGGTTTCTTCGTCGCTTCTTTACTTTAGTTTACATACCGAAGCGACAGAAATCAAAAAATATCGCTTTATTTCCGTGTCAGTGTTTAGTTTTTGACCTTTTCTAAGTGTACATTTATTGTATTTATGGAAATAAATAGTTTTTGTTTTTGATTGTGATTTTGAATATGCGTTGGCAAAGACAATGCCAAAACTACAGAATGGGTCAAATTTTGCTCACACAAAGTTCTGGTATAAATTATAGGCTACTTGTTATTCTGAAAAAATGCGTGCGAAGGGAGAAGCTAGTAAGCCATAACTTTCCTAAACCAAATTACGCCGAGGAAGCCCAAGGAATTGAATTGATACAAATGAATTCTTACGATTCTTCTGACTTATGAGGACACAGTGTGCGAGAATTCAGTGTTCATACATTTTTAATAAAAGTCTAGGCTTTATAATTTTAACAAATCAAATAATATCGCAAAATTTTTTGACATCAACGGAACTTGAACCCGCTTTCTTCCTTCAGTACAGGAATTCTTAGAAATTACCCTGAGTGCATCGACATCGACATAGCACAAAGAATTAGCAAGCTGAAGTGGCAGTGGGCCGGCCATATCTCGCGAAGAACCGACAACCGCTGGGGTAAACGTGTTCTTGAGTGGAGACCACGATTCGGCAAACGTAGTGTAGGACGCCCTCCGGCCAGATGGGATGACGATCTGCGAAAGACTGCAGGCAGATGCTGGATGCGGCAAGCTGAAGACAGGGCGCTATGGCGCTCATTAGGGGAGGCCTATGTCCAGCAGTGGACTAATATAGGCTGATGATGATGATGACCCTGAGTGTGGGGTTACGCACTATAACAACAAAAAACCTTTATTATTTTAGGCTGACCTTGTGACTACATACACCCATTATGGCTAACCTAATAATCATAGCAAGTACCTAGGTACCTACCTACTTACGTACGTTAGTCTTTACTACCTACGTAGGTAACCAATAATAAATGGATTTGGTTTGAAAGGGGTTCGAAGATTTTAATTGCCTGTTACATAACTACCATTTTGTTTTATAATTGTTTAATTGTCGTACCGCTGAGGCTGACCAGTGAATGCGCTATAATCACACTAATATTATAAATGCGAAAGTTTGGATGTATGGATGGATGTTTGTTACTTCCTCACGTCAAAACTACTAAACGGATCGGGCTGAAATTTTGATTACAGGTAATCCTAATCCTGGAATCAACTAAAGGCTACTTTTATCCCATAAATCAGTTCCCATTGGATAGAAAATGCTTCCATAGAAACAAAACGTGCCAAGCCGCAGGCAGAAACTAGTAATAAATAAGTAATAATACTCTCTGGAAAAAAAGTTTTATTAATTTCGGCTTTCGATAGTACTATAATATCAGTGGATTTAGCTTGTAACCGTAATTTGTTTATGTCAAAGTTCTGGAAAACAAAAGTTGCAAAGTTAAGTGTTTAATTGCGAAACGTCATTTTCACTTCCATCTATTGTCTGTTATTCATTCTTTACTGCAAAATGTGTTTGAAAAGTTTATCTCTCAGTTGAATAGTTGACCCAGAACTATGTACGTTGGTACGTTGCGAACTCGGTCAATAATTTCCAGTTACTGACAGAGTGACATAAATGAATTCAAAACACAAATACAAGCAGTTTTGGTTTTTTATGGAACTAATAACAAGTCTCTTTAGTCTTTGCAGCAATGATCTAATCATTCAGTATATTTTCAAACAAATTTTTAATATAAAAAACATCGTTTTTATAACCAACTAGACGAACGCCTCGCGGTTTCACCCGCGTAGGTCCCGTTCCCGTGGGAATTCCGGGATAAAATATAGCCTATGTCACTCCCTGAAAAGTTAGCTTCCTAACGGTGAAAGAATTTTTCAAATCGGTCGAGTAGTTTCGGAGCCTATTCAATACAAACAAACAAACAATCAAATCTTTCCTCTTTATAATATTACTATAGAAGTGCTTGGGAAGACAAATCCATGAACCTAAACTCGACGGGGTTATTTTGTTTCGCTAAGGAGTTCCTATGTCCTCCTTCTGTCTGCATCATCAGACCAGCTCGATGGTTCCACGACGTTGCATTATCACAGAATTAGCATTAGTATGCCAAATTATTGCCATGATGGATGATGTCAAATTTCAGCTCAATCGGTTGTGGTCTAAAATTCAGTTGCAAGATAGGTCCCACACATACTATTATGGGATCCTATCCTACTTCCTACTAATATTATAAAGCCAAAAGTTTGTGAAATGTGATTTTTTGTTACCTAGGATCTCCAAAACTACTGAACAGATCAATATGAAGTTTGGCACACACTTAGAACGTAGCCTAACTTATACAATACGCTACTTATTTCACGGAAAATACGCGTGCGAAGCCGCGGGCAGAAGCTAGTAATATTATAAAGCCGAAAGTTTGTGATATGTGAATTTTTATTACATAAGATCTCCAAAACCACTGAACAGGTCATCATGAAATTTGGCGTACACTTAGAACATAGCTTAACTTAGATATTACTATTTATTATACCGAAAATACGCGTGCGTAGCCGCGGGCAGAAGGTAGTGTTAAATAAAAGCTTGTAAAAACTCACTATTGTCAGAAACATCAAAATTTGCCAACATTATTTGGCCTGTTATCTTTAAAAGATGAACAGCCATAATGGACCAAAATAAATCAAAAACAATAACAGTTCCCCGGGCCAGTGGCCCACGTGTCCCGGTGATTGATGGCCCAATATGCCTTATTGTCCCGGGTGAAATATGGCCCTATCGATTTTAATATTAGTTTTGCTTGCGTAATTGTTCTTAATGAGAATTTGATGATTTGTACTTCATTTTGTAATGATTTGGTGATAGAAATCTTAATTGTTATTTCTATTTCTAAGACTATTAAATTGAGGTATGTATTGAAGCAGGTGTTATCAGAATCACTGAATACAACTTTATACAGGTACAGACAGGCTTTTTGAGATTTGGTTGGAGTGGCCAAATCAATTTTTTTTTAATCTTTTACTTTTGCAGGTAAGTAATCGAACCTTTTGATTTTTCATAAACTATGGCACCCTTAATTTTTCCACCAATGGATTCGAGTACTGATAAGGATCAACTTTTGCAAAGAAGTGCATTGTGGACAATGAAAGGAAAGGGCACATTTTATAATTTAATTTTGAATACTGGCCCCTACCAAAAACCAATGTGAAATTGCTAAATAATCCGAACAACAGGTGTACTTGCTGCTAGCGAGTATACTTAGCCTGTATTTTAGTGGAGTTTATTCTCTATAAAACAATCATTCGTTATGAATTTTGTAAATTTTAATGGAAAACCTCGCAAATAATACTAATGTATGCAATAAAACTTTTAAATCCATCATGTAAATGACTTTGATAAGGTATGCAATTCTTGTTCTCCTAAACATTGAGTCCATAGTTACTTTCACGACTTGTCTCTAACTCTTATGGTTTCAGATTTGGTCACCCACTCCCATCTCAAAAGCCACCCTGTATAAGTAATCCGAAAAATATAAATGGTGAATAGTCAGTCTCCGGTCAGTCCACATAGGGACCAAAGCAATACTCACAAACTATTGTGAACACACATGAAACTTTGCCAAAATATTGGAAAGCTCAAAACTCAAATCATGGTAAATATCCCGTTGTCAATGACTTTAGTGTTAATAACCGTAACGGTTTTAAAAGCTCTCCATTATAGGTAATCTCGAGACAACTAGTTACCAAGCAGTTGTGATGGAAATAAAATTCCGCCCATGTAACTGGTTGTCCCCGCGGAAAATTTCTTCCACGTAGACAACCAGTTGTCAAGGTTGAAAATTTATCCACGAGATTTTTGAATTTTCTTCCTAACTTTCTTTTCAAACCCAAGAAAGAAATAAACTCGTGCATTCCAGTAAGCCGACGGCTCTAAGGGGCCACTTGCTGGGGTCAGAAGGTCCGACCCAGGGCCAGAGCGTCCCCTCGGACTTGTTGCGTTTTATGACCCCTGGGCCCGGGGGACCAAATTACTAGTTAATGAGCTTACTTAGCCAGTGAGGCGAGTAATGAAAAAGTGCGTGTTCTAAGGTAGATATTCTGCATGTTAATGCTAGTAGAACCTCCGAGACTAGAACTTATTAAATTAAATAAGCTGGTTTAAAAATTTGGTTTGTGCTCGCCACCATATTCGAACTAAGACAGGTAATACTCCGGTTGAACGCCAGAGACGATATTTGTAAACGTTGCCCCCACCCATACTTATCCATAAAACTACTTTCTTGTGGTTGATTTTTGTCAGAAGTGACATTACACGTCGATTTGAGCTCTCTGCTACAATCCTTAATGCTGGCGATTATTTCTCAAACTCGACACCAGAAACCGAATTTCGGGTTTTTGTGTGGTGAGTTGTTTACAAACATTGAACCTTGAGAATGGCTTAAGTAAGGGGCTTAAGTAAGGTAAGGTATTTTGAACAAGATGTGCCTGCGGCTTAGGTGGTTCCTACCTGAACAAACCTTTTACTTATGTCACCGCCTATCAATGAGAAGGTTTTAGAATTGGACCAGTAGTTCCAGAGGTTACCTTTTATTTATATAAAAAAAAACCTTCCAGTAAATCTTAGTACTCAAACGTTGTTTTACTAAGAGGAAAAGCTAAGAATACTATAATAGAATTCAATGCAGCGAATTCAGCCAACCTAGATAGTATGCTTGAATACCACAACCATACATTCAATTCCATAACTACAGCCTCGCTTCGCTCTCTCTCAACATAGTTATACCTTATCGTACGTAGCTACGTACGCACAAAAACCAGTCACGTACGTTCTTTACGAGCAAGTTCAATTTTCAATCACTCACAGCCTTCCTCAAGTACCTTCTAAGTAAAGTACCTCCTACTTTGCCAAATGTACCTATCTTGGAATTACTTCATGCAAGTGATTTTTCGGTAGAACAGCGCAAACGAGCGACTTATGTAACCCTGTCATTATTAACTTCCGAAAAAAAGGAGGGGTGCGTCATTAGTTTTACGTGTCTGTTTGTCTTTGTATCTGTATTGGCGTGGCAATACTGCCAGTATTCTGGGCGCTCTGCCTTCTGGTGACGGCTTAGATTTTTAAGAAATAGATATGAGTGTAAACCCTAGTTGTGATTGTTTAATTCTGTTATTGTAATATCCTATGTGTGTGTTATATTCTAAATAATGTTTTTTATAAGCCTATAGGGCCCTACTGCAGGGCAAAGGCCTCCCGATCCTCCTTTCACTTTAGCAATGCTTGAAGAAAATCAATGAATCTGATAAAATGTTAAATACCTACCTTTAGTATAGACTATTTGTGGAAAACTGACGTAACTCTCTTAGGGTACCTTACCTACCGCCGGTTTCGTTTCTTGATCCTGTGAAAATTAGAATTTTTTTAATTGATTTGGCTCAAGGCTGTAGAGTAATCAAGCAATATTAATTTCCTCCTTTCAAATCCCTAAGCGCTACCGGTAAGACCCTTGGAGACTAGTCCATCAAAAATCTTTCACTGTGGTTGGAATTTACCGTACGGAGGCAAATATAGATTTCGTCTACTTTCCCTTTGAAAACTGTAAATTATCGCGTTGCCATTTCAGTCTCGGTAGCAAATGGCAGGTTTGCGCAGACATCTGGGCTATCTACTACGCCACATGATTGCGATACATTCGGAACTAAACGACACGTATTCTTTCAATGTTATCGTTTCTCGTTACCATCAAAGGGTTTACTTTTCTCTGCTGACTGTTTATCAGTGAATGTTGTATCATCAGCCTGTAAACGCGGCCCTGAGCGGCTTATCCGCTGCCTGCGACCGCTACAATGTCGTTCGTCCATCGAGCGGGTCTTCAGTGAATGTTTAGTTTTTTCTGATTCTTATTCTACGTGGGAAGCTGCGATCTGCACTAACATGGGGGTGTTTTGTGCATTATCCAGGGAGATGCAACCACATTCATTGACCAACCCTTGAAATAGCGGAGTAGGACGTGGTACTCGACGTGACGATCTAGCAAGATGACCTTTGGGGCAGTCAGCGAAGGTCTGCTCATGACGCAGAAGGTTCGATCTCCGTCGCGAGACAAATATTAGTATTATCTCTAAATATTATTTTCAAGTACAGAAACCATTCGATTTCTATGCGGCATTTGTATTTTTTCAGCAGTTGTTTTCACTTTTTTATGCAGGATTTCGTACATTCGTATTACGATAGCGTTTTACGTAGTAGACCCCCTGAATGTTTTATTTGAAGAACTTCTCGCTCAAATCGAAGTTGAGCTGAACATTATTTACCTAGGCTGTCGGGAGAGTAATATCTTGTGCGTAATGCGGGTTCGAATCTAGAGAGTGAAGCTTTGATATTAGGTGTTCGGTGTACCTACGTCAAAGGTGTACTTTACATCTTATCGCGATGATAAACGACGAAATGCTAACAAGCTAAGATAAAATATTGTATTTGAACCTATGATAGTAATCTCTAGACAAATAACATATTATTGCACGCATTTGTCTTGTACAAAGATGTAATTTACGAGAAAAACTAACAAACTAATACATTTAATTAAAATGTATTAAAATTAAATAAATAAATAATGCTGGACAACCCACACAACATCATCTTGCCCAAAAGTAAGTAGAGCTTATGGGTAGGTACTAGATAGCTTATGTACAGTTTGTTATAAATATACCTATTTGTTTTATTCAATATACAAAAGTTATATTTAACACTCAATAAATAGACAAATTAAGACACCAACAATTATTGAAACCTAGCTTCTGCCCGCGGCTTCGCACGCGTTGTTTCTATAGGAACGTTTTGAGGTTATTTATTTCCCATGGGAACTGATTTATTGGATAAAAAGTCGCCTATATTTGATTCCAGGGTTAAACTTCCCTGTATGCAAAATTTCAGCTTGATCCGTTCACTAGTTTTGGCGTGAGGAGGTAACAAACATCCATCTATCCCTCTAAACTTTCGAATTTTAATATTAGTGTGATGCTAAAGTTACTCTATCTGGGAAGCTGTCAGGCCAGAACGGCTAAACGAATCTTGGTAAAAATTGCAGAAAAGGAAGGAGATAGATCTTAGCATCTGTCCCAGTACTTTTACTGCAGGGAAAGTTCGTGCAAAGCTGCGGGCAGAAGCTAGTAGTTGTTATAGAAGCGTCGTAAAGTTGGTCACATCTTGTAAGCCATTCAGGCTAACCATGACATAATCAACAGCCGAAAAAGCACCCTCTTTCCAGTCCATATATCTCCGATTCCATTCCAATCATCACCACCATTAGACACATTCCTCAATTACTGCAGTGTGTAATTGAATAGATACATGTTGGGCGGTATATACAAAAACAGCATGTTTCAACCGACTCCACTTCCGTTCGGTCTTAAACTGGTACAGACTCGTTTTGCAAGCAAAGGCTGGGCAACAACTATTCAGTTGTAGCTCAAAAGCACCAAGTCTGTTCAGGACGGCTGTCGGCGATAGAATGAATCCGGGAGCCGTTGATCGAGTGTTGCCTGACTCGTCGTGCGTCACCCACTGTGTTGCCAGGCTGATATACAATTTTACCCAGTTATGTTTGATGGTTATTATTTACCTAACAGCTCGGCCATCGGACCGTCAACGAGTGCCTTCGTTGCTTATAAATATTAACATTTAAGTAAACATTAATTTATTTTCCAAACAATCATTGATTTTTCAATTTGAACTTTATCTATCCTTGCGGACAAAATATATATTTCATCAAAAAAAAAAACAAAAGGTAACGAATAAAAGACCATATTCTTACAAACGTATGCCAAAGAGATTTAAATCAAAGAGCACGATCCAGCTAACAAAGCTTAGAATCCCTTTTGTTCACATTTAGGTACGGCAACCATTTATTTATTTATTAGATTCGAAATATTTCTAATAATATCTCTCTCTAATGAGCCCGTCAAATAATAACAATATATAATAATAACAAAAATAAGTCTTGGATTTAATTGTCTCACGATCGCTCGAACAGCTCTCTTCTGCATCCTAAACGCTCGCTCCCAGTCAGCAGCTCTGCCCCACAGCTCCACGCCATATTGAAGGGGCGAGTGAACGGATGCAAAGTAACAGCTTCTGGTCATCCTTTCTTCAAGAGTAGCCGATAAACGCCATAAAGCGAAGCAAGCCCTTCCCACTCTCTCGCAGAGTCTGTCGATGTGTAGCTCCCACGTTAGGCTTTGGTTGTTAAGTTCGTCACTGCATTCCTTCTCATTTCTTAGCTTTGGTTGCAAAGCTTATCACTTCATTTGCTTATAGTAAAACTATTAGTGAGAATTACTATTTTCATCAACTTATTGCTTTTCACTGAGCGAAACATGCCCACAATAAGTAGATCATCACTCAGGCTGTTAACTGCTTCTCGCTGGGCGGCATGCCCACAATTAACAATCTGTCATGCCATTTGGTTAATCTTACGCTAGAAATAACTCACGCGCAACATAACCCAATTGCTTTTTATTATTTATAATACCCAGACTGTTAATTGCTTTTCATTGGGCGGCACATCATTGTGCCTGGCATGCCCACAATTAACAACCCATCATGTAATATCATTTGGTTACCCTACGTTAAAATTATTTCACGCGTAAAATAACCAAATTGTTCCCTTTTTCACTGAGTCTATTAACTGCTTCTCGTTGGGCAGCACATCGTTGTGCATGCCCACAGTTAACAAGCTGTTAGTCAATTATATTAGTTTCACCTGACTTAAAAATAACCTATCGTTTTTTTTTCACTCTGACTGTTAACTGAGACTCTTTGGGCGGCGCATCATTGTGCCCCGCATGTCCACAGTTAACAACCAGCGGACTAAGTTCGAATTAAACGTGGACAGCATTATTAAGTTTATTATCATGAAATGCATTGCATACCTGACTATTAAATTGTGTGTCAATAAGATGTCATTGTTATCTTCTGCTAAACTATTAGCAAAACGTTTACGTATAATATCCAATAGAATATCATGATCAGTGCAGCAATAATAATGATTTTCATTGTCAATGTACCTACAGCTACAACTTTCAACATCATTGTTTAAATTTACATTAACTACCCTATATTGGATTAGGGAGTTCAAATAGACCCAAAAATAAAATTTGATAGGCCTAAGTCTAGTAAATTGTTACTAAAATTATTTTTGTAAGACATTGCACGACTTCAAGTTATCTAAAAAAAAAAAAAGACTAGAAAGTCCCGTTCGACCTATTCGAAGATACTGTAGTATAAAAGCATAATTATCCACCGCCGCTCCATAACGACATATCAACCAATCGAGGATAGCCTAGTCTGCCTTCAATTTCCCTTCCCGCTCACACACTGGTCAAGATTCCTTAAACCAACACAACTATCCAAAAAGCGCGATTTGGCTGCAGGTAGGAGAACCTTTACACAAGTAAATGAGAAAAGTCGTCGTCACTAGTAAATTAGAAAAATCGTCTTCTAGTATATTACATTTTATAGGTGTTGTAAACCTAGGTGTGTATTTTACCTTTAATTTTATTTATTTGAGTATGGTATTAACTCTGTTTATTTTTAATTGAACCTACTACAGTCCTAAATTCATTTGAAAAATCGTAAGTAGTTTACTTTGGAAACTCAATTTATTTTATTATGCCAGCAGTAACTAATTCTCTGATCACGGTCACTGACGACCCGTGTTTCAATTGCGTCTGTTAGTAGGTAAATATAAATACCTTTTCTATTATCCTATTCGATCCTACTCGATTTTATTCGATTATGTTCGATTCCATTCGATTCCATTCTATTTTATTCTATTTAGTTTATTATAGACCTAAACAACTTACGAGTACTTATATCGTTTTCACCGTTTAAACTCTAATTAACACGTAGGGTGTAACAGTATAATAATATCGTACTAAATAATTTACCTACCGAAAACCTACTCGTACTCAAAGCATAATCAGGCATAAATATGTATGTAATTGATACTCTGCGTATTAACGCATTCGCTGCCCAGCTTCGGCGGTGCGACCCGCAGGGGCGCGCCCCGCCGCCGCCACTACACGAGGGTCGAGTCGAGAGGCTCGTCTGCGTCTCGGGCCATGAAAATGTTAGTTTAAAGACCTACGTGGGAATCTTCCCACAATATTTAGTTTAAGCGTTTGATTTAAGTATATTATTTATTGTTCATTTTATATCATCTACACTAGGTACATTATATATTTACACATTCACACACTGTTGACTTATGTGAAAAGTGTGGTTCTCCCGTTCATACTTGCTTAGCGTTCGTACTCTTACATCCTGTTCATACTCTCTACTCCTCTAATCCTACATGTTTACTTCACATTTCTTTTCGCTACCCTCAATGATTTCTATTCGATATTTTATTGCTTCATTTATATGCATTATTTACACGTAAGAAGTTTGGTTAAGGTTGCATGTGCGTCGCGGGCATCAAAAGTGTTAGATTAAGGAGCTGCCATAAATTGTTTTTGTTTCAATTCTTAGTTTTAATTTCTTGTTAAAAAAAATTAGTAGATTGCGAAGACTTATCTTAGGTTTTGCCTTCCAGTCGTCCATTGCAATAAATAATAGTTTGGATGATCAAAGAAATGACTTAAACCGTAAAAAAAACACTAGAATTTGTGTTTTGTTTTTATAGGTAGGTACCTTCCTACGCTTTCTACGTAGTTTAAATCGGAATTCCTACGAAGGCTCATTATTATTTTACATATAAATTAAAGTACTTAATGCTTGTCATGCCTCAGGCCCCGAACAACCATCCGGAAATCGAACAAATACTTGCCGCGCCGCGGGAATCGAACCCGCATGTTCTCACAAAAGTTCCATTTTGGAAACCACCGCGAGCACGGCTTCGTGTCATGGTTTTATTAACAGAAAAATAGAAAGTGAATGATCTTTTGCCACCAAAAATACCTATAAATCTTGGAACTACTTATCGAGGTTTTGGTCATCTACAAATCTACAATTAGGTAGGTGAGCATTGTTTCAAGACTATGATCGAGTTTATTTAAATATTATATTTTCTCTAGCAAATATTTCATGAATACGCTGCAATCAAAGGTGCATTCGTGCATTGGTATGTAGGTAGGTAGGTCTAGAGAGAGATAGGTAGCTAGTTGTGTTCATGGGTTTGCAAACTGAGCATGGATATAATATGACGTTGGCATGGCACCTATCCGTTTAGACTACAAAGTTCTCAGCGTAAGTAGCCAAACGTTCTTTATTATCAAGTGAAGTAACAAATATTTTAAGTAAACTGCTTTGTTTGTGATTAGCATTTTCACCGACAACTCAACCTGAAACTCGTTGCTATCTTGTTCGGTTCAAGTGCACTCTGATGCATACCTATGCAACATAGGTTCTACGCACAGAAATATATCTAGATATGTTTCTGTGGTACTACGACTCGGAAACGGATCGTAAAACTAAAAAAAAATATTACAGCTCCATGATTTCATTTCATGCTTAACTTAGAATTAGTGCCTACGTAGATATATCAAATTTATCCCTATTCCTTACTATGCTAGGTACCTACTGTAGTTATTCTGAGCGTAGATATTGCGTAGGTACATGTAGAATGTATTCGTTCCGAAGGTTGGGTGATTTATAAGGTGGTCAGATCACTAGCAGTAAATATCGAGGTCTTTATTCTACCCCATACCTACATAAAGCCATGAAATCTTCATCACCGTACACCTATCTACATCGGTTAGTACATAACGGAGCTAATCAGAATTTAATAAATGGGTTGGTATTCTTTGGTATCACGATTCGGTGAGGCCCACCAGATTTGGTTAGGGTAAAATCTAAATATTTTTGTAGTCCATTGAAGAAGTGAGGCATGACATGGATCAAAGCCTATCAACGGATTTTGACATAGGTACATAATATCTATATCTAGGTACTAATAAAGTACACCTTCAAATACATTCCGATTCGATTCACGAAGTTCACTATAGTGCCGATTACGACAACGGCTTCGAATGTGAGGCGCAACTAGCCTCTCGCTGCGACGTGCTGTTCTAGTTACGCCTGCTTTGGCGCTTCGATTCTTCCTACTATATCAACGGTTGCGTGAAGGATTTCGAGTAGAATTACACGACTTACCTCGCTTCTCGTTGCATCGTCCATCGTTCGCTGGACGCTTCTCAGCACAGCCATCACGATCACATTACGTCAGCATCTATGGTACCTGGCTGGCTGTGTTCGTCGCGGCTCCGTCGATTGCTACGGCGCTTTGGCGCCTTATGGCGACGGTGTTCTCTGCTACGGTGGTGGTCACGCTAACTGCTTCCATCATTCGCTGTTAAAAATTATCAAGCATCAATGTTCTTCAAGGCATATTTCCATTTCATCTGACAAGTTAATGCGATCATGGATCACTGATAACCAAAATCCAAACGAAAGTTTATAAATTTCTCTTGGGGTTACAAAAAACACGTTGAAAAGGAAATCCAGCCAGTTAAATTGCTGAGCCCGCGTTCAAGCTATCATAGAGTAGGCGACTAGGCGGGTACCTATGTATCTTGGCCAAACGCGGCCACGATCACAGATTCGGTAGGTACCTACCTACTTACTTAACGGTGAACCCGCTACATGTTATCGAGCAATCGCTATTTAGTGTACTTTAACAAATTGTCATTAGTATATTAATCAGAATTAACCAGGCACGTACCGGCGTTACCAGGGAGTACCCTGGCCAAATGCCTACACAAATACCGATCACTTGCAAATCATTCCGCCAACACTGTCAGGGAGTAGATACCCTGACCACGTGCTAACAAACAGGCTTTCAAACTAAACAAAAATGCAGGTAGGTATCTAGTAAAATCACTAAGTACGTGACGACATTACCAGGGAGGGCATGCCCTGGCCGAATGCCTGCACAAACCCGCACTTCTAAATCAATCTGTTAACACTATCGGAGTTATGTACCCCGATTACGTGTTAACAAGTCAACCCTCAACACCTTGTGGGCAGGGTGATAACAAGATAAAGAGCAGAAATTACGAATAATTATAAGAAATCTTCACTTTACGTACCTTGCTATCGGAATCCCTCTTCTGAAGTTGTTGGGCGGTATATACAAAAACAGCATGTTTCAACCGACTCCACTTCCGTTCGGTCTTAAACTGGTACAGACTCGTTTTGCAAGCAAAGGCTGGGCAACAACTATTCAGTTGTAGCTCAAAAGCACCAAGTCTGTTCAGGACGGCTGTCGGCGATAGAATGAATCCGGGAGCCGTTGATCGAGTGTTGCCTGACTCGTCGTGCGTCACCCACTGTGTTGCCAGGCTGATATACAATTTTACCCAGTTATGTTTGATGGTTATTATTTACCTAACATACAGGTGTACACAAGTACTTCCTGTACCTACACTATGAAGTATCAGAAGGCCTATTTTAATTCTCCAAAATACGCAATCGATTATTTCGTTTCGTTTTTTTGTAACCAATTAAAAAAAAATACTCTAATTCGGTGTAATAGAGTTCACCGGTTGGCCGAAACTATAAACCGAAATCATTCCGGTAAATAGGATTCATCTACATTATATAATACGAGTATTACTATACGATCGCCTCGCGGTTTCACCCGCATAGTTTCCGTTCCCGTGGGAATTCCAGGATAAAATATCACTCCCTGAAAAGTTAGCTTCCTAACGGTGAAAGTATTTTTCAAATCGGTCCAGTAGTTTCAGAGCCTATTCAATATAAACAAACAATCAAATCTTTCCTCTTTATATTATTACTATTATTAGTATAGATGTTATAATATGTTCAGGACCATTTTGGGATCATTCTCTATACAACAGTGAAAGAATCAGCAAAATCGGTTCGCCATTGGCGTAGATATCAAGTAACATATTTACTTAAAAAAAACATACGGACGCATTGAGAACCTCCTCCTTTTCGAAGTGGTTTAAAAATATGCCGCCAGGATGACTCGGGGTTTCAAGTAGTGTTTTAGAGTATTTTATGTTTTTATGAGAATGTGTAATAATTTATGTTACAAATTTGAGCTAAGGCTGGTTTTAATTATTTTGTACAATGTTAATGTTAAGTCAGACATCCTACATTTTATTGTTAATAAGAAATTGTTACCTATGATTAAACTATCTAATTTTTAAGTGTTGATCCAAAAATGTTACGAAGGCAACAAACCTGACCTCTTTCAAGTACAAGCTGAAGCACTGGCTTATTGACAATAGCTTTTACAGCTACGACGAGTTTTTAGCCGGCAAAAATTGCTAAATGTTGTTATCTGTTTGTAGAAATACTAATTATTATCTAACAATTTAATGATAATTATAATTTTAAATTTAAATTAGAAGTGAATAATTTTCAATTTATTTTATTTTTACTTCTAGAATTTAATGTATTTATTTTTTTATAGATACCTATATGACATGTTATTCTTGTAGTGTACGAAATAAATGATTATTGATTATTAATAAAAAAATTACACCAACAATGTCTTTTAATATATTTCTTCAAAAGCATCATAGTATTTTTATAAACGACTGCACCGAATGGGTGTGGCTTTGAAACAAAATATGAATCGAATGAGTTGACGTTGGTAATATTAATTATTCAAGTTGTCAACTCATCCGAAGTGGATGAAATTTAAAGGTTTTTTGTTATTATAGTGCGTAACCCCACACTAAGGGTAATTTCTAAGAAAATTTTTGCGATGTTATTTGATTTCTTGGATGAAATTTGTCGCCCTAGGGCTATATTAGAATACCCGTAGATCACCCTTACATTATTTGTTTCTTTGTTTATTAAGGCGTATACCCCCGACCCAAATCAGCGCCACCGCCTATTTTATCTTATTATTATGCAGAGATGCGAAGTTGCTCCTTTTGTTTACCATCGTGGCTTAAAAAAAGCAACTTTGCATCTCTGCCTGCACAATACGAAATAAAACTTTTACAAAGCATTAAAAATAATAATAAGATAAAATAGGTGTAGTCGCTGATCTGAGTCGAGTATGCGCCTTAACCACAAGTCTTATTAATAGTTTCCTTGGTTCTTCCTTCTTATTTCGCGAAAACAGGCAATAACTCCAAAAACACCAATAATCAGTTTAGTGGGGGAACTATGAAGCCGAAATATGCGAGGCACGCAAATAACTCGCCATGTCGAGAGCACCGTAATTTATGGGACAAGAACACATTCTTCAACCCCATTGAACTAGGCGGGTCATTTATCAACCTGCTTGGGACGAGTGACGGTATTTTTGGGGTTCCGTAGATTTTTTGTCTACGGAATCCTAAAAGAATAAAGGTGCAAATGACTTCTTTAATAAACAAATAATTAGCCGTGGCGGTTGCAGCGTGAGAATAGATCTCTCCAACTCATCCCGTGGATGTTGTAAGAAGTGACCCAGGGAACATTATCAGAGGAAGGCCAGCAGTTTCCAGAATATGTGTGTATGTAACACCTCTTCTGTTATCACCACTCCGCCTGCCAAGCGTGGTGATTATGGACCAAATCCCCCCTCCCCCTCTTTTTGGGAAGGCTCCTCCATCAGTGGTCGTATTGGTGTTGATAGGTTAATAAAAAAAATGACCATAACAAAAAAACCCCGGGACAGAATTTAATAGACTTTTGCGAAAATCATACGACAACTATGCTCTTTCTTTTCTCACAAGTGTCATCAGTGGAGGCTCTTGGACCAATCTCGCCCATTGTCCTTTAGACAAAAAAATATTTGATTTTATAGCATTCATAATAAAACAACACACCTTATAATTTCATCTGTGACGTCCATACATGCAGCTATTACATTAAGTTCCTACAAAAACAAGAAAAAGATGGCTAAAGCATTGATTACTTACAAGCACTTGTTACAATCAAAATTGATAGATATTCTTCTCCGAAGTTTAAGATTACGATGTTGCATCTTTTAGGGTACATTTGAAGAAGAATGAGGTTGACCAGATTATTTTTGATTAGTAGGTACGGAACCCTCTCCACTAAAGCCTGATTCACACTTGATAGGCTTTTATCTTGCTTATCCAAGTCACCGCTTATAACAAGGTTGATAGTTGGTAGTAGATTTCTGCGCTGTCAAAACTTATTAAGTATTTTCGTTGATATACATATTAACGTCAGAAGAAATAAACATAAAAGATCTACTACGAGACACTCGATGATATTTTAAGCAATTGTCTTAGATAATAAACCTATAACTGATAACCGCTCTAAAGTGACAATTTAAACTTTTTTAAAAGAACGGTAGTTTGTAATATTTTTCACAAATTACCGTATAAAAAAATATCCCAAACAAAAATAATTTAAACATAGTTACTTACCTTATAAAATCTTGGAAGAAACGTAGCAAGTAATAAATTAACCAAACACAAACTTTCACACACGAAAACTTCACCAAGCTCAACTCGTATCGTGTTCGTGGGCGGGCGGGCGGTAGGGCGGGCGGCCTCTCGCAGGGCGGCTACAGACCGACTGGCTCCAGGCCCAAGGTGCACGCAGATACTCTCCGCGCATACCTATCTGAATTAATTAAAATTCCTTTTTTGTGCATGATAAAAAGTTGGAGATAATTTCTGAAAAATGTGTCGGCGGCGTTGAAATGGATGAAAGTATTTTTAATTAATGATATCAGATACCATATAATCTTCTCATTTATATAGCGGTTTGAATTACCTTTATGTTTTTATCTCAAGTTTTCACACAAAAATTTATTGTTAATTAGTAGCACGGTGCCCTAATAGGGCTCCTAATACCTATCCTGTAAGTGAATTTTTTTAAGACCTCTCACATTGTATGTATTAGAAATGACAAATAAATACTTGAAAACTATATAGTATGGAATTATGGATTCGTCAATTTAGAACGGTAACTTGTAGCTAATCTCTGATCGTCTGATTTTATGTTTGAGGAAACACTGCATGTTATATAGTGCGGCCCTTTTCTTATTTTCACGTCAGAACAACATGATTATTTTATTGTTAGGACCTAGGTACCTATAGGTATTTTGTGGACCAAAATGTGGCGTCACCGACCAAGATGTTTTCTTCATAATTATGAAGAAAACATCTGCCAACCTCGCAAAAGTGGGAAATGGACAAGATAATGAGGATGACGCCACATTTTGGTCCACAAAATACCTATAGGTACCTAGGTCCTAACAATAAAATAATCATGTTGTTCTGACGTGAAAATAAGAAAAGGGCCGCACTATATTACATGCAGTGTTTCCTCAAACATAAAATCAGACGATCAGAGATTAGCTACAAGCTACCGTTCTAAATTGACGAATCCATAATTCCATACTATATAGTTTTCAAGTATTTATTTGTCAATTCTAATAATATTATGCTTCTATCAGCCGTCCTAAACACTCCTTTCTTTCTAATGTAATCTTACAAATATTATAAAGCCGAAAGTTTGTGAAATCTGAATTTTTTTAACTTAGTATCTCCAAAACTACTGAACAGATTAAGATAAAATTTGGCGTCAATGTAGATTAAAGCCTAACGTAGATAATAGGCTACTTATTACACCGAAAATACACGTGAGAAGCCGCGGCAGAAGCTAGTATGGCATATTTCACACAATCCATCCATCATTATGGCCTACACGAAGGGCTTTATGTGTTTTCAGTTAACAGCTTATACTAGTCCACTGCTGGACTTAGGCATCCCCTGATAGCCGCTTCATAGGTTCGTGTGTAATTTAAATGGCGACTGTATCCTGCACCTAGTTATTCCGATACCACAGTTTAGTAAATAGCTAATCCCGTCAATTATTCGTTCGGATTACAGATTTACGAGACTTTAATGGCTGCGTAATAATGAAGTCACAGTGGTTTTGAGCGGGTGATGTAGTAGGACAACTTAATATTATTGATCTCTAAACTTTCTGATAGTTTAATGTTGTGTTGTAGGTACAAAAACTGTGAAGGTGTTTTGCTAGTGGACTGACGGTAAAGATTAGAGTTTCTCATGTAAATCAGAATAAAGTACAACCTTTAATAAATTGTTGACGACTATTCTGTGTGACAAAAAATTAAAAACTGTTTTTTAAGCGTTGCGAGATAAATATTAATCTCTCGGGAATATTAATGTTATGGTAGCACCTCGGGATTCTTCTCTATACAAATACAAAAGAATCACTCAAATCGGTCCATAGATCACGGAGAAATCAACGAATACACATAAATAAATTAAACGTTAAGTACGAGTCGGACTCGCGCACTAAGGGTTCCATAAAGTTATAAGACCTTGTTTTTTGCCAAATTTACTGATAAACGGGACTAACTAGGTCAACGGGAAGTACCTACCCTATTATATCTATAGGATTTGGTCCATGGCGTGAGTCAAAAGTAATTTAAAAAAAACTACAAATTTACAGTTTCGGATTTTTTCCTGTGCTGTAAGACCTTGCTTCTTGCCAAATTTCATTATTCCAGGTCAAAGGCAAGTACCCTATAGGTTTTGGTCCGTACTTAGCGAGAATATTATTTGTAAATAAAGTATTACGGTTTTCGGATTTTTTCCTTTACTTGTATTAAGACCTCGCTTTTTGTCGAAGTCTGTTAAAAATAGTAAAAGTCATCTGGTAAGTAATAAAAATTAATGAGGCGCTTATCAGGAGAAGGTCCGTTTATTCCCATTCGTTCCTTTGACAGTTCCTTTAAAGGGACAAATGAGACTTTTTCTTCCCATTAGTTCCTTCAAAATTATTAAAGGAACTAATGGGAAGAAAAAGTCTCATTTGTCCCTTTAAAGGAACTGTCAAAGGAACAAATGTGAATAAACGAGAAGGTCTGCGTTCAGCTGTGGACCAATACAGGCAGCTAAAGTACGCAAAATAAAAGCTGGAGGCTTCCGTCGTTTGGGACCGCTAGACGCTAGATAAGGGACCGCGGTCCCATTCGCCGGATTCATTTAATTTTATTATTTTTGTAAAATAAAAACTGGATAAGCAGTCGGAAAATATTTTACGTTGTTAATTAAGTATCCTAATTTAGAACCAAGACCACTGTTCTCTTTAATCTACAATATGATAGGTACCGTATAGAGTAATAAGTAAGTAGGGTTAATGATGACTAATTATAGGGGCTTCATTGTTTTTGAGCACAGCTTATGATTTGATACGCGTGTCTAATGATGATAAAATATTAAAGTTCAATTTGTGTTTTCATTATAAATGTCAACAGAAATGCGATGCATGAGAGTTAAGCTAGATACCGACTAAGCCAACGCCACGCAACGTACGCGACGCATTTTAAGAACTGGACTCTTGAATTGTATGAAAACAGATGGCCTAGCTAGACTCTAGGCCATAGAGACACACATTTCGTATAATGACCGTCAATATTCTTTTCCTTTGGCGAACCACGTGACAAAGATGCTCATTATGCAAATCTATGGCCAAATTGGTGGGCGGCTACCTTCTGGACAGTTGTGTCGATCATTCATTGAGAGTTTGGTTCAAACAATGAAAGAGCAAGCAAATCTTTCGCATGCTGCGTTGCCGCGGCATTATTTATTTCAGTTTTTTATTATTATTTTACTATGGGAATTATATCCGTGAGTACCTGCGCAAACTTCCCACTCTAGTTTTCCATCACCGGACTAGGTGTTTGGCGGTAACTATACGTACTACATTCCGTCGCGTACGTAACGTGGCGTCGGCTCAGTCTGTTTCCAGCTTTAATTATATTACTTCTAAACTCTTTGAAGATGATAAAGTGGCATCATATTTTCTATTTAGTAATATTTCATTTTAAAATTATGACTGTGACCTGTTGTAAATCCTTGTAAGCTTATGAAAATAAACGATATTGATTCTTCTAAAAATAGAAATAATAGCTCCGATGATGATATCAGACATAATGGCATACTTAAAAGTTGTAGTATAATAAATAGTTACGACAAAACAGTCAGTGAACGTAGGGGAAAATGAAACAAAATGTACGCGAAAAATACCCGATAATGAATATATAATACTTAAGCAGTGATACAATCATTCGTAGCACAGTTCGTGCTTTCCTGAGTCCGTTTTCAGTAGGTCATCACATCCTATTAATAATATTAAAAATGCAAAAGTTTGTGTTGATGTTTGTAACCACGTATATCCGTAACTTCTTACCCGATTTCGATGAAATTTGGTTCCCATGTAGATAGTTTAGGTTCTAAACTAACACATAGGTTAATCTTTATTTTCAAAAATTAACCTCTGAGGGGGTTCGATTCAAAACTCGGTATTAATAAACTTTTAAGTTTACAATGAATCACTATTTTTTTATTTTAAGAAAACTGCCCTTTAGGAAAAAATGAGTTGTACAAAAGGGAAGCCCCGTTGCTCAACTATTCGCAGCTGAGCAATAGGGCACAAAATGAGTAGCGCAAAAGGGAAGCCCCGTTGCTCAACTATTGCAGTTGAGCAATCTAAGTTCCACAAGCCCCAGGGCCCTAGGGGGTGTGCAATACATATCTAAGTTTGTTTGCCGCGGGGCGCAGTTAGTACTATCTAAAACGCACATGTCTCCGTCTCAAATCGTGCGCACCGCACGTTGTCCTCGCGGCGACAGCTACTGATTCAAACGAGGGCTAGCTCGCGTACCGCACGCTGTTAGCCCTCACTGTAAGGTGTTTCTAGGTGAGTTAAGCCCACATTCAAATGCACTTTTTTGTGCTGTGCGTTGCGTAGCCCAGATAAGCTACATCGCTTATTCCCTGGAGAGCGGAAGCGGATTTTTTACAGTTGACGATGGAACTTGTCCACTGGTGGAATGTTGATCATGATTAGTTATTTCTGGGGCAAGATTTTGGGGAGAGCGGGCACACAGCTCAGGGCTACCACATCAGAAATTATTATAATCTAAAAAATGATCAAGGCTCGCTCTTCTAGCTATTAATATGTCTGTTAATGTGTGATGTTTTGGCCTAATCATCGCCGCAAAAAAAAAAAAAAAGATTTAATCGTCTTATAGCTATAGTGTCCTTGGTTTTTGGTCTACCACCGCACTTATGTACAGGTATTAGAAAGTTAAAAAGAACCTCTACGACTCTACACCTTGATTTTCCCAGGGCCTACAACATGCCTTTTCATCTGTCCCTGGTTGTTTCTGACAGTTCGTGATTAGATTTCATGCAGATTGCACGTGTAGCGTATATCGACTAAAAAATAAATAAAAAATCCTCGGCAACATCTGTTATTCAAATGAAGCTGCACTTATGGCATGGATCCAGCAGTATACGATATTCAACCGATATTCGTGTCGTGTTGTGTTCAATCGGCAGATTTAGATTCTCTGCATGAGTTATCTATGACACAGTATCATAGTTCCCGGAACTATGATTCTGTTTGATAACTCTAGTTGCACCGGCAAGGCAATATTGTTTAACTGAGGAAATTTCTCCACTACCTTACAGAGTGTAAAAAGTAACGCTCCCTCAAAATCACTTTTATCCCAACGGCAATGGGACGGGCCTCTGCGTGCTCCAGCTCTGCAGATCGTGCCCGCCTCCTGGCCGTTTCTAAATGGGAGTCAGGACATTGGTTGCAAGCATTTCCTTCATATAACACTGATACTTTATTGGATCCCATAACTTTCGGTATCGCAACATGTCTTCGGTTGGGTGCAAGGTGTTGCGCGCCTCATTAATACCAGTGCGGTACTGCTGTCGAACAGCTTGGTCATCACGGATAATCGTGTACTAGGGCCGCTGCTGGTCGGAAAAAAATTCCAGCCGTCAGCGAACAAGCGTGAACTATGATTTGATGGTTGGTTGGCTGGTTAGTGGGTGGTTGATGGACAATAATGGTTTATGTACGTAGTGATCGTTTGGTGGCACTTACGTGATGACTTGTAAGGCCTACGCGGGAACATGCCTCCCCAAACGAAGGGGTTATTTAGAAGTCTAGTAAGAAGGTGATTTCTACTTTAAAATAGTAGCTTAGTGTAAAATCTGGGTAAACGCCCCAGGAGGGATAGATACGTGCTTTGGAAAAATGAAAATAGCTTTATTTGGTGTAGTCTTAGTAGTCCGGTTACAATTAAGTGAACCGGACTTCTGAGTCGCTCGACGTCTCAGTAATCCAGTTGCTTAATTGAACCGGACTACTGATACGTTTTTTGCAACTGATATTTCGGTGTTGATGATACTTATTGTACTTATCGAAATATTTTCTTTTGATCAAGTGACCGCAGAAGCTGGATGCGGCTAGCTGAAGACAGGGCGTTATGGCGCTCACTAGGGATGGCCTATCTTTATTTCACACCGTTGACAGATAAGCAACTAACGTACCTATTAGACAAGTAACATAACAATGATAACTACATAAGTGGCAATTGGCGGTCATAGAGCTGATAAACGATTTCTACCAGACAACCTTTAATGTATACTTATGTATCAGCACTTGTTCTACCATAATCCACTGTGCGCCGCCGCTGTTCTTATTTCGCGTGAGTATTGCTGTCTGGGTCGCAATTCGGTCAAGTTACGTCTTTCCATATTTGTTGTTCATTATGTAGGTAGGTATATATTGCAAAAGATTGAAAATAGCGTGTCTTTGCGTTTAGTTGTACCACAACACAGGCTATTTGTTGAGTTAGTTCTGAGAGAACGTACCATAACCTACAGATTTTATTTAGATTTATGGCTACAAACTATATTTTGTCTCTGAATAAACTTTTTACTGCTAACAAGAAAAAACTTACACCGAGCTAAGTTTTTATAGCTAACAAGAATGAGATATTAACTAGGTCACTAAACACAAGCTCCTTGCAAGGTTCATTAGGATTCATCCGACGTTCGGGTCATCGACCCCGGGAGGCTGTATTCCGATCGTGGTTCGATTATCAAATTCATATAGCCCTTTGTCTCTTCAAGTGAAATTGTAAGGAGGGTAGAATGGTCCTTTTCTAAGCTTTTGCAGTCTTTATGCACTGGAATCACAATTCGATGAAACTAAAATGAGAGTAGGGTGACGTAGTGTACTTAATAGTATACTTTGTACAAGGTTTTGTGCATTAGCATTAAACGTTTTTGGTTCACCGTTAGCATCTTTAATTCTACGAAAAAAGCAGCAAGGTCATGATATTATGATAGGAGTGGGAGGGTCGTTACCCTATCGGTTGTCGGTTCTTCGCAGGACATGGCCGGCCCACTACAACTTCAGCTTGCTATTTCTTTGGACTCTGTTGATAACTTTGGTTCTCTATCGGATGTATTCGTTACGAATCCCATCTTTCAGAGAAACTCCGAGGATAGCTCTTTCCATTGCTCGCTGAGCGACTTTGGACTGGTGAACTAACCCTCCCGTGAGTGTCCACGTCTCAGCTCCGTCGGTGACGGGTAGGACAAACTGATTGAAAACTTTGTTTTCAAGCATTGCGTTTTCAAGCATCGTCGAGAAAACCCGACGTAATTTCCCAAACGCTCCCAGTCTAGTTGGATCCTCCTCTTGGCTTCCTTCTCGTAATTGTTTTTACCAAACTGCAGAATCTGCCCAAGGGAAGTGTAGTCTGAAGCAAGGAAGGTGGCACCGGTATTGGCAACAGCCAAGCCAGGTTCTTGATTGTTCTGAGTACCTAAATTTTACAAAAATGAAAGAAATACATGTCATGTAAGTATAGAGTCCGTAAAATTCGATCATACAAATTCTTGTGCATTTTTAAAAGTTTACTTCAGTCTACCATCGTTTAAAACTATTTAACTCTAATTAGCACCCACGCCCGCTTTTAAGCTTTGAACTCTACTTTTTTTCGAAGAAGAACCTTCACCTCAGACTAAATCGTTAGGTACTGAAAGGTCCAACCTGGGTTCCCCCTAAAATGTGTAATTTGTAGAGCTCACTCTTATTTGTACAGTAAACTAAACTGGTAGCGGTAGGTAAGCATGAAAGCAAATGCTAGGCTAAACAATATAATGATAGGTACATAGTACACAACGAAGAGAAACGAATAAAATATGTTTAAATTCTGCGTATACATAAATGATAAAAATCCATGCCACCCTAACAAATCTTCCACCGTCTGACATTTTTCGCACAAGATGATGATGAAGTGAAATTTTTATGTCCTTGTCTGCTTTTCCTTAGCTATACAAAACCTGTCTAAGTTAAATGTGTACGATATTGTAGGTACCTTTGTAAAGAGGCGCTGAAAATCCATTGAAGAGTTTCGTTGTAAACTATTTTACAGATACCTCCACAGAGTTAAGCGCAAAGAGGTATAATTCCCCACTTTTCTAGAACCTTCCAAATGTCAAAAGGCACACGTTCCCGCTAAACAATTACCGCAATTACCGCACTCGCCGCCCACAGTCGGCTAATTGCGAAGAATAATCACGTTACAATCCTCCTGTGATATACTAGCTGCGTGAGACGTGAGACGTGAGAGCCCTTACTATGAACCAGTGCCTACACAATTACAGGTTACGTGTAAAATAGAACATAGCTATTCGGGTTTTTAAAAAAACATCTGAGCGTCTGGTCCAAGCGACGCGTGACCCGAGAGCTGGTGAGTATCTGGCGCAGTGCATCAGCATTGCCATACAGCGTGGCAATGCAGCCAGCGTATCGGGGACGCTTCCGACTGGTGTTGATATGGATCAGTTGAGCTACATGTTTCGATTATTTGCTACAGAGATGGTACGATATCTCTATTTAATTGGAAGGGCCAAACTTTGTTGATTTGCTTATCTAGAATTGTTGTTCATAATAATGAATGTTCATAATACGTTAATCTATTGAAGTGAGTTTATGCAGATGATTTTCCAATAAATTAAATAAATATGTACATCGTAGGACTTTAAATTTTGCAAGACCAGTTTGTCTATGATGGATGTTGTTTGACTCTCTAATCGCTGTTGCCTTATGGAAAGCGGTTACCGCAGCTCATAGACGCCTCTATGAACTGCGGTAACCGCTTTCCATCAGGCGGGCCGCATGCCAGTTTGCCAGCTTGGTGGTATAAAAATTCATTTGAATGAAAGTTAAGGACAGGTTATTAAATCATTTTAAAATATGGCGGTGATTTAAGACATGATATATTAATTATTTGCCATACAGCGGGGCAATGCAGCCAGCATCTTAAGGACGCTTCCGACTGGTATTGATATGGATTAGTTAAGCTACTTGTAGATTGTTTGCAACAGTCTACAGTTAGCTCAATTGTTTCAATTGTAAATACTAGTTCTAATTTATTTCTATTTGATGAATTTATTATATTGATATTAATTCCTTGTTGTACAGTCAGCTGCACAGACATGTATACACTTCCAAGGTTTAACTTTTATTTTTCTCGGAACTTTTCAAATAAAAGGACATGCACACGTTTTTCGTACAAAGTAGTCACCGTACTTCGTCAGAATGCGGTACATAAATTATCACAATTACTGTCCACTTACTATTTATTTATTTACTCATTTATTTCAGATTGGTAATCCATAGATACAACATAAAAAATTCACTATAAAATCAAATTACATAAAATATTAGTACAATAATAATGATTAAAATTAGATAGCTATACAAAACAATAATTATTTCATAATTACATTACATTACAATTACATAAAAATTACATAAAATTAAATTAAAAAATTACATTACATATTTAGTCAAATTGAAAACTCGGAAATGTATACATTATTTTTGCAGCCGACTGTACCTATTCTATTTAAAAAATGGATGTGTAATCAGCGTAAACTTTTTTTATCTTATGGTAGGATTGAGATGTTTTTCACGATTTTTCTTATTCCTGACAAGAAATTATGTTAGGTTGTCGAGAATTACAACACAAGGTAGGGGTAAGGCTTGTTCGTAATTTAATTGTACGCTACTGGATATCTATTTGTTGCGGGTATTTTGAGCTCTATGCCTTTAGAACTGGGCTAAGGAGCAATGCTAAAGCCTTTAGCAGAAAACAATTAGTTTCTCTGTCCACGGTTCCCACAGTAGGTATACATGTACATATAATATATTAATTATTTTTGGTAGTAGGTACGGTTTTCTGTCGTAAGTTTGTTGGAAAAGCTGTTTGTACCATGATGATAGATATTAGGATATCTAATATTCCTTCGTTCTTTTTTTTTCTTTTTTACTTTTTTTTCAAATATAGGTAGAAATCAGGAATATTTCTTTGATAGAAAAGCAAAAGGTTTTTTTCTTCAGCATCTTAGGCAGAGAAATAGAATTGATCTTCTGAATTCGAATAAGTACCTAAAGTTTTCGGATCAAAGAATTCCATTTTTGTCTTTGCACTATAAACTTTAACTTACTAAAATTGTTGACGAAAGTTTTATTTAGTTTGTAATCAAGAAATGTGAATGTTTAAAATTACTAAAGTTGCCTCATTTGCAATAAACGAGTTCGAAGTCTCTAGACAATGCAAACAGTTTGATTCATTTCAAGTTTTCAACCATAGAGTATTCACAAAATAGAGGTACTTAAAGGCAGAACCACACTATTGTGGTGTATCGTGTTCGTGACGTGACGCGTCAGAAGTACATCGGTTGCATTTATTATATTTATTTTGTTTAGAAACACATTATTAGTGTGTAGGCGTATGTAGTATGCAGTATATTAAGGCCCGCAGATATTGTTAAAGCTTTCTCAGTCATCTGATCTAAGCTTTCGAGTAACTCTTTTCCCAGTCAAAATCGTTATTCAATCAATGATCGATCAATGACTAAGCAAGTTTTTATAATACGGTTCTTAGTATATGGAACCGATATCCTACTCACGCGTCGCACACGACACACCACACCACAATAAGTACATAAAGTGTGGTTCTATCTTTACCTGAATATTCGTTTACGTGATTTTTTAAGATTCTATGATTGAGCGGGACGTTAACAAAAATCTACATATCCTTTGATTATCGAAGGTAACTTTATCTTTCTGTCTCTCTTTTTGTTACATTTTCACGACTGAAAGAAGATAATAATCAATTATCATTCTAGGAAAAGCCCTTCAACTACTCTTATAGCCCCATTTGCACAACGATATTTAAATATCCACTTTGATTAAATTTGACATAGATATTTGTATGGTATGACAACTCAGTAATTATAAATAAGCCAGTTAATTATCGTTACGCAAGCGGGGAAACGCGTGCTAACCAGCGAGCTATTAGAACAAAAATAAATAAAACCTCAGATTTGTGTCTGTGGTGACGAAAGGGAAATTAATATCTAGTGTAGCATGAGGTTGACCCATAGCTCAACCTAATGCTATTGTATGGTGTCAAACTGTAGGACTGCATGTCGGTCACGAACAGTGGCCACCTTGACGTATCTACGTAAACCAAGTAACGAATACATACTTGCGGTTGAGCTGAGAGCGCGGTAAGCCACCGAAACGGCGCGGCAACTGTACTGGTTTCACTGGTTCAAAGCTCTATCTACAATAATAGGAAGATCACTCTGGGTAAAAACATACTGATATCTGACCGCAGCTTCTCACGCCTTGTTTCTATGGAATTGCTTAAGGTTATTTCTATCCCATGGGAACTGATTTACGCGATACAAAGTAACTTATTCCAGGTAGGCTTAATTCTAAACCTACATCAATGCAAAATTTTAGCTTGATCAGTTCAGTAGTTTTGACGTGCATAATCAGCCATCCAGAAATAATTTTCGCATTTATGATACGAGTATAAAGTGTCATTGTAAATTTGTACTCAATCAAAACGTCTTCTCCATGGGTTCTATGCTCCATGGCTCCATTCTATTCGATAGAGTTCAAAATAAACAATTCGCAAACTCTCGAATACCCCATTCTCTCGAGTTTAATCACTTCATACTCGAGTTTGAGTTCAACTAGATACGGGTGTATTGATCTCTATGCAAATTTGCAGTAACAAACAATGTTCAGACATAGGTAACATAATAAATACCAAAAATCAAGTTCTTCTACCCTACTTCCTATCATTAAAAATATATTAGGTGTTCTGGTTATTTTCTATGTCTACTAAAATATCTATCTATGTACTCATTGTATTAAGTATATATACTCATCTAGTACCCTTAACATAAGCTCTACTTAGCTTGGGGCTAGATGATACATGATGATTGGATTGTCCAGCAATAGGTATTTATTTTTTATTTATATATCAATATTATACATCACTCACATTAACGCTTTCCCTGCTCAGGCATGTCATCAATTTACAATGGTACAGTTGCGTATCAAATCAGTGGTTACTACAAAAAAATTACTACTTTATTAATGCATTTTGTGTGCTGTGCGACAGCGATGTGTGATGTGAGTGCTTTGTCCTGTATCCATCCACATAAATAAAATAAAATAAAACATTCACATCTCGGCTAGAAACTGTGACAGCAAACAACTGCCCAGTAACTTATTATGCCATAGAAAGGGCTCAGGGCAATATTGACTCATGACTCACTGGAGGGGACTTGTTTAACGTTTATTAATATTTATGAAGGACTAGAGGATTCTAATATTAGTAGGTTTTACGACTGTTGATTTTATAAGACATAATAATATCTGTCAAAGTTATAAAACTTCTATTTAACTAAATCCGTCTAAATATTTACAGGTCCCTTAGGTTTTCTCAAATTTTTTTCTTGATTTCCTTTTTGCTGCTGATATTAATCACTTGTTCAGCACTGCTGGCTTAGGTTGTGTTGGTTGTATAACACAACTTCAGACAACCAATGAAGGATTATGGTTACTAAACCTGCAACACCTAGATTTTATATGTAATCTAGATGTTTGGCAACCTTGTCCATCGTGAGTCGTGGACAGTTGCGGGTTCGATTCTCGCCTCGGAACAAATATTGTGTGATCGACATTATGATCTGTCTATTACTTATAAGTAGTTTATTTTATAGTTAGTATTGAGATGGGAGTGGATGGCCAAATCAGAAACTATGAGAGTTAGAAAAGTGGTGAAAGGAGTCATAGGCTCAGTTTATGAGAAAAACAAAACTACAAAGGTATTTAAACTTTTTTATTTTACGTTTGCAGGAAATAAAACCGACAGATTATTCCAAAAAATATGACTCACTCTGTACATACATATATCTGGTGCCCATAACACAAAACATGCTTTGCTTACTTTGGACTAGAATAGTCCCAAGTAAGAAAAATTGACCAGCATTATTTATATATCATTTCACTTGCCTTTAAGCAGCTTTGAGACAAAAGGCTTGTCTCCAAACTCTCCATAAGAAGCATTCTGTTTTAATTCTATTCAGAATCTACAGGATAGTTTAAAACCTAGAGTTCCAGGGGCAACGCCAGACGCAGGTAGGGACAAACAATTACAAGACCTGTTTGTTGTACCGCAAACTTACATTGTTGGTTAACAACCCTTGCAGAACGTAATGGGTGTAGAGCGGAAAGGAGACAAACAAGACTGGTCTCAATAGTTATAAAATTAACATCACTTGGAAGATACAATACAATACACAACTCTTGTTTGTACACCACAAACGAAATACAGCGTATTTTATAAAGATCGATGGAACGTTTATTCATTTAAATTAAGTTAAATAACTAGGTTAACAGTGCCATAAATTAAATCGAATGAAATCAAAAACTCTTTATTTCCATAAATACAATAAATGTACTCTTAGAAAAGGTCAAATTATTTAATTTTACACAAGCCCAAATTAAGTTTGTATAAGCACTGGGTTCATGTAAATTTTTAAATTTCACCTCATTTTATGTAAAATTTATTACATTGATAATATAAGAGAATTTTATTTTACACACAGAAGTAAAGTGGGCGGCCTTATCGATAATTAGAAGGGAATTTCCTTCAGGGAAATGTCAAGAATTCTCCAATATCTTGAAAACCACATCCTTGTAACTAATTTTGTGTGTTCATTTTAGTTTTATGAGGTTCAAAGTGTTTATGAAGAACTTAGGTGTTTTTAATGTACCAATTATGTTGAATTTAAATTGTGAATTAAAGATCAAAACTTTTTATTTATTTTATATATCATTAGAATCGTTTACATTAGAATAATTTATACAAATAATTACACAACAATCGGAGTTTGATGAACTTAATATGAATTTAAGCTTCCTCCAACACAAACTAGGTTCGTTGTTAACCCGTTTACATTCATAATGAAGACTTTTTTTAGAATGTGCTCTAATTTTGAAAGTCTCACCAACCGTTTAAGCAACACTGTCTCAAACAAACGAAGTCTTGTTTTTATAGGATCATTATTTCAAGACCACTTGCTTCCATCACTTCTTACTTCCACAGCTTTCAGAGATGAACAACTTGCGGCCTGACTTTGTAGCCGTATCTTGAAGTACGCGGTTTCTTGAATATGATTATGTATACGCTCCTCGAAAATAAGGTGCGAGCTTTTAGAACGTGACACCTGCTTGGTCTACGTGACTTAAGTTCTGAAGTTTTCGCCTAAAACGGTTTAAAACCAGCAATAAATAACCTTGAGTTTTAGCGTAGCTTAACATTAAATAAACAATAAAAGAATTTATTGAAAATAGACTTTGGACTAAAAATTGGTTGTCTGTAAAGTCGGTTTACTGACGATAGTTGAACGTGACAACGCAGACCGAGGTAACGCCGCATGCGAGGTAACGCCGCATGACGTCATGTTTTTTCGTGCGTGCAGCCGGCTCTATCGAATTATAAGACGTTGTCACGTCAAAATAATCTTAGAAATTTTGGCCTACTATAAAGCAATCAATATATTTTCTGTGTCATCATATGACGTATGTACATTGCAGTGTATCTTTATCATTAAAATTACAAAAACCTTTACATTTCATTTCAAAAAAATTGACTAAAGGAAAAGCTGTTACAAACGACGCAACCACAAAACGACGTGAAACAAAATTATCAACCAGATAAATTCCAATTTGTGACGTTTTTAATTTAAAAATGCACAGTGCACGTTTTCGAGGCGGCTTGTGAATTCACCGCGTGTACATGAAAGCTGGTTTGTCCCGGTTGGTGACTCCTGAAAATTTGGTCAACAACATCATCATCAGTGGCCACTGCTGGGGTTGTGCTGTGACTGCAGCTGGGGGTTACAAAAGAAAACTTTTTCACAACAGCTTCACCGGTCCTATATGCTTAAAAGACACATCCACAGTCAAGTTTTTTGTAGAACGGAATATTTCGGTTGGCTAGCTAGCCTAGTTTTTTCTAAAATACCTAGACGTTAACTATAAGCGTTTGCTATAGCTTCAAATAGACTCGACTACTGACATTACATATTTCTTTTCATTCATTATACTAGTTTAAAAAAAAAACTAACAAAGTACAAAAGCAAGACTTTGGTATCTAAGATCTCTTGTTACTGGGCAGATCAAGGTGAATTTGTATAGGCCATAATCCTACCTTTTACCGGAGAATAGCGCTTGTGAATCCTTAGACCGAAGCTAGTATCTTTATAAAAGTTTCTGGAATCTTCTGGCTAAATCAAGCGCATTTCTCCACAAAGAAGCACAATCAGAGCCGTATCTACCGGAACAGCTCAATTGCTTTAGACCCCTTTGAAATGCTTGCCTTTACGGTATCCGTAACAGACTCACACGGTATCCGTAACAGACTTGCACGATTGACGGTTCTTTTTGTTTCGTCCGGCGTTTTACGGCCCTTGGTCGACTATCGCGGGCTGGCAAGAAACGTTTCGGGTATTTCGGTTTAAGCGTCTTCTCGGCATTATAAAAACCAGTCGCGTAAAGTAAAACGGACGAGTAAGTTTGTATATAGGCTAACAAAGTCAGTCGTGTCGGTCTGCCGACCCATCGGATTGTGCTAGTTAGGGAGAAGAGAGAATACATTTGTTTGCTCACACACTTGTGCACTAAATGTCCTGCGCACGGCGTTAGTTTCCATTGAGTATGTTTAGTTGCAACCCACGCATCAGCACTATGATCAAAATTAATACTTATGCTTGTAGGTGCTTTACGCTAAAAAATTTGACAGTAGAGGAATGATAGCGCCAAGCCTTCATTTAGAACTGTCAAAATATTGCTTCCGTTCTAACAGTATTTACCTTTCAGCTTCACAAAAATCGTAAACAATATTCTTTGCAACAGACGGGTACAATCTGATAAAATGTACAAACTGTAGAACAAAAGACAAAAAATTGGTATTCATAAAACCAGCTACATTTTCAGCATTTACGTCGTTTCACACAAAAGAAACATCATTATCGAAACAATGTGCGGAGATGCAAATAAATTGCAAACAGATCGGAACAAACAGAATTTACAATTTAAAATAACTTTGGATGAGAGGATAAAATATGGCATAGCACGTGAAATTCAGGGATGCGGGTTTGACCATGGACACTTTAGCGGTTATTTGAAAGTGAAGTATTTTGGGTAATGTCAAGGGGGAAAACTGGAATAACCTCGTTTTGTTTAAGTGGCTTTCTATAACTTAAACAGTAACTAGCATCTGGCCACAACTTTTCTCTCGTGATAACTTGGTAAAATAAAGTTTAATAAATAAATATCTACTTAATGATGGTAAGTCCCACACAGCATAATCTAGCCCCAAAGGAAGCAGAACTTTTGCGAAATGAACCATTCGTTATTATTTACTTATGTGTGACTTTATGACGACCGATGTAGCGCAGCAGGCGAAGGTCTGCCTGCGACGCAAGAGGTTCGATTCTCGCCTTGGGACAAATGTTTGTACGATCTGATAATATTTGTTCCGGGTGTTCTGGGTATTTTATATGTATGATAAAAAATATCTGTCGATCTAATGTATTGTATTACGTATAACAGTTATCTAGTACCCATAACACCAGCTCAGCTTGGGGCTAGATGATGCTGTGTGGATTGTCCAGCATTATTTATTTAATAGGATTCACGACGTTCTTGTTTCTCCTATGGTTTTATATTTATTCTATTTATTTTTATACTCTTTATATGTATAGAATACCTAATAAAATTACCTATATTTGTCTCTGTCTAAGTAAATTTATCTACCGACTTATAACTATTTATTACCATTCCTTGTCAAACCTGTATGTACGAGTACCTACCTGTTCCAAATTGTTGTTGTGGCCAAAAAATGTATCTTTATCTTTACTTACAGTTAAATAATGTAACCCGCTCGCTTGTATGTAGCTGCAAATATTATTGCTTAATCTTTGCCTCCCATTAAAAAATAGGCCTTATGCAATACATCAAAATCAGTGGGTTGACAGCGAAATACTTAACTTAAAGCATCTTTTATTCGATACAATAAAGCTAAAAAACAAATTCCCGGACAACGAACAACTTGCCAAGTTTACCGAAGACCTATCGATACGATATAATACACAGACCAAAAGCAAACGTACACAATTCTACTCCGACCAAATACGTAACGACCCGAACAAGTTTAGGAGAATGTGGAGAGTGGTCAATACAGAGCTAGGACGGGATAGTCGCGAGCGGCTCGACTTTACTGACTATATAAAGGACGAATACGGCCAGCCGTACCCCTCCAAGCACCTTCTCCTAAACGCGCTCAATGAGGAATTCGTTACAGCAGCGAGCAAGTGCGGCGCCCCGGCCGCCGACATCCGCCGCGCGTCGACCGTGATGTCCGCGGAACTTAGCGCTAGCGACGCGTCACTCTGGCTGCGACCCTTTACACCAGAAGAAGTCATGAAAATAGTGCACTGCAAAATAGCAGCTAAAACCAGCACCGACCTCTACGGTTTATCCGCGAGCCTGATGAAGGTAGCCGTGGAACCGCTCGCTGGAATTATGTCAGAGCTATTCAACACTTGCATAAAGCAAGGTACATACCCGACCTCTCTTAAAAGTGTAAAAATCTGTCCACTCTATAAGGGTAAGGGGAGTAAGCACGATACAAAATCATACCGACCGATATCAATGGTCCCAGCGTTCAGTAAGGTATTGGAAGTCGGCCTGAACCATAGACTCTTAGAGTTTATTACCAAGCGCGAAATCCTAACTGACCGGCAATACGCTTACCGGCCCGGTCGCGCCACCACAGACCTGGTACGAGAAGTGGTGTGGCGTGTGCTGAGCGCGCGCGAGGCGGGTCAGCAAGTGGCTCTGCTGTGCTGTGACCTGTCACGTGCCTTCGACACCGCCAACCACTCTCTGGTCGCGGACAAACTTCGATTCTATGGCGTCAGAGGCCCCTCCGAGTCCATCATTACTTCCTTCATGTCACATCGAGGGCAGGTGGTGATGTGTGAGGCGGGCCGAGTAGAGTCGTCCGAACTAGAGAACGCAATGGGGGTTCCTCAGGGCTCATGCCTATCGAACACCCTCTTCAGTTTATTGCTGAACGACTTGCCATACACAGTCCGCGACGCAGAAATATATATGTACGCGGACGATGTAGCTGCTGTTGTCAGTGCACCCACAGAAAAACAACTTGAGCGAAAACTGAACGCGGTGGTCATGAGCCTGGAGGAATGGTTCGGTGCGAACGGCCTCGCCCTTAACAGAGATTAAACATGTTTTATGAACTTTAGGTTAAATGGGGGCACCCCGGGGACTCTAAAAATATCCGCAGGGCAGACGCCGCTGCAACAGGTCCAGAATGTCAGGCTACTGGGATTCATATTAGACAGCTCCCTGCTTTGGGACGTCCACATCGACTGCTTGTGCAAGAAACTGGGACGAGCCTCCTTCGCATTGCGAAGGCTTGCTAACACCGCGTCAAGGGACGCAGTTCGCTCGTGCTATTATGCGACCGTCCATAGCATAGTCACGTATGGGGCGGAACTATGGGCGCGAGCCGCCGACACTGAGCGCATCTTCGTAATGCAGAAGAAGGCCGTCCGTGCCATTGTGGGTGTCCCGGACGATGTATCCTGCAGGGAATACTTCGCACAACTTAAAATTATGACGCTACCAAGCGAGCTCATTTACCAAGTAGCGCTTTTCACCCATCAAAATCTGGACTTGTTCCAGCGTCGTGGAGTTAACCCGAACCGCGCACTCCGTAGCAACGACTACCACTACAGATTAAGAACACCCACACACAAACTTCGTAAGTCGGAAAGATCCGTGTACATAATAGGCCCCGCGGTCTATAACAGATTACCCGACAAAATAAGAGATGCCGCTTCCTCCAACATATTCAAGCACCGAATTAAAACATGGCTGCTGGAGAGAGTGTTCTACAGCTTCGGGGAGTTCCTAGAGTTACCGGAACTGTAGAGCACAACCCCCGTGCCTAATGCATATAAAATAGGAAAAAATAAAGCGCGAAGAAATATAAAGGTACCTTAGTCGATAGTGGATAAGATTAATTAATTAGCGAAATAAGTAAAATCATTGAAGTATTATAATCCGAAAATAAATAATATATCTATGTAAATGAAACGAAGACTATGTAATATAATATAATTAAATTTGACGTGTAAATTTATATTTTACCAATAAATTCTTGTATCTTGTATCTTGCAAATCTTTGCAACATCTTTGGATTTTATGGAGAAACTACGCAGCCGATGTCCATTAGATCTAAACAAGATAACAAACTTGATCTCATTCAATATTAGTAATATATTGTGATAATTTTGGTTCTTATTATTAGTAGATAAATTGTATGACCTTGAATCTTCTAGATGGAGAGGCAACCGTAGAAGTACTTTACAAACCTCCAGAACAAGTCCCGGAACAAATTCATTTACCCGTTAGAAACAACTGGCCAGATGCAAATCTTAATAAAACTGCTATCTTGCCAAATGCCCACAAAAATCCTCGTCCATTTTAATTGTACCAACGCCATTGGGTTTAATTTTACCCGCCTTTCCTCAATGCCAAAACTCGCGGTGTTTTCATGTTTTGCTTGAATTAATTGCAACCATCAAACTTAGTGGGTAAAATCATATTTGTTGCTTTTTGAAGTACTGAACATTCGTTAGTTCAACTTGGCTAGCTTAGCATAGCTAAGCCGTGTGGTGCCGGCTGAGATAATTCTCAGCCGGCATCACACGGCTTAGCTATGCTACAAACTATTACTTTTTCTACGAGCCCGCGGGAAGAGTTGGGGTGGTGCTAATTCACCACCCCAACTCTTCCCGCGGGTTCGTAAGAGGCAACTATGGGATATCCACCGTGGGCGGGCAGCAGCGCCCCCTGCAGAACAATTCTACCACCAAACTGCGGCCCCAACCCGCTTACCCAGCGTGGGGATAACGGGCATAAACCCCCAAGAGATAACAGCTAATAAGGCGCTTATCAGGGGGAGGCCTGCGTTCAGCAGTGGACCAATATAGGCTGTTGAGGTGAGGTGAGGTCTGCTTAGCATAAAACATCAAGTGCAAGTCGTACTCGCGCACCGAGGGTTCCGTATAATTATAAGACCTTCCTTCTTGCCAAATTTCATATAGCACAAATAACTAGAAAAATCTGAAAACCGTTTTTGATTCTCTCCCTCCACCAAAATATACGGGGTACCTATACTTACTTCATGTTGACCTAGAATCATGATATTTGGCAAGAAACAAGGTCTTACAATTAAACGAAACCCTTAGTGTGCGAATCCGACTTGCACATGACGTTATATTTCCTTTTGAACCTTTAAAAGATAAATAAGTTTTTCTTTCATATTATTAATTAAATAGTTTGATTTTCATAGCTAAAAGATCTTATTGGTGGGTTTCTCATAATGAGTTTAATAACTTGAGTACATAACCATATTACTTTATTAGTTTCTCTGGCGAAAGTCTACGGACCACGGTCACCTCGTATATATACGAAATAGTCGTTTATAAATTTAAAAACATCTTATTTAATGTCTTTATTGAGAAAGAAAACTACAATAAAACGAACAACTACTTACGGTGTGAATAAGTGGATCAGGGGATTTCTGGAACTCTTGTCCACAAATCCCCTGTGCCTCTTCTCTTTGAGCCGGCAGGGGATTTCTGGACAAAAAGTCCAGGAATCCCCTTCGCAGGGGATTATGGCAGGGGATTATTGGAATAAGCCCAATCAAACCAATAAAAACAGATTAGAACTAGTATTTACAATTGAAACAATTGAGCTAACTGCAGACTGTTGTAAACAATCTACAGGTAACTCAACTGATCCATACCAATACCAGTCGGAAGCATCCCCTAGATGCTGCAAGATGCTGATGCGCTGCGTCAGATATTCACCAGCTCTCGGTTCACGCGCCACGACGCGACGCGTCTTTCAAAACATCTTGAAAAACCGGTTGTCTGAACATTGTTTGGTGCGTTGCGTTCTCGTGTTATCATGTAGGTATGATGTACATCCGTGCTTCCCGGCACCGACACGCGTGAGTATGCATAATGTGACGCCGAAACTCTATTCTACGAAATTGCACTTTGTGACGAATTACTACTGTTGTCTCACTGTGAGGAATCCGCATACTTTTAGCATAATACAATGACGAGGCAGGATGTTGGAAAGTGTTGCCGGAATATTTTAAATTGTGAACGAACCCCGTTGGTGAAAATTGTTCTGGCTCCAACGCTATCTACTATACTTCTTCGTCTTTTTGTTGCTAGCTTTGCATGCAATAATGTTGCAACAATGTTTTGTTAGATGTAAAGTAAGCAGCAAACTCAAGCCGAGCTTTAGCTTTGAGTCTGCAATTTCAAAATGTTTTCAATAAAAAGTTTCACCTAGAAATCGTGGATGATTTTGAAGTGAAACATTCTAAAAGCTGGTGATAAGAGTTCTTTTCTTCACTTCAATGTTTCCCCTGTAGGTGAAACTAACGGCGCTTGAGTCCGTAGAAAGTCGCAAAGATTTTCGACTGCCACGTCACTTGACTTCGTGGTGTAGTTGGTTATCACATTCCCGTACTGAGGGGAGGACGCGGGTTCAAGTCCCGTCGAAGTCGAAAATTTTTGCAATATTATTTGATTTCTTAGAAATTAAGAGTTCTTTTGTTAACCGACTTCGAAAAAAGAAGAAGAAGTCGGCTTTATGCATGTTTTTTATTATGAATAAAATGTAAGCGGGTTAACTACGAACCTAGTTCAAGCCTTCACCCCACAGACGCGATTTGAAGCCAATTTGTTGCGATGTTTGTTTGCAGTACATTTTGTACTAAGACGCATAATCTTACTCACTGCTGCGATTTCGCATTTGGCGCGCGGCGTCTAGAAATCGCGCTTACGAAAACGCAGCGGAATCGCACTTCAAAATCGGCTGTGGGGCTTTATGTTGGAAGAGACACCAACACAAACTAGGTTCGAAGATAACCTGCTTACATTCAAAATGAGTTCTTACGTCTTTCGCTTTCAAGGCTTTTTGCAAACAAACCGGATTTTGAGATGCAAGTGAGTAAAAATGAACCAAACAATATAACTCAACGAACAAAGCAACCAGATGGTAATTAAATTTTCATCGCATCAAGTGAAAAACCAATCAAGCGAGTAAATGGTTCTAATTCTTAAACTTAATTACTTGTAGGAAAAATAAATTAAACAGAATAAAAGACGAGGGATATTAAACCCAGTGGCATTGCAAGTGAGTGCATTTTACTTCGTTCCTGCGCACTAACCTAGCCTTTATTAGAATCTTTTGACCTTTCACACAGATTTTTTACAACAGCTGATTTATAAAAATAATGATTAGTGAAGCAGGCAGATGCTGGATGCGGCAAGCTGAAGACAGGGCACTATGGCGCTCATTAGGAGACCTATGTCCAGCAGTGGACTAACATAGGCTGATGATGAATACTCTAATAGGAAATACTAGAGATTAATATCTTATGAACTTCGGGAACGCCGCCGCGGCCACGAACGAATGCCACCAGCCATTCTCATTCAGCTGTGTAATTACATTCATTCACCGCGGAATCTTTTCCTTTGTGTTTAAACTAAACAAGCATTGATTTAATTGTAACTAATGTATTTTTTCTCTAGAGTGGTATGTTCCAGCAGTGTCTTCTAGACCTTCGTGGTACATCATCGGTTGTATGGTCTTTTAACATCAGGTGAGATTCTGGTCAAATGAAGATCTTTTCGCGATTAAATAAAACGTCAAGTGCGAGTCGGACTCGCGCACCGAGGGTTCCGTATAGTTATAAGACTGCTTCTTGCCAAATTTTATAGTTTCTTGCTCAACGGGAAGTGTACCCGTTGTGTAGGTTTTGGTATATGGCGAGAATTTTTTTTTTTTTTTTATTAAACCACAAATTTACGGTTTTCGGATTTTAACAATTACTTGTGCTATAAAACCTTGCTTCTAGTCAAACTTCATGATTCTAGGCTTACGAGAAGTTTTGTGGGCGTGTCATTCCATTGAAAATTTCTGAATATTCGGGCACAAGCAGCCGTGAGTTTTGATTGCGTTGATTTACATCAAGGCTCCAAGACGTTACGGACTTGAGTATTGCATGGTAATTTCAATTTTAAGGTATACATCCACGCGTTCCTGAGAACGGAGAATGACGGACAGACTGACAACAAAGTGATCATATGAGGGTTATTTTTTTCCTTTTGTGGTAAGGAACCCAGAAATTGAACATGTCATCATCAACGAATAATTACTGGAAATCAGAACGTTCCAGCAATTTATGCCCCTCTGGGTGTGGGTTATTCCAGTTTTCCTCCTTGAAATCCCACTGATGGGGAAGAACTGGACTTCATAAAAATGAATTCCAGTTTTTCCCCTTGAAGATTATCCTTAAGAGGGAAAACTCAAATAATGTATTGCCATTGACATGCATTACTTTGAACTGAATCTCATGTCCTATAGGTACTTACATGAGATTCAGGAGGCAAATACAAGTAGGTACCCCTTTTATTATTTCCAACAAAAGTTGGCATAAAATAAAAATGTTCAGCTACCGCGAATAGAAAATTCAAAATCGTAAAGTCACGTAGCTTGGTACTTATTTCGTGAATATACTGTAACTTACGACGTGATACTACAGCATGGTATGTTAAAATGGGAGAGCAGCTCGCTCATGCAATATGCCAGAGGCAAGTGAGAAATAGAAGCACTAGTTTTACCTTCGTGGAGCATTTTAAAAATTGCTTAAGGTCAAGCGCACAGCTCTTGCATGCTGCCGCCTTATATCTGGCTGACCGCACGCTGACCATACACAATCGGCAAGACAAAGAGCCTTGTGATCGAACAGCTTGCTCCAAGCGAGTAGCCACATTGCATTGTCATACATTGCGTAAATTATTGAAGTTGAAGGAATGAGTTTCAAACATATTACGCATTCGATGACGATTATTACTAGAATATACAGGTTTCATTTTGTGTTCTCTATACTATGTTCAGAACTTGTATCGTGGGAGGCCGGTTTACAATTGAGTTTTTTTACTCGCGAGCTTGTGAGTATCTGGCAGTATCTAGCAGCGCATCAGCATTGTCACACAGCGAAGCGGGGCAATGCAGCGTCTTGGGGACACTTCCGACTGGTATTTATATGGACCAGATGTCCCTGACCTGTAGATTGTTTGCAGTAGTTTGCAGTTAGCTCAATTGTTTCAATTGTAAATACACTCACCAATTTATTTATATTATCACGCTAATTATTATAAATGCGAAAGTTTTGATGGATGGATGGATGGATGTTGGTTACCTCTTCACGCCAAAACTACTGAACGGATCAGGCTGAAATTTTGCATACAGGTAAGTCTAACCCTGGAATCAAACATAGGCGACTTTTTATCCCATAAATCAGTTCCCATGGGTTAGAAATAACCTCAAAACGTTTCCATAGAAACAACGCGTGCAAAGCCGCGGGCAGAAGCTAGTTTGATTAAAAATTTATTTGTGAATAAATATTGAATTTAAATAATAAAAGGAAAATACTTAACAGAGCAGCAGTCTACTCGTGGCAATAACAGAATACCAAGGTATTATTTAGAGATACAAAAAATCTGAATATTAAAATAAGATGTAAATCGAAAAGTCAAAGAAGAAGCTAAGCACGTTACGCAAATACATTTACTTATTTTAAACTAACATAAGTTATTTATAGCTTCAGTAACAAACACCTTTGACTTCTATAATATTCGCAGGAGTAGACCTCCTGAGCTGCGTGCCCTGTGGAGCTATCCACAACTGAGTAGAAGATTTGCCAAGCGCCTTGCAACTCTTCGATGAACATCATTCACAATTCTGCAGGAATGCAGTGATATTTGTGGTTTTATCTGTTTCTAGGTGCCTGCAATTTTTCTTCGAGCTTTTCATAGCTTTGTTTTTTTTTTAAACTGTAAAACATTTGTATCACTGTCATATCAGCATTTATGTATTACACCGTAGTTGTAATTCACAAGATGAATTACCTTACTACATTGTCTGATTTTCTGCGAAAATGTTCACTTTAAAACAGACAGACAATGACTCTTCTCGTAAGATCACTACACAAAATAATTTGATTGTTTTGGGGTATAACTTTATTCACAAAGAAAATTACAATCAAATAATAGAAATAAATTACAACTAGTATTAACAATTGAAACAATTGAACTAACTGCATACTGTTATAAACAATCTACAGGTAGCTCAACTGATTGTTTTGAAACTAAAAATCGACTTCGTATCCCTTAATTTTACACTGTTTTTAAGTTTTGCGGGATAAATACTAATTCCTTGGACATTAAGTTTTTATGGGATAGGATATTCCCGGGATCATTTTCTAGATAATACTGAAAGAAATTTCAAATTTGGTCTTTAATTGAAGGAGAAATCGACGAACATACACAAAAAGAACATACAACAGCTGAACCTAGAACTTTCTCCTTTTTTCGAAGTCAGTTAATACCAAAACATTGTCTGTAAAAGGCCATAAAACGTAAAGATATTGTTGGAAATAGAAATAAATTGAGAGATTCTGTAGTTTGTCAATATTTATCGTTTAGTGGTCCAAACTGAATAATTTCATGAAAACCTCAAAAATCATTGCTTCTTAGGATTGGGAAGCATCGGTAAAACTACAAAAATAAGTAAGGTAGTAAGTATATTGTTCCACTGCTGGGCAAAGGGGTCCCTCAAATTACTACCAATCGAAAATGAAAATCTCTGAAATGAGTCACATTTTTAATAAAATATATTAAACGCAAGGCAACCTTCAACTTTTATAAATCAGCAGAATTTTATTTTCATCCCTTTACTTTATGCACGAACAGTTTTTTCAGTCTGCTGGCTAATGGCGAAACGAATTGACATGCTACTGACAGCGTTGCCTGGAATAGACAGCTGCGGCAAGACTGCCTAGGTTGTGGACACGTGCTTCGTTGATAAATATGTCCTGCAACTTTGTTTATTTGATGTTTAAGTAGAGTTTGTTCTGGTGTACCCGCCGGCCACTTGTCTGAAATTAGACCGAAAGGAAATTTTTATTATAAAAATTATAATAAATGAATGATGAAAGGTTGCTTTATTAGAAAAGTTTATTATAGCTGTTCCGCTGACTAAAACTTGTCGGCGCAAACTTTTCCTTACTATTCTTTGAGTAAAATTTTTGAAACGACCAACTTACAAATTTACCAGTGTCAAATTTATAGAAGGAATTGGACTTAGGTAAATTTGTAAGGACAAGGGACCATTTTGTATCACGCATAGAATGTTCACTCCCACTCAGTCGGAGATTTATAACCCCGTTATCGAGATCAGATTGAAGACACATAAATGCACGGGTAAATGATTTTGAACGGAATTTTGAACTAGAATCTGGGGTGTGCCCTCATGGTAAAGAAAATTACCTCGCTACTACTTTACTCACGCCACGCTCCTGTCGCATTCCCGCCCACAGTGTAAGTGCGATTTGATAAACAGGTGAACATAACGCGAGATTGGACAGAATAATTCAAGCCCGCGTCTTGTCTCGGTCCCGAGGATGAAAGTTTACACCCGGTCACGCGCCATTTTGTCTGAGTACATAACAACTCAGCTTCTTACCGTGTTCTGCAGTTCTTATGAAATATTTAGTAGAGATAAACCATTCTAAAAATGCACGCCGAGTGTAGGTACCTATGACGTTTTGTGGAGGGGGCGTGCATTCATTACGGATGTACGCGGGTTAACTACGAACCTTAATTGTGTTGAAAGAACACCAACGTTTCATCCCTTACATCCGTAATGAATTCGTCAAACTACGATAGTTTTTATAGTAAAAGGGGCGAGCATTTTTAGAATGGTTTTTCTACCTATGTACCTACTAAATTTACATTGCAAACAGAATTTATGAGCTTTGTTGTGTTTTTAATGCTGCCTTTTTGAACCGTTTTACATCACGAAGAGTACCTACCTACTTCTAAAAATAAAATTAAATGAAATAGAAAAGTTAAATTAAGCACGTATGTCATCATCATCAATATAAAATAAAAAAACCTAATAAAATGACACAACAACATTATCACCATAGGTTGTTAATTATGTTGTAAATTTAATATAAATTTCATTCTTAATAAAAATAATAGAGGATAATATAAACATAAATATTGCCGTAATAGCGTTCTAAAGCACTGTATATTCTTAGCTATATCGTCATACATGTGAAGGAAGACAATTTCCCCTCGCGTTATGAAAACAGCGGGTTACACAGCTAATTTAAGGAAAACCAGTTTCACCCAACAGCTTTATGTTTTAAAATAGGGTTTCACTCAGAATTCTAGTAGCAGATTTTAAAAAGGTTTTTTTACACACATTCATACATACCACGCAGCAGGTGATTTTCCTCACCTTGCCAATCCGAGTTAGACTTTTAGAACTCGTAAGAAATTGGAATACCTCGCACACATTTCATCGCATGTTAGATGTCTTTTATTCTCGGATAATTAGAATATTATTCATAACTAACTTCTACCCGCTGTTTCACCAGCATTTTAAATAAGCAGTAAATGTAAAAAGTACTATACGTATGTTAATCCAGGTCTAGAACTACACGTATGCAAAACGTTATCCCGATCCGTCCAGTAGTTTAAGTGTGAAGAGGCACATCCAAACTTTCGCATTAGTATTACCAAATGCAATACCTAAATAGGTTGACGAGCCTACCGGCTCACGCACACACATACATTAAATAATATTTTTTATAACTACGTTACATGTTTCTAAATTACTTAGGTTTGTTCTTTAATCATTTTAATAAATCTTAGCTCCAAAAGTTTTTCCCATTCAACTTTCTGCAAAACCTTCACCAATAACTGCATAAATAAGACCATTAACACACTTCTAACAAAAACTAGGCCATAGACGAAGGCCGAAATCGTCAAAACATCCTTATTATGTATCCCTACTTATGGCCAAGCAGTAAGCATGTTAAATGTGCTTTTATAGGCACTTATAGCTTTCATAACTTTGTTTGGAAAGTGAAAGTGTTTGTTGAGTAAAAATAAGATAGTAGGCATCTATCAATAAAACATTTAACCTGTTTCAATAGCTGCGTGCGAAAATATTGATTGGATGTAAATCTTACGTCAGGTTAATCAGAAGTGAACATAGTGAACAGAAGCGACACATTATTGGCCTAAAAAGCATAAAAAGGTATCCTTTTTATGCTTACTAATCACATGGCCGGATGAGTCAAAGAGAGTCCAGATTAATCAGACTATATTTTTAGGACAAACTTAGGGGCTGGTGGCATTTTAACTAAGTTTGAACGAAAAAAAATTCAAAATAGTTTATTTTGAATTTTTTTTCGTGAAGACATTGTTTGGTGGATGCCTACACAACGGATTATGCATACAATTTCGACTTAACTCTAATGCAGAGTGAGGTCCTAAGTTAATCTTAGTTTGATATACATATTTTATCAATAACATCCGGCATCCGGATGAACTGTGTGATATATTGTCTCGTAACGGATATTAATTACAGGTCATTTAGTAAGATGAAGATAGAAAGTCATCTTTATTGCTATTGATATACGACTGACAGTGAAAAGGAACCTACGTTAATATTTACGAGATGATTTCTTTTCATCTTCTCTCCTGTATTCGGTTATCAAGCAGACAAATGAATTCTGACGGTCAGAACTGGTTCAAACGTTTTTAATAATTTTTAATTAATTTTTTGTATACCTTCTTTGTCTTTGTTTGTCTGACGCGTGTGTCAGCTGCTGCCGCTGCGCCCTCTAGGTGTCGCATAAAACCAGTGCACAGTAGCGCCATCGTTACTGTGCATCATGCTGAGCGACGACCTTTTTTGATGTCACTCTTTTAACCTTTATTTATTTGTACCAACTCCATGTAATTTTTGTGACACAGAATAAATACTTTTTACTTTACTTTACTTTACTTTAAATTCGATTTCTTTGGATTCCTTTTATGTAAAAAATACTGGCCGCTTACGAAAACCAACATGAACGACTAAGTTTGCATGTGTTTTTTATATGGCTACTAAAACGGCCAGTATTTTGTTTCACTCTCTGCCCCGCCTCCGATTCATAGGATTTGATAGCTCTTGTGCTAGTCGTGGCATCCTTCGAATCGACTCCTTCAACTCCTCAGCCTGTGGAATCCGTAGCAAACGGCTAAGGGAGGGACCTAAGGCCAATGTTGACACCTCCACTGCGATTACACAAGCGTGTTGATTATGGCTAAGTACCTTCGTTTGTGGAGGCAGCTCTATCTTTTAAAGGGCAATGTACCTATACGCTTACAACAAAACTCCTAGATAGTTGTAAAAAATATTCGTAAATAAATTCAAACAAATTTTCAAAACCTTACGGTGTAAAAACGGATAAAAAAGCTTGGCACGGGTTTTGCTCCAACTCGAAAAATAACAACTAAAGGCTAACGGTTTCTTCGTCGCTTCTTTACTTTAGTCTACATACTGAAGCAAACGAAATCAAAAATCTCAGTACCTATACATATTTCCGTGTCAGTGTTTAATTTTACAATTTGACCTGTTCTAAGTCTACATTTATTGTATTTATGGAAATAAAGACTTTTTGATATGATAGAACTCAACACTAAGATTGCAATGAGAAGTGTGTGATTGACAGTACTAAAGCCTACCTTGAGAAACTGGGACGAATCAGGAATAATTTCTGCATAATATTTGATTTTCCGCATTCGGACTACGTTGGTCCCGTTGGTCCAAGCGAAGTGGGACGAATGCCAAATAACGCGATTTGATTGGATTTGCATGTTCAACAGTGGACGTATATGTGCTGATAAGGAGCCATTATTCTCATACTTACTAAACTAACATTATTAGGTACTAAACTATTCGTCTAACTAAACCAAACATTACAACCTTGCCGAGGCGTTATGAACCTTCCAGGGCGAGTCCCGCTAACGATATTGTGAATAGTTTATAGGATTTCAAAGTTTCGCCTGAAACGGGACGGCTACAGTTATGTGGTAATGGAATTGATTTCAGACAAGGACCATTATGAAATTCATATTTACTTATTAAGGACTAGTTTCTGCCCACGGCTTCGCACCAGTTTTCCTAGGTGAAAAGCAGCCTATTTTATTCTTATTCTAGACATGTAAGTTAAAATTCGATGAGAAGATAAGATGTGTAGTAGTTTAGGGCGTGAATAGGTAACAAGGGAAATTTATAAAAGCTGGCGCGATGGTATTTTGTTTTTCATACAATTATCCGCGGTGACGTCACAAATCTAGGCTTCCAGTGTACGAAAACAATAGAGCAACGCGCCTGCTTTTAAAAAATATCTATACATAAAAGCGTACCTAGTTTCGGAACATGGCCATACTGACCTGGCACCAACTATTTTATTTGGTGTAGTCTCAGTATTCCGGTTACATTTAATTGAGCCGGACTACTGATACCCTTTTTGCAACTGTTATTTCGGTGTTGATAATACATTGCCGGCTTATTGTACTGTAAAATTCAGAGGTAACCTAGCTTTCTACTTCCTACTTCTACCAGTTTACATTGTACCCAGGAAAACGTGACAAACCGCAAACAAAAGCTAGTTTAACATAAAATCGTTAACTGCATTCTGAATTAGTGATCGTAACGTAACCACCTGCATAGTTCTTAAGTAATATAAACTTAGTTTTATTGAACTTGGTTTACGACTGTAAGCGAATGTGGGCTTTCCAACAAAGTATGCCTTAAACTAAGTTGTTTGTTACGTATTTTTCGTCTAGCGAGCCATATAGCTCGGTATAGGAATCCGAAATATTATTTAAATTGCGAAGACTAACTATAACTTATAACTTATCCCAGATTCAGGTCGACATAGTACTTAATGATAAGTTTTCCATCCACTATTAGTTTTTATTTTAAAGAACTTTTTATCGATATTTTATAAATTGCAATTTTATCAAATATGGTATAGCTTCTTCAAAGATTAGCCTTTGTGTTATTCCGATTATAGAGCTACAATGAAGATAAATTTATTCACAAAAAAATTATAAAGCTACATGCATGTTCCCTCGTCCCTGGCTACACTGATGCAAAATTTTCGGCTCGATTCGTTCGTCAGTAGTTCTGACGTGAAAGGTACTCCAATCCATAAATCTAAACTCTTACAGTTTTATTAGGTTACCTAGAGTTGCTTAAAAAAAAACTACTGGATTTTACAATCATGGTAAATTCTGTAGTTAAGTGCCATTCGTGTTACTAACCATTCTCTTAGAAAACGGTGTGTCTCTGAGGTTACAATGGATTCCATCACATTACAAAATTTTTGAAAAGTGGAAGTCGTCATTTGATTCAATATCAATCAATAAAGGGATTTGGTATAAAATTTTGCAAGAACAGCCTGCATATCTACCATGGTGGAGCAATTGTAAACTTAAAAGAAAACATATTGTAATAGCTCATAGATTATGCTCGGGGCACATACCCCTTAATAAATTTAAACATTTGATGAAAATCACAAACTCGCCCAATTGTGACACATGTGGCGTAATAGAAGATGTGCATCATCTTTTAGTGGAGTGTGAGAGGAGTGAGTCTATAAGAGCAGAATTAAGGGACCTGTACAATGTTAACCTAACGGATACTGGTGTTATCCAAATAATTTTAGCCGCTCCACTGAGTGATGCGGCAATTAAATTATTTAGGTTAATTTTATATATAATTTAGTTTTCAGTAAGTAGTTAGTTTGTTAAATCACGGGACTGACATAGTCAGCAATGACTCAAAGTCCCTTAAATAAAAATGAATAAAAAAAAAAAAACCATGGTAGTTTTAAACTATAAGTTCCATAACCCACAACTAAACACAACCACAACTAGGCTACACAAAATTAAAATATCTTTTAAAGGGCAATGTATACGCTTCTACAACAAAACTCCTAGTGAGTTGCAAAAATTATCAGTAAATTAATTCAAACAAATTGTTAAAACCTTGCTGTGCAAAAAGGCTTACTATAAAATATCAGATTATCTAGAGGACAAAAATGCTTGTGACGGGTTTTGCTCCAACTCGAAAAATAACATCTAACAGGCTAAAGGTTTCTTCGTCGCTTCTTTACTTTAGTCTACATACCGAAGCGACAGAAATCAAAAAATATCACTTTATTTCCGTGTCAGTGTTTAGTTTTATATTTTGACCTTTTCTAAGTGAATCTAATTACATTTATTGTATTTATGGAAATAAAGAGATTTTGATTTTGATTTTCATAAATCCTAAGTTTCGTAAAATGTTTACTAAACAAGTGCCAATTTTTACTAAATTCCTTGATTGTTTTCCTATCATGTCTGTTTTATGGCTTCGAATTATAATTTAAAAACCATTTATTGTAACTTATATTATTGTAAATTGAAGTGTGCCTCGTGAGTGGAAATTTCCGACATTTCATTGAATAACAAATTGTTTCAGGAAAAAGATTCAAGTATGTTGACAAATTGATAAAACCATTTTCTCTCGTTAGCAACATCTCTAAAATAATTGGCAGCTACGAGCTACGAGGTTCGTAGCGGCTCGTAGCAGCGTAGAGTCTCTACGGCGTAGCAACATATACGATATTTAGTCAAAACGTAGTGATACGCTTTCAGTGATTTCGTTTGAGTACAGGGGGTCTATTCGCATTCGACGAAATCGACAGTTGCGTGCTGCGTTTTGTCAAATTGCTATTCTAATTCATCAAAACTCGAAGCTACGGCACGAAGCTTGAAATGGCGGCTTTTGCGGCGGCCACCTCTATTCTAATGGGCAAAATGTACGAACGAAACATTAAATTTGACAGCATTTTTTCAAGAACCACTGTCAATTTGCACGGTAGCTACAAAGCTACCTTTTCATTTTCGTAAGGTGTTTTTTCACCATATTTTGTCCATTTATCACTAAAATTTCAGTAGATTTATGATTGTTAAAATATTTTATACACGTAGCGTCCTAAATTATTGAAATTTACTCATGATATTTGAAGATCACTCTCCGTTTCATAATTTTCAGAAAAGCGGCTCTACCGCCATCTCTTAGCAAAGCCTACAACTAACAACTTCCCCCAGCTGACGACGAAGTTCTTAATTTTACCAAAACTTGGCGCTAAAACCGCTCTTTTTAGGGTTCCGCACCTCGAATGGAAAAAGGAACGCCTATAATATTAATTCTTAATTTCAGACACAAGATCCATTTTTGAGGTGATAAAAAAGGAAAGTTAAATAAAAATCATAATATATTATATATAAAATTCAAGGTACTAGGTTGAGTACTTAGTATGTCAGGTGGCAATATTCACCCTCCGTCTGTATGTAAGGGTCCGATAACATCAGACGGTCAGATGGGCTTACAATAGTGTCATTTTTACACATGTCAACCTCTGGACGTTAATGACGCAATTCTCTTTCTTTGGATAGCATTGAAAGAGTCTACACGGGATATTATAGATTATAGAATCACTCGTGACAGCCTTTTACGTTTAAACTTAGCAAAGAGCTAGCGCAAATAAAGAGGAATATCCGAAAACCATAAATTATTTAAAGTTACATAGGTAATTACAAAAATTATTTTTTGATGTTCGCAATAAAACCTATACGTAAGCCTTTAAAGTACTTCCCGTTGATCTAGAATCACGAAATTTGGCAAGAAGCAAGGTCTTACAGCACAAGGAAATGTATTTTTATCTTTAAGTAAAGAGAAATAACCGAAAACCGTTCATTTTAGCAAAATCACCAAAAAAACGCAGTGTGTCTGTGTAAATTATTCGGCTCCCAAATATATATTTCCAGTATAAATGTAAGCGGGTTAACTTTGAACCTAGTTTGTGTTGGAAGAACACCAACGCTTCATCCCTTAACAAGGTATAATGAAGTCCTCATTAAGGTAAATATAAGTTTGTTCGGAACCCTCGCACAAGTCCTACTCGTACTTGACTTGTTTTTATTTAATCTGTCCAAAGTTTCTATGCTCTCTGGTGGTTTCATTCACATGATCGTTCACGAAGGTAGTTGGGTGTGCCCGGATCTCGCCCGAATGAAAAATGCCCACCCGACAGAGAAACAGAATAGCTATCGCTTGCGTGCGTCGGCCGCATGTCATCGACATCGACAGTGTCGGTTGCGGAGAATTGTAATAGAGCCCCAGGTCTACTTTAAAACCGGACGAAATGGACGGATGACGTTGGACCGCACGAATCGATTACGTCTGATTCTATCGTCAAACCGAACTACCGGCTCTGTTTAGTACCTATTTTATCCGCTGACTACTAGTTTCAAGGGTTAACTTATTGGCGCGGTGGTGAATGAAGTCCGTGGGTTGCGGGTTCGATCTCCGCCGCCGGGCCACATAATCGTCGACAGATTTTCGAAATTATATATATATATATATATCTATATATCGTTAGCTAGGTCGCTGATGAAATTAACAACTAGTAACTGTTTTCTTTAAAAAAATAATAAGTTTCTAACAATTCTGTGTTCCAACCATCATATTAGTATTACTATTCTTTCAACCGTTAATCCCTCACTTTGAAGTTTTAAAGCTATCTTTAGAATGCTAGAAGCTTTCGTTGTCGTGTAGTTTTTACGAGGACACTAAAGGGGCGTACAAACCCATAGATCGTTTCGGGCAGGCGGCGGACCATAAAACTCATTTTAGCCGAAATTTTGCATTTTTACTTCCGGTTTGCATTTTCCAGGCAAAGGGTTTATTGTTCCGGGTGTATTTTGAATGAAAAAACTTATTTACGATGTATTTCCTATTTACGGAAAGACAAAACAAATATAAAAAGTCTTTTGGAGTAAAATGAGAATAAATAAACTCTTTGAACGTGGTACGATGCGTTTTAAATGCAGTTGTGTGTGATAAAAGAATTTTTTTTCGACAAATTCCCCGAAAAGAGGCAAGATTTCGTTGATATATTTTATTCATCTACCAGAAGTATACGATCATACTTTATTGCAATTATTCAAGCTGAAAAAAATTGAATTTTGAATAAAAAATGAACTAAGTCTGAAATTGTATTTTCTTATGATCTTGTCCCAAAAGCCAGATGTCCCAGCAGTACCAAAGCAAGGCCAAACGTCGCACGACACCCAATATCTTGTACGTGCCGAAAACCTCACTTCATATTGGACAAACTGGTCGTTCGGTACAGTACACATACCTACAACAAACATATACAAAATATACAACAAAATACTTCTCGTAGATAAACCTGGGCTCAAAGGGTTTTGCTTAGGTATTTTGGACACAAACATGAGAAAATGCATTTTCTGTATTAGTACTCCACATCACAACACAACCTTTTCGATAAATTAATAAATAATCACATATGCTCAACAAAACACAAAACAAACCTACTACCATTTAGATGCTTTTTCATCAAAAAGATGGAAAAACTAACAGAGCGTCTACGAAAACCGCCATGTTCGTATTAGGTAGCTAAGCTATTATGAGCTTAGGAATGATGTTTTAGATCAACTTAAAAGCACCGGCTTAGCATCTTTTCAATTTTGGTTTACATGTTATCTTTGTTTTGCGAAAATTTACTTAGAACCTATCATATTACAAAACTCATTCAACCCTTTCTCTGTTTGAAATGATTATTATTTAGAATATTTTTAACATAAATTCATGGTGTGATGGACCTTGGAAACTTCACTCCCGACAGTGAATTAGAAATAATTTCTCACGGGATTCGAACCCGAAACCGGGTCTGTAGATAAATTATGCCTATCCCACATTATTTGTTGATATAATGATAGCTACTAGAAAATTCTACAAAATACGTCCGCAAACATATTTCCTAATTTTTGGACTTTTAATCTTTTGGATTTGACCAACTATTCATGGCCTTTTGTTCTTTAGGCCAAAGGCTAATAGTGCCTTTGGCCTCTTATAAACAACTTGCTTAGCTTACACACGTGCTTTCAAAAAAAGCGAAGTCTGAAGCATTATGGAATAATATTCTTATCCATGTACTCGCCACTTCACTGCTGGAAGATAACCGCCAGCTTAGCGAAGTCAGGGATAACGTAAGTACCTACCTATCAACCAGGCTATCCCAAGGCAGTTACCATCTATAGCGGCGAAGCATATCTTATTGCTGTTGTATACAGGCATCGTTTTTTCGACAAACAAGATTTTATTTTTTTAAGGTATTACTTTGACGATTTAACACTAAAAAATATTTGTCAAGCACATATCTGAGTAAAAAAACGATTAAAACTCGTTTATTTTGTGGTCAAAAACAAGCCAAATGCCGTGGGTACCGGCTTAGAATTTGCACCACCTCAAATCTTCCTGCGGGTGTAGTAAGAGGCGACTAAGTATTTCCAACACGAGGGCGTTCAGCAGCGCCTCCCACCGAACGATTCCACCACCGAACTGCGATTCTCAACCCGCATACCAAGCATGGGTATTATGGGCACTATCCCCCCATTAGATAAAAGCCAATAAGGCGTTTATCAGGAGGAATCCTGCGTCCAGCAGTGGACCAATATAGGCTGTTGAGGTAGCAAAATATACATACACAAATATACAAAGTTTACTTGTGTGTGGTAAAAAACAGTTCTGACATTACTTTGTAAACGTTACATTCTCAGTTTGTGACATATGGCATGCCTGTTTGACAGATCACTCCACTTGGAACCCTTTCAGGATTATAAGTGAAATAAGGGCGCTCAGGGTTGACCCAATTTCAGCAAGAATATTACGGGATAATGGATTAACATCGATTACGATGAATTATCGACGGTTTCTTTGTGAAGGAAAGACAATGAGCGTAATAGGGGACAGACAGACAGCGGGACACTTTCCTACTGCTCGCTTTTTTTATCGAGAGGGATGAGTCTATTTGACTTTAGTAACTTTGTTTACCATACCAAATTTCATTAACATCCTTTTAGGCGTAAAACGGCAACAGACAGACAGACAGAGTAACTTTTGCTTTTATAAGTCTGCTAAGTATATAATATTAGTATGGATTATGAAAGCCATAAACGAAAAACAAAATATATTTCTATTCAGAAACCCTCTCAATAAGATACAATACCATACGATTATACAACTAGTCTATCGATCTGATTGATCATGTTATTGTGTTTACAAAGTTGCGTGTGCCCTTAGTAGGTACCTACCTACAGGGAAATATTCCAGTGCCACCGGATAAAGTTTCAAAACTAGTTACCTACTGACGTGTGCTTGCTGGCATTGAACTGTATTTATTTTTAATCGATTGGCTTACGGTTTATTGTAAGATGTTTAACCACACAAACTTTTAACATACAATTTTAGATGCGCAGTGAATTTTCAGATTTCATAGTTATTTATGACAGATGTCCTTGCGCTCATTACGCGTGATTAGACATGGAGTACAAGTACCTACTTACCTTCATAAAAATTAAGTTTCTAGGTATATTCATGTTGTTTGTTTGCATCGCAATATTTTTAAGGACTTGGAATCACTGTAATTATGTTGATTGCATGATAATCGAAGATAATATTTACTAAAATCAGTGAACCTACTACTAGCGCCACCTTGTGGGGAGTAGCGAGACCACTCTGAAAAAAGCGAGAACCTTTAAGGTGATAGGACTTTTAGGTATGGTTCCTGAAACAGTAAGTTTGAGGTTCTGGGAAAAGAGAACCGTTTTCCGAACCATTAATTTTCGTGAAGTTCTTATCTATTTAGTGCTCGTGCTGTAAGGTAGATGGCGTAAATATTAATGAATTTAACAGACTCAAAGTGGGGTAGGTATGCGTTTGCAACGGGACTGACATAGTCACCAATGACTCAAAATCCCCAAAATAAACAGGAAAAAAAGAGAGATGTGCAATAAAGCCGCGCCGCTAGAAGATAATAATAATTTCTGTAATGTTAGGTCTGGTTCATTAGACGAATTGAATTGAATGGATTTTGAGCGGAATGAAATGCGCACCCATTTTCTATGCGCCAAAACGGTTTTCACATAATTAAGGTACAAGTTAATTAAACAACCAATCGAAAAAATATAAGAAATACTTACAAGTTTCTTGACAAAACAATAACCCAATAAAAAGTGTGCTGTAAATAGCAAAATGTGTGCAAAATAGGTATTTTTCAAAGAATATAATAATTATCTAGAAACACTCGCTCGTGTTTTTAAAACACGATAAACAAGATAAAAGTTCGAAGTATCATTTCCATAAATACGCAGATTACATATATTCCTACATCTGTCAATAAATAATATGAAGGTGGAAGCTTTCACAGATTCTGAGATAAAGATAGATAGATAGAAAAACTAAGAAAGAATTTAACATGAAATAATTATAATCTAAGTGACAATTGGCGGTCTTATCGCTCAAGAGCGATCTCTGGCAGACAACCTGGTAAGAATAGGATTGTCGGATATGTATATGGGGTTGAGATCTGTGTGCATCTGTTATGGACGTTATGGTACTCTGTTATGCTCTAAGATGGTTCTACCCAAAAAATGATTACTAGGTATTTACTCAAAAATAAATCTTAATATTATACTTCTAAATCACGTGTCACTTTGTTTGTCCGCGATGGACTCTTAAACTACTTAACCGATTTTAAATTTAATTGGCACATCGTGTGCAGTTTGATCCAACTTGAAAGATAGGACTTATTCAGGGAAGGTTTAAAAGGTGAGAGCAGTATGAAATTCGCCGACTCAGCTAGTAATAACATAAATAACGATTCCGGAATATAAATTTAATTTTGCCCACTCATAACTGGGCTAAAATACAATAAAATGCTGAAACTTTTATTTTATTTTTATTAAATTCGGAAACAAATGCTTAAATTTACATCTATCAATAAACTCAAAGGACTGGCCCTGAAAGGGACCGAAGTGCCAGTCCCTCACGTTTCCAATCAGAGGGCGAGTCTATTTGACGTTTATAACGAGATGTGATCGTGTCGTCTCGTTTTAGTATGGGATTTGTGTAGTTCCCTGTCGGCACGATAGAGGCGCTGTACCAAATTGTATGGAAAAAGGAGACGTTACGGTCACGTCTCGTTACTGACGTCAAATAGACCCCTCTGTTTTAATTTTGCGATTCTAAGGCCGGCATAGGCTTGCAGAAGGCTATTTAACTTTTATAGATAGATAGATAGATAGAAAATACTTTATTATGCCACACAAGGTCAGGAGACAATATGGAGAAAAAGCCTAGAAAAGAGGAAGCTTTATGCTTCCTCTTTTCTAGGCTTTTTCTCCAAGGGCGGCTTTATCGCTAAGAGCGATCTCTTCCAGGCAACCTTGGAATGGGCTGGACATGAAAATAACAAAATAGACGGTGGCACTGAATAAATCTACATGTTTAGATACTTAAAGAAACCAAATACTTACACTACATACCTAACACATTAAAATAAACTTACGAAACATTAAATAACTAACGTCTAACTTTTTAAAAGGATAAATAATGCTGATGAAGCAGTTTTTTGAAGACAGGGAGTGATTTCGCACGTCATTTCATAATTATGATTAGTGAGTTGTCAAAGCATAAGAACAAATACGTCAAAGTTAATTAAAATTAGACATTTATAAGTCGTTGTACAAGTGGAGCTAAATCAAACATCTACTTCTACCTTAAATTGAATCTAAACCTTTTGACATGAAAACCCTGAGAAGGGTTAAAAACCCAAACCGCAACATTCACACAAACTCTCCACCATTTCTATAAATCGCTACAAATCAGTTTAGCACTGGCATTCAATTGGTCCTATACCTCACTTGCCCTACACTTCCCGCCCGCCCCAGGGTGCGATTGAATTATAAATTGATTCTATTGAAAGCCGGTTGACCCCTACGGGTTGCTATATTGGTTACCTACGTGTATAACCTACGAGGTTACCTAACTAGGTCTGTTTATCTTGTTGAAGTAAAACTAGACGGGTACTTACTTACTTAAAAATTAGTGATTCTGATTAGAGAGCAGCATCAGAATAATTCTAAATTTCATAAGAGTACAGGAAAAGAAAAATTTAATATTGAAAAATATCTATGTAAATAAAAATAATAAAATATCTGGATATATCAAAGCGATTTATTTCCTTTGGACCATATTATAAAATATCTAGAAATATCAAAGGGCTTTTTTTCCTTGAGACTTTATAAACTCTTGGACACGCCCCGAAATTCAAATTGCATAAGTAAGACTAGAAAATAAAGTGACCACTTTGATTTTTGTTGACTTCAATCTTTTAAAGGTAAAGAAGCGAACAAGAAACCTTCACCTTTGTTGTTGGTTTCGAGTTGGAGCAAATCTCGCCCCAAGATTTTTTATCATCAAGATAATGTGATTATAATAATATTCTTAATATTGTTAATCTTCTTTTTACTAATTTAAAGATAATTTTTAATATTTACTTTCATACTACTACTTTTATATTGTGTTAAACTATAAAAACGATCCAACTTCCTACTAATATTATAAATGCGAAAGTTTGTGAAATGTGAAATTTTTGTTACCTAGGATCTCCAAAACTACTGAACAGGTCAAGATGCAGTTTGGCATACACTTAGAACGTAGCCTAACTTAAACAATATGCTACTTATTTCACCGAAAGTACGCGTGCGAAGCCGCGAGCAGAAGCTAGTAATATTATAAAGCCAAAAAATTATGAATTGTGAATTTTTGTTACCTAAGATCTCCAAAACTACTAAACACGTCATGATGAAATTTGGCGTACATTTATAACATAGCGTAACTTAGTTATTAGGCTAGGTACTTATTATAGGTCTCAACTAGCTTCTGCGCGCGGCCTCGCACGCGTTTTTCCGTAAAAAAGTAGACATAACTATATAGATGTACCTTATCCCACGTATAGAACCAAATCTATGCACAGAAGTACGTGAAGAGGTAACAAGCGTCCATCCATCCAAACTTTATAATAATAGATAATAGTATGAAATCGTTTACCTATACTATAGTATTATAATATCTGTGCCTATACCTACCTAGTTAATGATTGTAAGGCGATTATGTATGTGATAATGATAAGGCACCAGATCTGAGGGACATGCACGACAACCTATTATTTCACTCTTGTCTCATCCAAAAACATGGAATTCACAAACACTTATGTATTCAACGAGGCCATTAAATATTAACTTCTGAGTCGAACAAAACAAGTCACATCGATTTCGAGGAATAATGACCTTTGGGGATTTCTTTGACTTGTTTGTTTGTTTTGCAGGGTAGGTATATTGCAATTTTATCACTTAGGTACCCAGGTAGGTACTACTTCTACCAGATGAGATACGATTGAGATGCAAAAATCAAAACGGGTATTCACAAAACGATAATCAGGTGCTTATATCGACTGTTCGCGATACACTGACCCTGATGCCTTTAATTGTTTTTCAGCTTTAGCTTAAAGTAGTATCTAAAAGGGAAAATACTTTTTTTATCTACCAGGCGTGATTTTTTTGAGTGTTTCTATGCAGTTGGCGGACACATAATACATTCAGTAAAAAAGTATCGGGAATGGATGATTTGTTTATGATTCCAAATTCAAATGTTTGTTTATTTTTGTTGTTGTTAGATTGGCACAACTGTTTTCCATCTTGGCGCGGAGTTTGAGTTGCATATGTTATTTATATTAAATAAAGTGCTGTTTTTAGTTATATCATATCTAGTGTGTATTGCGAATTTCATAATGGACATACACATCGAACAAAGAGTTTGTCTTAAATTTTGCATCGCCAATGGAATTTCGTGTTCGGAGTCACTAAAAATGTTAGAGAAGGCTTACGGTGAATCGACTTTATTAAAAACACGTGCCAATGAGTGGTACAAAGCGTTTAAAAGCGGTCGAGATGTAATGGAAGATTTGCCTCGCTCTGGTAGGCCATCAACGTCTGCAACAGAAGTTAACATCGCAAAAGTGAAGGAAAAAGTGACTGAAATCCTCATTCAACTTTGAGAGAGATAGCTGCCGAAGTTTCTGTATCTCACGAGTCGATCCGTACTTTTTTAAATAATCACTTGGGTATGAAACATGTTGCCGCTCGACTAGTCCCAAAAGACCTGAATTTTCTCCAAAAACTCAATCGCATGAGAGTCGCTGAGGACATGCTAGAACGAATCAATTCCGACCCAACATTCATGAAACGCATTGTTACTGATGACGAGATGTGGGTTTATCAGTTTGACATGCAAAATAGTCAACAAGCTTCGGAGTGGCGTTTTCCAACTGAACCGAAACCGAAAAAACCACGCCGAAGTCGATCAAAAATCTAAGTCATGTTGACTGTTTTCTTTGACTCTCGCGGTGTTTTGCACTCGGAATTCTTGCTGGAAGTTCAAACGGTAAATAAATAATATTATTTGAGCGTTATGCGGCGTTTAAGAGAGCAAATTCGACAAAAAAGGCCAGATTTGTGGAAAGAAAATTCTGGGATATGCACCAGGATAGTGCCATCATTGTGACCGAATGTTTGACCAAACACTCAACAAATACCATCGAGCAACCACCATTATATATATTCACCAGATATGGCTCCAGCCGACTTCTTTTTTTCCTAAACTCAAATTACCACTTCGTCGCGGCCGTTTTCAATCGGTAGACATAAAGGACGATTCGCGGCGAGAACTGAACTCAATTCCGGAAACAGCGTTTAAAAAATGTTTTGATGATTGGATTATTCTTTGGCGTAAGAAGTGTATCGTTTCCGAAGGAGCATACTTTGTAGGTGATAAAATAAATTTGGACTAATAACAAACATTTTGTGTATTATTGATCTTTTCCCGGTACTTTCTTGACAGAGTCGTTTATACCATTAATAAATATATAAATAATAATAAATAATGCTTCACAATTTACACAGCGTTATCTAGGCCAAAGCTAAGCACAGCTTGTGTTATGGGTACTAGATAACTGAAATACTTAATACTACCTACATATATAGTTATTTGTTAATATTCGTTACTATAAATCATAAAATAATTTTAAAATTGTGCAAAGCAATTTTTGATTAAAGAGGTATCAATATACTCATTTGGTCTCCTATTTGGTTCTTAGCTACATTTTACAGACCTTGGCCCTCTGACTTGGAAAAAAAGGTGAAAAAATGAGAAACGAGTCGAGTTTTTTAACAGTTTTCAATTAATCACTTGTAGCAAGATTGGTCAACAGTAGGTAATTTAGGACACCGGTCATACTATCATAGCTAATATATAATCAAACACCCTGTACAACACGTCATAGACAGGGTGTAGTCAGTACCTACATCAGATTCAGATTATACTGGGTGGAATAACTGAGATTTCTGCTATGAGGTCTGTTGCCACAACTATTGAGGAATTTCCTAGCGGTTTAAGTAAAGAGCTTAACTATAATACTCTCAAGGAGTTAGTGTTTCATGCATATGAATAATAATGGTGTCTATGTATTGTGTGCTTGTCCAAGGTAATATAGTCCAAGTGAGTCCAAGGAAATTATTTCAGAACACATTATTATTACTATTTAATGGGTGTTTATTACGTTTATTTACCTATTTTTCCAGATGTAAAGACAGTATTATACGTTAAATAGTACAAAATAAGCAAAATTCTGAAATAAATTTATTATCTGGTACTATTTTACGTTTAGCCTAACCCTTAGCTATTACCAATACAAAAGCTAAAACAAATCCGCGAATTGGTGAACATGGCTGACGTCCTGCAAAGACGAAGGTAGGTTTAAAAAGATAATGGGTAGAGTAGGTACCTTCACTGAACTGTCAGTTCTGTGTTAGACTAACCTAACTAAGCACCGACCTATATGCCAAGAACTATCACGTAAGTTCTAAGGAGATTAACGGATGTATATTCTGAATGAAAATATGCTGTGCAGAGCTACATTTAATGCGGTTATTGGCATATTTTTTTCTTTCTGTACTGCCATGAGACGCTGGAAGGATATGGTTCTAGTCTAGCTTGTAACTGCGGTGAGGTCCCAAAATTGACAACTTATTAATTCGATTTGAAAATAGAATGAGTGCTAGTCTTACAATAAAATCGTAATCCCACTTCTGTCAACATGAATAATGTATTCACTGACATCAGAAGTGGGATTACGGAAATCTTTCCATTATTTGTAATCCTGTAGCACTTAAATGTTAATGTGGGTTTCATTACACCTGCTCTAAGTCAGGTGCGTCACGCCGTCCTTTGGAATCAAATAAAAGCGATGCCTCGTTGGAACCGCTCGAGTGGAAGGGTCAGCGCGCTCGACCGAGATCGCGTTATTGCGAGTCCTGTGTGACAGACCCTGAGTATCAGGTAGGTTGGGTTTGTGCGTGTTAACCCTAATGAATAATTGTCGCTGTTTTATATGTCTACTTAGAAAGGATAGAGTGTAACGTCTAACGTTATTATGGGATGACGTTGACGTTACGCTTTTCATCCTAGACCTGTGATTTAAATGGGATCTTGGCAACAGATTTCAAGCACCTTTAGTGAATTCATTGTTGTCTTCGATAAACAAAATGCTGAACCTACGTTGATTTGTTAAGTTGATGAATATCTCTATGAACCCAAAAGTGCAAAACCAAATAAAAAGTACCTGTTGCAGAGTGCAATTTTCTAGTGACAGTGTAGATTCATATATACATAAGAGAGCTTTAGGCTGGTACTTACTTCTACTATGGCACTTGATTTCAAGGTTAGTAAAATAACAGGCTTAGATGAGTCACACATCGTGTTTACTAGAACTACTTTGATAGCCTCGTAGCCTGACAAGGTGCTCCGAGAAGGTACTAAAAGTGACTATCTACATGTGAAGAAGCCTAATAAGAGTAAGTAAGTGGGTCTCTAGGACCGGGTTGCAATAAACACGGGTTTTTAAGGATGCTGTTGGCTTTTTATACATGTTTTAACATAAACCTGAGATTGACTCAGATATGCGAAGGATAAGAAGTGGAAGGACTTATTTTGGGCCTTATTTCTCTAGAGATAACATATTTTTAGGGATTTTTCAAGGCGCTGTGACTGGCCAGTTATTTTTAGTCAGAGTAATCAATACTCTATCTTTAAGTATTGGTTTTCAACGCTTTTATGCCTTGACTAGCTTTTCCATTACTAAGGTTCCAAATTTTTTTAAGGGTGGTCTGTTGTGTAATGCCAATTTTATCTTGCATTGTTTCATTGCCTTTTCAGAAATGTTTACTTCCTCGAAGGTAAGGTAAGTAAAGAAGGTAGAAACTCATTATCATTTTAAAAACCAAAAGGGTTATAAATCTAGGTCAGGATAAGAAGAAATAAGCCTTAAATTCGCTTTAGTGATCGGTCCTGCGCTGCTCTCATCCAGAAAATTCTAGCGAGTGTCATAAGGTCTACGGAATACTCTGTGGGGGCAGCCAACGCTGCCACCAGCCTAAAATTTAGTACTGAAACCTATGAGCAGCAGGGAGTCGATGATGAATGGAGGCGGCTCAGGACAGTTTTTTCGCGTCGTATTGGGGAGGCCAATGTCCTGTTGATATAATGATGATACTTCGGTTAAAATATCTTCAAATAACTTCAAATTTAAAAAGTTTAAGTGAAAAGAAAATTAGTGATACTTTATTTCCTATTTGATAATAATTTATGGTATACAATTTCACTTGTCTGGTGCTTATTGTGTAATCCTAAAGAAATAAAGGTTTTGACTTATGACTTCTGATTTTCTTTTCTAAGAAGCTAGCAAAGTGCACTTAAATAAAAGTGAGTCCACGTAATCTACGATGCATGTCGATACTACACCAACAACCGTTTAACAATACAAACCGAAATTAAACTGGAACTCGAAACTCCTCACTAAATGTTAGTACTTACCTGAGTGCATTAAAGCATAAAATTGCAAGCATCAACCCTAAAACCTCCAAAAGGTCCACCGCAAACTAGACTTTATACACTCGCGTTACAAGTGAAAATGAATTAGAACTGAAATGGGTAGTTAATGGGTGGTGTACATTATGGTAATGGGTACTTTTGACCGAAAGTAGCGTGCTTTGAATGCTCTAGTCAGATCCTTGGAGGAAATTGTACGTTTGGAATCGTGCTTGTTTAGAATGGCTTTGTAAGTACTCTTGTAGATACTTTGTGGCAGGTATGTTTATGGAACTACTCCACAACACAGTACAATGAATCTCATCATCATGGTCTCAGTCAGTTGATGCCAACTTGCCGGGCATAATCGTTCCTCAAGAAATCATAAAAATTAAGAACTCAGAAACTTATATTGTAACAGATCAAAGGTAATTCTGAATTTTTCCTCGGACGCCGATTCCCACTACGTCGATTCCCTCCTTTATTATAAAATAGGTATAGGAATGGTAAGACTAACGCCCAAATACTCAAACGCATCTCAGTTCATCGACGTCCCTGGGTAATACTGAATCGTCTTATTTTTAAACGATAAACTCAAACCCTTCCGACTAGTTTTAATACCATGATTACGCTAGCTCATCCCAACTCTCTTCCTGATGGCAACATTATAATTATAAGTTTACTTTGTTCTTCCCTGGTCGAAGATTTCACGTGAAGACACAAGAAGTTCACGTGCAAAAAAAAGAGTTTACAATAGCAATGTCGACATGATTATGTAGTTACTAGCTGCACCCCGCGGCTACGCCCGCGTGGAAATTTAAAATTATCACTTAGGGGTATGAAAAATAGATAGTAGCCGATTCTCAGACCTACTGAATATGCATATAAAATTTCATGAGAATCGGTCAAGCCGTTTCGGAGGAGTACGGGAACGAACATTGTGACACGAGAATTTTATATTTAAGACGAAAATTTTATATAGGTATAAGATAATTTAAGCCTAATTTAGTTTGATGACACATGGAATAAACTGTTGACACCCGTTGCCATAGAAACCATTAAGTGATGGTGAAATTATCAAATTCTTTTAAAGTTTTACAAACCTATGTACGTTTTGCGGCACATTATGTGCGCCGCATTTATTCCTCGAGAATCAAATTATAGGGGACCACCTCAAAATCAATATTCATACAACAACGAAAGGATCATCAAAATCTATTAGGTATCAATTAGCGCAGATATTCCCAAAGAAGCTAGCTATATAATAGTAAAAGAATCAGTAAAATCGGTTAACCTTTGGCAGATTTTCAAGTAACGCACATACATAAAATCATACAGACAGGTGAATTGAGAACCTCTTTCTTATTTTAAGTCGGTTAAAAAAGCAAACGTAAAACGTGATGTAGGTACCTTTTATTATTTTAATGACCTACTTTTGTATTGTGTGTTACATTAGCAAATAAATGCTTTATCTATCCGTCTAATTCTTACAGTTTTCAAAAGAAGTATTGCGCACGGCGAGCAAAACTTCGATTGAGGTACCCAACGTAGAACTCCATTGTTGAGAACTGTCAAAACTCTGATTGCGCTCCCGCTGCTCGCCGAAATGCATCAGCGCTTTTCTACTAGAGTTAACCTGCGTAGCAGGGCGGCAAAATATGTCACACACAGGCAATAAACATTTTGCAAGCCTTCATCGAGTTTGTCACATTCACATTCCACCTAATTCTAGTGAAAAAAAGCTATACTGGTAGGTGTGCTGGTAGGGAAGTTGAACACAATATAGCAGCGCCAAGACTACAGAACGAATCAGGCTGAAAGGAGATGGCCAATTTTGCCCAATGCAGGCATTATGTTCCACACGTCAATTCAGAAATATTCTTGTGAAAAACTTTGAAATAACAAAGAAAATTACAATAAAATAGTAAAAACAAATAAGAACTAGTATTTAGAATTGAAACAATTGTGCTAACTATAGACTGTTGCAAACAATCTACAGGTAGCTCAACTGATCCATATAAATACCAGTCGAAAGCATCCCCAAGACCCAGCGTCTTGGGGATGCTTTCGACGTGCATGGCCCCGCTGTATGGGAATGCTGATGCACTGCGCCAGATCAGACCAGCTCTCGGGACGCGTCGCATCGAACGCTCAGATAATATTTTTTATTCTTGAGTGTATCACTTATACCTACTAATAGTTTCGCCGCTGAGCGATACACCCACGACCCATCTGTAACCACCTATTATTTAGCGGTGTTCTGACATAAAAAGTAACCATTAAATACTGTTCTAACTGTATTTCAGGGTTACTTTTTATGTTGGAACACCGCTAAATAATAGGGTTAGGCGTTACTTTGCAGAAATCCATTGCAAAATATTAGAACACGAAATACTTTACGCAAGGAGCTCAGAGAGTTCATCAGAGAGAGCGAGTTCATCAGTCAGTTCATCACTGGTAAATCTCTGTCGTTGTTGCTTGGCAGTCTCACACCCGCATTGAAGAACGATGAGGTCTATCTGTGCACACGAACGCATATTGCTTGCTACCTTACAAAAGAATTGTTCTTAAATACGGGTGTCAGTGTCAAAGTCGAGTACTGTGTCGCCATGATGTCTCGTGGAGAGACGAAAGTAGTTGCCGACGTGAGGATATAGTATTGTTCATGTTGACGACTCACTTTGATGGATTTTTCCACTGTAGTAAAGTAAAGTAAAAGTATTTATTCTGTGTCACAAAAATTACATGTAAAGTTGGTACAAATAAATAAAAGTTAAAACAGTGACATCAAAAAAGGTCGTCGCTCAGCATGATGCACAGTAACGATGGCGCTACTGTGCGCTGGTTTTAGGCGACACCTAGAGGGCGCAGCGGCAGCAGCTGACACACGCGTAAGACAAACAAAGACAAAGAACCTATATTGTGTAGTTGGTGTGGTTTTTTCTTCCACAATTAAATGGTGTAAGTACTTGAAGGTGGAGGAGGTAAGTGACTAGGCAATTTAATATTGCGCAAGTCTGTTTTTTACCTTCTCTGATTGCATGGCATGCCAATTTGAGGAAGGGAGGGCGGTGCACGCGAATGCATTTAGTTGAATCTCATCAGAGAAGGTTTTGCGCGGAATTGTTACGAAATTTTTATCCTATTATTTCGGAACGCCACGTTCAAAGTTACGGGCAGAACCAAATAAGTATTTTAATCTACTAGAGGTATGTCGGTCCTGTGAACCCTCATTCGGAAACGAAGTAGAACAGTTCTAAAGTAACTTCCAGTTTTCTTTCATTCCTGTAATTAGCGAAGTTTAATTGCGTCTTGCTCTAATTCGGCTTAGCCGCTTATCCCCGCTAAGTGGACGGAACTTAAAGGTCATTATTGGATAAATTTATTTGTTTCGGAGTTCAAATGTCAGGCGTTGTTTATTTTATCTGCGAAGTTAGTTACTTTGTGAGTAGTCACATAAATAAGATATGAGGGGTGAGTCTGTTTGACGTTAGTAACGAAACGTGATCGTGACTTCTCCTTTTAGTATCGGATTTGTCCGCACGATAGCGACGAAAATTATGGAAAAGCAGACGTCACGATCACAGAGTTACTAACGTCAAACAATCACGCCTCTGGACGTTAAATATTTTATTTTACATTCGAGATTTGTTTTCATTTAAAATTAAAACGATCGTTGATTGATATCACTTCCGATTTGGTTTTTAAATCCCGACGTTTCAAACGCATTACAGCGATCGAGGTCACAGGAATAGGTAATGGCAGGCAAGTAGATAATGATTTTTGTCCGTAGAACATCGTTACTTAAAGCTACTTTTTCCTTTTAAAAATCTGTAGTTCATACTGTCAAATTGCAGGGTAAAAACTTCCCTTCATTCTGTCGATCCCAACGATTCATCACTCCATCGATGCTTTTTTCCCTAACCCTTAAATCTTCTCTTCATAATAATACCAGCTTCACTAAAACCCATCAGCTGTTCGCATCCCGAAATGGAGATTAAAGCAAGTTCCCGAGCATAATGTTTTAAGAACGTAGCACCATCTGCCGGTAGGTATAACTATGGGTATATCTGTAGGTATACCTACTCTGTGTACCGTGATAATCTGGACCAGCTGGCGGGATCTTGCGAATGATGGAATTCACTATTTTACTCGGATAAATCACGGTTTTCTGTCAGAGCTTTTCGTTTTAATCTGAAGCGTGAATTTAAAATTGATATTAAATTATTAATGAAATTAAATTATTACAGGTAAGGTTCTAAATTTTAGTTTACATAGGTACAGTCAACGACACAAATTCTGAACACGGCCAATGTCCCAATAATGTTCAAAAGTATACAAAGACAAAATTAATAAAAATCAACGCGTATTTATGTACGGACGCCCAACAGAAAAATTACAAACATGAAGAATAAGAAAATAAAGTGAGTAAGTATAGTGCATTTTACACCAAGGCGAGAAAGTGATCAATTCCCACCGAGTGTGTCGTTTTGGGCCCGAGGCGCAGCCGAGGGCCTTAAAACACACGAGGAATCGCACTTTCTGCCGAGTGATAAATAGTGCTTTATACTACACCTTCGAGGAAAATAAAAGAAAAGAAAGCAGAATTAATTATTAATTGAAATCGCGCCCAATGATGTTGGTAAAACCTCATTGACCGCGCCAGCCTTTGGGTTCTTTTTTCAAAATATTGTTCTGAAATCGGAGGAGGCCTAATGGACTTGGAGTAAAAACTTTTTGTCGTTTGACCGAACGAAAATAACCATAGCTACCGGCCGATCTTTAAGGAAATAAAAAATAACAACACGTTAGAAATGAATTTCCATACACTTTTCCTCCCGCTAAAACACGTGAGAAATGAAATTCCATAGAGTATTTCCTCCCGGTTTCCTATAGGCCTGCAAAGACATACTTTTTATTCTATAAATGGAAAAGGAATAGGCAACTTTCCGAGCAGGTGTAGTATAAAATAATTTATTTGTCACATATAACACACACATTCGCTCGGTCAATAATGTACGCAGCAGGGTTTAAGTGGCCATAAGTCTAGTGTTTTTTCTAAATAAAGAGTGCCACAGCGTGAGCAATGAGCATGTCAAGCAGTTTAGGCGCACCATAGAGCGTTTCTATGAATCCAGTATCCCATTCCCGATGCATAGCATCGACAAACAAACCAACCATACATACATTTGATTGATCTCCATACAATGTCGTTAAATTGTATGGCAAATGTTAGATGCTCTTTTGTTTGTCTACAGCTCTACATTTACGAGTATAAGGCGTGCTCTGCACCATTTTCCCTCTAAGATAAGTTACCTATTGATTGTTTTTAACCCCCAACGCAAAAAGAGAGAGGTGTTATAAGTTTAACGTGTCTGTCTGTGTATCTGTGTATCTGTCTGTGGTATCGTAGCTCCCAAACGGATGAACTAATTTTCGTTTAGTTTTTTTTGTGTCATAGTAATTTTATCCCGAGTGTTCTAAGCCATGTTTCATGAAAATCTGTCGGGGTTTTTAATAAATAGGTAAGTAACTCTTGAGTAAAGTGGAAGCGGATATAACAGCTTTACATTTTCTCGCTTCAAGCTATCTGCTTGCAAAGGCGACAAAAGCTTTAACAAAAAGTTTCATTGAAAAATTTCATAATTATATCCGCCCGCCCTCGCTCCGGTTTTCACTGTAAACGCTCCGTTTAGGCACATTCGGGGCACGCAAAGCAATTTCAATGCCCAAAAAGCTTTCAATATCTCCTTTAAACCTTCAAAAAAGCGTAAGTCCGTCCGACAAACGACTAACTTAAGAGATTTTTTCCAGGAATAATAAGATTTGCCAACTCAAAGTAAATGGAACTGGTAGATTCCATTGTGAGCTCGCACGACCGGAAATTTAGTTCCTCAGCGGAATGAAATAAACCTCGAGTTATGCTTCGATGACTTTGGTGCTCTTTCTGAAGTAGGTAAAGTTTAAAGGATTTCAAAATAAAAACAACCTATGAAAACAAGGCTTGACTTGACGAGGCACGACTGTGTAACTTCTCGAAAAACGCCCTGTAGAGTGTGTAAGTTAAATTTTAAGAAGTTAAATACCTCTTGATATATAATTTTTCAGAAGGAAGAATATATCTAGTTAAAATCCGGTCCGAGCAATCTTTGCCCTTCTCAGTAAATGGTTTCTGCCAGCTAAAAATAAAGGACATAGAACACACATTCCACCCGCTGCCGCACGGTAATACATTTATATTAATTTTACAGGGACAGCATGTAGTGACAGCATGTAGTGACAGCATACAATAGAAGCTAGCATTCAGTAAGCAAGCTTGCTGCAACCAAGCCACTCATAGGTACCTTGCTTACCGAAAGCTAGCGAGGGGGCCGTGCGCTGTAGCCGCGTGGGCGGCTTACATACTCGTAGAGCACGTGGTACGATCATACGGTTTTTTGCTGTGCGTGCGTGGACAGCGAGCTTGCTGGTAGCTGTTGCCGCTTAAACAAACAGCGTGCGGCAAATACAATTTGCAGCAGAAACGTTAGGGTGCTGTGCGGGGGCTGTCCTGGAGCAGTGCAGCCGTTGTATGTGACAGCTTTAACTCTTCTGCGGTCACGCAAAGGTCTTAGAAGACAGACAAATATTAACCTATCACTACCAATATTTACTCACAAAGAAAATTACAATCAAATAATAGAATACATTAGAAATAGTATTTACAATTGAATCAGTTGAGCTAACAGCAGACTGTTGCAAACAATCGACAGGTAGCTCAACTTATCCATAACAATTATAGTCGGAAGCGTCCCCAAGACGCTGGCTGCATTGCCCCTCTGTATGGCAATGCTGATGCGCTGCGCCAGATACTCATCAGCTCTCGGGTCACGCGTCGCTTCCACCAGACACTCAGATACTTTTTTAAAAACCCGAAGAGTCTCGGTACCCACGGACCTAGGGTCTCGACTCCATATTTGCTTCATTCGTGCTGGGCAAGTCCTACTAAACTTTAGTCCGCCTTCTAAGCACCATTAAAGTTTACGACTCATCTGTCCTTTCGCAGAAAGCTGACGACCCATCTCCATCAATGCGCGTTTACAGGCTGTTTATGATAAAACTACCCGAGTATGCATGAAAATATATAAATAGAATCATTGCTGTGCGACTAAACCAACACACCCGAGATCCTGTGGACATCAAAACACGGTAAAACATAATCTCTTGGACAAAAGGAGGTAGCACACGCGCAACTTAAAATTGCCTGAGTTAAAGTGATAAGTTGGTAATAGTAAAAACACAGGACAGAGGTACAGAAACCGTGAGGTCCCGGCTTAGGATTTACACCACCCCAACTCCTTCCGCGGGTGTCGTAAGAGGTTACTAAAGGTCGTCGCAGATCAAAAGCGCACCACTACTGCTAAAAATAAGCATTCAAATATGGGATGCTTTTTATATAGATGGCATCAGATGACAGACAGCTCGCGGGCCACTCGTTTGAAGATCCTGGAAAGTTATTTTAAAAACTATATCTTATGTTAACGAGTTTAAGCCCATATAATTTGAGACACAAGGCAAAAGGCACCAAATTAATTTTGCATTAGTATTAACCTTGTAGAATAGCAACAAAATAAAAACCACAAACAAATTGAATAACGCGCCAACACAAAAGGCGCTCATCAGAGGAGCCCTGCGTCCAGAGTGACCTGTGGCCTAGCATAAGCTGTAGTGTAATTGTAGAAAATAATATTAGACCATTTGTCATCAAAAATTTAATAAGCGATCACCTTTGAGATACCTTCTTTAGCTGTGGGAACTAAGTTCAATTAAGCTAAAGTAATTTCGTAATTGGTGAATGCGACATGATCCCCAAATGATAAGGACTGTGCGTTTATTCAACGGTCACGCTACAATTTGATACCAATTTAGATTAATTACATTGATAGTAAAAGGTACGTACCTATTCGATTAGTTATTCGTCCGTTGTCAAATTATTATTTATCAAAAAGTAATTTTACGCGACTTTGCGCGTTTTTTGGGTTAAAAAGAAACATGATGATGTCCTCCTTGCCGATTTCGACTACGGCGACACTATTTCTGCTAAAATTATTTTATTTTCTCTGGTGCGCCCTGAGATGACTGGCGTAACCAATTTTGGCTTTAAATGTGCGTGCACATATTGTACATGTTAGTACACCATTCACAAAGTTATATGGAATATTTGCTGGCGGTTTGTTCTTAAGTTGATCACGCTTTGTATCAAGTTCGCGCCTGCGTTCGTCTTCAAAAGTATAGACGTTTTGCTGTACTAGACGTCTCCATTCTGGCCTATTTTCTGCCATGACTTCCCAACGAGCGGGTTCTATCTTACACTTTTTCATATGTCTCTTCTGAGTGTCTTTGAATCTGAGGAGCTGGCCGCCACTTTTCCGCTTGCCGTTCTGAAGCTCAGAATAGAAAATCCTCTTCGCCAATCTCGCGTTGGGCATTCGAACCAGGTGCCCGCACCAGCGCAGTTGTCGGCGCATTAAGTAAGCCTCCATTCCACATACATTTGCACGGCGTAGAACATCTGTGTTCCTAACCCGATCTGACCAATGTATGTGCATAATATCACGAAGACACTTATGGTGAAATCTATCAAGGGTTTTGATGTGTTTCCGGTACAGGCACCAAGTTTCGGCGGAATATAATAAATTCGGTAAAACTATTGCCATATATACCTTGACCTTTGTGGTTAACTTGATTTGATGAGATCGAAAAACTTTGACCCTAAGTTTTCCAAAGGCAGCAGAAGCAGCACCTATGCGGCGGTTTATTTCAGAGTCAAGATCGGCCTTGGGTGTGATAGTGCTGCCCAAATATTTAAATTTTTCTACTTGCCTTAAAACCTGATCACCAAGAAGTATATTCGGCGGAGCATGGTTATCTGCATCCTTTACCATAATTTCAGTTTTAGATACATTAATTTTTAGACCGAACCTACAACATGTGGTGTCAAGTTTACTCATCAAGTCTTGTAGCCCTTCAGGTGATTCCGCTACGAAGCAAAGGTCGTCAGCATACATAATCTCTGTTATCATGTCGGATGAGACTTTAGTGTGGGATTTTAGTCTAGCTAGATTGAATACGCTGCCATCCATTCGAAAACGAATACGGATGCCATTAATGTTATCGTGAAGCGCTTCTCTGACAACAACCGAGAAATATAGGGCAAACAAAGTAGGTGCCAAAACACAACCTTGTTTGACTCCACAGGTGACAGGAAAGAATTCGGATTGTTGGCCGTTTGTAGAGACACAGCACATCATGTTGTCATGAAGCAACCTAATGATCCAATGATGAAAAAGAAACATAAATGTTAAGTGACTATTTAAAACTAAAAATATTATATGCACAGCCCAATCCTATTATAAGTTTTGACGTGATGGACAAACGTTCATCCAAACTTCGCCTTTTATTAGTGTGATAGGTAGTTATCAAGTCGGCTCTCTAACAAATATAGTTGATTATTACTCTATTACGTGGTAATCTAATATAATCGTTGCCAAATATCCAGAATTAGTTAAAAAAATATAAGTAGCACAGTATGCAGGTTCATCTGAAACGCAAACGGTTGCGGGTTCTATTCCCGCCACTTACTAAGGGCTAGCTAGATGATGCTGCTTAAAATGAGCAGCCTAAATTATTCAGAACCAATGCCTGCAGCTGTCGGTTTTTTTCAATGCTTTGCAGTGTTCAAGCAACTAAAGATGCCCGTCTGCGCGAACCTTTTAGGAAGGTTTTACATATTTGCGGAGGCGGCGGTCCCTCGGCCAGGAATGTGTCCATATTCATGAGCCACCTTCTACTTGGACAAATATGCTGGCTATGTCAGAAATGGATCTATCAAAATGTTATGGCGGTTCGTAGATTAATTGAGATCATCTTGAGATTCATTTGACCTTAATTTTGACCTGGGTTGGTACTAAACGATTAAGAAGCTGGCTTTTGTATTTTGGTGGCAAAATTATTTTTTATTACGAAAAGAAATGTAGCTTTTTCAGATTACGAATGGTGACCAAACAAGTTTCATTTTATTATTTACGTCTGGAAAACAAACAATCATAATCATACTTAAATATTAACAGATTATCTTAAGTAAACTATAGGTGAGTCCTCAGCACGTGTGCAACACAATTGTATCTGCACACTTGAACAAAAGAGGCTCTCGCACGATTTTGAAAATCGTGCTGCAACGATTGAGGCGAGGCGCGAGGGCCTCGCGAGGTGAAACGTCATCGTGCTATTGCGATTGAGCGGGACGCAGCCGCTCAATCGCGCAGCGCCACTGGAGTGAGCGGGATACAAATGGCACAATGCATTGTGCTGTTTGCCGAGAACAGCACAGGGTGCCAAAGGCGTCGCTCTCCGCGCGTGCGAGGAGGACACAGGTAGAACAGTCAAGTGTGTTCCCAACGGTGGCGGCGACGGCGGCCACACACAACACAATCGTGCTAGCACAGTGTGCCGACTCTTTGAGCGAATGAGCGCCTCGCACAATCCTCGCCAGGAATTTGTGTGCAACCCACCGCTAAAGTAAACTAATTATCCGCAAGTTACAAGTTTAAAGAAAGGGGTGGTATTAGTGAACTTACATAGTAGCACATAAGTAGGTAAAAAGCATTTATGTTAATTATATTAAAGTTAAACAAACATGGAACTTTACATAACAGTTAAACATTGTTTATTTCTGTTATTTTTATTTGTAATTTTTTTCAATATTTTCTATTAACTGATGTTATATTTCGACAAACAAAGCTCCCGCACACATCCCACTCAACTCCAAGTTGATCACAAGTGTTGTCACCATCCATTGCCGAATGAAATCAGCACTCCCTAGGGTAGTAGATGACCTATGTGTATGCAACTCTAGTGAATCCATTTCTTACATAGTAGGTACATTCCGATCTAAACAGGCCTCCTCATCGAATTCGAGTCCGTCATTGAATGATGACGGCCTTAGAAATGAAAGATTCTTAACTTTGAATTGGATTCCAGTCCAGGACGCTAGTGGACCAGTCGAAACAATGATTTTTTAATTGCTTTCGCCAAATATCATGAAAACTGCGACTTGGCAAACGTAGAGTAGGACGCCCTCTGGCCAGGAGGGATAACGTCCTGCGAAAGACTGCTGGCAGATGTTGGATGCTGCAAACTAAAGACACTATGGCGCACATTAACACGTTAGCTGCCCTGTGTACCGAATACAGTACCCGCCGCCGCCGTGTGGGTCCGTCACGTCCTTGTACCGTAAACGATACCTGCGCACCTGTCTTTTCCTATAAGCTCTAACTTCATGGACTTCGGAGGTAAGTTGCTGTATTTGTCAGGATTCTAATTCTAATTCTAATTCTGAGTGGGGGAACTGGGATCTGCACTGACATCTCGCTTAGGAGTGTATTGTGCATGCATTGTCATTTGTCAGGATTGTCAACAGAACACCAAAGAACGAAGAAGAAACAAAAAATTACATAAATATAAAATTACAAAAACTGCTTTAAACATTTGAGCTTATCCAAAAATTCTGTATATGGCCCGTTCACGTGAGGAGGCCTATATCTAGCAGTGAGTTATAGAGCTTTACATCTTAACGAATAAAATACATTTTAATTAATAATATCGCTATGACGGTTTCACCGGTCATCCCAAGTCTTCCTGAATATTCATCGTACAAATCCGGACACCAGCAGCCAGGCTTCACGTCCCGTATTAACATATCACCCAGGATTCCACTCTGTTATTTCATTGCTTTCATGTTTTTATGGGTCTGTGAGACCCATCTGACCTGACTTCAAACGGAATCAGTCTTGGAAGGTGCCGAACCGAGACTTGCGGATTTGGTTTGGTGGTTACAGGTTTTTACTTGCAGATTTCAATTGCTAAACACCAAATACCGTTTAGTTCATTTGAAGTAAGTTTGGCAAGTTTTTTTTCAGATTTGTTGTTTTGTTCAGTTTTATGCGATTGAAGCGTGGCTAAATATTATTTCTTAACACATGAATATTACTAATTAATATTTTATCCAGACTTTTAGGAAATTAATATTATTATAAATAATGGACCAAACACGAGTCTAAATGCGGAAACAAGAGTACTTCCACCTAAACCTATAAATAATTAAACAAGATATATAATCTACTACTAATAAGTACATTATCTTGTCAAAGTTCGATTAATTTGTAGGTAATCTTTATAATGTGTCAATTATGAAGTCACATAGGTAGAAGCCTGTCAGGTGTAGGTTTTTCTCGTAATTTTGGTTTAGTCAATTATTTAAGTTTTCAACTATAGCGACGATATTGTAGTATTACTGGTATTACAAGTAGTATTTACTCCGAAACCTTGAGGTACTTGATTTAGTTGAGGGTCTTGAGGTCTGTGATAAGTTGATAACACAGACGAATTACAGTCTATCAAAAAAGACAGTGACGGTTTACTTCCCGATAAAACTATGTCCGTTCTCGAATGCTCCCTAAAGTCAAAACTTCTAGTGAAGAAGAATGCATAGTCATTATCTGTATTTGTTTTTGTTCTGTGTTTTTTTAATTTCTTGGTGTGCAATAAAGAATAATTGTATTGTATTGTATTGTATAGTCAAAACTTTGCAACATGGATGATTAACGACATTACCCAATTCCTCGCTGACAACAGCGTTTCACGTCGGACTGACGGGCCCAGGCGCTGCAAGTTATGCTAATTCGTCTTTGTGCGGCGTTCCATACGTAACGACCTTTTATCCGCGACGGGCGTAGGCTGCGTTCATGGTGATAGTGCTCAGAAATCATATTTTATTTTGCCTGAAAAGCCCACTGCCGGGCAAATACCTCTCTTTTCTCCTTCAGTTTTTTCGGGTTACTTTGTGCACTTGTTTTAGAAAAGTGAAAAGAAATCAAATTCATATTAAAATGAAATTTAAATTCATATTCTAATAAATAATTTTCTTTATTTATTTTCTAATTAGGCTATACATGTTTTCAATGATTGTTTGTGTCATCAGGTCTAGAAATCTTTGATTTCTACGCGACTAATTCAATAATTGAATTGTAGCCAACCAAACCTGATAATTTGGGATCACTCTAAAATCTTAATCCTTGTGCGGTGCAGAACCCACAACATTTCCAAATTTCAAAATATATTTTTGACCGTAAACAGTTTCGTTACAACCGTTATTCCGTTATCCGCCACAGCCCGCCCTTTAGGCCTCAACGTTTCAAAAATGCAGAATACAATCTGCATAACAGATCAGTTTGTGCTTGCAATTGTCATTTTTCAACGTTAATTGCCTGTTTAACTCGCCCGTTTAATTCGCTTTTGTGGTGTTAAGGGTGGCTGCAAACGGGAGATAAAAATTCTCCACCAAAAGACGCACAGTCTGCAAACCATCACTGCCACTAAACGATAAGGTGGCTACAATAAAATTGATCACACAGAAAACGAACAATAGGCATGTGACTAAGCAACAATCATTATTCATCATTTAGTGTATTGTATTAAGTATATCAGTTATCTAGTACCCATAACACAAGATCTGTTTACCTTGGGGCTAGATAATGCTGTGTGAATTGTCCTGCATTATTATTATTATTATTATTATGTATTCTTACCTATTGCGAAATTTAGACAAGACGAAACTTTGTTTGTAGCTCGTTAGTCTAGTTTTAGTCGTACAACTGTATGTAGGCCAGTTTGTCCAGTCTATGTTCCTATGTTATCCGGTGTACCCCTGAACACCTGTGCTCAGCTGATACAACTGGGAGAGACAACTGGCAGATGCTGTCGAATAATGTAGTCACCACTAAAAGTTGCTCGTCTGATCAATCTCAACAACTCATCTTTACTAGGCCCGTGTAGAATGCGTAATGAATTAAAAACTGGGTGCTAACGATGTAACAACGGCTTTGTCATTTTGGAGCTTACGTTATGTATATTTTAGGTCTTAATTCGCTGAAGTTAATCTGTTTTTTTTTGGCATCTTTACTTAATTGCGTCAGCTTTTGAGCAGATTTTAGGATACCCTGTTGTGTTATTAAATAAAAAATATTGCAACCAACAAGTCTTCCAAAGCTTGTTAGTAAAATACAAGTAAAATACCTAGAGAGAGTACTTTAAACTGTACTATACTTACATCGATCTAGGTATGTCTAAGAAGTACCTATTAGAGTTTGAACCACGGTAAGGTGGAATAAAATATAACACTTACAGTGCCCATGACCCACATGAGCACGTTTGGCCGTTTGGCGTCTTGTAGTGCGAGTGGACTATGGGTCAGGAACGTAATTAAAGACTTAATTACATTTTTAATTACTCTTATCGTACTTTGATGAAACTTAGATTTCGACATTTTATCAATGAATATAATTTATAAGTAGGATAATTGGGGTTATTCCAGTTTTCCCCCTTGAAGGGGAAAACTGGACTTCAAAAAAATGAATTCCAGTTTTCCCCCTTGAAGATTAGCCGTAAGGGAAAAAACTGGAGTTCATTTTTTTGACTTCCAGTTTTCCCCCTTGCAAATCCCCCTGAACATATACAACAAAATATATTTTGTCTATATTAATAATTTCGGACCGGTCTACGGTGGACTCGAACGAAATGCACATCAAATTGAAGAGCGTAAAACATTAGTCTATCCGAGTCGACAACTTATAGGCGGAAAATTCGGATTATCGAGTAGTATCAATATGAAAATGAATAAATTGCTAAAAAAATTGTAACGGCGTTGCAAAGTAAACATGTCAATTAAGTATAAACATGTCTATGGTTCGGTCTTGGTACCGTGGACGGTAGAAATCGCTCCCCAGGGTATATAAATACTCCTTGATCGTAGCTTGGTACATATATAGTGATCTGTGGTTCGGTCTAATTTCTTTGAATGAAAACTCTTTGCTCTTTGATTGAGAAATCATAATATGTATAGTAATAGTAGTATTTTATTGCACCCGTGCGAAGCCGGGGCGGGTCGCTAGTACTATTATATTTTAATAGCCATAGCTTCAACTGGAATGTAAGGAAGTTGATTGATTGACGTAGGCAAATTTGTGATAATATGACACAATCAGATCGAATTTATACAAATATTTATCCATAAACTATTACTTGTTATCCGCTCAGATGGCACGCCCTGCGCGCCGCCACCGCCATTGCGTGGCAGGGCTCTTGCCAGCATGCTGCGCAGCGCGGCCAGCTGGCATCGTCAGGGAGTTCCTCTCTCTGCAGCCCTAGTCACTGGCCGCTTGAGACGAGCTTTGCGGCCTGTGATTCACCGTTTTAATACATTTTTACTGTAGAATAGTTTTATAATATTTAATTTTCTATAGTAAAAAATGTATGTACAACGATATTTTAAATAAATGAAATGAATGTAATAATAATTATAGCGCCTTCTTAGTTCAGCTAGTTACAATATCAAACAAACCAAATAACTCTACATAATAATATATTCAGATTTCAAAAAAGCTACTCATTGCTCCCTAGTTTTATTCCTCGGATCTCATTTCAGCGTTTTTACGATTCGAGGAATATGAAAGTGCAACTAATTAAGTCGCTAAGTTATTTACTTAGTTTAGTTTATTCAACTTAAGGAGGAAAGTCACCAGTCGCGCTGAAAATGATGAATGTTTTTATATTTTTGCGTTCTACAAGAAATTTAACAAATTGATAGTTTGCGACGATTATCAGCGTTTTGAATTGTAACCATTTAGGAAAGTGTCCGCTTGCTGGCATCGGCCGCTTCGCGCTAATCGCATTGGACGGATTTTTTGATCGTAATACCGCTGTAACCGCAGCAACCGGACTGCCGACGCAACCGCCATTCGCAAACGAAATTTCAATAATAATAATAATGCTGGACAATTCACACAGCATTATCTAGCCCCAAGCTAAGCAGAGCTTGTGTTATGGTTATTGGTACTAGATATCTGATATACTTAATACAGTACACTACATAATGTAGACAGATAATTTTTATTATACATAGAAAAAATCCAGAACGCTCTGGACAAATGTCTGCAGATCGTAAAAACATTTGTCCGGAGGCGGGAATCGAACTCGCAACCTCGTGCGTCGCAGGCGGAACTTCGCCCGCTGCACCACTGAGGTCGTCGAATGTTAATACCCAGATTTTCGTAGCAAGCGGACGAATTTTGCACGAATAAGAATGGCGACCCAGCGGGAGGGACCGCTCCAGGCAATCCGAATTATGTCATTGTCACTAAAATCCATAATAAATAAATAAATAATAATAATCATTAATGCTGGACAATTCACACAGCATCATCTAGCCTCAAGCTAAGCAGAGCTTGTGTTATGGGTACTAGATAATACAATACACTACATAATATAGATATTTTTTATACATTGAAAACATCCAGAACCACCTGAACAAATATGTGCAGATCGCACAAATATTTTTCCCGAGGCGGAAATCGAGCCCGCAACCTCCTGCGTCGCAGGTGGACCTTCGCCCGCTGCGCCACAGAGGTCGTCTGTCTAAAATATAATGGACACTCCAAAAATTCAACAGTATCGAATTTTTCTTGGTATGGGTTTATAGCAAACGGTTTACAATGATCGCAAAACTACTTTTATAATAACTAAATTACATTTAGAAAGCAAATGATAAAAAAACATTTGAAACAATAATTTGCCGCGCGATAGGTAACGTTGCACCTTAAGTTATTTATATAGCTAAGTCTAGGCTAACGAAGGCGGGATTCATATTTTTATTTACTTAAAGCGAGCGAGCTAAGCTAGGATTAATGAAATGTATACAATTCTCGTTGTATATTTTGCCTCATTATAATCTAGCTAGACGAGCATTTACAAGCTTGGTAGTAGATAAAAAGGTAAGTTAAAACATAATATTTAACAAGTAACTTAATCTTGGAAGCCTATACTTAGTTAGTTTTCTAGAAGTTACTTTACAATATCTAAAATTAAGTTAATTAGAATCTGTTTTTAAAGCTATGAAATAAAAGCATTATGTACTATACATCTATGTATAAGTTGAGCTACCTCCAGATTGTTTGCAATAGCCTGCGGGCCTGCAGTTAGCTCAACTGTTACAATGGTAAATCTAGTTCTTATTTATTTATACTCTACGTTATCTCTATTTCATACTCGTACGTTATTATTTTATGCATAATATAATACATTAATAAATATTTAAAAAAAGAAAATTACAATTATGTATTAGAAATAAATTAGAACTAGTATTTACAGTTAAAACTGCGGCGCAGGAGGTTGCGGTTTCGATACCCGCCTTGGGACAAATGTTTGTTTTGTACGATCTACAAATATTTGGTCCGGGTGTTCTGGTCGTTTCTATGTATAATAAAAAATATTTATCTATGTAATGTATTCTAATATGTATATCAGTCATCTAGTACCCATAACACAAGCTCTGCTTAGCTTGGGGCTAGATAATGCTGCGTGGATTGTCCAGCATTATTTATTTATTTATTTTAATTGAGCTACGAATTAAAGTGATAAATGTGATAATTCAGTAACTTCACTTTAAAAATTACATGTCTAAGAAGTTAAAAATGTTTACAAATTAGCTACATACCTAATTTGTGTTGTTATATTCATTCGTATAGAGAATTTACTTCGAACTACGACAGTTTTTATGGTAAAAAGTTAAAATATATCCAAGAAGTTAATTATTTGTTGGACTTCTTGGCTTAGATAACGTGCAGGTACAAATCTCCCCCTCAACTAAAGTCCTTTCTCTATCTAAAGACGCATTAGGCGCAGTCCCAAGCATTAACAATCTAAGCTGACACTAAGGCACCAAGTTACACCTCAAACTGTTATGTCGTACTTACCCGTAACTCACAAGGATAGGTTAATGTTGGCTGTACTGTAACCGCTTTGTTGACCTACCAACAAAGACGTTATACGTTGTTGAATTTATTCAGGTAAAGTAACTGTAAGTGTATACGGGTGGGAAACGTATGCGGTTGTTGTTTTGTTTTTGTTGTATAACGAACTCATCAACATCATGGAACAAAGCGTTTATTTTTAATCAACAACATAAACATGGAGGAGGTCCTCAATTTAATTATTGTATTTTTTAGAGTTGCTAAATACCTTTGAAGTAAATACAAATAATAATAATATCAGAATTCTTATCACCTAAAGCAGTTTTTTTTCTGTTCTAAATTGTTCTAATTGATTAGTATTATTTGATCACTTTGTGTTTATCTTTTCTTTCTCTTCGGGTGAAGGGTAGCTTTGACTTATAGGCATGAAAAAGTTTTAATAGTTTTATCACGAAACAGTTACATAGAACAAATAAGTTTTACGGAAAATAGCTCCGATCATAGAATCTGATGAGAAAAATGAAAACCGGCTCCAAATAAGTTATGTACCTACTTTTTGAACCCCGTATTTAACTTCTCAAATATAAGCCGGTTTTTATATTTTAATAAACTTAATTGTTTGTTTCCAAAACACCTCGTAAACTCCAGAGAATCACATTAAAAATTAATTGCAAAAAACCTTCTTTATTTCCTCGACTCACAGACGTGCTATGCATTTTAACGCTAAAGAAACTTTCAAAAGATCCGTCGTCGTATAGACGAGGTCATTAGAACTCAATACGTGGAATTAAAAGAACTATGCCGCCATTGAAAAGAGCTAAATGAGAGCGGAGCAGTCTTTGTGCTCTTCGGAGTTCCATTCCAGACTTGGCATGGATTGTATTCTTTAAAAGAAGTTTTCTCTCGAACTCTGTGACTAACAAGAAACATTTTTTTTCGTATAGATCTGCACTGCACTCTTCCAGTTGTCATACTAATGAGTGTAGGTACTGAAAGAATACAGTCGTGAAGTAAACTCGACATTACAGTGACAGTGATGAGGAGTGTACCATTTTACAAAGACATTTTAGTGGTACCTGATCTGGTCAGTCAGTGGTTAGTAAAACCTACGTTTTATTTACCGAACTTCTGATAGAATCAACAGGTGATCGAAATGCTGGCTCCTACTCGGTCAACGAATTAGCATTTCCATTGAACGTGGCAATGCTGTCAGCATTCTGGGTACTGTGCCTTCCGGTGACGGCTTAGATTTTCAGGAAATTGATATAATATGCAAGTGTAAATACTAGTTGTAGTTTGTCGTTTTGATGTTTTGGTGTATTGGTTGTATTGTAATACATAAAATAGGTTTTCAATTTATCTCCGCTTCTTATGCCCGTATTGTGAAAGCTTTTTCAGTCTGAAAGCTGAAAGCTTACAAACATCACTCAAGCATAGATGAATTACTGAGCTAGCTTTCATAAAACGAGCCTTATTATCTGTTCCTAAACCTGAAAAGGTTTTATTGACAATGAATAACTTATATTATTCATTTTTAATAAAACCTTATAATTATTATTAAATAGCCCTATGATAAATATATTAAATAGCTGTTATCAGGTACTATGGTTTTATGTCGGGCAGGACTTGGATCTGCGACATCTGCGACTCTTACCAACTAATCTGTAAATGAAATTTATTTTGGGAGGAAAATTCCTACTTATTAACTTAGTAAAAGAGGTAAAATCTGTGAAACCTGCAAATAAACTCCTAATTACTGGTGGACGATTCGAAATGCATCGTTGCGAAAAGACGTCGCGACGGAATTTTTCACAGAAAGTTGAGTCCGCAATTGTTTTAGTTCACGGATGAGGTATGCAAAGTTTCTGGTCGTTTTGTGCAGTTTTGTCTAGGTCTTTTACACCAAAAATACCTAGAAATTTTCAGACTTCATTGAGAACACAAAATTAGGTTGATTTTAGAAAGAATACTATACTAAGTCTATGTATGTCTAAGATTTTTAATCTATTCCAAAATGTCAAAAAAACCAGCATCTGCTTTAGGGAGAACGCGGAATTAAGTGGCCTCAAGAGATCTGATTTTCACTTTATCGAATGAATAAAAAAAAGTAAAAGCAATCAATTATATTATTGTCGTTTCTATGTATAATAAAAAATATCTATCTATGTAATGTATTATATGTATATCAGTCATCTAGTACCCATAACACTAGCTTAGCTTGGGGCTAGATGATGTTGTGTGGATTGTCCAGCATTATTTATTTATTTATTTATTATTTAATTAACACGCTATTTCCTACTAGCTTCTGCCCGCGGCTTCGTATAGCCTATAAGTTAGGCTGCTCTAAATGTACGCCAAGTATCATCTTGTTCTGTTCGGTAGTTTTGGAGATCCTAGGTAACAAAAAATAACATTTTCAAACCTTCAGCTTTATATTATCAGTGGGATTTTTGATTATACTTATTTAGTTTAACATTATACGGATCTACGTGCTTTTTTGTAAGGATAAAAATTCTGTATAATATTGAATTCTGATTATAATTGACATAACAAGTATCAATCATTTAGAATTGGGCCAGAAAATTACGAATTACAAACAAAAATACCGAAATGGATAAATAGATTTTTTGGAATAGTTTTTTTTTAATAATATTCACACTAACCTGCTTACAAGAAAACGCAGAACATCAGAAATACCTGCCATAAACAACCAACGTCATTTAAGATGAAAGTTTCCGACGACCTACTATATCCCAACTCCCAAGACAGCCAGACTAGGAGTATTTTCCATGCGGAATGCATAACGTGGCATCAGACAGAGCGTGGTTCAGACGAGCTTTGCCTGAAACTGACTCTACGTTGCAATAGGATTTCCAGGGATGAGAAACTCTTTAGATTTATGCACGCCTGGTATCTTGACACATTTTGAGACAGTTTTATAAAGTACTCGTTTCTGTCCGTGGCTTCGCACGCGTTGTATCTATGGACACGTTTAAAGGTTATTTCTGACCTATGGGAACTGATTATGGGATAAAAATCCTGTGTGTTATTCCAGGTTTACTGTGCAAAATTTTAGCCCGATCCGTCTACATCAGGTAGAGGTACCATCAGAGCTAATATCCATCCATACCCCATCCATACAAACTTTTGCATTTATATTAAAAGTTTGCGGGTAATTGTGTGATTTTCCCTTCGACTGACGTTTCACAGTTACACGCTGCTCACTGGAAGACTGGATGGAATACCTACTAGAATTTTAATGTGTGTCCGTGTTAAAAACTTCTGACTAGTTTTGATGACTGCTGGACTTATTTAATTGGTAGGTTTTCTACAGAAATGTAGTTTAATATAAGGTAATATAAGTTTAATAATATATTTTTAAGCATCCAAAGTCAATCATTTATTGCATTCTATCACATTCGCAAACGTTTAAGCTAGCTTCTTTTAGATCACTAAATACTGCTGGAAATATTAAACGAACTTACTACGTGCCAATATAATTATTTCCCGTTATGCTTCGTTCAAAAGTATTTACCCCGGGGTACCTGGTGTTTTACGACAACAATGGGAAATAGTAAAGGCATATTCAGTTCATACTTGGTAAATACTCCGGTAGAGAATCACAGGTACGGTACATGCACTTTTCACAGTCATTAGCTTTCACCGTGTCAGGTTGCAAGTCTGCGTGGAAAAAAAAAAGTTTTTTATTCAACAGGAGGATGCCGTTTTGTCGAAGTACAAATCACTTAGCTAAGTGAATTTTGATTTGAACACAGTTGGAAGTTTGGGTTTTTTTCACCTCTCTCAACCCTACGTATTTTTAACCGACTTCAACAAAGGAGGAGGTTGTATGTTCGGATGTATGTTTGTTTGTCGATTTCTAAGTCAATTATTTTTATAAATCTTTATTCACAAAGAAAATTATACTAGTATTTACAATTGAAACAATTGAGCTAACTGCCGACTGTTGCAAACAGTCTACAGATAGCTGATTTTTTTTTTCAATAGTCAATTATTTAATTCTTAAATTATTTTGTCACTGGAGAAAAAAAAATATCGCGAGTTGGTCCCATAATTTTTTTATTTCCGAGAACAGTGTAGGTACTAGATAATATGAGGTTGGTTTTAAGTCTTTTAAAACAATTAAATTATTTTGTGTGTATTACAAAACCTTTAATTTATTTCTTCCTTTACGTAAGACTAGTGTAATGAGTTCCACAGATTAAGGCCCAATCCAAGTCTTAAACCTAGAAACCTAACTGTCATTGAACTTAAATAGAGCCGTTTTACCACAAAAGCCTTCATTCGGCTCATCTTATGGCTCATTGTGCGCTGACGTCGCGCCGAGAACTGCGGAGACAATTCCACCTTTGCCTTGCAGTGGCTATTTGCACTGAGCCCAAGTCAAGAGCAATTACGTCATTTTATTTAAGGATTTTCTTCTTGCATTCATCTCGGCCTAAAAATCTCCAGCTTAAAGTTATTATAATATTAAATTAAATAAATATTGTATCTAAAGCTAGTGTTTATAAGCTAAGCTTTTATATTTTGCTGCAAATCCTACACTGTCCACTTTTAGATTTTTTTACCAGAGCCCAAAAACATGTACTTACAAGAAAGTTTACTCAGGATAGACTTTGCCGTATAGTAACCGCTTGCAAAATTTAATGTAAATTAACCTAATTTTTCACCGCATTTTAAGAATCATAAGTATAACAATGAACATAGGGGTATAATTTTCAATTGGAATATGGATAGAGGCGGTTATGTATCTGAGTGTTAGATAGTGGCGGTATTGCAATTTAGATCTTAGAGATAAAGCGGGTTTTGCATTACTGCCCAAATTACCATGGCATGAAAAAAATATGGCAGATACAGGTGTTAAAAATACACAAAGGTGCTGTCCTTCGTCTGTTAGGTTCCTTTAATCGGCTCTAGCGACATCAACGGGCGGAGTCGAAGGGTTCGATTCTAACGCCGCAAACACCACGGCCAATTTTCAGGTTTCTAAGTTTACAATCTGTAAAATCTTGCTTTTTAAAACCCTTCGAGACGAAAGAACTCATTCCTACGTAAATCTAGCAAAACGGATCTTTCTCCTCGCTGCTCTTTAAGCCACGTTTCCCGGGACAAAAGACAAGTTTCTCGAATCCCGGAGTCAATTCCCGGGGCATTGTCCAGGGTATGACGTCGCAGGACGCTAAATGCCCGCTTTAACGACAAATACATCGGAAGGGCTTCTTTTCAGTCCCGGTTCAATCACTGAGAGAAATTGAGTTAAGGGTATATAGAGGACTACGGTTTGCATGTGACTTTACATGCGTTGTAGTTATTTGATGAAAATGCTTAGTTGTTATAGGGTCGTCCATTAATGACATGATGATTCCTGGTGATACTTGTTCAGTTTTTCAATCCTGCCCTTTGTGATATTTCGGATTTTTTTTATTTATTTAATAGGAGTTGAAATTCATATTTATCCTACTAATGTTATAGGCGAAACTTTAGCCGGGTTGTGCCGTTGTGAAATGCCATACAACCGAAGACAACGCCAAATCTACTGAATAGATCGAGCTGAAATTTTGCACACAGTACGTTCTAGACTTGTAATAATAACTAGTAGTTCTACGAACAGTAGACCTCGCAAGCACTAACTTTTTTTTCAACATATTAGTAACTTATATTATATTAAGTACTAAAGTTATATAAAACGGGATATTTAGGTACTTAGGTATTGTACCTACCATGTTTTTAGGCGGTGACTCCTTGCAAATCGCTATGCCAGTGTGAAAGCATCTTATCACGGAGCAAAAGTGCCCTCTTATCAGAATAAGCACCAGCATAGGTAGACGCCAGCCTTCCTTTAATGGCGCTAAACTTGTCATAAGTATTATAGGTACCTAATATCTATGTAATTATCGGTGCCTCTTACTTTTTGACGCGTTGTAAGAAAAGTCCTATGGGTAGGTAGGTAGTGTATCTACACTTTACCTACCTAAGTAGATACCCAGGTAGGTATACCCAAAAATCAGAAAAACCCTTATAAATAGGTATGTACCTAAATATTGGTTTACGCTAGTGTGGTGTGCATTGAATTTTTGAACGAAATGTTGCACAAACACATCAACCATTATACCAATTGTACATACAAAGTACCTAAGTTACGTTCCTCAGCAAAGCTCGAAATTCTGTACCTAGTATCAATAGATGACGTTGATCTATCAGCCCAAAGTTTTTGTTATTTTATTATTTAACCGACGACGACATTGTATGCGGCCGCGCTATTTCATATAATTCTCGAAGTGTTACAAAGATGTTCTAATAGGTGGCGCTGTATTGTAAATGCTCTCTTGCATATTACTGCATTTTGCGAAGCTATTCTGCTCGTCATGCCGAAAATCCTCATCAGATCTTAACCAAATTTTTATAAGAACAGTATAAAGTTATTACCTTTCAATTAAAAGTACAATCATCAAAATCAGATCTCTTAAAGCGGAGATATTCCAAATCCGCCTTTTTGCCTTATTGTGGAAGAAGTACGCCTTTAATCAAAAAATCCCGACGACAATAAAATTCTATAAAATCATAGAATCTGTACACAAAGTTTCATACCGATCGGTTGTAAAATACGACCTGTAGAGGAGTACGGACATACTGACAAAAACGCCATTTTGGCCAGACCTGAAACGAAGACTTTCGTTCACTAACGTTCACGACGTCAATAACATAATAGGCTACTTTTTGCTCCGAAAGATCACGTGCGATGCCGCGGGCTCCGACTGAATAATTTGCTCAATATTATATGCTCGAAAAAATTAGAATTTTTGAGTGGCACAACGAGACTGTTGGAGTGGTCTATTTTGTAACAGAGTATCCTTTTTACGATAATGCTAAAATCGGCGCTTGATTCTCTAGAAAGTCCATAAACTTTCGACTAGGTAGTCGGTTACTTGACCTTGTGTGCAATAGATAGCGCGTTCCCGTACTGAGTGAAAAGTTAAGGCTTCAAGTCCCATCGAAGCCGTTTTGGGATATTTATTATATATATTTAGAATTTCTAATTTCTAAGAAATCAAATAATATCGCAAAAATTTTCGACTTCGACGGGACTTGAACCCGCGTCCTCCCCTCAGTACGGGGATGTGATAACCAACTACACCACGAAGTCAAGTGACGTGGGAGTCGAAAATCTTTGCGACTTTCTGCGGACTCAAGCGCCGTTAGCTCCACCTACAGGGGAAAAATTGAAGTTTATCCAGGACGCGGGTTCAAGTCCCGTCGAAGTCGAAAATTTTTGCGATATTATTTGATTTCTTAGAAATTAGAAATTTTCCAGAGTGCGAGGCTTACGCACTATAATAACAAAAACGTTATATTTAGATTTGTTGTACACAAACTGCCCAATGCCCATACATAACCTAAATTTCACTCTGTTGCCAAAGACGCCGCAAGATAGTGAAATTTAGAAAACGCAATTCACATGACTTGTTGATTTGTGATCGTTACTTCACTGCATACAATTATATCTGAGACTCGACGCTAAGCACGTGAGTTTTAGTTTTCGTGTCGTGGTTTATTTAGCAACATTCCATATCGAGTTTGGCTAGTGTACAATTAAAAAATTACCGTTTTACATGTCCAAGTTAACTTTGTACATAGGTACACGTCTAACATGTAAGTTTCGTGCCGTCAATCGATCAAACTTACCTACGTAGGTAACAACAAATTATAGTTACCTTAACTAGACTCAGGTCAAAGTTGAACTAGATAGTTTCAGGTACTTCATAAAACTGTTCACCTGTTAAATAACTAGCAAAAGCGAATTTTGTTCTGTGTCAGTGAACACAGTGTGGTTGCTCTCAGAATAAAATGTTTAATAAACTTTTGGTTTACTAAAATCTTTCCTCGCAGGATATTTACCATGATCTGTGTTGTGAGCTTTCTCAATACTTCGGTACAGTTGTAGGCGCCATGATTATGAAGTTTAAAAAACTTGGTTATATAAAGTTTTTTTGTTATTATAGTGCGTAACCCCACACTAAGGGTAATTTCTAAGAAATCAAATAATATCGCAAAAATTTTGGATTTTTTTTAGGGGAGGACGCGGGTTCAAGTCCCGTCGAAGTCGAAAATTTTTGCGATATTATTTGATTTCTTGGTTATATAAATCCTACTATTATTATGGCGGAAGTTTGAGTCATTGTTAAGTGATTCTGTGCCATTGTCTAAATATTTGGCCTTTGGCCAAATATCTAGACAATGGCTCTGCACCTAACTGGAGTAATAAAGAAGCTAATTTTTTTTTCAAAAGATGCATGCGAATAGAACCTAGTAAATGAATAATTTTGAATACAAGAAATAGTTTCGATCTCTGCCTATTTCAGTTTCATTTTTCGATCCATCTTATTGATAAAATTTAGATTCATATTTACTTTTATGTAGGCTAGGCATCTACCAGGAGTTCAAATGAAACAAAATGTAAAAACAGAATTTTTAATCACCTTTTCTGCATAGAAATTTATGAGTAAGTATAGCACTACCTTACGACGTAGAAACAACGTATTTTATTTTTAATGGAATAAATTTAATTATGGGTTAAATACATTTTCTAAATTCAATCATCAAATCACGATTGAAGAGGTGTCTTCTAGACCTTCGTGTAATATCGTTGACCACATCGGCACATAACGTCAGGTGAGAGTGTAGTCATACGATTGAAGAGGTGTCTTCTAGACCTTCGTGTAACATCGTTGACCACATCGTCACCTATCGTCAGGTGAGAGTCTAGTCATACGAAGATCTATTGATTGTAAAAAAAAAGTACCTTAGTACGTACCGCAAGCATGTGTATGGAAGTACAAGATTTTTTTAATGAGGCTGTGAAAATAAATATTATTGATGTGAGTCTTTTAATATGTCAGAGAAAGCAGTGTATTTTTATAAAAAAAAGTTGCTTTACATTGTTTGTTTTGACTTTTTACAGGTATTTACAAAAGCTTTGGCTTTTAATTCTTAAATTTAGATGATAACTTTTTAATTTTAACTATAGATATATCCAATATTTTAATATGTAACGTACCTACTATAGAGCTTATTTTATTACGATACCTAAATGACAAGAATAACACAAAATCTTACAATGGCACTTTTACAATAATACTTACGCAATATTCACAGGTATTTTACACAAATACACAAGTATTTTACAGGAGAATTATTTGGGATTCTGATTATGAACCCTGTAACAATTATTTATACATTTCAATTAAAACTGCTTATTATTTATATATTATTATAGTAAATTATAAATAAATTATTGTTTCGTTATAGTTCCTACATTTATGTTGTACCTAAGCTCCTATTTAATAAGTAAATTCAATTAATACCAAGTTTGAGCTACAAAAATTAATATCTCACCAATTTATCTTTAATGTAAGTAATAAATAACGTACTAGCAAAAGATCCTACACAGATTGATGAAATTTGAGCCTCTTAAAAATTGAGCTTAACAAACAACCTACATGCATTATCATAAAAAAATCTGAATCTAAGAGGAGAAAAATATTTAAACAAAAAAAAAACTATAATTACTCTTAGCAAAATATATCAGTACAGTATCATTCAATTTTCAAGAAGGATAATATTATCTCTTGCTATTTTGAATCATTTTATATACTTTTAAATACTTATTGTAATTATTTGATAATAATACATTTGATATGAATAAACCATTATTCGGATACATTAATCTACATTATCAAATCACGATGTGCAACATCTTGTCTTTACTAAAGACAGTTTGACAATTAATATTTATACCTACATTTAGATAACATGATAATTATTATATTAAAAAATAACTAAGCTTAAAAATATGAATTGAAAAAACATGCAAATGGACGGTAAAAAATTGCAAGTATAAGGTAAAAATCATATTATTTTGTTAATATAAATAAAAAGTCACATTACATTTTTAACTTATTAAATGACTAAAAAGATTAACAACCATGGAAATAATAGTCACAACCTTGAAAACAATAAAGTCATGCAAGAAGAACCTACTCTATTATTTGGCATAAAGTTACTCTTAACAACTAGGTATTAGAGAAGGACTAAAACTTTTAGGAGACCAAAGGTTTAAACTTATTTACATTTTTTACACAATCATTTTCTTATCTTATTTTGATATGCTATTTTCTACCACTAATAAATTATCATAAATTTTATCACAATAAAAATACTACCTTTGGTTTACTAGCAAGAGTAGGTTTATGATTATTTTAAAAGTACCTACATACTTAAATTCATATTTTTAAATATTTGGTCGCCTAATAGATCTCACTGAGAATAGAAAACGCATTCGTTGTAGAATTTTTTGAATATCCTTTTTTTAGACACTGAATATTCTAGCTCACAATAGATAACAAAATAATGAACAATAAACACGATATAACATAAATCAATCGATCATATCAGTGAGACCTACTACTCTCAAGTACGATACACTGTCACTCTAATTCAGATCACTGAGCTTAATTAATCCAAAACCTAAAATTGTAAAATCATACAGACCCGCATAATGACGTAGACCAGGCGGTCTCCACCAGCTGGTTTTTTTTCAGATTTTGTAGCTAATGAACGGCGAAAATAGTATGAACACAAGTTTGTATTAGGTACTCATTCTATTTTCGACGTTCAGTGGCTTCAATTTGATAACGAATTAAAAACAAAAATTGAACCAATGAGCGGTGACACATAGAATAAATGAGGCACTAGAATACATCAGAATAGCCTATCAGGTATCGATGGGTTGACCGAATGTAATTCGATCTCCGCGAGCTCAATGCTCTGGTACTATCTAGTGTGGGGCTTAGAGATTATTTGAGATTACTATAATCAGTTGCGTCAGACGCCAAAATCCACTTTGGGCTGCCCACATAAGAAAGTATAAATAATAGCGATCCTGTCGAGATCTAGTTTTTGGCAGTAATGAATCGTGAAGTGGGTGCAATGCAACTGCTAGTAAATTCATAATGCCATGGTTCTGGTTCTTGGATTTGTAAAGAGTATTATCGTCATACAGAGTGACTAGCTATACATCGTACACTTCACTGAGTGAAGACGACCAAATAGTCCGCGGGCTAGGTGCCACAATGAAGTATCTTTCTAAACGCCTTCCGGAACTCAGGGTTGAAGATGGTATAAATGACGGGGTTGAGAAAGGAGTTGATATATCCCAGCCAGGTGGTGAGGATGAAGGTGGTCACTCCGGGAGAGAAAGGAAGGTCGAACTTGTCGCAGATTGCGCCGAGGACGGAACAGGTGAAGAAAGGCGCCCAGCAGAATAGGAAGACACCTGGAAAAAGATCTGGTTAGGTTCTGGTCACAATACAACAATTTACCTACTGCTACATAAAATTGGCATGTAGATATAAAATAAAGAATAAAAATACGTTAACTGGCACAACAAGATACAGTAGGGTTAAATTTCATTCAGCCAACAAAATACAAATTAATAACAACCCTGAATCAATATTGATTATTGGAGGAGACGGTGCAGGGCTTCTTCTGCGTATACCTATTATTCATATTCCAAGCTTGCTGATCATTCGAGTTGTTATCACCCTTCTCTAAGCATCTACTGCCCAGCCTTAGCGGCGCGAACCGCAGGGGAAGCTGGTCGCAGCTAGTAGGACTCGCAGAACTACATGTGCGTCGTGCGTGGGCATTGAAAGTGTTAGTCTCGAATGTCTGTAACATACTGTTGGTGATATTACTAAGCGTAGATATGCACTTACCTAAAACAATAGCAAGAGTTTTAGTGGCCTTCCTCTCTTTCTTAGCTGAGGACTTTTCCCTCTTTTTCTTGCTTGCTTTATTAGCTTTGTAGATGGTGAACCTGGCTGTGGCAGCGCTGGCTTTCCTTTCCTTCTTCGAGGTGGAACCATCGCGAAGATCGAAGGTGCTGGCGTCTAGGTCTTCTTCTGATCGAAGTTGAAGGGAAACGTTTCGACTGAAACAATACAGATCACTTGAATTTTAATACCCTACCTACGCATTGCGATGAAAGTTTTGTGTAGATCTTGATCAGAAGTCTTCTTTTATGTTTCTGACTTGTTTTCTTATCGTCTCAATATACATTATTAAAGCTGTGCGTCCAAGGATTGAAATCGGAGTTCACGCATCATAAGGATATCTTGCTTTGTTTAGATTTCTATAGTACAGCGTGCACTGGATCGGTATATCTGCCGGCATATACCGATGCCAGGCATATTGTTAATACCGACGTAGCCGCGTACGTAAGCAGCGTACGCCCCGATAGATTCGGTCACACAGATTTAATCTGCCAGCATAGTCATCACTTGCTGACCCAGATATGGAAAATATAAATCTTATTGCACTAGCTATGCTTTAGTGCCGCACAGCAGAACGATGATAATAATTCATATATGGGCTCCAACTCGTAAAGTTTAGATCAAAGACATCAAATAACAGACGCTTGCTTGAAGCTTGGGGTAAGCCATTATTTTACTGTAAAATGTATCTAAAGATGACGAGTTTATGCTCATATTTTTCAATGTTTATTTTGGTTCTTTGTGTCAGCGTTGCTGAGCGTATATGCATGCCTTTTAATGTTACGATAAATAGTGCACAAGCTGGATTGCCATACAACAATGCAGCTAGCGTCTTGGGGACGCTTCTGACTGGTATTGATATGGATCAGTTGAGCTACCTGTAGACTGATTGCAACAGTCTGCAGTTAGGTCAATCGTTTCAGTTGTAAATACTAGTATAATTTTCTTTGTGAATAAAGGCTATTGCCCTATCTGAAAAAAAAAAACAAGCTGGATATACTTTTTCCCCTTACCTAGAATCACTCAACTTGCTCTTCCCATTCTTCTTCCACTTGTCACAGGCCATGTTCTTCATGACAGTAGCATCCTTCATCCCGGGCGAGCCTGGCGGCGACGTGTGTTCCCTGATGGCGTCTTCCAGGTTGGACGGAGCGTAGCCTGAATCGTTGTTGCCGTTAGGATCTGGCATGATGCGGCGTTTTGGAGTGCTGCAGTTGGGGACAAAGAATATGTTATATAGGGGCTTATTTAGCAGGATTGGTGCTAAAGGGGCATTTCCATTAGTGGTATTTTTGATGTATTACATACTCCTTACACACCACAAATCATTGCAATCATGTTTAATTTTAGGTTATTAGTGTGAATAATTCTACGTAGCTTCTGCTCTTAATAAAGGGATATTGCAGCTTTCCCCCTTGACAAATCCCCATTAAAGGGGAAAGGTACGACTATCAGACAGATTCTAAGCTAACGTTTTTGTTATTATAGTGCGTAAACCTCGCACTCTGGATAATTTCTAATTTCTAAGAAATCAAATAATATCGCAAAATTTTTTTACGAACTAAACGTAACTTTAGTCTTTGAACAGGATTGGATAAACTTCAATGTTTCCCCTGTAGGTGGAGCTAAGGGCGCTTGAGTTCGTAGAAAGTCGCAAAGATTTTCGACTCCCACGACACTTGACTTCGTGGTGTAGTTGGTTATCACATTCCCGTACTGAGGGGAGGACGCGGGTTCAAGTCCCGTCGAAGTCGAAAATTTTTGCGTTATTATTTGATTTCTTAGAAATTAGATTCTAAGCTCTTTGGCTAGGTATTCTTTCTGAGGCAACGTTGGTTATATGCCAACTCAGTCTCAAATGCTGACGACATTGTTCTCAGACATGTATGAGCATAACGTATTTTTTTTTAATCGTTGCAAACGTAACACAGATACAAAGTAAGTTTTATATCATAAAACCTAGGTTTGTCTTTGGTACTCACATACGTCATGGCAATATTTAAATAAATCTATTTTAGTTTGGCTCGGCTTTGTTCAGGCCTACGGCACTGCAACGGCTCTCTTATTCACTTTCTCTTGTTTCGCAAGGTTAGCGCTAGTAAATGACTGTATCTCTAAATAACGAAACTACAATAGGAATGAGCAATGACATGAGGAAATTAACGAGACTTCTTTAAGAAGTATAACAAAGGCAGCTATTGCTTACTTAGCAGTCTCCTCTGCAACAGTAGCCAGCATGAACTCAGTGGACTTGTCGTTGGGGATGACGTGGCAGTCGTCCGCGTCCGCTTCTATCTCTGATCTCTTGTCGAAGCTGCACAGACAAACGGACTCTTCAGTGCAATGTTATGGTTTTATTGGGATTTCAAAACTAAGGTAAACAAGTACCTATCTGGACGACGCGACTCGTGACCTGGAGAGCTGGTGAGCATTAGGCGCAGCGCATCAGCCACTGTATGACAATATACAGTGGGGTAGTGCAGCCAGCAGCGTCTTAGGGACGCTTCCGATTGGTTTTGATTTGGATCAGTTGAGCTCCCTCTATATTGGTTAGCTCAACTGTTTCGATCGTAAATACTAGTTCCGTTATAACTTATTTGCTATAAATATAATATTATTAGATAAAAGTATTTCGAAGTACCTGCCTTAAGTGCCTAACTTTTATCAATTCAGGTCAAATCAGAAAGAAATTACAAAACTCCAAACTAAAATCAAAATAAAAGGTATTTTTTGTTTGTTATTCACAGAAACTCACAAAATACTCTACAAATATTCGACTACATTTTTTGCAAAGCATCGATATTCTTCTGAGAAAGTCCATGAGAAACAAATTGAAACTGACAACTTACATTTTTATCAAGTTTTTCAATTTCTTCAGAAATTGGTCCTTTATCAGTTCAACCATGAAAAGTGATTCGGCGATTCAATAACAGCGTTATATTGATTTTATGAGAAGGGCTCGTCCATGATGATATTGTTTTGAGATATTTACTAGACACTCACACTCAATAATAACTATATTATTTATTAGACAGGAAGTATTTAATATTAAAATATTTCATAATAAGTAGCTTTAATTGATTGTTTTCGGGGTTTATCAATAAAGCAAAGGAAACTAGTGCTAAGATCTGCAATACCTAAGTTTACCTAAGTATTGTGCGATTTTTTAATGTTCTTATTCGCATTCGAAAGTAATCCAAAAGTTTTTCTAACTACTTAAACTTTGTAGTATATGTGTATGCGTGTTTGGCCTTAAGTATTCAAGAACCTACGTCAGGCGTAAGGCATCCCTGGTTTAGGCTTAAGGTGCTAGTTTTACAACCTTGTTCTAGACTTGAGTAATTGTAAATAAGGCTCAATTCACACCGGGATGGCAGCGGCCGGCAGCAAACGCGGCTAAATTCATCAGGTACATATTAGGCACTTGTAGTATGACACTGTATTAGCTCGCCGCGTCACTGCCAGATGCTGCTATTCCGGTGTAATCGAACCTAAGGTAGGTTTCCGGTATTCAGCGTGAGCGAGAGCAAATTGTTCATAAATACATTGGTTTTATGTAAAACGTTTTCAGTCTCGAGCGATTTTACTTGCTCCCGCTTTCGCTCTAGCTTCCGACCACCGAAAGTTCTACCAGTCCCTCACCTGTCATCGTGGTCATCCTCGTTGCTCCCCGACCCAGTATTCGTAGGCCTGTCATCATGCATCGCCGTCTCCTGCAACTTCCTGGTTTGCGCCACATTCTCTATGACCACTGCAGTGGTGGCTCCCGATGCGTCTGGTACGGGAGGCTTCTTGGCCGCTCGCTGCTTCATTGCTCTCATTCTTAACGCCTGCAATGAAAGAAATATATTTTGAAGACACGTATGTTAATTGAATTGTTCTAAAGATTTTTTGTGTCTTAATGAAATACCTATTCAATGATATCATCTAAGCCCGTTGGCACAGTCTGTGCTTGACACGTTCGGCTCGAGTATAGGCCTTCTCTTTTTCTAATTTTGTTTGTAGCCTCTACTGTCCCACTGCAAAACACAAGTCTCTCTATCTTGAAGTTTATTATCTCCCTTGTAATGTTCCAGTTTGGATGGTGCATATCTAACGGCATCATTTGATCTTTAGAATACTGTCATAGAATACTGTCAGAGTCATAGCCTCATCATTTAATTTACACAACAATAATTTGTATATTTTTTATTTGTATGATGTATGACAATAAAGAAATCTGAATCTGAATCTGAATCTGAATCTGTTATACAGAAACCAATCTGGGGTATCCTTGTGGACGACGGCAAAGGATGCTACAACGGCTGCTGACAGACAGATGTAGATGGTATAACTACAGTGAAATATGAAGACACTCACCTTAAATAAACTGGTAATACATAGGAACGTCATCATTATACAAGGAATATAGAAAGACCACGACGAGTAGATGACATAGTTTTGGCTGTTGAACAAGAACTAATCGAACTACTTATCAGAGGTGTCTTTTAGGCCAAGGTCTTAAAAGGCTTCAACAGACAGACAGACGTGTTTGGTGTAACTAAAGAAAGATTTAAATACACTTACCTTAAAAATACTGTAATACAAGAACATCATCATGATACAAGGGATATAGAATGACCCCAGCGACGAATATATAACATAGTTCTGGCTGTTGAACAAGCACTCGTCAAAGTTTCTGTCAGGGGTATCGTTGAGGCCAAGGACTATGGGGGCTCCGATGGCGGCGGAGATGCACCACACCAGGACGATGGTGAACCATACGCGACGGTTGTTTTTGTGTTTTGCATATTTTATTGGTTGAGTAACGGCGATATACCTGTAAAGAGAATATTTAGTTTAATACACAAAATTTTTACTTGGCGTACATTGACAGCATATAACGCATTAATGCTTTGTGTTACTCAATTCATTCTAGAAGATACTTTTCTGCTGGGGTAACGCGCACCAGTGAATGGGTTAAGTAAATTGATCCAGGCTCATTATATTTTGGTTTTGATTATCTATATAAGTGGTCAAGCACATGCAGTCAATCAAATAATCAGCCTGTGTCTAGTTGGCGGGTATTGGACCTTTATCTTTTGCTTCTTGTATCATTACGCATTGTAACTTTGATGACATCAACTCATCTTCCAAGATGACTCAGATGTCTGCAGCATTAGCCTTTAGAAATGAGATTGAGTATTCCTTCATTGGAATGTTAATTGTTCCACCTTATCTAGACGTTATACAAGGTTGGTTTTAGGATGAGCTGGATCCTCCCTCAATTAGTCAAAACTAAGGTAGTCAACGAGCTATGGAAAGAACTATGCTCGGAGTTTCTCTGAAGGATAGGATTCGTGACGAATACATCCGACAGATAACCAAAGTTATCGACATAGCTCAATAATTAACAAGCTGATGTAGCAGTAGGCCGGTCATATTTCGCGAAGACCGACAACCGCTGGGGCGCAGCCAGGTGACGATCCAAAACGACGATCTGCAAAAGGCTGCAGCAGTTGCTGGATACGGCAAGCTGAAGACATAGCGCTATCGCGCTTATTAGGGGAGGCCTATGTCCAGCAGTGGACAAATATTGATGATGATAATGAAGGTTGTCAATAAGGTTTTTCAACACTTACCTATCAACAGAAATTGCAACGAGATTGAATATGCTGGAGGTGGAAGACGTGACGTCCATGGCTATGTACACGTCGCACACGAAGGCAGGTAGGCCCCAGGAACCATTCACCTGTGGACAATGATATAAACTATGTTAAAGAGGATTCAGTAACCAATATATTATGATCATGACCATCATCATTATTGGCCTAGTTGCATCTATGAAATATGATTTAAATGGCATCAGCCAATCTTCGACTTCCGTAATAAACACCAAAAACAAGAATACAATAAATTATTATGGATTCACAAAAAATACAGAATATTTTTTTTAGAACAAGGTATGTACCTACGTAACGAATGAACCATGAGACAACAAAAGTTAAAAACTGTGGAGTTGCCGCATCGCCCGTCTCCTTGGCACAACGTAATTATATTATAAGAATATACATATTTTTTGATGTTGAAGTTATTTAAAATTTATTTTAAAATATATTATAATTAGTATTAGGTAAGCAGTAAAATACCTAGCTAAGAATTAATTAACTAAACAACTCTTCAAAAGTGCTGTGAATTCGATATAGGTATCATAGGGTGTGTGTGTATGTGAGTGGAAAAGAGGACTTCTGAGGACACCGGTCTCTTAGAGTCCGGGCAACAGGAGACCCCTGTGTGCATCGTGAGTGTTTGTGTGCGAGTGTACCTATAAAAGTGTGTGTGCGCGTGAAGAGGTCCTGGGTACACCGGTCACTAAGAGTCCGGGCAAACGGCGACAAAGTGATTAAATGTAAGGTATACAACAATTACAAAAGGCAGGACAGAGGAGCCTGGTAAAGATTAAAAGAGGTATATATATAGGGTGACGTAAAGGGCTGCTGTGATGATTTTCCTTTGCGTGGTCTTCATTTATAAATTTATGTTGTGTTTCTTAGGATCTTTAGGAACGATCCAAAAACTGGCTACTGCCACAAAAAGAGAAAAGAAACCGCGCCTGTTAGTTCAGTTTGATCCAGACACAGATTGATTCATAGTTTTTTAAAGTCCTTTCCCATTGCTGCGTGTGCCCTTGCCCACTGAACCGAACCTCTCCCAAACTGAACTTTTCAAACAAAGAATAAAGAAATCTCCGCTATAAAACTGCGCGAAACCACGAGTCGGTAATTTATTCTTGTATCCGGACACATCTGGGTTATTGGTTACCTCGGGGATATTGGTTCGGTTCCCGCACAGGGGATGAGAATGATATTGCCAATAAACCAGAACTTACCTACTAGATATGCACTAGCATTCTCTGATTGAATTGATTACCTAGCTTCTACGAAACGTTCTAATCAGGGACCGTACGAGTTTGGTAACCCCTTCGAATAGGTAACACTTTCATCGTCAGCGCATTTCGATTGGGCTACCTCTTGTTCGGGTAACCTGTATATAAAACACACGTGAAAGAGTAACCTTTTTGTTGGGTTTTGGTAACGATAGGGTTACCCTTTGGTTACTATTCGATTGGAGAGGTTACTTCTTTGTATGGGTTTTTAGTGTTACGCCGTAGTTATCATTTCAACTCCTGCTGAAGTAAAGAGGAGCGGCACTCGTTCAGAAACTGGAATATTAAGACTTTTACTACTCCAATGTTTATAGCTACATGTGGATAAATTGACTTTTGAAATTGAAATATATAATTTGTCATATTTATTTCTTCGAAACCAAACTACGAAAGATTTCCGAGTAGGTACATAAGTTTCAAAAGGTTAGAACGGGCGTGAGAAGCAAACTTTTCTTATAAATGTTTGGTACTACGTATGTATACTTTGCAAACCTACAACAACTGCTTGGCAAACCTACAACTTATTGGTTGTCATTAAATCGAAGCTATTCAAATCAAATGAGTATATTTGTAAATCTGTCGTACAACAAGCACCGTTTATTAAGACACCTTTAATTAGATTCTAGCGTTACACACGTTTTTAAGCAATAATTTGGATTTTCGGATGCGTATTACACGCTTAAAGTTAAACTTCAAAAGGTTCTACTTCAAGGTACTATTTATTTTTGAATACTTAATTCTTTGCCTTAAATGGAAAATTAAGATGGTTAGAATTCCTCTCATAGCTTTAAATTTTGCTTCAAACATCCATAATTTATTGGCCCACCACCGGAAGCAAACCTACAACCCTCGAATCGGAAGGCAGGTGCCGCTCCACTGAGCCAGCAGGGTAAGTTACCCCCGGTAAACACAAATGTAGGCAATTTCGCCAGGTCATTATTAACGAGGAACCAAGATAGCTGGTATTTCCGAAGAGCAGTTCTTTTCATTTTTAACGCACCACGTTTGGTCGACGTAGCTCATTTATTAAGTTTTTATACGTTGCGATTTCCAATTCAAGGGAGATAATTTTAAAGGGGTCAGCTATACTGAAGTTAGGTTTCTTAGATTGTAGGTAATCACCGGAACTATCCAATTCTAAAAATTTCCCGATAGCTACAGTGATATTCATCAATAGGTAATGCAATGTTAAGTTTTAATTAAATTACTATTATATATAAAAAACTAAAATGTTTCGGTAAAAAGGCGGAAGCAAGCAGTTTTCTATAAAAACAACGAATTTAATAATAAAAAACCAAAACTAATGTAATTTCGGAACTTGACACCGGTCTCCTAAACGATGAACGCTGCTGTACTAGCAAGGAAGGGTACCAATCCTTGAGTACCAATAAGTGACTTTTCACACGTCCCGGTCGCCGGGTAGTCGGTGCCGGCTATCCGGCGGCGAAATGTATGCATATTATGCCGGTATATGTGAAAGCTATCCTGCATGGCCATACACTTCGCCGCCGATACACGGCTCTGGCGACCCGGCAACCGGGACGTATAAAAAGACGCTTAGACATCATCATATCCGAAGAAGGAATAAATAAGGTACCTCATGAGTAAAGCTGTGAGGTTAGAAACTTATACCAAATAAATACATCATCTCAATTTAAGTTAGATGATACAACGACTATGATTAACGAGCAAAATGGACCAATTTTAAATCCAAATTTGGGTCCTATGTTATCCAACCACTATGGTCAACAAAGAAACTGCCCAAATGAACCCCACCTGTCGTGCCGTACAGCCTAAGCCAGTAAATCTTCCCCAGAGGGAGCGAACTAATAAAACTGGGGAAGGCACAAAGAGGACAATAGGCCATGTATCGTCGGACGCGGCTCGATACCGGAAACACACGTCTGGTACACCGGCCGTTGAAGTATAGCTTTTAGGAAGTTTGGAGGGAGCTTTGGAAGTGAAAACTTCTTTGTGCACTTTTTTTGAAATTCTAACTTAGTGAATCCTCCGATACTTACTTGGTTCCTGTTGGCAACTTTAATTTTTTTTTATCTTTAGAAGAATGCCGCAGTTCTTCGACGTCGATGGGTGCAGTTGCCTTGCCGTCGGTCGGTCTGCAACGTGCCGTCCGTGTATATGAGGCCTAACGCAGGACCCTAGCGAGACACACGAACTTGGAGATCCATAACAAAACCCAGCACATGATTAAAATCAAGCTGCACCTATGCATATACTGATTATGATGGTGGAGGAATAGATAAGGTAACCAATAAACACATTAACGATGTCATACCAGCTGAGCTGTCACATCATAAACTATATCGTAAAGAGCCGATACCGTTTGATTACAGTCTATTCTATAGTGTATCATAGCGAAGGTTCACCCCAAGACAATAGGGTGAGTGTAAGTCATGAGGAAGATATTGACGTTATCATGGTCCTATTGTCGCCGAGGCTGAAATGACGTAGGGAATATCTGAGTCAAAAACAAGACTGGCATATTTTTTCAAGAAGTCGAAAACTCGTTACGAGTTTAAAAAGAGAAAAACGAATGAGAGACTAATGAAAATATTATGCAATTTGCCAAAATCAAAACAGTTTACGATCGGTGGCGGCGATGCATGTGCGGCGAGTTAGTACAAAATATATAAAAAGCGTGTTAACAGGATGTCATTCGTCGTCGTCGGGGATCCGTTTGCGCGTAACCTAAGTACTTTTTAGAGATAACGCCTCATTGACAATTTACCTATAAACAACTCATTTGTGCAGTTAAGTGATTTATTATTTCTATGTACTAGTACTAGAATTCTAGAGATTTTACCAAAAAAAAGGAAACTATTTAAGACACGGCCACTCGCTACAGCAGTGTCCGCGACTCGCCACTTGACGCCGCTGCATGCCACGCAAGATGCCAACTCTCGCCACTGTCTCGCCTCCCGCCCGCTCCCCTCACTTACTTAACCCTTAGGTGTCCTACGCATCGCACGCATGCATAAAATGTGGTCGCTACCGAACACCAGTGGCTGTCACACGCTTCCGCGACTGCTGCAAATGTGCCGGTAGCGCGCGACAGCCACCGGTGGCTCTGGCCGGTGGTCCGTTTGCGCCAAGCCTTTGAAAATGACCTCTTTAGCGGCAGTAATTCTGTCGGCACGAAACCTAAATTAAATTAGCGTAAAAAACCCAGGTACCTTGGTACTTGTACATTACTTTTTTTCAATCATGTTCATAATCAATCATTATATTTGCGAGAATACACGTAATTATTATACAAAATGTCAGATCCTAAAACTATTTTCAGTACCTAATTGTAGGTGTACTTATGTGTTAGTAATTTATGTTACAATTCAAATTACCAAATATTCGTTCACAATATAAAAACATTTATCAAGTATTCATCCACTTAACTTTTGATTCTAAACATACCAGTTCAAATTTGCCCACTTCTGTTAAAGTGAAGCGGTTTGGGGATTCAAAAAACAACATAACTTAAACCCTTTGGTAACATAACCCGACCAAAATCTCCCAGTAACCACATCAAACATCGTAACAGTATCTAAATGTATTCCGCGTACATTTATCCCGGAGCTGGAGGTGTGAGGAAAATGATATGTAAATACGGGTCCGACAGACTCAGTCAATCATTTTGTATTTTATACAGAGTGTTCGATATTCGAGGATCAAATGAAGTGGGTGCTCGGGAGTTCAGATCTACGTTGTATGGGGAAATCGCATGAAAATGGGGCGTGTTCTGGGTTTTTTTTTCAAAAACATTAATTAATCTCGTTGAAAACCGTTTTTGGAAAAATATCTAGTCAACTGACGAGGACAGACTCTTTTTAGAAACACAATATATATTAATATTATTATTATAAGCTTATAGGGTCCCACTGTAGTGCAGACCTCCCTTTAATCCTAACACTATTATCTATTAATAGCTAGATTTGGCCACTCTTTTTGGTACGAGTCCAGCTGGTCCTTCCATCTACGCCTAGGCCTTCCACGCGGCCTGCGCCCATTTCGAGTCCATTCAAAACACAATAAAGTTAATAAATATTTTAATAATTCAAAAACAATAAAAGTGGCATACTACCACGGTTGGCTTGGTACAGATCACTTTTGAGTGATAAGGCCGCCAATTATCACAAATTTTGCTAAATTTTAATTTGTTTTGATATGTGTGGAAAAATTAATTGTCCATCTATCATTGCTTATTTAATATTTGAACCCCCCCGCACCCCAGCTCGCGTAATCCTCCAAGATTGAACACTCTATATAAGATCGCGATAAAAACCACAAGTTTGTAGCCTTCGAAATATGCGTTGAAACCTTTTCATAGTAATGATATTACAGAACTTTCATCCTTATCTCTTGAATGGGAATTGCGAATGGAACTTATAGGAATTGTACCGATATTTATGTTCTTTTTATTTACATGAACGTTATTGTAAGTAGTTCTGACCAATCGAACTCGGTCCATTTTTACTTTCGACACTTTCTCATTCGACCAACTGTTCGACCAATCCGAAGAAATAAAACACTACGCGATTAGAAAAGGTTCCCCCTAGTACCAATCAAAAACCTTCTTTTGTACATTTTTACTAGCCATTACTGTGCCACAGAGTGGCAAAGGCATCACTGCTTTTTTTCTTCTCTTACAACAAGACTTGACTTCACCAGAACACATCCGTTCAGTGCTGAACATGTCTCCCCCAAACAAGGAGGTTTTGCCATCATCACAACACTTGACAGACGGATTGGTGATCGCAGTGGGAAGTTAAAACTACACAGAAGAAAACAGCTGCCATTCTTCTGGTAAGTTTCCTTAGTCAGCTCTTACGGCATCCACGAGCTGAGTAGGTGGATAAGATAAGATAAGATAATTTATATCATTCCCCCTCTAAAAAGCTAATATTATACACTGAAAACATCGATCAAAAATTTCCGGCCGGCCCCCTTAGGCCGCATACTTGATCGATGACTGAAAACAGTGAATAAAAAGCATCTTGTAATCACTATTTTGGTATTTGAGTTTAGAACACACTAATACATGTGAACTCCATCTCAATGATATACAACCTCCTTGCGCAAAACATCCTCGATACAAACTTATTATAAAAAAAACGACACAAATATGCAAAGAATACTCGATAAACAAACTCTTTGCGCCAATAACTCTTCGAGATTTGATTGGTTCTTTTTCTCGTAGTCTTAATTAAAAGAATTCCCAGTATGCAACTCTCTAAAACGGATTTATATCGAGGGCCATGAATCACTCGCGTCGCTCAGGATTGTAACACGTGAATCATCACGAATCACTACGGTCGTGATTCAGTCGTTAGAATCCTTCACTTGCTTGTAATTAGTCTATGGCACTCGTTTCAAATAAGTACGTCCTTTATTCACTAAATTGCTTAATTACTATATATACTATTTTATTGGTTCACAACACAAGAAAATACAATGATAAAAATAATTAAAGAGAAAAACAGTACCGTGTGAGACCAAAAGTAAACCACTGCTGCAGGAGCTCGGGGAGCAGCTGCAGCGCTGGTCTTACGTGGCAGGGAGGAGGGGACGATTCTTAAGCCACGGAAAAACAACGACCTGTCTGTGTTGTCCACTGAAAAACCAGATCGCTCATTCGAATCCATGCCCGTTCCAAGCCATCTAGTACCGCAATATCACTTATAATTCGTATTCAGTTACTACGGGCCACCGTATATTCCAAACTATGACGACGAACCGACCCAAAGTGAACCTTATCACCACTTGCGACGGCTGAAAATAATATCTGAAAATATTCCCTACGCGACCGCCAATCGTGCCTGCATTAGTGACGTTCTTTATCGATAGTTTTGTATCGACATCAATCTTGTGTTTCGACAATGTAGCTCGGCGTAGGTGATAAATGTTCGATAATATTGTACCTAGTGTTTCAGATATATGGGAATTCGGGAAACGATATTTTTAGTATTGGGAATTTGTAGGAAAATGTATTTTATTGTGACTTTAGAGTGGTTGTTTATTAGTTAAAATAAATGTGTCCGACTGTTGACTTATTTGTTTTCTGCGTAATGTTATGGGCACTATCACATCAAGTTATGTACCTCACAAGTGCGACTTCAAATGATTTTTACGAAAGTGACACATTAACGAATTTGTAGGTTTGTAGCCAAGTAACTTCCTTTTTCCATTTTGATGTCACACTAACCTTTGTACCTAAAGGTTAATAAAATAGAAAAATAGGTAAGTGAAGATATGTCATAAATTTCCTTATTGTTTGGCTATGGCGCTCATTAGGGGAGGTAGTGGCGGTAATAATCGACCCCTACCAACTCAGAGTGTAGATGTCGTAAATACCGACCTAGGGAACCTACCAGAGGAAGGCTAGATAGATAGATAGATAAAAAATACTTTTATTGCACCCTTAAGCTAAGAAACAATTTACAAATGAAATAATTATAACCTAAGTGAACAATAATTGGCGGTCTTATCGCTCCAGAGCGATCTTTGCCAGACAACCTGGAATGGAAAGGATCGTCGGATATACATAGGGTAAGATCTGTTTACATCTATTATTAGAATTTTATTATTAGAATTGTATAGAATTGTGATGCCAAGCACCGAGAAGAATGAACAAGTGTAAAAAAGTTACAATTTCGAAAATGTCCAATGACTCGGAAACCGTGAGACTTTTACTGCGTACAATTAATTTTTACAATCAGAACAGATCTAATCTTTACGCTATACCCTGTATACTTAAAACATACATACTTACAAAATATATTATGGAAACAAGGGCGTATTCAGTGGCAGCAGGACGAATAGTGTTCCTTTACCATATACTTGAAAATTGATAGTGACTTTGCACATCGTACCGGACAGGGTAGTAGCTTCCCTCTGTATATTTATACTGGATTTCCCTATATTATGTGATTTGATGAAAACAATGCAGTTGCTCTGTAAAACAAAGTTTTTATTGTAAGTGATGTTTTGCACTTTGATAATAAACAGATCTATAAACACTAACTTATTTATAACACTCGTGCACTCCTACCTGTAAAACAAAGAAATTTGTGACGACTCCAACCTCAAAGGTAGATTATTCTACCTATACATTTTTAACATGTCTTGTAATTATGACAAAAAGATATGTTCAGCAGTGGACGTATGTATGTATGCACGCTTAGCCACAACTTTTAAAAAACTCGATTAATTTGCCAAAAAAGATTTATCGATAACGACACTCCCCTCACTAATCCTTGAGAGTCTTTTTAATACAGCCTTTGAATTTGGAATAACACCATCACAATGTGGGGCGTGTTCGGAATAATACGCTCGCTTGCAAAATATTTCAGTAAACTTCGGAAGAAAAACCGAGTTATGAACTCCTTGGAATGTGACTAGGTAAGTGGGTTGAGTTTTGTTTACGTTACTTAAAACTATCTTTTTGTGGAACTTCTGAGATGGAATGAGAATGGAATTATGATTATTTATAGGGTATTTATCGCGTAGGTAATTATTTTATTATTATTTGCCCTATAAATAATCATTAATTAAGTTCACAAATCGCTAAAGTTTAAAAAAGAATGAGAATGGACAAAGTACTAAATGATTTTCCTGAATAAATCATGGTTACCTGGCCCAAAGCAATTGGAGTTTATGTTATGGGTACTGTACCTATGTAGGTACCTAAAGCCTGGTAGGTACTGATCGGCGTTACGGGGCTGATTGCACAGCCAGCGTTAGTGAAGTCAGTAAGGAGAAAGAAGGCGTGAGCAACGAGCAACGAAATGGAATTAACCCGTTCATGGCCCAAGACGCAGACGAGCCTCTCGACCCTCGCGTGGCGGCTGGGCTGTGAATGCGTTAATCGTTTCATGCTCACTGCGAATGGTACGTTACGCTCCGTGACACCACCGCCAGTACCCACCCGTAGTGTATGTCCAGGTAATATAATATAAATCATGGACTATATACGTCATCTCAGTGAGCTGTCACTGTCACTCGTCAGCGGAGAGCGGGAATCCGTGTGGACAGTGAAACGGATGCCGACTGGAGGTTCACCTCCAGTGCAGCTCTGGAATACCTTGGCTGTGACTAGCTGATGTAACCCTTATCGTGTATACTATCGGTTATTGGAACCACTACACCACCTTAACAGAATTCTCTTTCTTCAGGTGCCATGGGGCGTAATGTATGTACAGTGGCGTTCATTGTTGGCTGACCTCCCGCTACTTTTGAAGTCAATCTCTATGAATACAGAACTAATTTTAAACTATAACTTATTGGGAAAAATGAAGATAGGAAGCCGTTTTATATAAAAACAATAAATGTAATAATATAAAACCAAAACCGATGTAATTGCAAGACTTGGAACCTGCCAGAGGTATCAGCTAATGATAAACGTGACTGTACATCTCACTCCATGACACCGGTCAGTACCCACCTTAACAGATTTGACAGATAGGTAAACGCAAACAGCGTTAGAGATAAACCATTCTAAAAATGCACACCAAAATGCACGCCCCCTCCACTAAACGTCATACAATCGCCGTGTTATTCAGATTTCTGTGATCTCTACCTACTTAAACTACCTTTTGTTCAAAATTTAATTATTCCTTTTTTTTTGCTATTGAAGAGAACAGACGTGAGAACAGCAATAACAATCAAGACAGCAATTCATACGCAATCACGGGCGGGCGACAGCATTTCTCCGTTTATTGTCAGTTAGCTGTCAGCGACGTCAGCGTGTGAGCTGTCTCATCCAGCAATTTCATTTGTTGGATCCTTATGATCATAGAGTAGAAACTCGCTGCTGTCACAGGAGGGATAGTGGCATGCAACAATTTCCTTGATTTTGTAGCCTAAAACGAACCTATGTGTGAGTTGACAAGCATACAACTTCAGCGCTGTCAGCACATGAGTAAAGGCTTGGCCAAACCAACGCGTTCAGCTCGCGTCCGCGGTGGCGTGCGCGGTGGCGATACTGCGCGTGCAAAAGTTGTATAGGGGAAGCAGGGTAACAGTGGATCACAAATGTTTGTAGGCCTCATATCTCTGGTTGTATCTTACCTAGCCGGTTGTTTATTGTTTTATCCAGCAGCTACATTATCTGGCTAATAATTTTCCTAAGTGATTTTAACTCTAACTATTTTATTTAAGGATTTATAGGCTTTTTTAAAAAAAATGGGAAATGATTCACTGTTCCACAGGCCCGGGGTAACTTGGATCATAGGCCGGGGTAGGGTGAATATATGGGGTAGGTGAAAACATGACAAATTAAATGTATTTTTTTATTATGAAATAGGTTTGAGTTGCCTTATTATAATCTACTAAGTACATAACAAACATGATATGCACTTTTCTATGAGTACTATTATTCTTAAATCACAAATTTAGGCATTGATCACCCTACCCCATCGGCCGTTAATTTATATTTATAGAAAAATATGGAATTCTAGCACATATTTATCAGAACGGATATGGTACATACAATATACGATAGTTGCCTATTTATCAGTATTCAGATTCCTATTTATCAGTATTTAATTCTAAATAACAAGCAAATACAGTCTAAAAACATATTTCAAAAACTCGTAAATATTTACTGAGGTACTCAATTTTGGCTCAGATCGCAATGACGTGACCACCTCCTGTTACAGCGGCGAGCGGACTGGATTGACCGAACCGTATATCGCGCGGCACTCTTCTGTCAATTTCGCATGTGTGTGTGTTAAACACAGACAGAGTTGTTTACGATTAACCTCTGCTCCTCGTTAACCACCGTTACCCTGCTTCCCCTACACCGTCGCGTTTGTTCTTGCGTTCATCAGGCTGGAGTCACGTCATTGACTACTACTAAAACTAAACAACATAGTTCTTCTCAACAAATAAATAGCTGCGTGCAGCGTCCTAACGTAACAAGCCCGATCTGCACCGGATGCCGCGATCAATCAGAGGACGCATCGATGTGAACACGTCGCTACAAGTTCGTACACAACAACTGACCGCCACCGCGCACGCCACCGCGGACGCGAGCTAAACGCGTTGGTTTGGCCAAGCCTTTAAACGTATTCGAATAGAAATTGAGACTAATTTGTCGCAATTTTTTGGCAACACCTCGTTTGTGAGTTACTTATTATATTATCTAAGTCATTACAACTATTTTCGATATAACTACGGTCGATTCACCTATAATTTGATGATTTTAGTTATTATAATACGTAACCCCTTTGTGTCCACTATCATTCTAAGCCTTCTTCTTCTATGCTTACAATAGCCGTGGCGATTAGACGTAAGAATGGAACCCTACCACTCAGCTCGTGGATGTCGTAAGAGGTGACTAAGGGAACCTACCAGAAGAAGGGCAGCAGCTTCAGCTTCTTCTTCTTCTTCATATTTTTAACACCTCTACTGCGATTCCCAATCTGCCTGCCCAGCGGAACCAGCAAATATTGCTACACGTGTTATTTATACCTAGGTATATTACTGGGTACAGTTATTTGTGTATTCTGAACATATTATCCTCGCTAATGTGTCTCGGAGAGACCGGTCGACTTAATGTGTGTGGCCCTAGCATGGAGCATGCAACCTAACATTTTAAAAATTATAATGATTTTATTATATAGATTTTATTAGTCTTAAATCTGAACAAATATTATTTCAAATATTTCGCATAGTCTTTGTGATACGTACCTACCAGTTTTCTTTACGCGTGTACATAAAGCTAGTGTAATACCCACTCTTTTTAGTTTCTTTTATTATGTTGTATTTTCTTCAACATGTTTGTCTTTGTTTGTACCTATCTCTATACTCCGTGATGTCACGAAACGGTTCAGTCAGAAGACCAGCGTTGGTTGTACGCAAATACAACCAACTCATGCTGAGACAGGACTGTTTTGTAACTCCAACAAACTGTATATCAAGTTCTTTTGTTTTAAATTGTGTGTCTGTGTTTGAGTTACAAATAAACGTTTCTATTTTTATTTTCTATGATGCTGGACAATTCACACAGCATCATCTAGCCCCAAGCCAAGCACAGCTTGTGTTATGGGGATGATAACTGATACACCTACTTAATACAATAACTACACTCCTCACCTCACCAAACCTCATCAGCCTAATATTGGTCCACTGCTGGAAGCAGGCCTCCCACTGATAAGCACTTTATTGACTTTTATCTCATGGGGGTAATGCCCATAATCCCCTCGCTGGGCGTGCGGGTTAGGGGTCGCAGTTCGGTGGTAGAATTGTTCTACAGGGTGCGCTGCTGCCCGCTCCCGGTGGATATCCATTAATCGTCTCTTACGACACCAGCGGGAAGAATGGTGTCAATTCTAAAACGGCACCACACAGCTACATACATAAATACCTACTACATTACACAGATAAATATTTTATACTAATAAAACATCCATAACACCTGTCACAAATTTCTGCAGATCGTTCAAACATTTGCAGCTGGAAATTGAGCCCGCAACTTCCTGCATCGCAGGCGAACCTTCTTCCACTGCGCCACAGAGGTCGTCAATTTGTGTAAATGATTTTGAATGAATGTTTTTTATTATGTACCTACCTTTTTTACCTGAGGGCCACGACTTGCAAGCAATGAGGATCTGTAACGTTTTTAGTTGAGAATGCAGATATAAAGAGCTAAGAAATCCATAACATACAGTGCAAAAATTTTTGTTATACGATAAAAATTGAGGAAGTTATGACCAAATTACTAGCGAAGTTCACTGAGTGACCACCGCGGATGTGTGTGACGTCACTTGCTCGGTCGCCGCCCGTTAACCGTAGGCAGATTGTGTTTTTAGTGCTTTTCTCCGAAACTGTAAGTTTAGGAAAAAAATTACAGAACCAAATAGACTCAGTTTTGAGAGATCCATGGAATGAATTTTTATTTTTTATTTTTTTCATACGATGGGTGCGGTTCGCGCGACACAAGACTCGCTTTAAAATCGCGGCAGTGGGGTAGGGGCTATATTGTCTGAAACGCCACGGAGGATATGATATAATACGTTACCGACAGTCCTACATGTACAAGAAACTCGTGCTAGCCCTTCAGATTTATTGGACTCATTTGTACCTTCTGTACCTCGCCTAAACAAACAGATTGTCTTGGTTTTTTCAACTAACACTTGCGTTAGAATTGGAGCCTGCACGATCACAAAAACACTATTAATGTCGACGATCGTTACTATGAGATGGTTCGAATATAGCCAACTATTTTTTCTGAATAAAATCAAATTTAATGAAATATCGTTTAGATTTACATAAAAATCTTTTTAAAAACAAGCTTTTTATTAGCTGTTAACATAGATTACATTACACTTTATCGCACACCAAGAAAATACAAAAATACAGAATAGAGAAATAACAGAGTTGCATAATGCCTTATCGTTAAAAGCGATAAAGCATTATGCACCTCTTCCAGACAACCTTGGGATGAACTATTCTTTTCTTGTTCCTGCTTCCTAGCAAATACCCTCCAACCTTGTGAGACACTCCTGGCTGCAGCACCAGGCTGTTTCTATAATTTTAGTGCAGGTCATCGGAACTGCTGATCAATTCAGATATACATCAAGCCACGGAGAGGGTGTACTAAGCCGGAAGGGGGTGATTCTGGACATCGAGGGGGTCAATGTTTGTTCTAGGATTATTTAAATTTCGAACATTTACAACAAATTTTTTTCAATTGGAGACGTGTTTTCTTCTTATTCGTGTTTTTTTTTATATATGTACTTATGTATTATTTTTTTGAAATTTCAAAGGACTTACCTATTTAATTTTTTTGTAGTAAGTAATCATTTTTCGCTGAAAGAAGGAAAGAACAATTAAAACAATTTGTGTTTTTTTTTTAGTTATTGCAAGAGTGCGTGTAAAAGAACACGAATAGGAGGAAAGTTATACCTACCTATTTTATTTTTTGCAAAAAACATAAAAAACATTCGTAGTTCTCACGAATACAGGGTGCCACGGAAAGGGTGTACTAAACCGAAAGGGGGTACTCCTGGTATGTTTTTTTGGTTCTGGTTATAATTTTTTGCAAAAGATAAGGTGTATTTTTCTTCCTCACGAATGCAGCTGAGTGCACCAGCAGAGTGTGATACATCGTTATTTAGCTATTTTTACCGACTTCGAAAAAAAGAGGAGGTTCTACGTTCGGCAGTATGTATTATTTTTCTTTAAATATAAGTATATTTGTTGTATTGTCCAACAATTATGACCGATTTTGAAAATTCTTTCGCTATTGTATAGAGAATCATCCCGAGGTGGTCCCATAAATAAAATTATAGTTTTATTCCCGAGGGATTCGTATTTGTGCCGCAAAACTTAAATACAGTTTAAATTAAGGGATTCAAAGTCGATTTTTATTTTTTTCAGAACAATCAAATTATTGAGCGTTACGAAAGTTCATGTAACGCCCACATCTACTAAAATTTAATAAAAATAAATGTTTATTCCAATTACTTAACAACTATACATACAGGTTCTGGAGGGATGAACTACCGCATCTCGACGCACGCTATCCCCACAAAAATCAAAAAGCGTACCTATGCAATCCCGACGCACGGAATCCCGACAAACGTTAATGGTTCTCTAAGAATAAAAGTCACCCTATAAGCAAAATCTTTTAACAATATTTAAGTAATCCGTTCAGAGTCATATTGTAGGTACTAAATTTGCCCGCACTTCATGCTACTCTGGTTACGTTGGGCTAGATAATGCTGGCTAGATTCTCCAGCATTATTCATTATCATTCTAGTTGGTCTAAGATATTCAAAGGCTTATTAAAGGTGCTTATCGAGAGATTAACTAATACATTTTAGTCCCAGTGGCCTGGATTAGAAGCCACGCACTCGTCAACAGCACTGCACCGTCAACTCAATTAATAGCTCGCTCAGAGTCGGCTGTGATTGGAGAATGGGCATTGGCAACCGTCGAGTAGGTACAGTCGGCGGTGTAGGTTCCTGCTGAAGCGACATGTCTTGGATCATAGTAGAGATAAACCATGCTCAAAATGCACGCCGATTTTGTTACGTTTAGTGGAGGGGGATATTCACAATCTCCCACGAAAAGTATTCCCAATGTCTATATATTTATAACGTCTCACTTAAGATGTGGTTTATTCCCAGAGAATGCTAGTATATGTTTCCAACGCTGAACACAACCAGACAGATGATGTCCTCCTAGCTGAATCTAGGCCACGACGGCCAGTCTCATCGGAGACTGGCCATGTGCGCAGGATAGATTACAGTGGCCAAGTGTTTGCGAAACACAGATGCACTCTGTCAATCCTCACACTCATAATCCGATACGATGGCAGACCTACACGACCGGGGAGTATTCAAGCGCGGCTTAGCGATAGCTGGGACCTCCATAAGGAATTACTTTTTTAACAATAATTACTATTTACTCTGAATATTTACGGCTTTATAAGAAATCTCACTCTGGCTTGAATACCTTGAAGGAATTGAAGAAGATAGGTCTGCTAACACGCATCAGGGAAGGCCAGTCGGCGGCACCAGCATTGACAAAGTGATCTTCATGAATTCGACGCTACTACGACGCTGTGCATTAACGTCGCCGAGCAACAGAAGTTCTACGAACTGAGGCTCAGCGAGCAATTTTTTTGAGTTGTGTCTTGTGAGTAGCGTAAAATGTGATATATCTACTTTGGACAAATATGACAACTCATCATGTGGTACAAACAGGACTCTTGTATGAGCTACTCGAGGATTACGCTCGGTTGGTCTCAGCCTACTAAGTTAAAGTACGGCATTTCCTAAACTCATGACCTACCATGGCAGTCACAGGATTCGATGCTGACTGTACTCACCAATTCAATTGAGTATACTTGCCTACCGTTAATTAGTGTTCATGTTCACATAACAGCTAATATAACATTGAGGCGAGCAGCGTAAATAAAATAACATGCTTCCATTATACATTTAATTTAATCAATGATTCATTATAAGATTATTTTACCATACATACATGCTAATGATTACCTAAGTTAAAAATAAATATTTAATATAAGATACTTACTAAACAAAATATTCATTTAATTATTGGCTCTTATTAAGTACTTATTCTAAACAACTTAAACCTAGGCCTTTCGCAATACCTTTGCAGAAGACAGATCTAATTGTTGCCAGGTGCATAGGAACTCAATCTTAAAAGCTACGGTTCACAACATCATCAGTTATATCAGTGAACAGCTCAGCGGACTTCGAAGGCCTCAAGGCCGCCACCCCACTCCTCAGTGGCGGCCTTCCCCTCAAGCGGCCGGAGTACTTGTGCCGCTTGTGTTTGAGAGGGGAGGCTTCCATGTCGGAAAGGTCATCGATCTTCCGCTTCGAGGCTGATGAGGAGGTGGAGTCCAGGGAACGGTGTGGAGTGGTTGATGCTGGAGTGATAGATAAACAAAATTAGGGTCGGTATTTTCGGACTGTAGATCAATATACCCAAGTAACCTGTGTGTTAAGCTAGGTTCACATTGCTGTGTCGGGGTGTGTCGTGGCGCGCTAGAGCGCAATCGGTTACGTTCATTACCTATGACTAGATTAACATACGACACACCCCGACCACGGTAATATTATCCAACAGTATTTGGACTCGGCCGTATCTTTGAAATAAATGCCTACAGCCGCGCGGTAGGTAAACATGCGATAGGGCTGCCCGCCTCCACCATTTTAATTACATTTGCCTACTTTGTGTTTCCATTTAGTTTTGTGATTGTAAATATAGGAAGGTACTTTTTTTATATAAACAAATAAAATACCTTGTGAATTGAATGGGAAGTGTTCAATAAAAATGCGTGTTGTTTTTTGATTGGTAGATTTAATTAAAAAACCTGTTTATGTTTGAATAACAAATCGGTCTTATAAATTTGCGACCGAAAAATATTTGCGCCTCGACTGAGACGTACCTACAAAATGCTTTATTATTAAATTTTAGGAGATTTTTTTGAGAAATATCTTTTACTTGGTTATAGATACCTGCAGCTACTTTATTAAATATGTACCTGAACTTATTTTTAGAGAAAAAATCGCGCGGTTATTGTTAAAAAAACATCACACCATCCGTTCGTCACTGCGGCACAGCCGCGACTGTCTGCATGCTGAGCGCATGCCGAGATCGAGGCGCGTAGGTATAGCTCGCGTTTCGCCCGTTTGTATGAAGTCGGATTACTTATAGGATAATATTACCTTGCCCCGACACAGCAAAGTGAACCTAGCTTGAGCCTAGATCACTTTATGTACAACTAAATCTCGATTGGACTAGATAACTTTAAGTCTAAATCTCGAAAGAACATGTAAAGCAATATTGTGACTAAATAGCGTTATGACTGCTTAATGTATTGTGTTTAAAAGTAAGTACCTAGTTACTAACTGTAAAAAAATTGCTTCACGTCGTAAAAAAATTGGGATTTATCGATAAATTTGCACGAAAGACATTTGCGCAAGCGCTTGCGAGCAAGAATCACAAAAATCCTTGTAGGTATCTTTGGAACTAGTCGTAACAGAGAATTACAAGTTTCTCCTTTGTGTAGGTGATTTTGATTTATTTCCTGTGTTATTTAATTTTGACCCCACCCCTTTTACTCCATATAATATATCCCCGCAGCGCGTGCTGCAAGCTACGCCCGACCGGCGTAGCATACAAAAGACTTCAACGAGCACCAACTTCTATAAAAATTAGTTGTAAAAAAAATCATTTGAGACTTCACGATGCATAACTGTCATGTGTCAGATGACAATGAGAACTGTTAGCAGTTTTTACTATAAAGAGAAAACTGCTTACAGTCCTTCGCGTGTCTCTCGCGGAAATATGTATTTCCTGTATGATACCTACCACTGAAATATCACGAGGCCAGAAGAATCAATGTTTTTTTTTCAATTAAAAAAGTAGGTACCTAAATAGAAAAATGCCCGCAATTATGTTACGGCCACACTATCGCGATAACGCGAAGATTTGTGCTGTCGCGACAAGTCTGGCCAAGAAGTTCATACTGTCGCGAAGCATCATCGCGACAACAAATGCCCTTCGCGATGCTGTCGGTAAACCGCCGGGCATCAAAGGGTTTTGTCGCGACAAAAGTTCGTGGGGTTGGCTACACTTCGCGCGCGTTTTGTTGACAGCGAGACGCCGAGAGGTGTGCACGTATTGTGGCTGATTTGTGATGTTATTAATAACCTACGGAGTGACCTATGGAGTGGACAAATAATAGAATTTTCTAATTTATCAAAAATTACGAAGCTGACCCTGTTTTGTGGAATCCTAAAGAACCTAATCACAAAAAAAAACATGAATTATGACGCCATGAGCGCAACCGCCGCCATTTTGTCCGCAAAGTGAATTATCACGACGTCGCGAAGTTTTTTTCCAATGTCGCCAAACACTTCGTCGTAGAACGAACAGGAAGTTTTGTCGCGACAACGCGAAGACGAATCTTCACCATGTAATGTGGCCGTAGCATTAGAGATAAATAGGTATCATCAGTCATCCTATTGTATCCACTGTATCCACAGCACGATAAGAGATATTTTTCCCAGCAGTGAGTGGTCAACATAATGTATCTTTCCGTGCTTGAATGTTCTGCAATCGAAGTTACAGATGGTTAATTATTATTATAAATATTCACCGTTTATTTACCAATTTTTCATCACTCTCTGTCAATTGTCGACGAGTGTAGACTTGATATTATGAAAAAAGATGTTCACTGCTTTCACTGCAGAAATTCTACTTATAAAACACTGACTTGTGCCTGCGGATTTAAACGCCCCTTTGGGTTAAAAAATAGCATATTATTAAGTAATAATAATGTAATTCGCAATTATGTGGTCGACCATGGTTTATGTTTTGTTTGTTTTGTATGCTTATTTATTTTTTCTGTGTTTGTTTTTTTTACTTATCTATTTCCATATAAGTGTCATGTCTAAAATTTATTTTAGTTTATCACCTGTGTCATTGACTCGCAACTGTTTTGTTGCCTTCTTTAAAATTCTACTAAATAGGTAATTTATGTTAAGTAGTTGGACACCAAACATTATTGTAAAGAGTGTGTCCATAGCCAGTGACGCGCTCTACGCTAAGGTGCCACGGAAGACCAGCGCTGCAGCTGCTCCCCGAGCTGCTGCAGCACACGCTGAGTGGCAACCGCTGTCTTTATTTCTTTTAATTATTTTTATCGATGTGTGTATTTTCCTGTGAACCTGGCATACCGTCGCCACCTGCCAAATTTCAATAAGATCGGTTCGAAAAGGTAACAGACAGACGGACAGATTACTTTCGCTTTTAAAATATTAGTAAGTAATGTAAACGCACGGTAAGATTTTAGAAAACAAAATAACAAAAAAAGCTGCGTTTCAAAGTTGCACAGCTTAGGGAAAAATATATCTCAAGGAATATTAAGAAAAAAAACTAAAAAGGCCCAGTGTCTGGAATTTCGCAAAGTAATAAATTTAAAAGCTTTGAAACATCTTGCTGAAAACTGCGAAAGAAATCACAATGCCGGTTACACACGCGCGAGAATAACGCCGGGAGAATTATGCGGCGACGTTTCAAAACTCAAGATACTTTATTTCCTTCAGACGTTACAACACTCTTGAACCCGTCAGAAAGACTGAGACCGTCTAGAACTCTTTTAAAAACCAATTGGATTTTTTTTAACTTAATCGTACAGAATACTATTCCTAGATAGGTAGATAGATAATACTTTAATATACCACACAAAGACAGGAAACAATACAGGGAAACAAAACTTAGAATACAGGAAGTATAAAGGGCGGCCCTATCGCTGTGAGCGATCTCTTCCAGGCAACCTTGGGATGGACTGGACATGACCAGAACAAAGTAGACGGTGGCACTGAATAAATCTATTTAGATCACAGAATAGAGAATTCTAATTCCGTGATTTAGTTACCAAATACTTACACTACATAATATAGTACCTACATTCCGACTGTTGTTTTTAATGACAACAGAATTATTACGCACATGAGAGAAACGATGGTGGTAGAAAGTCAATTAATATCGTCAAATCATAAAACATCATAACAATTCCTATGTAATTCAAATAAGAACTTCAAGGAGTTGGGCTGGTTAGTGCTTGTTTAGAAGGGGGCAACGCACAATACACTCCCATGTGAGTTGTCAGTGCAGATCTCAGTTCTAGAAATAATTAGAACTCTTAATAAATTAGTTTTATATTTTTACGAGGGGAAGAAAGACGCTTGTCAATCTAAGGCTAGTTTTCAGACGGGAGGTATGCCAAATCTGGCTCTGATGCCGAGAGTGTGCAAACGGCATAAAATGCTGGAGGAAAAAATATTGGAATAATTCCTTCCAGGCAAAATGCAATATTGTTCCTTAGATACTTTGACACTGAAAAGACTTTTACTTAAAAGTGGAAGAGGGAAAAGTGGCTCATGGCTCTTAACATTGTTTTTCCTGTCTTCGTTCTAGATGTAGGCATGTCGGTAGAATTTGTTGAGTATAATCAACGAACTTATAGAAGGGAGTTGAGAATGACGTCATCTGTCATGCTGTCCTGCTCAGCAGTTCGAATCCGAGCTGAACGGGACAGCATAAGCGAAGTCGTCCCTCAATTATATTCTTTAAGTACGCAGGTTATACACATTCAATCAATATTATCGAATGTGCTGATATTGGATTGAAAACTTGCAATCATGCGGCTCTAGGTCTGTACTACGATTACGCGTTAGAAGTCGTGAGCTGAAGGTAGTCACGTGACCTGAGAGCTGTGCTGGTCTAGCACAGCGCATCAGCATTGCCTTACAGCGGGGCAATGCAGCCAGCGTACGGGGATGCGACGACTGGTATTGATATTTTATGTACCAGTTGAGCTATAGCTATTGTTTGCAACAGTCAGCAGTTAGCTAAACTGTTTCGATTGTAAATACTAGTTTCAATTTTTTTCTATTTATAAGCTATAATTTTCTTAGTAGTCGTTTATGAAGTTCGTTTTAGAATATTTTGTACCTAAGCGTTCTAGGCAATATAAGGTGAAAATTAACTAAAAACAATTAAACGTACGTTAAATTTAATAATTATGAGCAGTTACTATGCAGTTTATAGGCCACTTGAGTACACAAAACAAAACAACTACGTACTACATGGCTATGCAATGTACAGTACAATTTAAAGCCTGCATTGGCATGACGAGGTGGCCGAGTGGTTAAGGCGTTGGACTGCTAATCCAATGTGCTCTGCACGCGTGGGTTCGAATCCCATCCTCGTCGATCTTTTTGGAATTCCATATCTTTATAATTTTACAAACTTCTGCCAGCGGCTTCGCACACGCTATTCAGGGATAAAAGTAATCTATGGGCTTATGTCTTACACAACAGCAAATAATCTGTTTAGTAAATCTTCCGGTGCAATGTGCATGTTTCATTAAATCTTTTCACATAAAATTTCGCATACTAGTAGGATAATATGGAATTTAATTACTATGATGCGTAACCCCTGACACTTAGGGAAATTTCTAATTAATTAATATTATATAATGTATGTAATTTGTTAGGAATTAAATACCTTTGATATTTAGATAATGTACCTATTCACTTTAATATTTTATTGGAAAACAGTCCACCATTGGGATGGTGTTTACAATTGCGCAATTTGAAATTTTTCTTTTGTTTTTGACTTTTTCGGCATCGTTCAAGTTTCCGGCATGAATTTTAATTAATACAATGTTTGGGACGGCTACAATAAGCTGTTTGACCTACATTTAATTTGATTAAAAAGTATTTTTTAATAAACGTAACTCTTCCAACCATCCTTTAATGACTATCTAGTCGCGGTGTGTCAGCCATTTTTAGAAGAAACTCAGGCTTGTAACTGTAGATACTTGAGTAACCTTGGGTGTAGGTAGACAAGGTCTACGAAATTTGACCCCACAGATGCTGATGCGGTCGCTGTGTAAGAGTCTACCACTCAAACTCAGTCCGTAGATGCCGTATGAGCTGACGAAGGAACCTTCCAGAGGGAAAGCATTCAATTTCATCTGTATATTATAACATCTCCACCGCAATCACCAATCCGCAAGCCAAGTAGCAAGCCACTTGTTTTGTGTATTTAATTTTGATATAAAAGAATTTTTATTTGTGTTCTGTATTTAAGCGTACTGATTATAGAAATATGCTACTATGGTGATAAGCTGTGTGGTGCCGGCTTTGAATTTGCACCACTCCAACTTTACCTACGGGTGTCGTAAGAGGCGAGGGATATCCAATGGAGGCGGGCAGCAGCGCCCCCTGCAAAATAATTCGACCACCAAACTGCGATCCCCAACCCGCATGCCCAGCGTGGAGATTATGGGCATTATCCCCTATGACATAAAAGCCAATAAGGCACTTATCAGGGGGCGGCCTGCGTCCAGCAGTGGACCAATATAGGCTGTTGAAGTGAGGTGAAGTGAGAGGATTAGGGTAGAAGCCCCTTGTTTGTGGAAGGCACGTACAGCTGTGGACATACACAGCTGATAAGACAATCCTACAGATTATCTCGTTATTCCATAACAATTTCTAAACAAACCGACAGTAGTACCCAAGATTAATTTGTCCGTACAAGCTTAGAAGCGAGTTGAACAATCCCCTCTGATCAAAGCAAAACTAAATTGAGCAATTTCCTGCGGCAAGTTTAGCGAACGAAGTCGCGGGTATAAGCTATAGTTTAGCCGGCGGCTGGGGGTTTGTTTTCCTTTATTATCTTTCATGTTTTTATTTGAAATTGGGGGCGTTGGGTGCAAATTTGCGAGGAATTTAGGGCATTCTCAAATATTGGCAAGTGTACGTACATTGAGTTATCTTTTAGGGGTTTTCGGGTCACTAGGATTATTTATGAACAATGAAGACGAAGTCATTATACATGCTCGTAGTAAAAGGTCATAAAATGGTTATAAGCTGTGAGTGAGATTAATGTACTTTACCTACTTCTGTATATGAAATTCCATCAACGACTCTTTCATAATTCTGTCTCAAACATCCTCATTACCTATCTACTCATTTTAAAACCTTAAACAGAGATGTTGTGTTTATTTAAAACTATGTTTAAAACTAGGCCCTCGACTTCGCACGCAGTTTTCCGAGAGGAAAATTAGCCTAATGTCTCTCTGTCGTTGTATGTGTTCTAAGGTTTTTGTATTATAGTGCGTAATAATGCTCACACTCGGTAATTTCTAAGAAAATCCCGAAATTTTTTCGACGTTGACGGGACTTGAACCCGCAACCCTCCCCTCAGTACATCATCATCATCATCATCATCAGCCTATATTAGTCCACTGCTGGACATAGGCCTCCCCTAATGAGCGCCATAGCGCCCTGTCTTCAGCTTGCCGCATCCAGCATCTGCCTGCAGTCTTTCGCAGATCGTCATCCCACCTGGCCGGAGGGCGTCCTACACTACGTTTGCCGAGTCGTGGTCTCCACTCAAGAACTCGTTTACCCCAGCGGTTGTCGGTTCTTCGCGAGATATGGCCAGCCCACTGCCACTTCAGCTTGCTAATTCTTTGAGCTATGTCGATAACTTTGGTTCTCTGCCGGATGTATTCGTTACGAATTCTATCCTTCAAAGAGACTCCAAGCATAGCTCTTTCCATAGCTCGCTGAGCGACTTTGAACTGGTGGACCAGCCCTACCGTGAGTGTCCACGTCTCAGCTCCGTAGGTCATGACGGGTAGGACGCACTGATTGAAGACTTTCGTTTTCAAGCATTGCGGTATGGATGACGAGAAGACTCGACGTAGTTTCCCAAACGCTGCCCAGCCTAGCTGGATCCTCCTCTTGGCCTCCTTCTCAAAATTATTTTTACCTAACTGCAGAATTTGCCCAAGGTAAGTATACTCCCCTCAGTACGGGATGCGCTAATCCAATAATAAAATTATACTTAATTGGTTAATTGGTTTTAATTTGCCGCATACGCATTTACGATAAACAAAAGAAAACCGCACTCTTTTAATCTACGAGTGCACTGTAGAATGAATATGAAAAGACCCGTAAGTCAAGAAAAATGTCAAGGAAAATAATCTTCTTACCAAAATGTGGCCCTTCACCCCAAAAGACATTTTTCACGGCCCGGGCCACGCTGGACCAAATATTCTCCTTATTTACGTCGTCGCTGTTATAACACTCGCCTGTGCTAGTTACACCTATAAGAAAGAAAGGCTTTAGATAAATGACGTTACATTTTTGTTTGGAATTTGGTCGCCGCTAAAAGTGGCTACTGGCCGATGTTACGGAGCCTAATGTACAATGGCTTTCATTGTTACGTTTGAAGTCAATTTCTATGAATACGAAACCTTTTTTAAACTAGATTCTTTCGGTAAAACAAAGATAGGAAGCTGTTTAATATAATGAAAACAAATTTAATAATACGAAACCAAAACTTATGTAGATACGAGACTTGGAACCTGCCAGATGCTAACGATGAACACAACTCACAGCACACCATTCGCAGCAAGCATGAAACGTTACGCTATGTGATAACCATCTCGGTGCTCGTTGCGAGCGTTGTTTTCCCCGTATTGACTGCACGAACGGTTGCTGTGTAACACGTTACATTACGTCCTGTAACACCGGTCAGCACCCAGCTTTACGTGGAGACTCGGAATAGTAAACTGGAACGTCTCGTCTTGATACGATACTAATCGAGAAACCAAACTTATGGGTCTACGATTGTTAAACGAAACAATTGACGCGTGTCTCAGCCCAGCGCACGAACAATAGAATGTCTGGTAGACAAATGATCGCTGGCCAACAAATGTGCAGCCTAGGTATAACTGGTGTAGTCCTCGCTTATGGAAAGTATTTAATGATTCCCGAAACTAGTTTACGGTGGAACATTCGTGAGTGCCGCGTAATTCAATAATTATCTGATTATTTGAATTGTCTGAGTTCAGCGAGTAATATAAATAGCTAGTAGATAAATAGTCTTCCGACCATTGTTAATCATTTGCTATGAAACCATGCTGAAACAAAGTAAGATTCAATAGTCATTTCAGAGTTTATCGAATTGTTATAGATTTCTTACTAAAATAACATAATGTCACTCCAAAAAGACAATTGGTATTAGCATGACTTCGTAGCAAATGGTTTAAAATGCTCGCAAAACTTCTGCCCTGCTACTTATAGAATCCACAAAATACGAAAAACCAGTTATCTTTCAATTTCGCGCTGCTCATGTCACTTTCCACCCATATTTGAAGGTAAATAGTTTACTTGAGTTAGTAGAAAAAGAAATGAGAAATCTACGAGTACCTTCACAACCCTCAGGACATCTCTTCACGCTAACCTTCTTCTTAGTAATAACAAACTTGAACTGAATCTCAGTCTCTTCCTCCGTGGTCTTTAACGCGGAATGCAAACAGTTTTGAAGGGATCCAGCAATGTTGGCTGTTAATGCTGTTATGGCATTGCTCATATCCGGAGAACCAACACAGGTCTTGTAGGAATCATTGGACTCTTTAGAGTATTGGTTTTCGACCACAGGACTGTCTTCTTTGAAGTTTATAGCTCTGGCAGGCATGCTGGACAACTCGCTGACGGCTGGAGTAGTTTCTTGAGACGCCTCCCGGTTTGTGACCGGGGTTCGGGCCATGATCATGCCCTGGTTCTCGAATCGGTTTATGAGCGCTTGGAAGCGTGGGTTGCTGATGAATTTCGGTCTTTGCGGGCCCGGTGTTAGCATTCGTTTTGGTTTTCTGAATACTGGAAATAAAGCATTTTATCTGAGTTTGTCTCAAGTTTTACAATTATGATTACACGATAGTTAGTGCTGGGGGGATTTTGATGTTGAGTATGATGGGATGACGATATCCAAAAGACTTCTGTCAGATACTCGAAGTGGCTAGCAGAAGAATAAACGCCTCGTTTATCAGGGGAAGCCTATGATAGGCGCTGTAAATGCATAGACTGATGATAATGATACAGTTCAGTATCCGGTCTTATCGTTGAAACCGATTTCTCTCATCAACCTTTGGATGGAGAAGAAGACACTTATACCCAAGATATATATAATTGGTGGCACACAATTTAAATGAGCATACAGTAGGTACAGGTACACCCACTTGTACAGTACATACCTCGTTTCACCTTAGGCTGTTCAAAGATAGTGTTATCAGCGAAGGTGACCTTCTTCTTCATAGATGCATCAGAAACTTCTGACTCCTGGAAGGTCACATGCTTCTCCTGACTGTCCTGGCTACCAAGACGGCGGCTGGTGCTGATGATACTCTTCAGCTTTAGAGGAACCTCGGATTTGGAAGCCTGGAATGGAAGGTCTCAAGTTTTAATACTTTGCACATAAAAATAACAACTGGTATATGTAGATAGTGATGAAACAAGAGGTTAATTGAGAATTTAAAATCTCATCTCGGTTGCTGCATTTTCACTTTTTCTGTAAAATGACAGAGACGAGATGTAGCAAACAACCATGTAAGAGTCCAAACAAGTATTTTGATACCTCATTTATCAAAATCGCTTTAGCCGTTTGGAATACAAGCTTACTTCGTTGCATCTAATGCATCGAGGTAATAAAATAGTATTAAATAATCACATAGAAACACTTGAAGTGCATAAACCTTACGGTTTAATATAAAATGAAACAGAAACGACGTTGCATGATTTATCATTCACTTTTGATTAGTTATGGCTGATGGGAACAAGACCTAGTTCCATTTCGGCCTGAATGTATTTTGGTCATTTTGTATAAATAGCAGAAAATATGTCAAAGTAAAAATTAATTCATATTAATTATGCACAATGCCTAAGAGCAGGTCCGGGTTGGGTGGGACGTCTTACCGGAACGAAGTAATATGAAAATGTGGACTAAAAGGCAGTCTCGACATAGCAATCGTAAAGTACCGATCGCTATATTAACAGGGGCGCGAGGGGAATGGGCGGCAGGACCTTGTCAAAAACAATTCAGTATCCTAGCCACTATGGCTAGTGTTCACATGTGTTGTCAGCTCCGCTCGCTCTGAGAGAGATACATATGAGAAAAAAATCCTGAGATAAAAAAATATGTCTTGAGTTATCAATGAAAACATACTAAGAAACAATATAAGGAAACTTAACGATTTTAAGGAAAATGTGATAACTTTTATGCCACATGGGTCCTTTTATACCACATGGGTTTTAAATGAAACGGCCAAAAACAACCTTAGAGTCGTTTTACGGCTGTGCATCTATTTTTCCGGAATAAAAAGTAGCCAATGTTATAGCCAATATTAGTCTATGTGTATGGCCCGATATAAAATGTATCTTCTTGCGTATTTAATCACGTTTTTGCACATATTTAATCACGTTATCGACATCCAGCGTCTGAAAAAACAGTCTACAGGAAGCTCAACATAATATGTCCATATCAATACCAGTCGGAAGCGTCCCCAAGACGCTGGCTGCAAACTGTTGTTTGCGACAAAAATCGATAGTTCAGATGGTAGATGTATTTAAATTTTAGGAATTTGACTTTTTTTTAATGTAAATCTATTGCATTTCCAAAAGTAATATAAGTTTTTCATTCGTGTGAAACTTGATTCATATGAAAACAATCAAAATTTATTAAAATGTGACCGGTAAGACTCTGTGATTGATGTCGGTCGCCATGCGATCGCTATCTATGTCGGGACTGCTTGGCTATTTCCCCGGTCGCTCTTATTTGAACAACGCCAAAATGCATCCAACGACACCTTTATCGTTCCTGTAAAACTGCCACTGCAACCTAATGTGCACCTGATCCAAGGGCCATATTCGTCTATCATTCAATATAATCAGAAAGTCTTGCTAAAAGATATTATTCCATTTAGCTTAGTCGCTTAACTTCGACTGCATGTTTTATAAGGTGAGCGTCTATTTGTTTAGTACAAAAAAGTGACCTACCTCATTAGTGGAAGCAGCTGGACTCTCAGCATTCTCAATCTCCGAGAGTGGAGAATCCGCCCCTTGCTCCGGGAACAAGCTCCACCCCCCGAGAACAGGGTGCGTGGGTGTGCTGGTGGACACCTGCGCCAGCTTTAGTAAGTTGGGAATGTGGGACGTGGGTGTGGTCATCTCTTCTTCTGTTTCTGAACCTACATGTCAATCATCATTATAATCATATTCATCAATAATCAGATTGTTTTTTAAAATTGCTATGAAAAAATCTTAGACTAGCTTCTGCTCGCAGCTTCGCACGCGTTTTTCTGGGATAAAAAATTGCCTTTGTCATGCCTAATTTAATTTTAATTTTTGTTCAGGCAATCAGCTGAACGGTTTTTTAAATTTTGGCTTTAGGCTTAGTGAAAAAGTAATGAGCAGATGGATAGTATCACTTTCGCATATAATTTGACCTTTTCTATGTGTACATTAATTATGAATAAGGAAACAAATAGTCTTTTTTAAAATAAAACTCATGAGAAACTCACTCACTTTTGACGCCTAATGGATTTTGATGATTTGTTGGATTGCATCATGATAATAAGCTTAGGCTACCTACTTTTTATCTCAGTCTAAACTGGGAAAATCGCTTGTGAAGCTGTGTAAAAAGCTAGTGGTCAATATATTCTTATCAGTGTGCTTATTTGGCCATTATTGTAATAGATATTTTCCGAGCAGGTACAGGGTAAACACCTGACACAGTTGTACGTTACTGCCGTTATGATAAAACGAAGAATAAAATTGAAATCATCGGAACGAAATCACCAAATTATGCAAAATGTAGCCCATTTACTGAAATGTTTCCATTTGGATAGATGCTTACCAATGTTTGTTACTGTGCGGGTTGTTTATTATTTTTAGTTATGTGATGTTATTTTAGTATTATTTTACTCACTTGGGTTATTACTGTTGATTGGCGTGGTTTTAAGCGAGCTATCTTCTTCTATAGTTTCTTCATACTCTTCTACTACTTTCTGTCTCATTAGGAATTTCTTTACGTGTGGAGTTTGTGATCTTTGTCTCTTTACTATAGGAGTTTTAGGAACCGACTTTGGATGTGGTGTCTTCATCATTTCTTCCTCTGCTTCTGAATCACTACACTCATAGTCCACTAAATGTTTCTTTCTGACTATCGGAGTTATAATCGCGGTTTTCGTGCTTTTACTAACAACAATGATTTCTTCGCATTTTTCCTCGTGCCCAACTTTTGATTTTTCGTAAATAGAATCGAATTTTTCCTCGACATCGACAGTTTGCACGCTCGTATCTTTAACGAGTTCAGATATGCTTGTACATTTATCTATGTTCATAAAATCTTCCATTTTGTTGAATGTTTTTGAGCACTTACTGCAGTGCAACGGTAAATGTTCCTCCGAGAGATGGTCTATGAAATCTTGGTTGAGAGTTTCAGGCTTGCACAGGAATTTGAACCCTCTGCAGATGGAGCAGTCGAATGAAAGTCCGTGGGCGGTTTTCTCGTGTCTCCAACGGCAGTTTCCACAGCAGAATACCAGGTGACAGACAATGCAACGAGCCTACAAAAGGTAAACATAAAACAGGTATTAAGTTGCACTTTTGAGTTCACGTCTCATCAATGTTTAAGAGGGGTCTCTTTAACAGAACACTGCCATAAAAAGATATTTACTCTAGAACTACATAATAAAACCAGTTGAGTAAAAATTCAAGTGCTCCCACGTTTTCGATTTGAAGTGCAAATTGCAGTGTCTAAACGCTATTGTGAACGAAAATGTTTCATTATGAGAAAGCTTTCTAAAGGAGCCTTCACACCAAAGTCCTCGCCGCCGCCTGGCAGGTTGAATGTCGGCGATATGTTGGCAGTTGCATCTATGAGTCAACAAAGCCGCCGGGTTACGTAATGGTTGATAAACATTGTCAGTGGCAGAAAATATCTTACATACTATTACTCATTACATACTTTTGACACGTTGCGAGGTGTCATGGACATAATGAAATGATTTTAGCCTGTGTCGGCAGCGTTGGCGACTTTGGTGTATAGATTCCTTAAGTATACCAAGCAAATAAGTATGCCTTAAATGTCCTTTATGAATATAAGAGGGTTAACAACGAACCTAGTTTGTATTGGAAGAACATCAACGTTGCATCCTTTAACGACGGACTTCAACAGGGTGAGTGCGGTTTAGTTTACCCGCTTACGTCGTCAAACTAAGAAAGTTTTTAAATTCCTTATGTATCTATACATTATAATTATCCACTGGCATTTAGAGCTTGTCAAGTCATACATACAGCTTATTCACTATTCAATTAGTGTCATGAAGGAAGCAATTAAAGAGGTACCTCCCTCTATAATTTCCCAGCTTGTTTTCGATCAAAGGGTGGTTGATCATCCGCTCCTCTTCACATCAATAATGTTAATTACATTACTGTTTGATGTTTAATTAACATCTGTCATATACAAAATACTTCCTGTATATACTAGCCAAACTCAATGTAGAATGTTTGTAAACAAGCCAATGAAGCTAACCGCCCACACTTAAACTAAAATTCACTTTGTTGCTGCGACTTTTATACGCAACTAGCTGCGCCCCGCGGCTTCGCCCCCGTGGAAATTTATGTTTCCAACTTTCTTAATTTTTTATTTCATAAGAACCTTCTCCTGACAATAACAAACACAACAAAGAAAGAATTAGCGAAATCGGTCCAGCCGTTCACGCGTGATGCCGTGACCAAGGGAAATAGGCATTAATTTTTATATATATAGAGATTTACATTACTTGTCGATTCGAGATCCTTCCTTCAATAAATATTGCTTACAATTATATCTGAAATTCGACGCCAAGCAAGTGAGTTCTAGATATTTGTCTCGTGGTTTGTTTACAAACATATTATATTGATTTTGGATAGTGTATATAGTAATATCTACCAATCATAGATATATGAATTTAAGTGACCTTTTGAGAAATGATGCTTTGAATTTAGTTACAGTAGGACAAGGAGTTTAAATAATGTATTTCTTACAAGGAGTTTAAATAATGTATTTCTACGATTCTTTGATGTGATAATATTTAATCAGATGCTATGTTGTTCTATCATGTGCCGTGTACCTATGTGTATACACTAACCAAACTTGATGTAGAATGTTTGTAAGCAAACCACCCATACTTAACCTAAAACTCACTCTGTTACCGCGTCTTTATATAGGTACGCAATTTATGTACATAACTTGTCGATTTGAGATCTTTCCTGCAATAACTTTGGCGTACAATAATAAGTGAAACTCGAGTTTCCGCTATTTTTGTCGTGATTTATTTACAAACATTCTACATCGAGTTTGGCTAGTGTGTAATTATCTTAATTTCTTTTTTAGATGACCTTATTCAAGATTTAAGGCACTTTTAACCGAAAAACATGTCATATTTCTATCAATAATGATATCTTTCTATGTCGTTCAATCAGTGTTGCCAGACAGAATTTGACAAAATCAGTAGAAAGTCGCGTAAAAAATCAGTAGCTTTCAGAAAAAATCAGTAGATTTTGAAAAAACTACAAATTTCTAGCTTGTGACACGAAAAATGCGTGGTAGGTATCTGTAAGGTTTTTAGTGAAATCGGTTCATCCGCTTTTGATTCATTTTTTTGTATGTTTGTCCAGTGTGTGTGTTTCACTTTTCAATGATGGCATTCATCAAAGTACCAAAGTTGCAAAGTAAAATATTCATGGCTTTCGAATTTCAAAAAATTATGTGTTCTAAATAGGTTTGTAATAAACTTTTTACATTAATATGAAAACATTGATCAAAGCAACTCATCAGCTTGGAATTCGCCGAGATTTGTTCATTTCCAAGGGCACTGATCAGGTTTTTTGGGGAAGGTAACTAGGTAGTGTACAGTGGTGTTCCGTTGTTCCTTTCAAGAAAAACAAACTATGTTCATTATCACAGAAAGAGGGATGCTAGGTGTTTATTTTTTTTAAATTTCAATTTACCTCATAAAACCTGATCAGTGCCCTTGCAAATGAACAAAATCTCGCCATAAACCAAGCTGACTCGAGAATCGTATGAACACCAAGTGAAATTGAATTTTTAACTTCTTTTGTTGTTACAAGGCCTTATGCCTTGGTCTTGAATCTCTCTCAGGAAAAGCTGGTTGATTTCTCGAATTTTACAAAATAAATCAGTGGCTCTTCAAAAATCAAGCAGATCTATCTACTCGTAGGAAGTGTAATAAATAATCCATTTAGAAGATCTACTGCTAAATCAGTAGATCTGGCAACAAAAGTTTATCGAAGAACGAACGGACCGATCAATCAATTCGAAAAAGATAGGAACACACAGCAGATGTCTACAGGAAGTGGAAGAAACGAACGAACAAAACAAACTCTTCAATTTCATTCATATTTTGTCAGTATTGTGACGAACCGGATTGGTGAAAACATTGGCTTGTGAAGTGACACTGACTGACAAGTGACTGCTTACATAATAGACACGGAGCCATTGGCGCTCGGGAAAAATCAGGTAGATATCACGAAATTTTAGAAATAAATCAGTAGATCAGTAGACGGTTCAAAAAGCAGGTAGATCTATTGCTAAATCAGTAGATCTGGCAACGCTGCCTTCAATTTATCCCATTAGTCATTCAACTATCGGAATCCCAAACAAGATTCCGATAATGTGCCTATGAGACCCGTCGACTTTAAAATAGCTTGCTATAGGTTCCAAATTCGCTCATTATATTATCGGTCGATCGAGTGCATCTCATTACTGCTTCTCTTGTGTTCCCTAATTGACTTGTTGACCTCCGCGAGATTGATTGGCAGTTTTACACCTCGATTTTGAGTGTTACACGGTGGTGATAAGGTTGCGATTGGGAGGATATTGTGGGTTTTCTACTTGACAAATTGATATCGATAGTGATGTTTAAAATTTCACGATGATGGGCAGTGTGGATAATTTTAAATTAAAATGAAATCAGAGATTTTTGAAATATTCTGTTCTAGGGTGATGGGTGGTATACTTAAATAATGCTGGACAATCCACACAACATCATCTAGCCCCAAGGTAGGCAGAGCTTGTGTTATCAGTACTAGATGACTGTTATACTTAATACATAAATACATATTTTTTAAACATAGAAAATACCCAGAACACCCGGAACAAATATTTGCAGATCGTACAATCATTTGTCATAATCTTCTTATATATAAAAATGAAACCCGTTTTCCGTTGTCATCGCATCACGCGTGAACGGCTGGACCGATTTCGCTAATTCTTTCTTTGTTGTGTTTGTTATTGTCAGGAGAAGGTTCTTATGAAAGAAAAAATTAAGAAAGTTGGAAACATAAATTTCCACGGGGGCGAAGCCGCGGGGCGCAGCTAGTCTTATATATAAAAATGAAACCCGTTTCGCGTTGTCACGGCATCACGCGTGAACGGCTGGACCGATTTCGCTAATTCTTTCTTTGTTGTGTTTGTTATTGTCAGGAGAAGGTTCTTATGAAAGAAAAAATTAAGAAAGTTGGAAACATAAATTTCCACGCGGGCGAAGCCGCGGGGCGCAGCTAGTCTTATATATAAAAATGAAACCCGTTTCGCGTTGTCACGGCATCACGCGTGAACGGCTGGACCGATTTCGCTAATTCTTTCTTTGTTGTGTTTGTTATTGTCAGGAGAAGGTTCTTATGAAAGAAAAAATTAAGAAAGTTGGAAACATAAATTTCCACGGGGGCGAAGCCGCGGGGCGCAGCTAGTTATTAATAATTTTAACCTTGTTTTTTTCACAGTATTTTCTATATTATATTACCTTTGAGAGCATAAAGTCGTCGTGAAGTTATGCAGAGTTAAAAAAAACTTAGTAAATCTAACCCCTGCATTGCACGTTGTAACAGATTGGCTATCGCCTTTATGGGCTTAATCGCCGGGCAATCTGCCAAATAGAAAAACCTTTAGAACAACAAAATACTAGGTACCACCTAGGCAGGAGCGGTGTCATGTTTGACACACTTTCACAGTAAGTTAACTGCTAAAGTTTTTGTTCGAGTAAATTAGGTACTTACATATTTGGATAGTCCAAACTAGACCATTAAAATAAGACGTGCATTTTATTTGCTGCACACGCTGTACACGAATAGAGAAGCAGAATTTAATAGAGATAAGCGAGAAAACAGACAGTATTAATAATAAAAATTACACAGAAAGTAATTTTGTGTGAAACAATTAATGTTCTACAATTCAACGAGTCGATAGTTCTCATTATTTTAAACATGGCTTTGGTTTTGTATATTTTAAACTTCGAAAAGTAACTATGTAGACATGACAACACTTTTTATGTTATGGTCTAGAATAACTATAGCGAAACACAAACAAATGACGATAAGAGTTAAGGATTGTTTAGGATTGATTCATCGTCGCTTAACATGGGTCAACCTTTCCACCTGGACAGGTTTGAGAACGTGTGCATTACATACTTAACTCTGATTTCAAGATATTTTGTGAACAAAAACTGATAACGAAAACCGAAAACAACTATAGATGACAGCGACCACTAAATACATATTTGTCATTTTGGTAAAAATTTGCACACGCGCAGCAAACAGGTACAAATTCAGGTTAGAAAACTGATGAGAAACCAATTCAATTATGAATAAAAGCTGTCAAAATCTAAAATTCTTTTGAACTTCTGCAATTTGGTCAGATGATAATTATCAGTGTCGTAAAATACTTTGAACTAGCATTTTTTGGTTTCGTAACCCCTTTGTTTACAGAAAATATCTAGGACTAGTTTCTGCCTGTGGCTATGCACGCGTTGTTTCTATGAAAACGTTTAAAGGTGATTTCTATCCCATGGAAACTGATTTATGGTCAAAAAGTAGCCATGTTTGATTCCAAGATTAGAATTAACTGTATTATTTCAGCTCGAACGCCGTGGTTTTGGCGTGAAGAGGTAACAAACGGGTTATGCCAGTTTTCCCCCTTGAAATCCCCCTTGAGAACACCCATAGGTACATTTAAACATCCAAACTTGCGCATTTTTAATATTAGTGTGATTCTAGAACCGAGTTGGAATAGTCGTATCACTTTAAAAATGTGTAAATTACTCAACAAATTTCTTCTTTCGGCCCCAAACCCACCTGTTTCCTTAGTAACTCGATAAGACTGGATGCCGGCCACGATACCTAGTTCACCTTCAGTGTCGGTCGGTACATGGTTTCCCTCTTTGCTAAGCGGCTTCCAAACATCACCGGCCTTTACGAGTTTGCCAGACTTTTACAAATACCTTAGGTTTATGGAACCTTTCAAATGTTTGTCTTTGAATATCTAATTAGGTAGTACCTACTTCTTTGTAATGTACACGTAGGTAAAATTTTGTTCCTGAATATTGATTGATGTAGCCGCTATAGCAATCTATATTCACAAACAACACTTTTTGGGTAAATTAATATTTATCATACAGATAAGAACTAAAAAGTAGAAAAGAGAATACACAGTAAAAGTCAAGTTTGATGTTTTTACAAAAACTAAAAACGACTTGGAATAACCTAATAGTATTAACGCTGTTTTTTTTAGTTTTCCGGGACAATATAATTAAGTACTATAGGACCGATCAGGGATAATTTTCGAAACAAAACCAAAGAAAATCATCAACATCGGCCCACAATTGAAGGACAAAATACATGAACAACCAAAAAAGTATGTTTTTTGGACCGGAAATTTTTGATCGATGATTTTAACCGATTCCAGCCACATTATAGATACTTATAACCTCCTCCTTTTTTCGAAGTCGTTTAAAAAGATATGATCTGCTTAAATAGTTGTTCCTACATTAGACAAACATATTTCCGCATGCCTTTCACCAAAGAGCTACCTAATATTACCTATCGTTCAGTTTCTGTAATAATGATCAGTAAATAATATTTTCTATGGTAGTTATGGTATGGTACTTATTCGAAACACAATTATTATTGTGGAATCAAATTATCATGAAACGCTTAATAAGTTTATCGGATCACTGGGGCTAGATAATATAAATTCCTTAGCCAATTATTAAAGTAAATAAGCTCCCATTAAATATCAAATCTATAGACAACTACCACAGCTTTGTCTGCAACGTAAAAAAACATTCATTACAGAAAACAGTAATAAATAAATAAATAAATAACAACTGTCTGCAGATCGTACAAACAATTGTCCCGAGGCGGGAATCAAACCCGCAACCTCCTGCGTCGCAGGCAGACCTTCGCCCGCTGCGCCACAGAGGTCGTCTGAGAGTATACTATGAAAGAGTAGGTAACTACTTTGAAAATAACTACCACCAGTTTGATGTCAGAAATATTAAATCTAGTAGGTACCTAATGACTTTTTACCATAACAGTAAAATAGTGCCCACGTATCATGTAAAAATTGACAAGTGAAAGATTGTTATAATATGTACTCGTATCACGACAAAGATATTACAATTGTAATATAGGTATATCATCTTTGCCAATAAATAACTTTATTCTTTTATTCTTTATTCGTTAATGTAATATCAAAACCACTTACCTCAACATTCGAAACCATTTTCAACATTTTCCATTTTAGTTTTCACAAAATCACAAATATTTATCACAAAACTTATGGAATACGAACAATATTTAACATAAAACTTATCAAGTACGAGCTCACGCGATAAAACAAAAGTTATGTTCGTACTAATTGCCAGAGTCACACGTATCACAGCAATGAATATCCGAATGACTCATTAAAGAGTTTAAACTACCCTCAAATTTCTCTCGATTGGTAAACTTTTCGGATTATCAATATGTTCATCATTCGCTTGATTGTCAACAGAAAGTAGGTATTACTTTTTCTTGGAAGTTGGTGGTTTGAATCGCAATGACGATAAATTCTTATTTTAAAAGCTTAGACATTATTTTCTGCGTTTTAAAGAAATAAAATTAGCAGGGAAATAAATTAAATTATATTTATTCTGATAGGTACCTATATTTTTATGTAAATAATATACAAGCATGCTTAGGTACTTATCTACTCGTAGCTAGGGCAACAAACACGCCACACGAATTAAAAAGATTTAGGATGTAAGTATCAATTTCTTATAAACTAACATGTATGGTTTTGATCTGGCCATGTGTGCTGATCAGAGGGATTACTCGGAGAAGTAAAATTGAAGTTTTGTTTTAATTGTCGAGCAAAACCAACCCTTATATTGCTTGCACAAGATTAGCTTTTGCACGAAAATGAATCAGAAACTTCGATTTCGTTTTTAAGAGTGCCGTGTGCCTGCGCTATCAGCAAAGGTCTATGCTCAGCTGAATGTCACGAGTAGCCCAACGCTGATTTTCAGCATAAGTTACCGACAATCGTAAACTATTTTTTAAGTACCGATGTTTATTGTAAACTACTGTAACTAGTACCTACCCATAACATTATCATCACACCCGGCGGGAGGGTATCCACCACTACGTTTGCCGAGTCGAAACTTTACCTATCGTCCGCTCATCTTAAACAGTTTCCTGAGACCCTGACCGAACTGAGACACCTCTAGCAATACAACACTTGTTGCTACCCAATTTCCGAACTCCACTCGCCGACAGTCGCCTTTTGTCGGCGGAAGCGGTGCGGTTCCGTGCAGGAAGCGCCGCGCCGCGGCGTGTGAATGCGGCTTTATGTCGAGCTGCGCAAACCGACGGCTGGTCGGATTTCATCTTTGGGATGTGGGAATAAATACATTTCAATAAATCTATTTATTTTCGGTGCCCGCGGTTTTGCTCGCGTACAGAAAAGCTATGTAAGTTAGGTAATCAAAGTTATCTCAATGAAAAAGCAAAAGACGAGGTGAGGTGATCCAATTTTTCGTTTTAATTTGAACTACATTATCTCCGCGACTTCGGACGCGCCGGTTTAAAAATAATGGCTGTGTTAGTCCCCGGTATGGTATCTGCCTTCCTGTCAAATTTTATTCAGCCGCATAAGCGTGAAAAGGTAACAGACAGACGGACAGTATTACTTTCGCTTTTATAATAAATAATACGGCTCCCACACAGAACCGCGATGTGACGTGTGGGAGCCGGACTCCCACACATCGCATCGTATCGCATCGCATCGCGGTTTTGTGTGGGAGCCCTTAGTTTAGATTAAATTTTTTTCCATGGTCGTGTTAGAACAGCCTGGAATGAAAGTGTGAAATAAAATACCGCATCTATTTCTAATCATCATTTAAAAATAGTAGTAAGCACAATATCTAATCTTCTGAACTATGTCCTGCAAACGGGTTATTCCAGTTGTCCCCGTTTACAAATCCTAGTTATGGGAATAAAAAAATTAATTCCAGTGTTCCCTCTTGAGAATATTTTTTTCAGGCATATTACTAGAATTTATTTTTCGAAGTACGAAATTTAAAATTAAATAATAGAAACAAATTAGAACTGTACGTGTGCACTATAACAATGTCCTGCGCATCTGGCTAGTCTCCGATAAGACTGGCTGCCGTGGTCGAAATTCAGCTAGGACATCATTACCATCATCATCATCATTGTTTACAAACATTTTTCATCGAGTTCGGCTAGTCTATAGTGTATTTAAAAATAGTAGCGAGCGTTTGTGCAGACAGTACGGGGAAAGAAGGCGCTCGCAACGAGCAACGAGACGGATGTTTGACGTTTCATAGTCGCTGCGAGTGGCAGACCGTACCTACATAACGCCCCGTAACGCAGGTGAATCCATGTTCTGTCGCTAGCACTAGGTAAATACTGGAGGATTGCAGCGGCGCTTTGCGGCGAAACGAGGCAGATTTCCCCCAGGACGCCTGAACGATGTGGACAGGGCACACACGAGCTCACTCACCACACAGTGCGGTGCTGCCTAGCTGGTTTACTTGGAAATCAGAAATCAATCACTTTTTTCTCTGGGCTTACATAATAAGGGTTATTTAAATTTTCCCCGTTGACAAATCCCTCTTAAGGGGGAACACTGGAATTTAAAAAAAATATACCAGAGTTACAGGGGGAAAATTTTAAATAATTTTTTTCGATTCCTCTTTTCACCCTTTAAAGATAACCTTTGAGGGGGAAACTGGAATTATTTTTTTAAAAGTACTGTTTACCTCCTACGAGGGGGATTTCTGGGAAAAAAGCTCTTAAATAAATAATAAATAAATAATGCTAGACAATCCACACAGCATCATCTAGCCCCAAGCTAAGCAGAGCTTGTGTTATGGGTACTAGATGACTGATTATACATAATATAATACATCACATAGATGGATAATTTTTTATTATACATAAAAACGACCAGAACATTCGGAACTAATATTTGCAGATCGTACAAACATTTGTCCTAAGGCGGGAATCGAACCCGCAACCTCCTGCACCGCAGGCGGACCTTCGTGCTCCTTAGAGAAATCAAATTTTAAACTATGAATCATTTTCAAGAAACAAAGTGTTATATAATTGGTTAATTCTTAGCAAAGGCTAAGGTTCTGCTGCTCGTTGGTTGGCGGGTTATTCTAATAAATTATACGATACGATACGACATAACAACTTCCTCCGTAACACTATAGAAGGAAGAGTAGGAGGAAGACGAGGAAGGCTGAGACTTAGAATTTGCTGTATGAGTCAGATCAAGGAGAAAGTCGCTGTCATGTCGTATTAAGAAGTAAAAGACACTACACTGGAGAGAGAAAAGTGGAGGAACGACAAGAGCTTCTTTCATCATCATCATCATCATCAACCTATATTAGTCCACAGCTGTACATAGGCCTCGCGGTCTCCACTCAAGAACACGTTTACCGATCATTTACCGAAGAACCGACGACCGATGGCGGTTGTCGGTTCTTCGCGAGATATGGCCAGCCCACTGCCACTTCAGCTTGCTAATTCTTTGAGCTATGTCGATAACTTTGGTTCTCTGTCAGATGTATTCTTTACGAATCTTATCGTTCAGAGAAACTCCGAGCATAGCTCTTTCCATAGCTCGCTGAGCGACTTTGAACTGGTGGACCAGCCCTACCGTGAGTAGGACGCACTGATTGAAAACTTTCGTTTTCAAGCATTGTGGTATGGATGACGAGAAGCCTCGACGTAGTTTCCCAAACGCTGCATCCTCCGCTTGGCTTCCTTCTCGGGATAGTTTTTACCCAATTGAAGAATCTGCCCAAGGTGTAGTAAGAGCTTCTTTTATTTATAATAATTAAAAAAACATACAGTAATCTTAGCCTCTCTAGCAACACTGACCAAGCCGTTCTACTCCCAGCTGTGGCACTATCCACTATACAGCGCATTGTCGAGATAACTTTAGCACCTACATCTCAAACGTCCAACAGTATCTCCGTAAGCATGTATTCAGCTTGTTACGTATTCAGTGATATGCTAACATGAATGTATTTTGTAAGTTTTGTTCATTATGGGGTCCTATTGGGATATTCATGCGGACAGTTTCCTGTCGGTTTGAAAAGTTGGTCCTGATAGCGGTTAAATAATTTTATACATTGATCTTATTAGTACCTATTATATGCGATTTGATATTCCTGTTCCTTGTTACTTTTGGAAGTCAGGTACCTACTTCAATTGTGCGATAGTGTATTTTGGGGCTCATGGATAGGGAAACCCCCGTACAATTCTTGTAAAAAATTACATTAGTTTGGTTTCATCATCACGGTTTGCTATCTTAATTTTACCGAAAGATACTAGTTGAAAAATTTAGAATTTTGTGTAATTGGAGTTTTTAACTACGGGGATCCCATGAGTACTAAGATCTAGGCCTAGTTTGACAACCAAACCTGTCAAGTTCGCCCCTTAACAAAACATTATCATTAACACACACAACACAAGTTCTGCTCAGCTTAGGACTAGATAATGCTGTGTGTATTGTAAAATATTATTTATTTATTTGTTTAATACCAATTCTCATAAAACATTCGAGTGATTGGGCCCACCTGTTGCAGTTACCTGTTGGCGCATCATTTATTATTTCGTAAACTGCTGAGTTCCAAGTGAAACGTCTGTGGCTGCTCATCGCGGCGTGAGTAATGCGCCTGTTTGGATTCACTTTGAACTGATGTTGTTCGGGAAGTTTTGACGAGTGTTGCGGACATTGGTGTTGGTAGGATGAGATTGATTTTCGAAACTAAAATAAAAGGCACACCACACCACACATATAGATCCAAGTAAAATCTGTAGATATATGGTACGTTCTCCCTCAACAACTGGTCTGTGTTACAATTACACACAAACAAGAGTAATAGGTATCTTCTAGACCTTCGTGTTGCACCGTCGTCGGCTACATCGTCACTTAACATCAGGTGAGATTGCGAACGAAGATCGATAGGCAATAAAAAAAACACTCGCTCAGAGTTCCAATCTTGTGCTATTAATATAATGAACTACGAGGACATTTTACTGTAGTCTTAGTTAAATCACAATAAAGTAAGTTGTAGCAAGCACGCGTAACAAGAACGCCACCGCCGCCTCGAGGCGCCGCCGTGTCGCCGCCGGCCGACTATGACTGAGGTGGGTGGACCTAATTGCACCTCATTTGAGCCTTTCGATTTCGAGAGGCACGCTTTTCTAGAATAAACTCATTCTCCTGACTTGAAGACTACTACTGGACTAATCTATATATATACACATATATAAAAGAGAAGAGAAAACTGGCTCATCAAGAGCTCTCTGAAACTACAAGAACTACGAAGCTGAATTTTGGAGGTTTTTATTAAGACGTAAGTAAAAGTTAGAAACGGATTTTTGTCATTTTTATAATAATTTCAGAACGGTAACTCACCCGTCAAAATTTGTAGGGTAAGAAGATGGCTTAAAATAAAGACACGTAAGGGTTTTTTTTAATCGCACCCTAAAGGTCAATGTTGTGGATTTAAAGTTAGGTCACTCACTGACTTATCAAGAAAATCTAGAAAAGACTTATCTAAAAAAGCTACGAGGCTGAAATTTTGCATGAAAATTTTGTTTAGGACGTAAGCTACGAGCTAAGACTAAGAACAGTTTTTTTATAAATTCACATTCTTGGGTTGTTATGTTCCACCTAAACTTGTATCTGCGGCTTCAACCGCGCGGTACTCGGGTTATATTACTCGGATGTACATTAGTACTACTACTAAAGTCCACGCGAATGAAATCGCGGCGGGTCAGCTCGTAAATAGATAATTAACGAAATTAGCTTAATCCCATAGAGAGTAATAGAATCGGCAGCCTTATCGCTTAAAGCGATTTCTTCCAAGCAACCAATTATAAAAAGAAATCAGTTTTTTAAATTCTAATACAACACTCCGGATAACGAGCCAAAGCTATGTCACAAGATACCTAATCTACGGTAGATAGGTAGGTAAGTCCCCTAACTCACAATGACCTATATTTTATAGACCCATTGACGGCCCCTAAGCTGCGACAAAAATAAATTGCCAGCATAAAAGCGATAAATTATCCAAGACAATATTAAAACGATACGGGCTGGCAGCCCTAATAAATTCCTAAGGTAAAGTACCTTATACCTTGACCTAATTAAAGATGACGCGAATCTTACAAGCTGCGGTCAAGGCACTGCTGTTTATTCTGTGGCCAGCCCTTTGTCACAGAATAAAGCTGTTAGGTACAGAAGGGACAGTGCATTAGCATTTTAGTGGAAGTTTAGGATGCTTCTTTCTTTTACGGAGAAATAAGAAAGTTTCTCGACCGAGTAAATAAATCAAGACTATACAAAAGTGATAAGTAAATCTCTGAAAGAAAAACACGAATTATTGAATAAATTACTATTTATAACGTTACTCGTAGGAACGATTATGGACCTCTAGAAGAAGAAATGGCAAAAACGTCACTGTTAAACCAGCCTGGACCTACGGGAGTTTTACTATATTAACCACGCTTGCTCGGCAGGTGGATTAATAATCGCAGTGGAGGTGTTACAAATAATAAAATAAAATAAAATGTCACTTAGTTCTCTTCGCAAAGGTGGTTTACAATATAACAATGGATAGACTAAGATTAAGGATTTTACCAGGTAGGTATTGACAAACCCTGTTTTGTGAAAACTGGTGCCTGAAGTAGGTTCCAAGAAGCTGTAGAACAGGTCACCAGGTCTTCACTCAAAGGCACAGAAGGAAGCTATTGCCATTCAAGGGAAGTTCTAAGGGGAGTTCTCTAAGAAGGGAAGTTCTCTGAGTCAGGTCTAACGACATTCAGGGACTGAGTTGATGGGGGCGATTCTTACGCTGCGACTGACACGTCTACCACAGGTCCCTCATCATCATCATCATCATCAGCATATAATATTAGTCTGACATAGGCCTCTCCTAATGAGCGCCATAGCGCACTGTCTTCAGCTTGCCGCATCCAGCATCTGCCTCGAGTCTTTCGCATGTCGTCATCCCACCTTGCTAGAGGGCATCCTACACTACGTTTGCCGAGTCGTGGTCTCCACTCAAGACCACGTTTCCCCCAGCGGTAATCGGTTCTTCGCGAGATATGGCCGGCCCACTGCCACTTCAGCTGGCTAATTAGTAGAGTTATATCGATAACTTTGGTCAATCTTTCATCAACACAGGTCCCTAAGTAAGAAAAAATAAAAGGCCGACCTAGATACCGTTGTAATAAAAATAAAAATAAAAGAACTTACCTACCATAAGAGCATTACCGAATTTATTTATAAAACGTTTGAGGACCTATCCCAAATAGATCGTAGAACCCACAGGAAAAACGTATCACCCCGATCCCATTTCCGTCCCGAAATAGTCTATGATAGACTGTTGTGCCCAGGCCCTTAAGGGACGCTAAGTCAATTAAAGGTCTAATTCCTGAGAGGGCAGGAAGTGACACAAGCGAAGGCGACAGGAAGAAGGTGGGTGTTAAGGACGTCCATTGAACGAAAACCTCAAGGGATGGTCGGTATTTGAGCACTTGTAAGGCAATTAGTGTTTTTGACAGATGAAGTCTTGGTGAATAAGCATTCTTTTGACTTTGGCATTCGGTTCTTGATTCCGTCCAGAAATTATCACAATAAGTTCACAATTTTGGATTTCCAACAGTTCTAAATTCTATGTTAGGTGTACCTATCTTAAGTAGGTAACTGCTCAAACCAAGTACTTTGCCAGACATGAAGGTGATAATAATTATGGAAACTACATAAAGGTAGATACAGGGTTAGTCAAAAAATCCTGACTACTTTCATGGTAAAGGCAGCCTTCTATGCATCTTAATTGTTTACCAAACCTGTCAGTATTATCGCAATAACCCTGTATACTGATTGGTATAGTACGTATCAAACTCGAAATCAACAGATAAAAAGTTTCAATAGTCCACATCCAAAATATCCAACTAAAATATGAAATGCGAGTCAGAAAATCAATCAGGAAGCTATCACAGATGATGAGTCTGTATATCACGAGGACATGGACCCACGTCCGCGTCCGCCTTCGTCCCGATAGACGTCATAACTCAGTGGACTATGCGACCGTGGTGTTGCCAACAACGACTTTGCTCAGCAACATTGAGGAATTTTAATTTACTGTACTCGGGACGGAGACGTGCGCTGTTTTTAGACACAGGGTGCAATGCGGCCACCGTCTTGGGGACGCTTCCGACTGGTATTGATATGGATCAGTTAAGCTACTTGCTGATTGTTTTAGTTAGGTAAATTCCTTCAATAATAAAATTATAATTTTTACTTAGAATTCAAGCTTTTCAAATATAATAGAGACAGGCTGATTTTGACGGTACTTAAATATGTGCCTAAAATATCTCACATAAAAAATCGCTATTTGCTTTTAAATCTGTAAAAAAACCGCTACTAAAAACTGTACTTACACTTTGTTCTCATCTGCGTCATCCGTAGACTTAAGTAGAGCTTTTTGGGGTTAGGTATGTAAGATCTGTAAATCCAAAAACCACTTATTTCGAATCAAAAAATTTTAAAACATCGAAACTTCTCACCAAAATTGTCAACGTTGGCAACCCTCACGTCACAACAAGACAGGCACGTCCATTTGTCTGTAATGTGTCGTTTCCTTGTGACCTCGTTATTACGATTGGGTTAGTGCGAAAACACGCGGGAGAAGAGAAAATTTGCCGGTCGGAATGGTAAGTGGCTGGTTTATTTGGTTCAGTGTTTTATATTGTGTTACAGTCACTTGCGAGATATTGGGAGAGACGTCGCAAAGATGTGAAGATGTGAAAAGTGGGAAATAAACATATTGGGTTGTTCTGACTTTCACCCTGTATCGGATCATTCGGAAATGGGGTAGAAGATTTTTTTTGGGGAAGGTGGCCCTACGATTAATTTTTTATTTTTTCAAATAGTGCGAAAACGATTTTGACATATAAATGTTAGGGCCACCCTCCATACATAAATCGTCGAACCCCTTCGTTTGACATTGGTGTCAAATCAGCTGTCACCAAAACTTAACTAATTTGGCTGACTGGCTGACTACGCCGCCCCTTTATCGAACGAAATTAATAGGACGGAATTATTGTGTTTAAAAAAAATTCTTAGTTTTTGGTTTAGTTCGTTTTGGTGACATCTTAATGGACACGCATGTTTGGTCTCGTTAGATTTTAGATAATTCATGATCACCAAATAATAAATAGCTAAACCATATAAATCCCTTAAACCCCTTAAAATTTCTGTTGCTAGGTCCGCCATTATTATAATTGTCTAAATTTAATTAAAAACTTCTTGTGTTTTCATAAGCTTTTAAGACCACTCATCATAGCGAATCTCCGGGATATAAATTACAAAATGAACCCTCGTTACCATGAATTACGTCTAATTTTCATAAAACATTACGGACATATCATTCGCATTAGAAATGCAAATTCTAAGGGTCTCAAATCCATGCCAAACACGAGTGCGGTCGAGCCTTCCGGGAACTCTGGTCCGACCCGAGACCAGTGATTTGACTCTTGCTTGTTATGAATATACTCATTAGGAATCTGATTGCAGATTTCCAATTTTACTGAAATTCGGATGACCAGGAAATCCTAGGATTTGAAACTGAATAGGCAGAATAAGCAATTTGTTAGTAATAAATTCATTAAAAGTTTAAGAATTGCTACTGCTTTGAGTGAATATTGACCTAGGTAAATGACGATGAATATCCCCTAAACATGTGAATAAAAATCCAAAACATAGGGACATCTTTAGAAATTTTATCATGTTTAGGTATTCTCATTATGGAACAAAATAATGCGAACTAGTTTCTGCCTGCGGCTTCGCACACGTTGTTTTTATGGAAACGTTCAAAGGTTATTTCTATCCCATGGGAACTGATTTGTGGGATAAAACGTAACATAAACCTATCTCTTATTCAAGGTGTAGAACTACATCTATGAAAAATTTCAGCCAGTTCCGATCAGTAGTTTTAGCGTGAAGTAGTAACAAACATCTAAACATCGAAACTTTCTCATTTAAGATATTAGTGTGGATCACAGTAATTGAATAAATTTCTGAGTATTATGAAGGCTACCCGAGTCAGTTTTAGGGGAAATAATTAGATCATCGAGATTTTGTGGCAATCATAATCATCAGCCTATCACTAGACCACTGCTGGACCTAGGTTCCTGAGCGCGATATTGCGTTGTCTCCAGTAATATTTCGTTAGAAAAAAAAGAGGCCACGATATGAAATTAAACTTCTTTCGAAGCAAACCCTTCTAATTAACGTAATCTAAATAAATAACAAAAGGTGGTGTAGGTATTTTAAGCGCCTATTTCGAAAACAAAATGGCGAGCGTTAGAAAACGCGGGAATTTACGACAAACCGCTAAAAATTTATTGCAGCGACAAATGAAGTGTGTTCGGGAAATACTCGTGTTTGTTTATTTTCGGTTTTTATCGCTGTTTCAATAGATGGGATGCATTTTCTGCAGGAAAAAACAGAGCAAAAACGAAAATCTATTCTACGCTTACCTACCATACCTAATCATTTAACATTTAGTAGACAAGACTTTTAAATGATGCATGCTACTTCTAACGAAAACACTCATAAAGATCATAGAAAATCGTATATTATATAAAACTACATAAAAGAGGTGTTCTGAGTGTTTTCGTTAGATATAGGTACCAATTTCTTGTAGGTAAATTTAATATGACATTCCTGGCCGAACATGGTCCATACCGATAAAAGTAGGCTCACATTGCCACCGAGTGGTGCAGGCGACCCTGACGCAGATGGGGAGATGAATTTTTGACGCTCATTGTTTTTTATAGTCAACTAGCTTTTTTATCATCAAGATAATCTGATATTTTGTAGTCAGTCATTTTACAAAGGATATGTTTGAATTTATTTATTGATATTTTTTGGAACACACTTCGAGTTTTGTTGTAGAAACGTATACATTGCCCTTTACATTGAAAAAAAGATTTATCAATCTTGTGTAGTCTAGTTGTGGGCACAGCGACTTTTTTTAATTTCTAGTATATAAATTATGTATGTCGCTATTTTTAGTGAAGCGACTAATATTTCTATAAGTGTACAACCAGTTTACATAACCTACTACTATATATTAGTAGCTTAGACGAGTACGTCTGAACCTATATAAATCGGAAACCGTACCCGTTGACAAAAAGAGAACCCTACACACTGCCAGTTCCATTACCAATACGGGTCAAATTGCTAGCATTAATAATAGGAAACAGACAATAACATCACGGGCATTGAAATGTGTGCTTTGCGGCCCAAATGTAGGGTCCTTAAGGACCTTCGACGAGAACAAATGCTGTCGCCTGGTATTGATTTGGGACTGTTTTGTGTGCTGGTTCCATTGAATCAGATATAAGGCACTTAAGTACGTACCTTCATACCTAATCTAAAATCTAGAATCAAAGATCCTTTATGTAAACAAAGACATTATTGTATGAAAACTAAACAAAACCTGATAGCAATAACAGAAAATGGCGAGACGATAGCAAAATTCAAATCTATAACAACGATAAATTGCACACGCGCAGCGAAAAAGTTGACAATTTGAGTTTTAAAATGGACGTACAGCCTAGGGGGTATATTAGGAGTTGTTTCTGATTTTTTACCCACCCCATTACATTACTAGTAGAGGGTCTACGTTGTGTAGCTGTCGTAGTATGTCTACGACGTAGAGGGTCTACATTGTGTAGCTGTCGTAGTATGTCTACGACGTAGAGGGTCTGCATTGTGTAGCTGTCGTAGTATGTCTACGGCGTAGAGGGTCCACCAAAACCAAACAGTAATTTATACACAGAAAATATACACAAATAATGACGACATAAAACGATTTGAATATAAAGTTGGAATCAATTATGAGTCTTTGTCTATCACCCTCAATTGTTTTGTCTCGGTGGGTTTTTATTTGACCCTTTTCACATACATACGGTCATGGGAGGTCGCCGTGCCGTGTGAAGTAGAAGTGTATGAGCTAACCAGACAGCTTTCACTCGGCACGGCGAGCGTGCCGTGTCCGTGTGTCGCCCGCACCATACATTTCTACTTAACACGGCACGGCAACCATATGCATGTGAAAGGGGCCTTCATCTTGAAGATTACTTATTTCATCATTATCCAGCCTATATTAGTCCACTGCTGAACATAGGCCTCGCCTAATGAGCTCCATAGCGGCTGTCTTGGCTTGCCGCATCCAGCATTTGCCTGCAGTTTTTTGCAGGTCGTCATCCCACCTGGCCGGAGGGAGTCCTACACTAAGTTTGCCGAGTCGCGGTCTCCACTCAAGAAGACGTTTAACCCACGGGTTTTTTGTTCTTTGCGAGACATGGTCGGCCCGCTGCCACTTCAGCTTACTCATTGATCATATTTATCGCGGAGATTTTGTTTCCTTACGTTTAAATCACATCGCAGCTATTGTGGCCACGGGGCCATTGATTCCAAACTGGAAAATCCCACTCAGGTGGAAGATGATTTGCTAATTGGTAAATTCGCTTCGCATACTCGCACCTCAGAAAGGTAGCTCAACTAATTTATTATTTCAATTACAATCAACAAGTGACGAAGTTGCTCCAGGGACGAAAGTGTTAATTTAACTGTCAAATGTATTAATTAGTACCCTTGTCACTGTCATCCTTCAGAGGCTTTGCTAATCGGTTCACGAGCAACTTTCTTTGAGTGTTTTTACACCTGTTTGTACGGAAAACATCTAATTTATGAATAACACTACTATGAGTTGTGGTATTTATTTAATTTAATTTTTGTGGAAAGTGTAGGTCGGTATAGTTGTGCGCTCTGAGTTTAAATAGGTACCGTAGGTACTATTGAGAAATTATATGACTACGGTCTTCCCATGCCTATCATTTATGAAAAAAAAACGGATATAAAGGGGCGGCGCGTATCTGCGTTACCTTGCCGTTCCTGGCGCCGCCGCCCCCGCCCCGCAATCGCTTACTTCGAGACCGAGGCCTAAGGCGCGCGCTGTTACATTTTCGCTCTGACTCTGTGTGCCTTTTAATCAAATTTTTTCAGAAGTAATTAACCTAAGGACTTCCCCCAACTTCGCCCGATATAAAACATTTTAAAGCGATAGTAAATTAATACAGCTTGGAAGTTCGTTCGGGAGCAATCTGCGAATTTCCATTTTTCTCGAGACCCACGTTAAATATGGCATTAATTACGGGGCAGGATCTCCCGGGAAAATGGAAAAAAATATAAATTTACCTTTAAAATGGTTACCCAAGTGTCCTAATGGCGCAGAGTGGTCATAATAACCACAAAATGGGAGAAATAATGTTCATTTTTCTATTAGGTAAGTACTGTTAATGGTTGTTTTTACGGTTGTTACAAGTACGTTTCTTTCATCGGAGGTCTTTTACAAACATTACCCACCTGTTTTCCTGTCCTGGTCCCAGAGGGACACTTGCCAAAGTTCTTTACAAAAAAATCAAATTTAACGGCAATTTAGTTTGTGGTATGTAAAGCCGGGTATGGGCTGGTGTTAAGGGTCGTAACGTACTGTGTCACACCGCTAGTGTTCGTGCAGTCAGTACGGAGAAAGAAGGCGCTTGCCATTGCTCGTTGCTCATTAGCAACGAGACGGATTTTAGCAAACAGCGTAACTTTTCATACTCGCTGCGAATGCTAGCATAACGCCCCGTTACATCGGTCAGTAGCCGGCTTTATTCATATAACGTAGAAGAAGATTGCTGCGCAGTGTTTTGTTTTGACATTGTACCGTCGAATTAGAAAACAAAAGACTGCTTTAACAATAGGCTAGTTGACTCATTTTAAAGTACGTCTTAAATTATTAATTATTGTCCGATTAGAGGGAAAAAATATTAGCACATTTTTAGGACATAGAAAGCCGCAAAACTTAGGTAATTTTAAAAGTCTACTTTTCGTAAACAGGCGAAAACGCTGTCAGCCATATTTCTCTGTGCTCTGACGTCATACGAGTAGAATAGCTGCGATTAGACAACAAAAAAATTACATTAGGAAACGTCCATCATTGTAAAAATAGGGTGATCAAATTGAAAGTATGTAGTCATCTTACAGTTTTATTACGTATCATTTCTGTAAATATTGGTTCATTAAGTCAAATACTAAATATTTATTTATTGCACCGAATTTGATAAGAGTCAAATAGCATACCTATTGTCTAAGTTACATTCCAAACCATTTGTGGACCTCGATTTAGAATCTGGTTGTATCTAAGCCTTCCTGCAGATTCAAAAGGAACTACGAGTATTTCGGTATTGTTGATACGGTAAGTGGAAAGCAAGGAGACAAAAGCTGGTAATACCATAACCTCTTACTAAATCATCAACAAAGGCCGTGCGATCTCAATAGTCTCAGTCTCGCGCCCGCTGCGCTACATCGCGGACGTGTGTAGAGAGTCGGTCGCGCGTATCTAAGACCGTAAATATGACGTCGAGCACGGTTAAGTGCGCCAGTTGCAATATAGTGATTGATGAAGTGTTGGCATATATAACGAATAAAATGGATGTTATGGATCAAGAAAGCCTGATGCGTATATGTGGATCAGCTTTTCAAATGGAAGAAATAGAGAAAGCAAAGAATTTGCTCTTTGATTCCATAACAACGGACGTGAGGAATATAAAAAGAAAGAAAAAGAGTGAAGGCAAAATTCAAAGAGATTTGGATGACATTATTAATGTCCTAAAAAGTCTGCACCCCGAAAAGATACCCATTTTTGTTGCGAGAGATCTTGGTAAACTACCCCCGGTGACTTTCGATCATCTAGATGTCACATCGCTACTGAGAGATATCACTTTATTAAAAACTCAAGTGGAGAGTATCACGAATACCTATGCGACTACCTCGCAACTTGAAGAATTGGAGGCAAGAATGTATTCAAGTAAATACGATTCTATCGTGAATACACCGATGGCAAAAAGGTACGATCATTTTGTGAATACCCGCACACGAGGCGCAAATCTTTTAAATAGCGGACCGATGGCAATCACCTCTCTGACGCATCAAACCAGTCCATTGTCACCGCCCCCCGCAGCGCGGCTCTTTGACCCCGCCCCCAGTAGCGCGCGCGCAGAGCGCTCACCTACTATGCCACGGCCGGTGCGCATCAGTCCGGCTCCTGCCACGGCGGAGAGCGCATGCCTCTCTGCTTCATCGCCGCCGCCTGTTCATGCGCCTGCGCCGATAACAGCCGCGCACGTAGAGCATGAGCGTGGGTCTTTACCGCAGCTTATTCAATCAGGCAGCGTCAACCATCCGACTGAAAGCCGAACTGTTTTAGGTCAGAACGAGATTGAAAATACATCAACATCTCAGCCTAGTTATGCGGATGTAGGCAGGAAGAAAGGCCTATGGTTTGCTACTCCAGAGAAAGAAAATGAATGGAAACTTGTTCAGAGAAAGCGTCTTAGCAATAAATTTACAATGAACAGAGGCAAAGCTGAGCATGTAGAAAGTTGTAAATTTAAAGCGGCTGAAACCAAAGTTCCTCTTCTTATCACCAACGTAGACGAGCGGGTGTCTGAGGCGGACATAGCAGAGTACATTCTCACAAAAACCCGAGAGCATGTTAAGCCCATTAAACTGAAGATGGCTAGAAGGCGAAATTATAACGCCTTTAAAATTTTTGTGAGCAAGAGCAGCCTCTCCACTTTTCTGGATAACTATTTATGGCCACAAGGAGTGTCTTTCAGGCGTTTCATTAACCTGAGAGAGCACTATGGAACTGAAATTGAAAGGCAACCTCCTAAAAACCAAAATGGTTAGTACACCCTACAAAAAACTACTCTCTTTCAACTGTAAGTCACTGAAGCGGTCTCTTGAAGGTGTGAGAGGTCTCTGTAAGATGGCAGATATTGTGGCGCTCCAAGAAACATGGTTATTGCCTCATGACTTGACGATGCTGGCTACAATCGATGACGACTTCGGAAGCACGGGAACCTCTGCGGTCGACACTTCGGCAGGCCTACTGCGAGGAAGGCCCCACGGAGGAGTCGCCCTACTTTGGAGGAAAACCGTCTTCAGCTCGGTAAAAGTGTTGCAGTGTTATGACGTGCGTATAGCAGGCATTAAGGTTAACCTATGTGATAAATCTATGTTGATATTCAGTGTTTATATGCCTACTGACTGTGCGGAGAATTTGCCTGAGTTCACGCAATGTTTGGGCACAATAAACTCGATTATTGAGGACAACATAGACATTGACGCGGTTTATATGCTAGGAGACTATAATGCGCATCCGAGTGAGAGATTTTGTGGTGAACTTTTAGAGTTTTGTGCGGATCAAGACTGGACGTGTGTTGATATGGACATCTTAGGTGCGGATTCTGGTACTTTTACTTTCGTGAGTGAAGTGCACGGATGCGCACGGTGGTTAGATCACTGCTTAGTCACTAGATCAGCTTTATCGACAGTAATACGTGTGTGGGTAGAGCATGATGTGCAGTGGTCTGACCATTACCCTTTGATTATTGAATGTGACCTAGGTAGAGTAATTTCTAGAATTGACGCAGATTTAAATTTAATACACAACTTGACTATCTGGGGCGAACGTTCAAGTAGCCAAATTGAGCAATATCAACAGCTTTGTCATTCTAAGTTAAGGGAAATTAATTTTCCAGTAGAGTTCGCCCATTGTTGTGACGGAACATGTGTTGACGAAGGACATAAAGTAGTGTTAAGTAATATGTTTAACAACATTGTAGATATACTAACAGAAGCCGCACAAACTACCTATACACGAGCTAAGCCGCGGAGGAGAAAGGGTTACATTGCTGGGTGGAATAAACACGTAGCATGTTACCACAGGAAGGCCAGGCTTAAGTTTATGGAGTGGGTTGAGTGCGGTAAACCAAAACGTGGTCCAACCTATGTTGATATGTGCGAAAGCAGGAAGATATTCAAAGCAAAGTTGAAGTGGTGTCAAGACCAACAAGAGCAAATAAAGATGGATGCTCTTGCTAGTCAACATGACGCCAGAGACTTCAAGCATTTTTGGAAGAACACAAATAAAATGAACGCTAAGCCTGGCCTCCCTGTGACAGTAAATGAAGCAGGTAATCCAAGCTCTATCGCCGATCTCTTCAGGGAACATTTTAAGGTGGTACCCAAGCCGGACTCGTCTGTGCGTGAGCAGGTCAAGGCTGGGGTTGTCATGCAAAGGAGATCGGTATGTTTTACAGCGAGAGATGTACGAAAAGTCATTGAGACCATGCAAAGGGGTAAGTCTCCTGGGCATGACGGCCTCAGTATCGAACATCTGAGGTTCGCGGGTGTTCACCTTCCCAATGTGCTCTCCATGTTCTTTAACTTATGCCTATGCCATGGCTACTTACCTGACACGTTGACCAAAACCATTGTTGTACCTATTGTGAAATGTAAAACGGGAGATGTGTCAGATAAGAACAACTACCGGCCCATTTCTCTAGCAACCATCATCGCAAAGGTGCTTGACAGCTTGCTTAATAGCATTCTCTTGCAACATGTCAAGCTTCACGATGCTCAGTTTGGTTTTAGGGCCGGGCTATCTACAGAGAGTGCGATTTTGTCTCTTAAGCAAGCTGTCAGGTACTATACGGAGAGGAAGACTCCTGTTTACGCCTGTTTCCTGGATTTGTCCAAGGCCTTTGATACAGTTTTGTATCACAGGCTTTGGGAAAAACTGGTAAGCGAGGGTGTACCGGGTGAAGTTGTTTCCATCATGAGGTACTGGTACAACTGTCAAAAAAACCAGGTGAGATGGGCGAGCGCTCTATCTGAGGAGTATGCCTTGGAGTGCGGAGTTCGGCAGGGTGGAAGTACTTCGGGGTTGTTATTTAATTTGTATATTAATGAACTTATCGTTGAACTCAGCAATACCCATACAGGCTGTTTTGTTGATAATGTTTGTGTGAACAACATAAGTTACGCTGACGATATGGTGTTGCTGGGTCCATCGGTGGGTTCCATTCAAAAGCTTGTTAATATTTGTGAGAACTACGCGGCTGAACATGGACTCGCATACAACCCCAAAAAGAGTGAAATCCTTGTTTTTAAAAGTGGAAATGTAAGGCCAGCCTATGTTCCGCCCATAGTTCTCAATGGTGCGGCTCTGAAGGTAGTTAGTAAGTTTAGATATTTAGGACATGTCGTCAACGACTCCCTATGTGATGATTTAGATGTTGAGAGGGAGCGTAGAGCTCTGGCTGTACGGGGGAACATGATCGCGCGTAGGTTCGCACGCTGCTCGAGAGAAGTGAAAGTGACGCTATTTAAGGCGTACTGCCAGTCGTTCTACTCGAGCAGCCTCTGGCTTAACTGTACCCGCCGCGCAGCCAGCGCTCTACGCGTTCAGTATAACAACATTTTCAGGATGCTGATGCGGCTGCCTCGCTTTTGCAGCGCATCTGGTATGTTCGCGGAGGCGCGCACGGACGACTTTTACGCGATTATTCGCAAAAAAGTCGCTTCCCTATCTCAGCGAGCGCGAGCCAGCAGCAACAGCATCCTGCAAATGATTATGTCTCGCCTGGACTGTCCCATTCAAAATAAGTGGATGAGGATAATGTTGGGGAATAATTCCATTTAGATTTAATTTAAGTTAGTAAGTAGGTAATTATGTTATTTATTATGTAATTGTAATGTAAGCATGAAATAATTATTGTATACCTATCTAATTTTAATCATTATTATTGTGCTAATATTTTATGTAATTTGATTTTATTGTGAATTTTTTATGTTGTATCTATGGATTACCAATCTGAAATAAATGAGTAAATAAAATAAAATAAATAGATTCTAATTAACCCTACTAAATTGTAGTGTCGACCAGCGGAATGAAATACGGCTCAATTAGCGACCTTTTCTTCTGGCCGGGTAGCCGTTGAGCTTCTGTTATAATTTTTGATACAAAATCGCGACGGGAAATTTACTGTTTTAATTTGAATGAATAAATTTATGGTGATAGATTTTGAATGAATGAATTTAATGAGACAAGTCAAGTTGGAATAGGTAATGGGGAAGCTCAAAAGATCTTCATTAGTGTCAGTCATGAAATGATAGTTTGTAGATGTGTTAGGTATGTACCGTGCGCGCACTCACTACGGTCAGCCGCTCTCGCGAGCTCCACTACCTGTTTGTCATACGAAAAAATAGCAACAATGTCTAAGTCCACACTAGCTTGCCTAGAACAGCTGCTGATTAAATTCATCGCGCCGATAGAGAAAAAATTTGACACCGTAATCAAGGAATTGAAGAAAATCGAGGAGAAGATCTTAATTTTAGAAGCGAAGAACTCGCAAACATCTGACGAAGCGGGTAGGTCGCAATCCAACCTATACGCAATGAAGCCAAAGACGGGTGGCTCTACCGCCACACAACAAAAAACATCGCTCAACCGACCACAGCGGCAACAACAGAACGAGCAAACAAATGCAGCGCCTACAGGCACGCACACAGCGGCGATCCCCACCATCGCGCCACCAGCCAGCGAGAGAGCGCGGACGCGGAGCCGCAGTCAGCGCGCGCCCGAGCCGGCGGCGGCCACTCTTGCTAGTGTGGCCCGGCCGCTCGGGTTACCGCCGCTGCCGACACCGACACGTATAAATACAGACTCGTATGATGCTACTCAGACCTCAGAAGCAGCCGAAGAATGGAACACAGTTGTACGGAGACCTAGGAGACGACCGGTACGTCGCAATGTAATAAGGGGTAACGGCTCGATCGATAGCGAGCTGCAAACAGTAGAGCGCGTACGCAAAATTCATGCGTGCTTTTTCAAGCCAGAAACGACACCCGAAGCAATCCAGTGTTATATGAATAAAAAGAACCCCTGTATTCAATACAGCGTAGAAAAACTCAGACTATCACACAGCCACTACTCTTCGTTTGGCATAACTGTACCCAGCAGCCTGTTTGAATTCTTCATGGCTGCAGAGAACTGGCCACCTAGTACCGAAATCAGCGAGTGGTTTCGTAGCGGAGCCGGGCGCGCGCACCCCGCCGCGTCCGGCGCGCGTCGCCTGCGCCAACCCGCCCGCGCCGGCACGACCAGCACGGGGGCTGCCGCAACCGCGCCCGCCACCAAGACATAACGCGCTAGTCCTTTGCCACCTCAACATCCAAAGTCTACGCAACAAGACTAAGAGACTTGAAGTTTTGTTGACCAAAGAACTATCATGTGATATACTTGTGCTCTCTGAGCACCACTTAAAAAAATTTGAAATAGATTCAGTTACACTTTGTAACTACGACCTAATCGCATCGTATTGTAGACCTAAAATAGAACATGGTGGAAGCTGCATCTACGTCCGGTCTGGCATTAAGGTTAGTAACCGACCAGATTTTTCTGACTTATCACAAGAACAGATTTTTGACGTTTGTGCAGTACATCTTCTACACGAAAAGTTATTAATCGTAGGAATTTATCATTCAAACTTAACGAGCCATGTCGACTATTTAAAGCTTTTTGATAAATTGCTTAATAAAATTAACGACGAAAATCTAGAAGCAATATTAATGGGTGACATAAATATCAATACCCTAGTTAGTACATCCGTCTCCAAACAGCTAACCGATATCATGAGTCTGCATAACTTCACCCAGCTTATCGACTTCCCAACACGTATCACCATGGAAAGTAGCACCCTAATCGATCATGCCTACACGAACCTCAGCCAGGAGCGCATAGTGAGCCTCGCTGGCCTGGATCCGCTCTTGAGCGATCACCACGCGCAGCTCCTTACCATCTCGCGCAGCACCCCGCGCACACCGTCCTTAGTCTTAAAGAGGAGCTTTAACACGTTGAACTCCATTAATTTCGTAAACGCATTAGAGACAATTGACTGGCCCGTGGTAATCGGAGAATCTAAAAATGACTGTAACGTTCTATCCGAACGCATTCTGATAGCAATAGTTAACAGTATTGATACCTGTTTTCCACTAAAACGCTCACCCGCACAACAAAACTCCAAAATCTGGGTAGATTCGGATGTCCTGAACCTAAAATACCTACTATATGACACAGCTCATCTTAGGAACACTTTCCCTAGCAATGAAGGCCTGTCAAAGTTTGTAGATGAATTAACTATAAAATATCACTCAATGCTAAAATTTAAAAGGACGCGGTTCTATTCCGATCAGATCCGCGATGATCCTAATAAATCGAAAAGGATGTGGAAGGTAATAAACACGGAGCTTGGTCGCTACAGCCGGGAAAGAACCGACTACACGGACCACATTAAGAATGCCGATGGTCAGCCATTCACAACTAAAATCGAACTCGTCGACGCCCTAAATAGGGAATTCGTGACGGCGGCAAGTAGGTGTGGCGCCCCGTCGGCCAACATACCGCGCGCGGTGGCCACTCTTGCGGCGGACTCTAGCGCTAGTGACGTATCGCTACGGATTAACCCTTTTACAGCGTCCGAGATTTTAAAAATCATTAACACACAGATAGCCTCAAAAACTAGTTCCGATGTGTACGGCATCTCGGCTAGGATTATAAAATTAGCCGTTAAACCCATGGCAGGCCCCATTAGCGTTCTGTGTAATAGCTGCGCGCGGCAAGGGATCTATCCTGCCAGTCTCAAAAAAGTTAAAATCAGTCCCCTATATAAGGGCAAAGGCAAAAAATCTGATCCAAAATCGTACCGTCCTATCTCGTTAGTACCTGCTATTAGCAAGGTACTGGAAGTAGGCCTTAATAACAGGCTCTTAAAGTTCGCTGCCGAACGTAGCATCATTTCGGAGCGGCAATTCGCGTACAGAGCGGGCCGCGCCACGACGGACCTAGTGCGAGAAATAGTTTGGCGTGTGCTGAGCGCGCGCGAGGCAGGCCAGCGCGTAGCACTGCTATGCTGCGATCTCTCGCGCGCGTTCGACACCGCAGACCACGGCCTCATAGTCAACAAACTCCAGTTCCATGGCATACGTGGCCCCGCCTTATCCCTCTTAACCTCTTTTATGTCGAAAAGAACGCAAGTAGTGGTAGGGGACGGGGGCCGTGTCGTCTCGTCCGACCTCGAGAATGTCATGGGCGTGCCCCAGGGGTCCTGCTTGTCGAACACCTTGTTCAGCCTGCTCCTCAACGACCTACCCGGCACCATAGATAATGCAGAGATATACATGTATGCGGATGATGTAGCCGCGGTAGTAACCGCACCTACGGAAGGAGAGTTGGAGCGCAGACTGAACATGGTTATCCGTCAACTTGAATCGTGGTTTATATCAAACGGCCTTGCGCTAAACAGAGAGAAAACCTGTCTGATTAGCTTCAACCTTAACGGAAGAGCACCCTCTCTCAATGTAACAGCTGGAAACACGGCGCTGGAACAAGTTCACGCCATAAAACTACTGGGCTTCCACCTGGACAGTTCCCTCGTATGGGACAAACATATAGAAAAACTCTGCGGTAAGCTGGGAGGGTCTTGCTTTGCACTGCGAAGGCTAGCGAGCACCGCGTCGCGCGACGTAGTCCGATCCTGTTACTACGCGACCGTCCATAGCGCGCTCTCCTACGGGGTAGAGCTGTGGGCGCGGGCCGCCGACGTACAGCGGGCCTTCGCAATGCAAAAGCGAGCTCTGCGAGCGATGGCAGGTGTCCCTAGCGACGTCTCATGCAGGGAGCTGTTCAAGGAGTACAACATCCTGACTCTCACCGGTGAACTCATCTACCAGGTGGCTCTGTTCACCCACAACAATGTGGACCTGTTCCAGCCCCGTGGCCGAAACGCCAATCGCGCGCTACGTAGTAACAAATACTACTACCACCTGGTCACACCTAAACACAAGCTAAAAAAATCTGAGAGGTCAGTGTATATTATGGGTCCTTCAATATATAATCGACTGCCTGACTGGATCCGAAATGCAGCTTCCATATCTATTTTTAAGAGGAAATTAAGAAAGTGGCTTATTGAATTGGTTCTATATGACATAAATGAATTTTATAATTTGCCCTTATCATAGCGATAACATTATTTTTATATTTAATGTGATGACATGTAATAATGGTATTATGAATAAAGTCTGTATCTGTATCTGTATCTGTATGGGTAAATTTACACGACATAAGGAACCGGAAGGAATGTCGTACAGCATTAAGGCCCACGCCCAACAGTGGTTGCAAACGGGTTATTCCAGTTTTCCCCCTTGACAAATCCCCCTTAAGGGGGAAAACTGGAATTCATTTTTTTGGCGTTCCAGTTTTCAAACAACCTTTTCTAAGTGTATATTTATTGTATTGATTTTTTGATTTTGAAACAGTCTGAATGTGAAGATGATGATTTATTGTAAATCATTAGTGTTTTAACTAGCGACAGTATTGTCAGCTAGCCAATAAGTCAGTCTCGATTTTGTGAGTAGAAAAGTCGTTCATATATCGCTGGTTAAATGCTAAACTACCACATCACAAAATTTCACTTTTTTCACTAGAGACATTCAAAGTTTTCAAAAGAGTTTTTTTTAATTTCTGAGCAAGTCTTTTTTTTCATATCTATGTTTCACCTATCAATCGACGCGTTATTTTAATTAGAATTAAAATGCATTTTTAGTTTTTCCGTAACTTTAACCCAATGTCTTATAAAACCAAATAAGTGACTTTAGCATATAATAATTGATGTGTTTGTTAATAAAAAATTTCATTAAAAGACCACATTTCATAAAAAATTAAGGTTTATTAGACAGTTTTCAGTACCTAGTAGCATAAATCTAAATCACATAGTTTATTATTCAGTCTATTAATCATTAATAATAAAACGCTCTACTGAAAATATGGAATAGAAATGTTAAACAGCCTCAAAAGTTAAAATTTCGTACAAAACAAAACAAAAAGTTATAAATTCTCACAAAACAAATTTTTAATTACTAGAATAAACAAGATAAATTATTGAAACAAATGATATTTCTATCAAAATAAATGCTTCTAAAAACCGTCAACACATTTTAAACCTTACTCTAACTTATTATAAGACGAGACTAACATTTTGACTACTAATTACCTAAAATTAAAACATTATAAATGTAGAAAAATCTGTCTGTATCTTTGATACCTACAAATAAGACTAATCCTTAAAGATTAATATAAAATAAAAAACAAACAAATAAACGCACAGCATGGCTTTAGGGCAAAGAGGTCGGTTGATACTAACTTGCTATGTATAGTAGACTACATCTCTACGCAACTGGACAGAGCGCGTCAAGTGGATGTACTCTACTTTGACTTCCGAAAAGCATTTGATGGGGTTAGCAATGACATACTGCTGGCGAAGCTTAGTTTCATAGGCTTTGCCCCCAATCTCTTACAGCTGATTGCCGACTACTTACGAAATCGGCAGCAGTATGGTCAGGCTCGGCATGTACGAATCCCTGCCCTATCAAACGCAATCCGGCGTAAATCAGAGATCGGTTTTAGGGCCACTGTTGTTTCTGATAATGATGAATGACTTATCAAGTGTCCTGCGGCACACTGAATGTCTTTTATATGCGGACGACCTTAAGCTCTACGCGAACATCAATACTCTTTCCGACTGCTTAGCTCTACAACACGATATTGATTCGGTCCATCAATGGAGCGCCAAAAACAAAATGGAGTTTAATCCACCGAAATGCTCCGTCATGACTTTCGGTCGCATGTGGCACCCTTTTGTCTTTGACTATAAAACCAATGGTATTCCGATCACTAGAACAACAATTAGTCAAGGATTTGGGAGTAACATTCGACCGGAAACTTACGTTTAACAACCACATATCTATCGTAGCTAAGGAGTCGTACAGGAGGCTGGGATTCGTACTAAGGAACGCACGTGACTTTCGAAACGATTACGTCATAAAGCTCCTTTTCAACGCTTTGCTCCGTAGCAAGCTAGAGGCCAGTTCCTGTGGAGTCCACATGAAAAGAAATATGATCTTCTACTGGAAAAAGCACAAAAGGTATTTCTAAGATACTTATACAAGCGTGTGGCTGGATATTGCCAATTTATTGTATCCCACTAAATATTTACAAGGTTCCCTGGGTTATAACTCGCTAAATACTCGACGCGCGTATGATCAGTTATCTAACACTATTAAAATCTTTAGGAATATTATCGACGGTCCCGATCTACACGAGTAGCTTCGCCTATATGGCTGGATATTCGTGGCAGAAGTCACAGGCTCTTCGCTCTACCACCTGACCGCACTGTAGGGCATCATCAGTCGCCGCTACCTCACGCTCTCGGCGCCCTCAACGGGTTACTTAAGGCTTTCCCAGACTGTGACATATTTGCGGACGCATAGAAGGTCTTAACATAATATGTCAGTCTGTCTGCTCTATTGTGAGAGGGATGGATAATCGATTTATTATTTTCTTTCTTGTTTAAATGTATATTAGCAATTTAATCATGCATAATTTTAGTCTGACATTTTTATTAAGTTTATACCAATTTAATGTTAGATTTAATAAGTTTTATTGTTTTTTGTTTTATTTTTTATTCAAACGCATTTCAAAAGTGTCACTTAAGCTCCAAGCAACAAGATAAAGTTCACGTAAAAGTTATGTGCAAAACAAACGCATTTCAAAAATAACACTCTTGAACATACACACAATGTAATAACAACAAAATTTCTCGTGCTAAGGTACCACATGTCGGAATGTGTTACCTTTGCACAAAAAATAATGGTTGTATCTTGACTTCGATTTATATGCAAAAGGACCATATTCCGAAATATGGTACTTTTGCATATAAATTTTAGTTAACATACACTTATTATTTTGAGATACGGCCCTTTGGCATATAACTTACGTGCGCTTCCGCAGAACACTCAACCACAATTGAAAAAATGGCTGCTTGGCTCTGAAATTTGGCGCCAAAGTCTAATAATGCTAAACAGCCACATCTGTTTTTCGGTTGTTTTTAATGCGAAAATGAAATGTGTCTTTTACTCATACTATAAAATAACTATTTTAAATCACATTTTTGCAATAAAAACGATTTTCACGATTTTTGAGATATAATACTTTAGCATTTAACCAGCGATATCAACCCTTGTGGGATGAAATGTCGTAAAAGCCAAAATAACTTCTTATCAGTTTCATAATCAACTCAACGTGCTCTATCGATCTGTCTCTATAGATTTAGAAATATGTAGGTTTATACAACAATTGAACTGATTTCAGTACAGTTAAAGAGACAACGCTAATTGTTGTAAAATACAGGCTGACATGATTGTTTTGTGGTAAAAGCCACAGTCTCCTTAACTACAATAGCTACTCATTTAAGGTATAAATAAAAAACAAGAGGGAAAAAGATGACTACTGTATTTATTGCATCGTTATAGCTGTTAAAACAAAAAAGATACAGATAAAACCATTCTGACAAAACTTATTTTGCTTCTCCTGAAGAATCGTGTTTTGGCTTTTACTACATTTTATCCAAGAAGGGTCGATATTCTTCGTGACAGTATGTTAATTCCTGAGATACTGTATATTCCTTTTTATAATGGCTCCTTAGCCCTTTCTGTTAATGCACAGTATTCAAAGACCCGAGTATACAAATAATCTTAGGATACATTTTACAGTGACATCATAAAATAGCAGACAGCGAGCGGTAGCCTTGCTGCAAGCGAAGCACTCGATTGGTTACGTCTTGCTTACCGCAAGCTTCAAGCGAGTCGTCTACGCGCTGCATGCGCTGGAACCACATACTTAGAGCAAGTTGTACGGTCATACGTCTTTTTGCACGCTGTCCACGTACGACAGTAAGCTTGCTGCTAGCTGTCGCTGCGTGGATACCGCGTGGTCACCACAATTTGTGGTACGGGGGCAGTCCTTTACAAGTGAGCGTTGAGAAGTGGCTACGTTTGAGGAGTGGCTAGCTCTCATGCGAGGTTTATGGATATAGATAAGTACCATATAGATAACTAGCTAGCTGAGCCCCGTTTTGTAAAAATAAAAATAGGGAGTTTTGAGTAAATCGAATCAAGGCATAATTATTTTCCTATAAAACTTTACTGCCCCTTTTAACCCCTTCAAATTAGGTAAATTAGCCTATAAATCTATGTGTTATTCTAAGACATAAATTATCTACATACAAAATTTCATCTAAATCGGTTAAGTACATAAGGATAATCTTGGTAATATATCTGTCGTGGCCATATCCTAGAATTGATCACTTCATGATGTGACCAACCATTTCAAGAAATGGTAGAATTTCATGAAATGGAAAATACGCGCTGGCCATATCATGATGTAGTCAGGCCAGATCAATGAATAATCAGCGTTTAACGATATGAAAAGCTAAACGCACGGCTACTTCATGATAAGGTCAAACAATATCATAAAATAGTTACATTATCCACCGTTAGAGGCGCTGATATTGTTTTGTTTTGTTTTTGACATCTGTGGTTTTTGAGTGTTTGTTTGTTTCTGTTCTGTGATGCATCATGTCGGCGGACAATTATTTAGTAAAAAAAGCGAATAATAATGTGCAAATAGAAGACAAAAATGAAGTAAGGAGCCGTTACGATAAAAAAATACAGGAATTTTAAAAGTCACTCGAAAAACGAGCATAACGTCTAAACTGAAAGCCAACTGCATTAAGCAATTTTTAAATATAAAGTTCCTTCCTAATTCGAATTTTTCATTAAACCTTTTCATCATCATCATCAGCCTATATTAGTCCACTGCTGGACATAGGCCTCCCGTAATGAGCGCCATAGCCTTAAACCTTTTGATGTCATGGAATCCCTACATAAATGATATGGCCAAACGTTGATGGAAATATCATTAAACGTTGATGCTTAAACGATATAGTCAGTTTTAGCTGGCCATGTCATGAAATTCTACCATTTCATGAAATGGTCGGTCACATCATGAAGTGATCAATTCTAGGATATGGCCACGACATATCTACACAAACATTCGCATTTATAATATTAGTAGGATAGGATTAGTGGGAAGTATGATGCAGCTCGTACCTAGACATAAATCTGCACCCTGTCATCTGCAATTAGCGTGTATAATTGAATGATTATGTAACTCGAGATTATCTAATCAGGCCCGTGTGTCAGGCAATCAGCCGTGCAATTACATTGGCTTGATGCATTACAACTGTTGACATGCTTATTGGGTTGCTAAATGAAATCACACAAAATTAAAAGTCGCCTCGATAAAGATTGGGATTGAACCACTCTCATGCCGTCACTCCTGGATCATATTTTATCAATTAGTACCTAAGTATTTACAATATCTTTATTCACAAAGAAAAATTAAAAAGTACAATCAAATAATAGAAATAAATTAGAACGAGTATTTACAATTGAAACAATTGAGCTAACTACAGACTGTTGTAAGTAATCTACAGGTAGCTCAACTGATCCATAATTATCAATACCAGTCGTTGCGTCCCCGCTACGCTGGCTGCATTGCCCTGCTGTATGGCAATGCTGATGCGCTGCGCCAAATACTCACCAGCTCTCGGGTCACGCGTCGCTTCGATTAGACGCTCAGATAATTTTTTAGAAACCCGAATAGCCTCGGTACCCCACAGAACTAGGGTCTCGACTCCAAGGGGAGCAAATGTGTAGGCGCTGTCGAGACCTGGATATTTGCGGCTCATAGTATTTAGTATCGGGACAGCAAGAGATTTTAGATCCCAACCTTTATCCACGCGACTTATATTATGGCAAAAGTTTCGATGGATGGATGGATGATTCTTACCTACTTATTTATGCCAAAACTACTGAATGAGTCAGGCTAAAAGTCAGAAGTCAATTACCTTATTTCTTTAGGCTTACAAAATAAGCACTTATACAAGAACTTAGAAATTTTGCATACGACCTGGAAACGACCGAGAATCACATTTAAGCTACTCTCTATCCCCATAGAACAATGATTCGATCTTTGTAGACATGGACTAACGTATCTATATATAGCAGGCGAAGGCGCGGGCAGAAACTAGCTAGTTTGTAAATAAATTTATGCTGTAAGTACCGCATCAAACAAAGTAAGACTTGCCTGCGGACCTGTTTTAGATTCCTCAGACCTGACCCAAAAAAAGGTGATGAATTTTTTACTACTTTTTACTTTTTTACTTCGGTGGAAAACTTAAAAACCGACTTCATTGCTAAATAACCTAAAGATTTCTATGTTAAGAGGAATTTCGTTGATTGCTGAAACAGCCCATCGCAATCAAACGGTATTCTGACCAAAGTGGGAACAATTTGGAAAAACTCTTTGAAAAAAACAATACTCCTACTGACAAAAAACATTTACCTGTGGTAAAAATCTTTGAATCAATGACTAAATTATGTTCTGCTGAGGTAGCAACATCAAAAACCATACAGCTGAATGAAGAGTCGTTCTCAAATCGTTTTTGAAGTCTGCTAAGAATTGGGTTATTCCTTCCCAAAAAGCTTGAACAAATACTTTAAAAGGCAACTTTTCAGGTTTCCGAGTGTGTTGGAAGTGAATCATTTGACCGCTGAGCCCAACCGGCAATAAAAGCAAGATTCCTTCAATACAAAATGATATTGAACAAAAAGACCCTGAATGGCCGGGACCGCAAAGAATCGTATTGGGAGATTTAGGGCTGCCACTTACACTGGTACTGTAGTCTTAAATTGTTTTCTTATCAAAAGAAGCATTCATAGCGAAGACACTAAATGTATACAAATATTGTACAACGGGAGGAGTTTTAAATTTTTTGGTATTTGTTTAACAGAAACATCTTCAGTATCCTAAAGCAAGATTTAACAAATCAGACCGAGACGACGACGGACAACAATAAAAAGTTTTTCATTCGACTCAATCCCTTTTTGTTTCCTCGTCAAGATTTAATTGTATAATCGAAAACAGTCGTTGGCAAGGAAACGACTTTACGGATGCTTAGAGGAAATATTTATTTTAAAACAGGTGTTTCCGTGTACGACCAACACGTTTTCGACCAATATAGGTAAGCTCTTACAGCCTATACTGGTCCGCCTGATACCCTCTCCCTGATAGCGCCTCATTAGCTAATATCATACGCCCATAGTCCCCACGCTGAGCATACGGGTTTCGAGTCGCAGTATCTATTGACTGAATTTGAATCTGAATTTAAAATTTTTTAAAAATGTTTAGTATCTGAACGTGCCAACCCTGACAAATTGATCAATCAAGTCGTTCAGCAGCTTGGACAGAGCCGTTCAAGTTCTTTTACGTGATTCCTTCCACAATTGTCGGTTATTATTCACTTAATTGGGTCATTATTTATATTAATGGCTTTAGTTACATTTCATTAAAAAAACCTTCATTGAAAGGATGGAAAAAGCAAGTTGGAAGATTAGTTTCAGTCATTTTCAGAAATAAAATTTCTTATGGTTCTACTACTCACGCTGACTTTACACACAGAGCCAGCCAACGCCGCCGGTAGGTTGGTGTCGGCAGTATTTTTTGTCAGCCACATTGCTATAACCGGTGGTTTGGGTTGACTTCATCTACACTTCATATTCTTAGTTTAAAAATGCTTATAAGTATTATAGAAAACGATGCTCACAATGCGTAGTGGTAACATTGAACGAAAATAACAGTCGCTGAAAATGTGTCTTGGCTCGCTTGAGGCCCCATGAAAACGCTTATACTAAAAAAAAAAAAAATTGTCCTTACACGGATCTTCTCAAACCTATAAGCGCTTAGGCTTACCCCGTACTGCGGAATCTCACCGCGCGGTTTCTACCGCAGGATTGGGTTTCTGCAAGTGATTCTGCAACTATGGAAACTTGAAATTGAACTTGAAATTACCCTTGCGGAAAAAAAACCGCGTAAGTTACGATTCTGCAAGCGGATTATAATCCAGAAAAACATTCGCGCGGATTATATCTGCTGTGCTGTGCTTTATGGACGGATAGAACGCGGTCTCAAATCAAATCGAAAAGGCTCTGTCGGTAGGCTAGCGTTGGTTGTCGGTACGTAAATACAACCAAATCATGCTGAAACAGAGACCGACATGTGACTCAAGCAACTGTTTTCTTTTCTATATTATTTTTCTCTGTAAGTTCATTACGGATGTAAGTTGGGTAACTACGAACCTTATTGGTGTTGGAAGAACACCAACGTTTTGTACGAGTATTGTATCTGTCTGAGTTACAAAATAAACGTTTCTTTGTCCATGTCTACTTTAGCAAATTGATTTTACAGTAATCAAATCAATAGAAGTTGAAACGACTCCAGTGTAAAAAAACAAGTATAGCTAAAGAAGGTACCATAAACTCATGAAGCTGTTAGAAGAACCACTCGGTAATTACGCCTTCCGACATCCAAAAGAATTTCCGCTAGAAGGTACATACCTCCTTTTACTTATTTATTCAAAACACATCCCTAAGAAATTTCTTTACATCGCAATCGATTGTTCCGGAGCAATTCGCACTTTTCTCACGTCAATCATAATAATTTTGATGTGATCGAATGGAAATAAAGAATTTCATTACCGTGCAATAAAATTTGCACACTGATAGGCATAGCTAAGGAAGGTACTATGTGTTTGAGTATGATTTTATACGCGCTGTGCTTTAATATTTCATTCGCTCTTACGCCCTTGGGGTGCCACCGCTGTGCTGCGCCGCTGTAGCAAGCTACGCTGCCGCCGCCCCGTAGCGTTAAAAATAACAAAGAAACCAAAACTACCTATTTCAGTATCAACCAGCTCATTCGAAAACATTCGAAAATCAAAATCCATTAAAAAACCAACCAAAAAAATCCACTGAATAATGAACAAAAGAAAGATGAGAGGTTGAATAATTTCCTATTAAAAGTAAAAATAAAAGAGTTAGTTGAATCTCTGTGGTTCAATAATAGAATATGACGCAAGAACACAGCTCCTGTCTCCTGCACGCCCTCTCGCGACGTCCTCCGGGAAGCAAAAACTTTGCCATATTAATTTCCATTGATAGCTTTCTGATATTGCCGATATTCCAAAAGGAAGTTATGTAAGAATTATTCAGGAATCGTAAAAGTACGATTATGTGGTCGATTTAGGCACGTTTGTATGCCGAATGTTGTATGCCGTTTGTATGCCGTTTGTATGCCGAATCGATGAGACTCGACATAGGTTCAGACAATGTTATTTAAATGAACTGTGCGTATTCGAGGATATTGGTTTTTACTTTAATCTTTTGTCAGCGCACCTTCATTTCTGAGACCGACTCGTTTGTATTTTTTTTATTTGTGACGGTAAAGCTTTTGACCACCTCTAGAAAGTGTAGACGTGACTAACAAGATGGGTTTTCATTATCAAGACAAAAAAGCTTACTGGTTACTTTATCTTTCATTAGGTCTTCTATCAGAGAGAGACAGAAACCACTAAAACAAAGCATGCCTTGATTAATATTAACCTTGATTAATTTTTAAGGTAGGTACCTTAATATTATATTCAATGTGTTTCTCTTATTAAATTGCAATGCAATAAGCTTTTCCCTCAAAAGTGTGCCACAACTTATTATTTATGCCAGTTTCTGCGTATGCTAGTATGCCTTCTTCATATTCATCTATCTCGTTAGCCGGAGAAAATTCCAGTTAAAAGCTTGTACAAAGTATCTTCATTAAATTCCATTTTACTTATTGCTTTTGCTTTCAATTTTTACGTAGCGACCTCTTTCGGTGTGGGGAAAAGATTTTATCTTATAGCGATAAAATAGGCCACCTTACTTTAGAGTTATTCTGTGTCATACGCCAGTTCAAGCATTATTGAAAATACTAAATACTTACGTTACTTACTTCAACAATAAAATTAGAACTAGTATTTATAGAACAGTTCAAGAACAGTTCAGATTTTACTGAGCCAACTGTAAATTGTTGCAAACAATCTAGAGGTAGGTCCACCGATCCATACTTATCGATTCCATCGGAGCAGTAAGATATTGTTTAATAATGCAAATATACAATTCTTGTACAACTGAAATTAAAACTACCTGAAACAAAGTACGTAGGATACGGACACGAACGGACGTTTCAATTTAATTTCAAAAACACGGATAATTTAATAAAATTCACTTGAAGCGGGCAACACGCGTAGAATACCAAGCCGACCAATCCTTCCGAAGCTAATGTTTTGATGCCACTTGGTGGGTTGCCAACTTACCAGCCGTGTTTGCTTAATCCGAGAGCTGGCATGGACCTCTTGCTTCGAAAACACTAAACTGATACTATCACAGAAAATGTTTTAGAATATTTGCCAAAATATTTCTTAACACATTCATGGCCCAAGACGCAGTTGTCAGTCCACTCACCCTTGTCGCAGTGGTGAGGCTGGGCAGTGGATGCTTTCAACAGAATCTACGTACAAAGTTAGCAGGTTTTTTAGAAAACATGAATAAATACTAAAGTCATTTACAACGGGATATTTACCATGATTTGAGTTTTGAGCTTCCCAATATTTCGGCACAGTTTCATGCGCGATCACGGAATAACTGAGGGATGAATAAATACTATGAATATATGAATATTATAACTTTAAGAAGAATTTATTCATTTTAAAGAAGAAAAATGAATAAATTCTGCTTAAAGTTTTTTCCACAGGTCACCTTCAACTCCAAAACCGTTGTTTCATCAAAAAACAAGGTATCCTACTCGTACAATCTGAGAAAAGTCCTAGTTTACTTTATTATTCAACATTTGGTCCACAAATTGGATCCCAACAGAAGAAAAATAAAACGCCCTAAACGAGTTGAGACGGATAACTTTTGATTCGACAAAGGGACAGTAAATTAGGTTGTGTTTGTGTTTTTCTCTTTGTAAATGCTTATTTTGCTCTAGTGTTTTTAAGGACCAACGCAATTTACGGGAAAAGGACCTTGTATAATGGAGTCTATACACGAGTTCATGCAGAATGGACCCACTCGTACGGAACAGGGAATGCAGGAAAGCTCACGTAGTCTTCAAAGTTAACTCATGTTATGGGTCCGACAATGTAAAATAAACTACCATACTCTGTCACATCTGATGGCAGTCTATCTTCTTTTAAATTATGACTGAAACATTGGCTTGTCAAGAAGGGAACGCATCTTCAGAATGCAAAAAAGAGCCGTACGTGCGATAGTACGCGTGTCGCGGAGAACATCTGTTAGACCATACTTTACCCAGCTAAATATCATGACTTTCCCATCGATAGCTATATATCAAGTAGCATTGCATGTCCGTCGAAACATAAATTCGTTCCCAAAACAAGCGGAGATGCATTGCTACAACACTCGCAATGCCGCCGGTGGCTGGCTGGTGCCTGCGGCAAGACGACTGGCCAAATCGGACAAGTTGACGCACGTAATGGGACCGGCTACCTACAACAAGCTCCCAGACAAGGTTAAGGACGCACCAAGTCTCGAAATTTTTAAATGCAGACTAAAAAAATGGCTCGTAGAGAAGACGTTTTATACCTACGACGAATTTTTAAATCATGATCAATTTGCTAGTTAATTTTTTTTTTTAAAAAACTATTTATCAATTTTATTATTATTTTATGTTAAAACGATTGTGACGTATAATTTGACAAATTATAAATAAAATGTTTATCTGTTTATCTGTTTATCTGAAGAATTACTATTCTGTGAACGAACTATTACTACTGTAAACCTTATATTCCCATTTATGACATTATTTATTTTATAATTCATTTGATTCCATGTGGTTTATTTCTTTCATTTGTAATTTCAATACAATTGTGTATTCTTTACGAAAATTTGACATAGTTGGTTTTATCATTAAATTGTACTTTTGTATTCCTGTCAGCGACAGTGCCCGCCGGCTTCTTGCGCCATATTTGCGACAAATGTCTGCGGCGAGTTGGCGACTATTTTTACAGACCCGGCAACATAACTCCTAGATGTAAAGCCGTCAACAAATCGCCGACGAAACCGCCACCACAAAAATATTTCAGTTAGTTACATCATACTCATAATAACAGCTGCATGTTATCTTGTGCTCAGGTGCCACGTGAGCGAAACCACTGGTATGAGCTTCAAAATAAAACCATTGAAAGTCCGTCCTAGCACATCGCTATCGAAATATAAGCGCTCATTAAGTGTACCGGGAGGTTGCGGAAATAGACGGAATCTATAGACGAACCGCTCCTTTGGGAAATGTCAAGAAACCACGTAGAAAGATCGAGAAGGATCGCTCCGAATTCCTTTATTCTGACTAGAAGCTGATTTTTAGGTTGCATCTGCAAAGGTGATATCTACAAAGGAGCACTCTTCTAAAAGCGTCGAGGGAGAAGAATCTAATTTAAGAATTTACTGTATGAAATCGTATGCAACCTCGCTCCCAACTTTCCAAATCAGCTGGTAATTGTTGTTCAATGGTAATAATCAAAGCCGGTTTCAGCACTTCCGGCGCCCTGGGTGCTCGTACGCCTCCTTTCCCCTCGGGTGGAAACTTCACTAGATATCAAAGTCGTTTTAATTTAGATTATTCATTATTACAAGCTTTTATTTTAGATTCACCTGTCCGGTGTTTGTTGGTAATCATATCTTGAAATTGAAAGTTAAGGAGGTCAGGTTTCAGATTGAGCTTGGTATGCATTTATAAGCGGATCATAAATCATCAGCCCATAATTAAGGGCAGATGAAAACAATGATGCATAAATTATCTGACCTTGAAATAACTGTTTAAAATTTACCATTTATTTAAATTTGAACTAAATTTTTGACAACCTACAAATATTATTAGGGCAAAAGTTTCTTCCGTTGGGAAGATGTTTGTCCGAAGACAACGCCAAAACTACTGAACGGTATAGGCTGAAATTTTGCACAAATAAAGGTCTGGATCTGGATTAACTTGTACAAAAAGCGCGTGCAAAACCGCAAGCAGATGCTAATTTTAAATAAACTCCTTTGCAGTGCCTACAGTTATGTACTATTGACCTAATGTAATATTAGGAACTTAAATGTAGGCATGCACGTGTGAGTAATATAAATAAATTAATGATCGATTTGTGGACTAATTAGTCCACTGTTGGATACACTGTTGGCTGACTTTGACAATGTTGTCAACCCAACGCGCATTCAAGCTGGTTTATTTCAAAAATATGTTATACTGCTATATTCGGTCCTCTAATAAAGTTTAACAGCTTCTTAACCAATAAAACGAAACCTTTTCGCTCCAGCCTTGTACTCGGATATTGGTATTCAAAAACAGGTCCGCGATTCGAGTATCCAGGGCGTCTTAAAAACAAGAAATAGAAGTGACCTACTGGGTATCCACTTATACAAATAAATTAGAGCTCTCTGAGAGAAGTGACAGTCCGTGCTGCCCGCCCTGAATACTAAACGGGGGGCGGGCGGTGCCCATGGCTTTGGAGAAAAGTTTTTGAAATAGGCATCGACTTTTATTTAAAGAAAATGGTGCCTGAGTTTTGTAAGATTCCTTTGCTTAGCAAGCGTACCTTACTAGCTTGTAAGTAGGTAAATGTAAAATGAATAATATGAAATAGTTTCACTCGCGCTCTCGCATGCAATTAAATTATGTTCGATTTCGTCACGTTATGGTCTTGGTCGAATCTTCAAACAAAATGTTCGACTCGTTCAAAATATTTCACGCCACGAACGTACTGAATATATACCTATCGCATCTACAGTGATAAAAAAGCTCTGCAGACCATCAATACAGTCACCTATTGAATCTCTCCCCCAATCTGAACCAACATAAAAGCAAGCTTATAGCCACTAAGTGTGTCAGTATGTATCATCCTATCTCCGCCATTCAGTCCCAGTGGTCAAGGTCATCGTCCACTTATGTCCCATAAAAGGCTGCAATCGTGGCCACAAGAGCCATAACTCAGGCTTTCAGCTCAGCGATGGCAACGCCATATAGATGAAAGTGAGGGAATTATTCAGATGTTTTGAGGATAACCTCATGTGCCTATACTTTCTTTAAGTATAGGCACATAAGTGCCTATACTTAAAGAAAGCCTATAGGATCTAGTATTGGATGATGATATAGACACACAAATCGAATTACGGTTGATAAAGAAAATAGATAAACGAATCGTGAACGAAACAATGGTATCTTGTAGGTTTAAGTTTCTTTATGTTAGTGATAGAGATAGAGAAACATTTATTGATAAACACAAATCCGATACAGCACAGAACAGAAATAGTAGGTACATAACTTACAAACAATAAATGAAACCTGCAATACAGTATTACATATATGAAATAATATTAGAAGGAGTAGGTATACCCACCCACTCACATAAAGGGCTAAACGCTTGTTGTTAATTGTCATTGAAACAGTTCAAAATACACAGCTATATTTTGCATTTTCTTGACTGTTTAAATAGGGCGTAGGTACTTCTGTCCCATCGTCGGCATCGACGTTGACGTGTACCTAACTACTACATCAAACAGGATTTTATTCTGTCACTATTATATGACAGCATTACCTATAAAAAAAGTTACATTTTAGAAATGAACTTCCAAGCCGATACCATTCAAACGAAACGAATTATCAACACACATTAACTTCAGAAAAAATAAATCAAAAATAACCAAAGAAACGTAAACAAATTCACTAAGCAATTTTCTTCCCATAAATATAAGACACGTAGGTAATCTTTACAAATAAATTCACGACGAAACATCTTTGTGTTCTATAAATCAACAAAACCGAAAATCAAGGGAAAAAGCATCTCAAAGTAAAATCGACGTTAAAAACCTCTTCAAAAGGATCAAAATGTAAGGTAGACTTGCATCGGTGGTATTATGGAATATTTCATGATTATACGCGGAAGTGAATTGAACTGAGTTTACTGAACTTGAGAACATTGAGAATTGGGTTTCCGAGCTGACTTTTGAGTTTCAGGAACGAGAAACAATATTCATGTTGCGGGGAAAGTTTATACCTAAGTTCAAGCTTTTGCATGCAGTTTTCAATCTCTTACTGGAGTGAGAATTTATTTTTGTTCTCACTCTAACTCAGTGAAACGTTTGCCTGCCTGGCGTTTTTATAGGATATTAAGTTTAGAAACCTCGCTCCTTACAAACTGTCATAGACTGCTCGTAATTCCATTACCGCTGTCTTTGGATGATTCTCCCGTATGCCATAACATCACTTCGCTCATCATGTTTTACCCAACTGGGCAAGGAGGTTTGCTTCTTGCGCAGTTGGCTAAAACACCGCTGTGTTAGATAAGGATTTATTTAATGGCTTTTTAAGAAAGAATTTGAAACGAAACCTAATATTATTTGTAAATGTTTTTGAGAAATATCATAAAAAAATTAAGGAAAATGGATGAGAACCCAGTGCTTAGACAAACCTTACATATTATATGGCACTGCTAACTAAGTTATGTAACGAATTTTTAATATTTAAACGATTTATCAGTATAATCGCAGATACTGCGGTAAAAAACACACACAACTTATAAACGTACCAAAAGAACCGGAAAGAAAACAAACTACCCATTTTCAAACAACAAACACCACCTCAGGAACGAAAATGGAATTGTAATTGTTATTTCACAAGATGAAAACGAGTAATTTATATTGTGAATCTTGTCCAAACTTCTGGGTGAACTGGCATAAGGTGCAATGGAATTAACTTCAAGATTTGTTGACCTGTGGCTTTTGATTAGGGCCGGTTTTAGCTTTAGTTATAGTTGTTTCACATCACACCAACAGCCTTTATCAGTCCACTGCTGGACATAGGCCTCCACTGATAAGCGACTGATTGGCTCTTATCATACCCCCGTATGATAAGAGCCAATCAGTCGACAACACACACAATAATTCCCACGCTGGGCATACGAGTTGTTGTCCGCTATTCGGTGTTAGATCCTTTCTGCAGAAAATGCTGCTGCCTGTCCCCTGGTGAATATCCCTTAGTCACCTATTACGACACCCACGAGAAAAGTGAAGGGGTAACAAACCAAGACAAAAGATAGTAGGGCTATATGTGCCACTTCAATTGGTTTATGGTAGACTTGATCATAAATAGTTGATTTTATGCCGGTTATGTTATCACATACTTTAATTAAGCATATTTTTAATGCATCGAGATCTTTGAACGGTTGTTCACTGTTTGCGTTTTTTAGTCACACTTAAAATAGGTACCACACATAGTCCGTGGAGTGGGGGCCCTGGAGACTTGCAGTTACAGGTTTTTCTAAAACCTATAGCAAGCTCCAGCCTCTCACAATACGTGTTTATTATAGTTACGCACTGTGCTTACAATAACTAAATTTTAAGTAAAACCGAAGTGAAGAGGAAATAAACGAATTATTATTATTATATACACATTTTTCCACGCTGAACGTGGTTACCCATAAAAAAGGCGTGGTTCTGCCATATTCCCCACGCTGCTGGGCAGGCGGATTGGAGACCGCGTATGTTCACATACACTAAAGGAAGCTGCTGGCCTTGCTCTGATATTGTGTTCCCTTAGGCTCTTACGCGTCACTAGAACAAATGGTTTGAGTGAGAGTGTGAGTGTTCGCGTGTGTAAATGCGAGACCCACACCTGGTAGAGTATGGGGCGACGTTGCCCATCTGGGCACAGAGCTCGACATTCGCAGTTTCAACTGTGTCTGTCCTGTCTGTGTCCTAATCGGGGGGAGGAAATGTGACGGAAGAATGAGGTCGGCGGGTGTGGAGTGGTGGTCTAGCCGGACATGTACAGGAGGAAGAGGGGCACCAGTTAGGCCGCCGCAGGTTTTAAATGTTCCCGTGGTTCGGCGAAAATGGCGAGCGAGGGACCGGAGAGGTTAAAGTGGGTGTTACGTCCTTCTCAGGGCGTCGAGTCCCACATAAATTGTGGTCCTCCTCAGACCAGTTTATTCGTAAACGAATTTTCTCGACAAATAAAAAAAGGCTCTTACGACATCCATGGGCTTATATTACCAACTACCTCAGTATTAGCTACGTTTACTTGTAAATAAATCTTCTAAAGCGGAACTTTCATCGTTTCTTACCTACTCCGAAAGCATTTCATCGCCACAATGTTTACGGTCGATTTTGTCGATTCGAATAATTTACTACCGGCTCGATGTTTTATTCGATTCTGTTTATTGGAGTAATAAATGTTATGTTTGGTGTTTAATGTTGTTGCTTGAGGAGAAGAAAGATTGGTGTTGGGAAACCAAGCCACTATATTCGGGATTCTGCAAACCTTTGCACAGTTCAACAAAACTCTTGAAAATGCGAGTTGAAAATTATGCAAGAAGTTCCTTTCTTTTAATATTCCGAACATCACGACGTCATTGGATTGTTTTTATCTCCGAGTAGATAAAAATGGTGAGGTGGCATGAGTTGGTCGATTCCGATGTATTCGAGAGTGTATCATTCTTACTATTTACGTAGCTCATTTTTTTTTTATTCGTAAAATATAAAAATACAGCCAATGGTTGGCGAAAATAGTGTGATACGAAAATTGAGTGGAGACCACGATTCGGCAAACGTAGTGTAGGACACACTCCGGCCAGATGGGATGACGACCTGTTAGTTTGATAGACTGCAGGCAAGTGCTGGATACGGTAAGCTGAAGACAGGGCGCTATGGCGCTTATTAGAGGAGGCCTATGTCCAGCTGTGGACTAATATAGGCTAATGATGATACACTCACGAATACACCCGAAGCAGTTCGGAGGCAGTTTGGAGTCAACTCAGCAAAGTGAGGCTAAAAATGCCAAACCACACGTCAAATCCTCAACGCTTATTTTCAATTTCAACTTCTTGTCTGATGGCTCGCTTATTTTATCTAGAAAAAGTAATGGAAGGAATACCTTAGATGAGTCCTTTTACAAAAACCTCTATCACTACGCTCGCCCGAGTCAAGCACCTACTTTAGAGGACGCCAATTTATTAAAAGTGGAAAAAAGACATAAATTAGAACTGAGTACTACTTACATCGTGTACCCGAATGGGCATGGTATTACTTAACCTTTTTTATCGGGATCTTGTAGGAGAAAGCAGAAAGAAATTACTTGTTAGATTGATGTGGCTTGAAGCTTTGATTTATCCGTTAAGTACTTGTATCGTAGTGAGTCGCAGTTTTAGTTTTACGGCTTTTTGGTCCGACTTATATATTACAAGTATATATCTGAATTTTGGCCGGACGCACAGTCTAACACGCAGTAAAAGTTCTTAATGTACCTAAAACTAGTCTTGTTTACCTCAACCTCAACAGCCTGTATTGGTCCACTACTGGTCGCAGGCCTCCCCCTGATAACCACTTTATTGGCTTTTATCTCATAGGCGGTAATGCCCATAATCTCCACGCTGGGTGTGCGGGTTGGGGATCGCAGTTCGGTGGCAGAATTGTTTCAGAAGGTGCTGCTGCCCGCCCCGGCGGATATCCCTTAGTCGCCTCTTATGACACCCGCTGGAAGAGTTGCGGTGGTGCAAATTCTCAGCCGGCACCACCAATTTAACAAGAACAACTCTATTCGTATGTGATTATCTAAAAGCTACGAAGTACTTAATTTGGTCCTAAAATTGGGTTTTAGATCGGTGCCTGGGGTATCAACATCTTCATTTAGTATCGTTAACTTCTAAAGAGGTCTTATTTTCGTTCGTGTAATTTGTTGGGGAATCTTTGTTTTTCCTAATGTTGTAAGGAGCAATGAGTTACAAATAACTTCTACTTACCCCTTCAGAACTCATTGTAGCTAACTGTATTTTGAAAACTATTAATACTTATATTCAAGCCATTCTCAAGTTAGTTTGTGAAAACACTGACTCTCCTTTTGGAGTTAAGTTTGAAATATTATCTGTCTGTTTGTTTATCCTCTTCATCAATGAATAAGCACAACTAAGTATTGTAGGAAAGAGCACAAGTCGACAATTGGTGCCAATTTAGACAAAAATCAATACCAAAAATATTTAGGTCAAGAATGGGCAATTTTTACCAACATTGTATCTTCGGTTTGATCAAAGTATACTTCTTTAAGTACCTATAGATACCTTATAACTCTATCCGTCTTAATTCCCATAAACTTTTGTACTCGCATTATTGCAAAGTTGTTCCCAAATATCCAGTAATTCCATTTATGAAGGACCAGTCCAATACTAAATCGAAAACTTTACTAGATTATCGTACGGAAATTCTTGTTTCGTATCTATTTGGTACATCTTACCTTACCCAATAAATATATGGCTTAAATCGTGAGTTATTTGAGTCATATGTCAATGGGTTAAGGTTGAAAAGGGACGTGAATCTTTGTGGGTCGCGTAGTGAAGGACGCACGAGATTCGATAGAACGACGTATAGATCGAGTTATGAGCGACGTACGAGGAATTTCTGACGCTCTTACAAGGTTACCACGGTCTCTTCTTGACACAATAATAAAATATCAATAAGAGGTAGATTAGCACACGCTAAAAGTTTACTTACGTACACAAGGTTGAAGAATTTTTCACGTTGTTGTTGAACCGGGTATTTACTTACCTGAAAAAGAAAAGTAGTCGATAAATTTCATTAATTTTCATCGTCATTACAATTTGTCATTGCAGTCAATCAACAGTCGGCCAGAAGACGTGCTGACTGTTTTATTAAAAGAAAATTTGTGCATCTGTCATTTAGTTTCTATTATACAAGCTCTACCTACTTTGAGGAACTATTGTTATGGCTATTACGTCCACTGCTGGACACAGGTCTCACTCAAGTAACGGAACGAAAGCGGTCCAGTGTCGTTTTAACGCAGTAATGTCGTCAGTACATCTGCAGAGGTATTTGAATTCATTCGATTCGTTTCCGAATCGAAAACGTCGGATTCGAATTCGTTTCCGACGGATCTATAAGACGCTATTTTGATTTCGCCTCGGGTTGATGATCGAAATAAGAAGCTCCTCCTCATTGACATGGCCATTAGTCAACAGATTCGCTTCGGATTTTCGATCATAAACCCGATGCGAGATCAAAATAGCGTTTTATAGATCCATCGGAATCGAATTCGAATCCGACGTTTTCGATTCGGAAACGAATCGAATGAATTAAAATACCCCTGCAGGAAGAATGTCTTCTCACACTTCGTTTTGCATTGCAGCGTGGCCTTAGTTGGCTTAAACCTTGGTATCTCGATCACTACGCACTACGCTCCGTTACGCACTATGCGGCGACGGACACATAATCGTATGTGAAACGTCTAGAGTGGTCTTTTGTTGCGAGGAAGACTGCGTCAGCGGTAAGGGACAGTACGCAGCGTACTGCGTACTGATCAAGAACCTACATTAAAACAAGTCAATATAGAAGCTGGTAGGTACTCGTAAACAATCACAATAATTCCAACCCTTTAATTAGTTATTCTGAGAGCTAGACTCCGTGTAGGCAACTAAAGTTAAGGCCGTCTATAAACGAACACAATAAACTTCAGCGCATAATTGACGAGATACCTCCGAATACATGGCGTGATGTCAGACCCACCTAAATTCATTATCATCATCTTAGCAGGATGACGCCAGGTGCAGGACATAGGTCATCATCCTTATCATCTTCTTAAGATGCCACGATGAAAGGTTCTGCGCTATCCGCATACTTACAGCGCTTTTCGTGGGTCGCAAATCGAATGGCCGGTGGGGCTATAAGGTTTTTAAGGACCACGTATCGAAGAACGCAACGTGGGCAGGCTTTCCACAAGGGGAACCTTGTGAAGGTCGAAGGAAATAATGTCAACTTATTTATATTTGGCGAAGTAAAAGATACAAAAAGCAATATCTTCAGGTTAAACATACGAGTAGGCACTTGTTTATGACAAGAAAACAAACTAGCGACAAGGTTTATTGTTTTATATTGGGTTACTAGCTTCTGCCCGCGGCTTTGCGTGCACTTTTCAAGTGGTCCGTCCCCGGGATACCGTTTACCTCCCTGTCAAATTTCATTCAGACTCGTTCAGCCATGTTCACGTGAAAAAGTCACAGAGAGTTACTTTTGCTTTTGTAATATGAGTTTGGATTTTTGGGTTTCCTTCTGTAATAGTTAGAAGTTTTGTAGTTAAAAGGTTTTTTCTTCAGTTGCAATATTTTGCTACGTTTCAAGCCTGACTCAGACCTAACAGCTTGATACTTAAAATTTAATCCTAGCGACTCTAAACTATACCTTTTCCTAAAGTCGTTGTTGAGTTTTAGATATTATTTCTGACCGTGTACGCAGACACTTCAGTTTTGATAACCTCACTTTATATCGCGGCCGTTAAAATGGTCTTAGAATGTAGTACGTACTAAGACTAAGTACTATATTTTACCACTTCATTATACTAACGCCGTTAGAGCTAGACGTAACGGCGCTACGTAATCGTTAAGAGTTATGGAAGTCGTAATTAACTATTAGTTAATACAGTAAAGTTTGCAAAATGGGCGATCTTTTACTGTTTCACACCATTTCAGTATTTTAATCTTACGAATATTCTTATAATATTATAGTTAGAGATCCGCCCCGGCCTCGCACGTGTAGCAAAGCAGTTCTGTAAAGAAAGAAAGAAACCGTTTTTCATAGCGTTGTAATACAAATAAACAATACTTCAAAAAATGTTCCTTTACGCGGCGCAAGCCAGCAAAGCTCCCAGTCGGCATGATCTTTTCAGAGAATGTCGTGGGCAACAGCTAGTAAATCATAATAAACTTTCCCTGCTCCGTTCGTTGGTAAAAACCGTATGAAAATTCCGTTGCGTGGTTTATAAGGAGGTAGCGGATAAACAGCATGCATGCCCATTGCCCAGCGTGGGGATAAAAAAATGCTTTATTGCATGAAAGATTAGTCTAAGGTAGGTACAAGAAGTTTTTAAAGACTAACTATCGTATCCTGCAATTGGCGGTCTTATCCGTTACAGAGATTTCTTCCAGACGACTATTGGATTTTATAGATAAAATCCAATAGGGCACTTATAAGGGCATTAAAGGCTGTTGAGATGAAGAGGATAAACAAACAGACAATTGTGGACATTAAAGTCATTTACAACGGGATATTTACCATGATTTGAGTGAGTTAATTGTGGACATGTATAAGTTATCTGAGAGATAAAGATGAAACTGCTTTTGTATAAAACAACCGTACACTACTTCAAGTTTATACTAGTTTTGTCATAAATGCAAAGTTATAATAACTGAACCAACGTAATAAAATAAAGACGTAAGATAACTCAAAGAATATCAAAACAAACGCAAACTCACAACAACATACACAACTTACCGTAAAAATATTATTATGTATCATATTCATCGCTTTTGTAAACTTTGGCTAAAATCCCGCAAAAGCCAAAAACATAATAAATCTTAAGCTATTTGAAAGTTGAAACAGTTTTAACATCAGACAGCCTACAGAGGAGCCGAAATCCAATTTAGACTTGGCTCCGTTTTGTATGCAACAAGCGGGAAAAAGTTAGAGATAAGGACGCGAAGACACGGCCCGATTTATAGGGGAACAAACAGTGTTGGAATTACATTTTAGGTGAGGTGAAATCAAGATTGTATTTATGTTAATTTACTTGTTTGAATTAACTCTCGTGAAATGGGAAGACCCTATTTCTGGAGTGTAAAGTGTAGTCTCTAAGCCAGATACTATCGAATGACTCTAAAATAATGTCGGTTTAATTATTCTTGGGGTATATTAATAAATTTTCTTGTCACATAAATATCAAATACATATTTTGAAGCGTGCTACGTCAAATCAATTAACATCAAAATATTTAAATACCAGGATTCTCATTAACGTCTCTACGGCGCTGCTTCCGTTGTAATCTAATCGTCGTCGGCATCGCAATAATTTTATAGTCTTTATGCAGTAAGTTGTAAAATCAACTGACACGACCAGTTCGTGTGTAGGCCCCCTTACCGCCCTTATATCCCGGATTCTTCCTGAACTATGCAGGAGAATAAATAAAAAAGTTTCCCCCGGGCCGCATAGGCTGCGGAATGAAATTATATTGCCAGAAGATCTAGATTACGTAAAATATTTTGTTATTAGGAACCAGAACACTTTTATATGATTCTGCATTTTTATTTGCCTTCGTAAAATGTTTTTAGGGGTTGGATATCAAATGTAATACGAAGTACGGAACCTTTCGTAAATTGCGATTGAGTCTGTCATGGCATTTTTATCGGACCTATCAATTCATTTTATATTGATTGTTGATGAAAAATATGGTTATACCCAAATAACATAGCGTCGTACCTACCTGGATAATGACCGAAATAACGTCGAATAAAGTTTAAAATTTTACGATAGGTAATTTCAGAGTGTCAGATTAAAAAGATGGGACATGGTTGGTTGTTTGCAATATCTTCGGTAGATAGATAGACTTTTTATCTACCGAAGATACTGCAAGAACCTTAGTGACACATTTTGTTAGTTCATTTGCAATGGGTAGGGTATCTCTGGTTTTTTTACTAATAGGGAAAATGACTCATAAGAATGAGACTGCCGTGGCTTTCGCCGCATAAGAATTGACCCCTCTAACTCAGCTCGTGGATGTCGTAAGAGCTGAATAACGGAACCTACCAGAGGAAGGCTAATGCCATCCTCCAGTGTGAATTATAAACACATTTTATTACTGAGACTACCAATCCGACTGCCAAGCGTGGTGACTATAACAAAACCCCCCTAAAAACGGCGCTAGAGTCCGTATGAAGTCCCAAATATACAATAAAGAAGATACCTCTTCGAACCCAAAACAAATGGCTACTCTAAAACATTACTGCTTTTACACACTTTGTGAGTACATTAGCTTGTCTAAAATACTCTAGTGAAGTCCTATTCCACTCATAACCCGATCGTCTCTTATAGCAGTCGTAACATTTCATTAGGCACCTATATTATTTTATACCTTCGTACTTCTTTATGAGGTAGAGCTGTCAATGAAAACGAAGTAGACGGAAAAAGTGCCGGAACATTGTGACTTTTCTGTACGTTTTTATTTACTTTTATGATGGTGCTTTTTATTTTATTGATTTGATTAGTGATATTTTATTTGGAACCGTATTCCAGTACGGAGTTTCAATAATCAAGCCGTTTTTGTTTGCAATACTTTGGTATTCAGTATTTTTATTTATTGTAGCTTACAATATCTTATTGACTAGGTGAGTTAAATTATGGTGACTATTATGTACCCATTTAGGGTAAGTATTGCAATGGAAAACTGGCCAAGTACCATGCTTAAGGCGAGGATTCCCGAGATGCGATGATTGCGAGTAAGTGAGCAAGACGGTGCGCAGGCAGCCGAGCACGATTTTGTAGGTATTTAGGTGTTTTGAAAAATATTTGTATGGCATATAAAAATATTTTCTAGTGATGCACTGCGTAATTACGTTTGCAATGTTTTGTTATACATTTTGTGCCATTTTATTCATTTTTCTATTCACACTGATCATTCAAAGTTTCATTTAGAGGTAACTTTGTAAATTTTTTCTATCGGGTGAAATATCATCAATCGTGTTTTTGTCTAGTGATGCACTAGGAAATATCCTCAGCTATAATATGTATGAATTTCAAAACTATAGGCCTTATAATTATTGAGGTACGGACAGTTAAAAATCTCGAAATCCGGGAATCCTCGCCTTAACTACATGAAATAAATACACTTAATTATTTACCACATATTTACAGTCACAAAAAGTATCATTGAAAAAGTCGTCGAGGTCGTAAAACATTTTTTTATTAGCAGATCTATTGGTTTTTTTTCGGACACGTTATTTTTTATGTACCTACTCTGGGAGTTTATAATATTATGTTTTTATTTCATGGAGTTGGGGGAGAATTAGACCTTTTCTTTACCCATCTTTGTTCTAGGCCAAAAGGTTATTTTTCATGCCTGGCGAAAAAGTACCTACCTAATAAACTGGCTATCTAAAATACACCACACATTTTTCAATATCAAAAAACCAGAAATCTATTGGTTGATGTAGATTACCGGATTTTAACTAACAATCAAATCAAAGAGCCGGACACAAGACAACTCTGAACAGGGACATTCGCAGTTTACAGCCTTTAATATGAGCTTTGATATATGTAACATTATAAATGTGCTTACTTCAATAGAATGAGCTTTTTAGCGTAGCACTTACTTGTAAACCTTATTTCGAGTTTGCAACTGCTAACGCTTGACGTAATGCCATAGGTACTACACTTACTACAGCGTGATCGCTAACTATTTTCAACCGACGAAAATCGAAGGAGGTTCTCAAGTCAACGCGTACTTTTTTTTTATGTTTTACCACGCATAACTTTTTACAGAGTAGTCCGATTTCGATAATTCTTTTTTTATTGGATAAGGTATACCCTGAAGGAAGTCCAAATTAAATTCGAAAAAAAATCCAACCCTAAGGGTAAGAAAACAAGGGATGATTGATTGTTCACTCACTGATTGTAATGTTTGACCACGCATAACTTTTTACAGAGTAGTCCGATTTTGATAATTATTATTTTATTGAATATGATATACCTTGATGTGTCATCAAATTAAATTAGACTTGAATTTTAACTAGTGGGTTTATCGTTTTTTTAAAACACGCCAAATTATTCTTTATGCAGTTAGTTATCCTACCGTTACTGGGTAACACTCCTACTGCAGCTTTGATCAATATCTTCTTGTTGACTTCTTTCTTCTAGTTATTGTAGACTTCTTTCTTTTAGTTACGTATGATGAAAATTTTCTGACAGGTATGAATGCTTTTTAAATTATAGTCTAATATCATCATAAACCTATTCTGTCAATCAGACCGGCTAATCTGATCACACATTTCTACAAGGATTCGTAAAAAAGAAAAATTCAGAAAAAGAATAAATATGATTTCAAACCTGCATGTTCCGTATCCAGGATAAAACAAGTGAAACCGCTGATGGCGGTCACCGCAATAAACAAAGAATGGGCAATGAAAAGCACAAACAAATACTTATCTCCTGTCAAAAGCACGTCACGAACACCATTTTAAGCGATACTGTGTTGAAACGACACAAAAAGAATTATCGCGAGCCGACCGGGAATACGAGAATGCAAAATAAATGATCATTGATAACCGAGGTAAATGCTTTTGATGATTTTGCTGGAAATTCGTGAATTCATTGAACGGAATCGCGAGTCGACAATTTTGAATTGCTTGTTTATTACGCATTTCCACCTCTTGAAGCAGTCTCCAAATTTCAAATCCCTAGATTTATTTTAATACAAACTAGCTTCTGCCCATGGTTCAGTTCACGTGGTAGGTGTAGCCTGTCCGTTCACAGGATACAATCTACTTCCCAAATTATTTCGTTGTTCAGCAAGTTAGTTTTGAGAAGGAAACAAACAAAGAGATAGAGCTTTTAAGGTATGTACTGTAACTCTAAAACTTAGCCATGGATTTATATTATCTCGAAACCCTCTTCCTTTCCTAGAGTCGACCAAATCGAATACCTCGTAGGTATCATTAAGAAGTCGATCGGAGTTAACTTGTGAACTCGATGAATTTACTTTACTCTCGTCTAACCCTACCCCTGCCCAAACTTCAGCCATACATCTCTCCGTAATTTATAGTTCGGTTCACCTTGTTACGAATAGTGACCAAGAAAAACAGGGTCCATTTAAATTTATAGCGCAAAGGGATGTGAGTAGAGATGGTCGTTTGAACTAACAACGTTGTTCAACAACGATGACAGTACGCGTTTCTGGCATCCGATGGTGAATTGGTGAATATCGGATGCAAGCGTTGCTGAATACTCATACTCATAAATTTATTCGCCGTAGGAGCACAAGGCACACTTGGTTAAGTCAATAGATAACTAAAAATACAAATTAAATAATTATAGTAAGTAGGTATCACAAAACAAAGAAATTAATATCTATTGGTATCTGCTGTAAATGGGCATTGTCAATAATCAAACTAAACAGAATAATTTTAAAAATTAATTACTAGAGCTGCTGTTAAGGGGCATTGTCAAAATTATTATTCTAGATAGAATACCGAGTAATGGTGATGATCACCGAAAATTCACATCGGCACCGCACCTTTGACCTACACCGTTTCAAGGGCCAATAATACCAACCGTATTTAATCATAACCATTACTTTAAATATCTATGTTCACTTAATAATCGTTTTACTATTAAAACTATCGTAGTTTTGGGTACGAGGAACGCGCGCGACTAGAACTGCACTCACCCTGAAGTAGTCCCTCGATAAGGAATGAAACGGTATTCTTCAACACAAACAAGGTTCGTAGTTAACTTGCTCACATTCATAAATAACCGTTGTCAAAAACATCGTTGCTCGCAACGAATACCCCTTGAGAAACAACGGCGCGCATCGATGTTGAAAATCAACGATACCCATGCCTAGATGTAAGTTTACTTAGGAGTTTTATCTTGGGGAACGTCCAGGTGGTCGTAGCTCCAGAGAGGTTCAAAGCGCAGCTCTGTTTGACTTGTGAAAATAGCTTCCTACATATATATTTGGTTTGGAATTCTTCAGGGAAATGGTTTTATATAAACTCACTACTTAAAACACACAACTCACCTTTGTAGTGGTAGTTGGAGAACAGTAGGGTATAAAGCTAGCGTTATTTTAGACAAGAACATTACTACCGTAAATTCCCGTTTCCGTTAAGGAGATTGAGAGGTCAGCGTTCAGCTGTTGATAATAGTATATGCTCCTTATCTTCACAATGAACCGAATCAGGAAACCATTCACGCCAACGATAAAGACGAAATTTTATATCACTCACACATTTTTTTTTACTATCTACACTTTGATAACCTGCAAATAAATAGCAAATGTAAACGAACCAATGAGCGGGAAAAAAATGCATGTACTTTCTCGAATTCGTAGAAGAATTGATCTGCTCTAATAGCAAACAATTTCGGAAATAGGGTATAGGAATATTCCAGAAGCGTATTCTCAATACGTTAAAAATACAGAGTTTGTGATAAATATAGAAATTAAAATAGCTGTCCAATTCTATAACAAACCGGCGCTTACCGTGAAATTCAACCAAAATGCGCACCATAATGTCTCGCAACTCAATATCTGGTGGGTATCGGAGGCCGATATGTCCCTGGTCCTAAATGGATATTAGAAGGATCGGGGATCCATTACCCACACCCCGGAGAGGGCCAGGGTGGAAACATACGGGGTGAGGGAATGGCGGGAACGTGGTGAAATACTACCATCGGATTGACAAGACGATCTGTCGAAAAAAAAATTAGCAATCACTTGCAATGTTTGCCAAATTAATTCGTTGTTCAGCAACGTTCTCAGTAAATTCAGTAGCTCGTGTCTTCTAACGTGACTTTCGCTAGTACAGAGCTTAGGTGTAGACTTTCAAGCATGGAGGTAATGCAAATTTCATCCCAAGCCTGATATAATCAGTAATAATACACGGTTATAATAATAACTATAAAGTATTACGTATGGGTTGTCGGCAGTTCGTACACCTGACCCTTAAAAAAAAAAATTGGTTGCCTGTAAAGTCGGTATACGGGCGAAAGTTTTACGTGACAACGACCGTAACGCAGTTTCTTGAAGTGAGCGGAGCGTAACGCAGTTTCTTGAAGTGTCACCCGGCAAACCAATTTATAAGACGTTGTCACGTCAATAATGTTGAGCTTCCATACATTGATTTCAGTTTGTATACTCCTTCTTTAAGGTTGAAATTTATACACAAAAATATATAGTTCTTGGCAAAAGTGTTACGTGTTTAGAATACAGACAAGTATAAAAAGTAATAATAGTCATCGATAATAATATAAAAATAAAATAACCATCTATACTTACATACAAATTTTAATACTAAAATTTGTAAGCATGATTCTTTTATAATTTATATAATTATTATAGGTATGGATACCAAGTTTCGCACAGGAACATGAATTCCAAGAAGGGTTGGACTTAGTGTAAAAGTGTCTGCGCAGTAGTTAACAACATTATTATCATGAGCGACGACCGCAGTACTCCTCCAATAGACTATGTGATAACTTTGCGCTGTCAGTCTAGTCCTTTTGGTGTTGTCTGGTCAATACACAGATAGTCAAAGTTTAAAATGGGTTACTTGTACTTGCAAAGAACAAAAAACCCCCCAAGATTTACATACATTTAGATCAGATAGACTAACAAATAACCGAGAACAAGCAGAAGGAAAATCAAACTGAAAGAATCACCGATCTGAAATTAAATTTTCTCGTATGTTTTCGAAGTGTTCCGAAAATCGCAATAGGAATTCATGGCCCAACCCTTGGCATGACAAATTTTCTGGAATTTATAATTTCTTCAGTTGTCGAGAAGGATTTTAATAAAACCGTTTTATCAGGGCCCTGTGCCCCAATTTAGGGACTGATTCGGGTGTCTCAGGAGTGGAGCAAACGGCCAATGCTTCAAGTAATGTGTTTTTGTATGTAAGTATCGAATATTTGATTAAAGTCAAATTCTTGATAAAAAGATCTTACGAAACAAATGGCCGGCCGCTGTCTTTGAGGACGAAACAAGTTAAAGCATTTTATCCCACTTGGCTTACATACGTACTATCTAAAGTAGCCCATAACTTTTTCTACACTTTTCTTTAACTGTTTACTGTTATCGTCAAAAATAATGATAAAAGCGTGTGTAGGTACTTAGTTACTAAGTAAAAGTTACGCACCATTCCTTATATTACCCATTATTATTTTATAAAATGCACTATGTGATATTGCGGCCATTTTTAAAAACATTGTGATTCAGAAGCAATCTGAATTTGTCAGAAAAAATAAAATACAAGCATCGGAAGTCACAGAGCGTCGCTCGTTCCCACCAACCCAAGGCTTTTCTCCGAAAATTACTCGTGAAAGGTCCTGGAGATTTGAGTAAAAGCATGGAACTGAGTCTCGTTGAAAATAAAATTTTGGTGCAGTTTGTTGAACGACGGAAGTCAAAAAATCTCTGAGTTGCTCTTCTTAGATGAACCAGTCAACACAGTGAAAATTGAACGTGACGTGTGGTCACAGAACAGTTATATTACAGTGCGGTACTCATCGTTAATAGACCTGTGATTGATGACAATCTCACCTGATGGTATGTGATGATGTTTAATGTATCACGGAGGATTTCGTATTAGGATGATACAAATTATGGTAGGCATCAGAGTCCATACATTTCTCTGCATGGTCCTTTTGGTAGAAATTAAAACTTAATGGACTTTATCACCAAGCAATAACTTTTTCTATAGCTCGCTGAGCGACTTTGAACTGGTAGACAGTCCGGCCCTACCGTGAATGTATGTATATGTCTCAACTCCGTAGTTCATGTCCTGATGCGTTCATACGCGTCCTCGCACTGATTGAAAATTTTATTTTTCAGGCATTGCGGTATGGATGACGCGATGACTCAGACGCTGTCAAACTTTGACAAGTTGCTTACGCATTCTAAGGAGATTCTAAGTCATAACATTGGATGTCACATTTTGCCTATACAGTTCCTTGTCTTTCCTGTTGAGTTTGCAAAAACAGCTCCAACGTTTATCCCTCCTGTAAACTCTTTGTACATTTGTGAAGCAATAACGCAGAAACGATTGCTCGATTGACGTGAAATAAATTGATGGTGGAGGACTGTACTGACACACGATGTGTGAACTCGATCGGAATTAGGAATGTTCTAAATGTTTGAGCTAAACAAAGCGTTATATCGATAGTCAGTAATTTGATTAGTAGAAGCTTGGTGTCGGAATGTTGAGTGTTTTTGGAAGTCTCTTTGAAGTAAGTATTTATTTGCTGCTGCCTATTTTTTAAGGTACCTTACGATGCCATTAATAAATAAGTAACTGACCTTGCCGATGTTCTCTAATTGCTGTAATTCTTTCAACAGACTGTCGCTTTTCATGTTCATTTGTTTATGAAATATGTTCGTAAAAAGCAGTAGAGAAACAAACTATTTTAATGGCACGAAAACTAAACTAAATATAAGAAATAAGACTGATCCTTTTTATTTTTTCGATAAGAAAGGTACGGGAATAATTTAATGCTGTCAAATAAATTTGGTTAAGTTTATGTGCCATATAAATGAACACAACCAATATGGAGAACTTTACACAAAATAAAAATACATTCTCAAACCTATAAAACACAAATAAAGGCATCATAACACAACAATGGCGGCGATCGGCAGCTTTTCGAGATAAGTCACGAAGCATGGACTCGAGCGAGCCGTTTGAAACGAAGCTGAATTCAGATGCAATGCTTAAAGATTTCACAAAACTGGATCGATCAACTGAAAAAGCTCAGCAAAAGTTTCAAATCTTTCGTTCAGCTAGATAGTGAAATGCGGGCTGTGAATGATGCCTATCGACGATTTGGTAGAACTTTAAAACTGCTTATTCCTCAGAACAGGGAAATTTACTATTAGAACCGGCTGTTCGTGCGCTGATCTTCTCTTTAATTACCTACCTACTCAACGACCAAATCTCTTACATATCAACCGACTGCCAGTTTTAAAAAGTGAATTCTATTATAGGCCGCAAGTTTTGAATATAATACTAAAATAAATTATATTCCCGGACTGTCTATTTAGTGATAATATACCGAACATAGAACCTCCGCCTTTTTTGAAGTCGGGTAATTAATTTATAAGCTTTACATTTTATCTATTTCGCAGGACCAACAATCGATCAAGCAATGTAAATCTTTCACTAGAATAATCACAAAACCGCCATCTTTTATTCATTAACGTAAATTGAGCCATAACTTGTCTCAAATCTTAAATCTCAAAGTAATTATCTAGCTCTAGATAACGCGATTGTTTAGAAATTCAAACAGACGGACAGAAAACCACCATTCTGATTAATTGCGATTGAGTTAGTGTTTGAGTATTGAGAGTAGATACCTAATAAATTGAGTAAAATGCCTCAGCTCTTTGGAAAAGGTGAGTGGGATTGATATTTATATCGATATGAGATTCTTAATTTTCAAAGGTTTTTATTACTGCTTCCGTGTTACAAACATCATTATTTTTTTGTTATTATTTGTTGTAAGAAACAATGGCTGGCTACATCAATAGAAAGATACGAGTAGGTATGTCTATGACAAACGGACAGACAGACCGATGATGCGGCGTAGGTTAGGTAAATGGAGTTCCGTTAGCACACACGTTCCGTGTTGAGATGGAACCTACACAGATTTTTGAGAATGGTACTATAAAGTAGATACCTCAACCTCAACCTGAACAGCCTGTGTTGGTCCACTACTATACGCAGGCCTCCCCCTGATATCACATGGGGGGTAGTGCCCATAATCTCCACGCTGGGCATGCGGGTTGGGGATCGCAGTTCGGTGAAAGAATTGTTCTGCAGGGGGCACTGCTGCCCGCCCCCGGTGGATCCCTTATTCGCCTCTTACGTCACCCGCGGGAAGAGTTGAGGTGGTGAAAATTCTAAGCCGGCAACACAGAGATAAGTAGATACCTACCTAAACCAATAATCATATTTTACTCTGTCTACATGTACCTAGATTCATAAAAATCGTTGTGTAAAATACATAATTGTTGGCGTCAAGTTTTTAATCGATTTTCATCAAAAACCAGTAAATTTATCGTCATTCAAGTTCTGCTCAAATCAAAGAGCCGTTTCAGTTCCTAATAAGGATCAAATTGAAGTGAATAATATTGAAATGTGCGGTGCTCAGTCGACGGATCTCGATTGTTCTATTTATCTTGAAGCTGGCGCTCAAATTCAGAGTAATCTAGCAAATTGCAAACAATCAGGGTTCCTCGTGTTGCTGACAGAGAGTTTCACGCTGTGTCCTACATTAGATTAAAGCTCTATTTAATTTTTATTAAATCTTATTTGCGCTAAGGTACAAAGGGTGGGCTTAGTACCGATTACCGAGGCATTATCTACCTGCCGAAAAAACATATGTTTTTACTGGAGGTGCCGCTCTACATAAAATCAAAGGTTTTTTGAGAATGTGATGTATGAAATCGTATAGGTTTACTTACTTCGCACAAATTATTCGTGTCGAGTTACACGAAATTTTAGAAATGTTTTTAAATTCATTTATGTATTTCGTTTCGGCTACATTGCCATGATTCTTACATGTCCTTCATGCATTTGGATAGAACCCATAAAAAAATTTTTTTTAGTACAGTATTATACAGTAACAGTTAGACAGTAATTCATCAAAGTTGTATAAAATTACAGCCAATCATCATGATTACTTTGAACCTTATTTATGGCTCCGTTTATGGTCTGATAAGTGAAAGGTACCTACGTCACAAATCGAAACTATCTGTATGATAAATTCGAGCTCTATGTCAGTCGGCTCGTTGGTCTAGGGGTATGATTTTCGCTTAGGGTGCGAGAGGTCCCGGGTTCAAATCCCGGACGAGCCCAATTTTTGTCTCCATTAGGAATAGAGAATAGGAAGATGTAAATATACACCGATTTTGAAACTTTATAGGTTTCTAAGTGCTGATGTATATAATGCGGTAGAATTCTGTAATTCTATATCACAGTTCGTCTTTTTCGCATCATCATCAACATCACTTGGTACCCACTGCTACGCAAATATCTCTCGAATCCTCGCCTTACCTTAACAGCCTATATTTGTCCAGTGCTGGACTCAGGCCTCCCCCTGATAAGCGCCTTACAGGCTTTGATGCCATGGGATACCCCCTCAAGGGCGTGCCCATAATCCCCACGCTGGGCATGCGGATTGGGAATCGTAGTTTCGTAGTAGAATTTTATTGTTCTGCAGGGGGCGCTGCTGCCCGCCCCCGGTGGATATCCCTTAGTTGCCTCTTACGACACATGCTGGAAGAGTTGGGGCGGTGCAAATTCTAAGGCATCACACAGCTTCCCCCTCCTCTCAAATAATCTTCAAATAATGATCTACCTATTGTGCAAGCCTTATGCAGTGAACACATTATGCCACGGATGTATCCATTTTCTGTATTCAGTATCTAATACAGTGTCCTAAATGCGAGGAATTTTAACACCAACACAAGCCTAGTTTCAAACCAAACACCAGAATTCCATTAATACGCTTTCGTCTATTGGCATTGAAATTAAACGGTCGGTTGGTATTTATTTTATTTTTATTTCAAAGAGAACACTGTTTGTTTATTTTGACTTCATTCTTGCCATAATTAAATCTATCCCATTAGTTATACGTAAGACCTTACATAAAACTAGAGTAAAAAATACTTAAGTAAGTACCTACCTAATTGTTTATTTGATACTCTTATAAAACATTCACTCATTTTTGCCTGAAAAACAGGTTTTTACTTAGTTCAGGCACACACATTATATAATACCATAAGAATCTAAGATAAACTTTTTTGTTATCTTTCTAGTCCTAAGTTATTTGAATAAATTATTTTATTTTAATTATTTATTCAGTACATTATTAAACTTGTCCCCTATACAGGCAATGAAATTGGCAGCCTTATCGCTTAAAGCGATTTTTTTCCAGGCAACTAAGATAATAATAACCTGTGTTAGGAAGGTACTATTTGATACCCGGACAAAGCGTTTAAGGATCTTACCTACTTTTATAGAACTTGGTTCTAGGCGCGGCTTTGCAGGTGCTTTTTCATATTTATTTCTAATATATTTTCTTTCCCGGATACAGCTACTACCAATTAACAGCATTAAAATCTGTTCAGTCGATTAAGCATAGAAGTAGAATACTGACAGACAGCTTTTTATAAACCGACTTTGATAAAAATGGGAGGTTCTATGTACGGCTGGCCTACGTCAATTAAGGACCGATTTCGAAAATTATTTCGATACTGTATAGAGAATGGTCCCGAAGTGGTTCCATTATTCCCGAGGGATCTGTATCGCTCCCGGTTTCTAGTTTTCTCAAAACAATAAAATTATTGAATCATCATCATCATCATCATCAATGGCATCATAATCAATCCACGAAGGATGGTTTAATAGTGTTCGTTTCGCGGCACTTACGTAGATGACTTGTACGGCTTATAATACGAGAACGACAGCACTGCAATATTGACATCGTGCGGTCGATAGAAAAAAAACGAAAAATTTGGGCTCGTCCGGGATTTGAACCCGGGACCTCTCGCACCCTAAGCGAAAATCATACCCCTAGACCAACGAGCCGCCTGATGGAAGCATCGAAATTATCTAACCGGTAGAATGTATAACGTGAGAACTGGTTGCTAACGTATGACGTAAACGCCTTTCACTTATCTGGCCGGAACGTAGCTTGACCATAAACACTGTGCTTATCAAATACCTAAACGTTTCGGCTGTGGAGCTGATCACAAGCAATACTGACATACTTGCTAGCTCGTTAGTGATGGTTCCTGGATATCACATTAACATTACAATCAAATTGGTAATAGAAATAATTAGAACTAGTATTTATAATTGAATTAGTTGAGCTAACTGCAGACTGTTGCAAGCTATCCACAGTATCGATCTACAATAATCTATCTATAACATATTAATATTATAAAAGCGAAAGTTTTGATGTATAGATGTTTGATACCTCTTCACGCCAAAATTACTGAATGGATTAAGCTGAAATTTTGCAGACAGGTAAGTCTAACCCTGGAATCAAAGATAGGGCGTTTTATCCCATAAATACGTTCCCATGGGATATAAATAACTTATAAACGTTTCCATAGAAACAACGCGTGCAAAGACGCGGGCAGCAACTAGTAAAATATAAGATGCAGGACTCTATCCCATAGCATCCGGCCCCATACTAAGCAGAGCTTGAGTTATGCGTACTAGATAACATGACCCGGAAATAATGCCTCAGCAAGCATTGAAAACCGAAGCAAATAATACAATTTCCAAGATAAAATCAAATGTCTCCAAACTAAAGTTTACAATATAATGGCAGGTTGTAAACAAGACCACCGGGAGTCGAACCTGGCACCGACGCCGGTTGTTTGGTGCTAGTTCTGCTGACCCACTTGGAAACTTTCACTTGGCAGGTGAAAGATTTTTTAAGATTGTCAGCTCAGGTCATAGCTTCATAATGTCGCTTTACTATGAATTTATTTATTTAAATTGATAATACGATGGGTGCTTTTTAACACCTTACCTGAGCAGGTTAGGTGTCAAATTTTTTATAGATTTCAAAAAAGGAGAAGGTTCGACTGTATGTTTTTTTTTTTTTAATATTATGTTCGTCGATTTCTCCGTCAATTATAAACCGATTATAAAAATTATTTAACGCTATTGTATAAATAATGATCTTGAGATAGTTCCATAACATTTTTTTCCCGTAGGTTTAGTATTTGTCCCGCAAAGCCTTAAAACCTAAAAGAATAAACTTTAGGGAATAGAAGTCGGTTTTTAGTTCTTTCAAAATATCAAATTATTAATACTAAAAGTCAAAAGTTAAGATTGATATGGCTGTTGTTATTAATATTTTGTGTTTTTTTTTGTATTTTGTGTGAGTGGGAACTTGTTGGTTACACATCGCTATTACATTACCTATAGTGATGAATGATCCTCTGAATAGTCTTTATTCACAAAGAAAACACACAATTACAATTAATCTAATAGAAATAAATTACAACTAGTATTGAAAATTGAAACAATTGAGCTAGCTGCAGACTGTTACAAACAATCTTTAGGTAGCTCCACTGATCCATAGCAATACCAATTGGAAGCGTCCCCAAGACGCTGGCTGCATTGCCCCGCTGTATGGCAATCTAGGTTACAAAACTAATTCTAAATTTAGTACAATCTTAGAAATTTTGTCATTGAAATTAGGTCTAGATCTAGACCTAATTTCAATTAGTAATTAAATTAACTGCGGAGTCATTCCTACAATCACTATAATATTCCATGTCATTAAAGAGAAAAACACACTTGTTTCCCGTCTTCCATCAGTCATTGTAATCTATGTTTCTAGTGTGAGGGAATCCACTTGCGAATTCCAGTAGTAGCATTTCGCGAAAGGCTTATGTGCAGTCAGTGCTAATGTATGGACGAAGTCTATGGGGTAAACTGTAAAGGACCTATTTGTAAATTCCAATTAGTAACATCGTAACACGGATAGCGTGTGTCGGAAACACTAATGGGGGGTTACTGTAGGATTGTAACCTAACGTCTGGTCTGCATGCCTCTTAATAGCTGATCGTTACGTAGATTGGAGGTGCGAGAACCAGGGAGAAGAAAGGTGTCGATGGAGCTTATCGATAGTGAATCGCAGTGAGTAATTGTTAGACCCAATCGGTTTGAAGCCTGTTATTGAAGTAAGAAAGAATTTATATAACATAGCTGGTTTTCAGCAAACGAATTGATAAATGAGTAACCTTTGTTTAGTGATGACTTTTCTTTTAAAACACATAATTCAAACAATTGTCAATTGAACTGACATTAATATCATCTTCTAATAACAACATTTCATTCATTTCATCCACACTTTAGGGAAGTATTAGCTACAATGACTCAACAAAACGTTTCATCGACACACGTCGTTCGTCCATCGATAATTTCCCTCCATCCCCTCACTATTCCTGTGGCTAGCTCGCACTGCGATAATGGCGACGTTAATCACAGGTGAGCCCAACACTAACGAAGTTTCTTGTTACCTTACTTTTCAGCTTGTGTTTGCACCATGATGGACTAATTTACAGGTAGACGACTCTATACAAAGTGTGGTAAGGTGCAGTTTTGCTTATGGGCTGTGTTGCCTCATGATGAAATGATTTTATGCTATGCGACTCTATTCACAGAACCTTAAGGTACACTTTTGTTTGAGGACTAATTAGCTACTAGATGAGTATGTCAGAGTAGACATTGTATGCTCTTATTTGTTAATGGAAACTGTAAATATTGTGACAGCTCTTGTAAAGGGTAGTGCTGACTTCTCGCGTTTTTCACGCCAAAAATAAATTAACGAAAATATTTTTTGAAAATCAACCTACAAGCAACCTACAAATTCCGAAATAAATTTATTATTAATATTTTAACTTTTTATGTTCTAAGAATCATAGGGCAACATAGGTAATAACTATAATATAGGTATATACAAAATAACTCTTTAATTTAACAAAAACTGAGTGTAATTACCATTTGAGAAATTTCATAAAATAAGCATGTTTTTGAAGCTGTGGGCAACCCTAGTCTCCATACGTTTTTTCATACAATAGGTGCTTACGTGCGTACTTTACCATAAAAAAATTAAAAACACGAATTTAAAAAAATAAAAGTATTAAAGTTTATTCAAAAACAAACAGTTGCAGCTAGAAATATTTTGTAATGCGCGATAGCAAGGCCAATTATCAATTCAATTATCCAATTATCAATTTACAAATTAGCAAGGTTAATTAAATTACAGAAAAAATAAATTCGTTGAATTTGTAGCCACATTGCCCAATGTGAACAAAAGTTTCAAAATTCGTACTTCAAAAAAGTAAATTAAAAAATCGTACAGTGCTGCAGATAGATTTTTTTATATTTTTTTCCTGAGTGGCCGTGGTGCCCCCCAAAAGTACCTGCGGGGTTGTCCATTAATTATCGGACACCCTATAAACCGATATTTTCCCGGCTCTACCCCAAGCATTAATAACTTTATCTCTATCATAAAAATACTAATATCATCGACTTTCCCAACATAAACAAATTATTATCGATATTTTTTCCCCTCCCTCACCCTTAATCACCGCGGTTTAATAAAGTTGTTCGTTTCAGCAGGCGCGCTCTTCTTTTGTTTTTATTCCCTGGACTAATTGCAGATCCCTAGATAACTGAGCTGGGGCCAAGATGCGGTTTGTATAGTTTACGAAAATTATAAATGTTTTCGTTTCTTTCCATATATCTAGCGACTACCAGCAGCCTTATTGTCTAACTTGAAACCGATTACCAGTGAACTTCAAGTCGATTACCAGTTGTCAATACCATGATCTAAGAAAACAAGGTCTGACATTCCGAAGCCTCTTCCCAAGCCTACGTCACTGGCCAGTTGCCACAAAAAAGGGAGGTTACGTTCATTTTTGAGAACCACCGTAGCGTATATGACGTAGACTTGGGAAAACCCACGTGACCGTTGTTTCTCGGAGTGCCATACCTTGTATTATTTTTACCTTGGTCACAGATATTATAATACTATACTACCTTGGTCAATACAATACGAAAGTGACAATCGAAGTCCAAGCTAGGTTTCAAAATGTCAAAATGAAGTCGATGCCGATTACCAGTTCACGTAGACAATAGGGCTGCAGGTACTAAGAGCTACAATTTCATAGTGGGACAGCAATCCATTAGTATTTCTCGATTCCACTACGAAGTCGATTGTAGTTCCAAATAATTTTTAGTGATTTGTAATATTTCTGCAGTGCAACTTAGACACGTCAGCGGTAAAAACAAAAACTTTTCCGTTATGTTGTTACTATGCAGAGCAAACTTATACTAGCCTACTAAGCGAATGTTCCTTTGTAGTTTGTAGGTTTATTTTTGGCTTTCGTTTTATTTGTAGGTACGGACTTACAGGTTTCGTGAGTGAAAAGTTGTAGAGGTGTGAAAAACTACAATTTTTTAAGAGAGACTGCGTACTATTTACCAAAATAATAATTATAATAAATAATAGTACTGGACAATTCAAAATCAAATCTTAATTATACTGCTCAAAGTTTAAAAGTTAGGAAGTAATTTTTGATACCTTTTTCCTTGTGATATCTGCTATTCGGAAGTTTGCATAATATAAGTATGTACCTAATACAAATTACCTAATACTCTCACAAATTTTGAAGTATGTCGTGGTCGGTAGAGGTAGTGTAGGTTTGCGCGTACTTGTATATGCGTAAGTGCTTAGCGGTCTTGTCCAAAGTGATAAAAGCATTACGCCTCATCTACCCTTCATCTCTCAAACACTAACAACCAACAACGAAATTACAACAAACTTGTTAACACGTCAACTGCCGAAGTTGCCAACTATTATGGGAAATTCCACAAAGTTCCGGCATAAGTGCTCCTATTAAGCCTTATTTTGGGGACATACGGTTACGGGAAATTGATTTTATGCTGAAACTTTGACGCCGCAGATTTTAGGTCCAAGTTATGAGATTCAAGTTGGAATGTTGGCAACAATGTGTCAGCCAACACTTGGCTACCTATACCTACCTAGGTAGAGTTAAAACTTCTGCGATGGTCAAGAACTATCAAGTGCCTATACTGTTTCCTATTTTGGAGCGCAAATTTCAGGAACTTTTTGAGAGTTTTTCCCATTAAGGAATTTGCCTTTAAGGCACCTAAATTACAATGGGCATTTCATTAGTTAAAACTAGACATATATACGGATAAACGAACACATCTATTTACTATTTTAGTTTAGAGACAGACGCTGCAGACACTATTGATCCGATCAATCATTAAAAGTATCTACCAATGGCTAGAATATGTACAGGTCAAAAAAGTGAGTCAATCAGTCAGGACTTGATTGACTCACTTCTCTAAACTCATCATCCATCATCATCCACAGCCGGAGTTTACCCACTGCTGGGTATAGGCCTCCTGAAGTTTGTGCCATCCACTACAGTCCTGTGCTAACCGCCTCCATTGGTGGCCAATAATGGGCAAAAGAAACGTCGGACGCCCGGTTGCGAGGTGGGTCGACGACATAATACGCGTCTTCTAAACTCACTTCTACTTAATTCTCAGTTGCATTTTTAACACTTTCCGGCTACGCTCAGTCCCACGCCGCACGTTTGTGTGAAAGATGTATATCACCCGATGAAATAACATATTTTAACCCCGGCTTGCCCAGACGATAAAAATCAAAGGTTTAATGTATCGTTCCCTAAAAGTCCCGTATTTAATCCTATTCAGATATCTGGAGTTTAGATTTACGATGCCGGCGCCACCTGCCGCGGTTTGCTGAAATATAACTGTAGGGTAGTGCGTATACAGAGGATTGATCACTGGCTAAGCTAATGCATAAATCTATAGCTCGGAAAAGCGAGTGACTCGTATTATTTTAATATTCCAAAACTTGCATTAACTTGCGCAGTTGCTTAAACTTGTCCAAGTTTGTGTCACTCGTATCGATATTTTATCTAAATAGAAGATTATAAGTTTCGGGAAGACTGTTTTCTCGCGTTGAAAAACTGAGAATTTGCCTAAGGTTGTGGGAGTTATAAAAGTTATTTTGAAGAACGGACGTGAGGGCTCCCTCACGTTCCCTCTCGATCCTTCAACTACTTTACTTTAAAGTAGGCTTTATTCAGAACATGTTGGTATTTGTAGATTTTGTGAGTCTCCATCATAAGCTTGAGATCAGGCATTTTGAAATCCCATTATTACCACTTGTGTGATTTTGTAGGGTTTTGCTTATAACTTGGATTTATCTGGTACAAAAAAGATCGAATTTTATATGCATTGTTAAAGTAATTAAATAGATAGCAAAAGCAATAACAAAGCTCAATATAAATTAATTGCTAATGAAGAGCCTGGTTTTTGCCGAGGAAGCGATAGCGTGACTAACTGGACACTCTGGGAAGCTAAAAATAAATAATAAAACAACGTTCTCTCTGTACACAGGCTACTCTGTACGCAGTAGAGCGCGCGTCGATGGCAAATTAAACAGAGAGAGTGTGCAAATAAAAAATCCAATCGCTTTTCACACTTCATATTTAAAAGTGGATACTTCAATAATCGACTTTTATTCGGTAATATCGATAATATTATCGCGGAGTCTCTTTATCTGAGTTTTATAGCTTTTGTGATATTTTAATGTAGATTTGAAATTTGTTTGTAATGTTTTTCAATCTAATCATCATTGCAGCTAATACAGATTACGCTCGTGTGTGTAACAATATATTTTACCATTCAAACAGCGCAGAGTATTAACTTATGGATTATCCAGCATTATTGTAACCTCAGAAATAAGGCTCTTGATTCTGGAGTAAAGATTTTTTGTCTATCAATAGTAAATTTGCCATTCCAGCTTGAATCTAATAGATAGAAAAGTATAGGTAGGTAAATATGTATCAAAACAAAAGATATTATGATATTTTGTTTAGCAATAACAGCAAGCCCACTCCACCGACTCGGGTTCATTAGATAAGTGTGGTGCTGCCGGCTCTGATTTATGGACGACGGGCTGCGACCGCGGCCTTGGGCTTAGGGCTTCGGAGGACACGACACTAGTGGAATGAAAGTAGGAAGTAGAGAAAAATTAAAAGAATATTAGTTGCTGTTCAGTCAGGACTTTTTTTATTCTTATTTATTTATGGGACTTTGAGTTATTGGTTATGTCAGTCCCGTATTTTGACATTAATACTACCAATTTAAAACAGAATTATATCTTAAACTAATATAAATAATTTATTTGCCGCATCACTCAGTGATGCGGCTAAAATTACTTGGATAACACCAGTATCCGTTAGGTTAACATCGAACAATTCATTTAATGAAGTACCAACATATTTAGTATTTAAATTAGTAAACTTCCTTTAGTAAGTCAATCATGAATTGGGTGTATTAAGATAGGAGTGATTCTGGGTGTGTTTTTTAACTTCTGTTTCTATTATTCAATATTATTTTTAGCTAGCAGGTACAGGTAAGTAACTTTGTACCTTTAAAACAAGACGCAAAAGCGAGAAGTAACTTTGTAGTAAGGTAAGTGTTTTTTGTTATGTAGATGTCTTTTTATTAGTAATTCGAAGGTGCTACATCCAAAATTGGATTAAGATATCTGTATTGCCAAGAACATGGGAAAAAGAATACCCATTGTAGGAATATCTACAGAATTTGTAGAATGAAATACAAAAACCCTGTAACAAACGGTTTTTCCGAACACCGCATGTGAAATTCCATTCCGGCCGGTGTAAATCACTGTTCCCGCCAAATCCTAACAAACGTCAATCGCGAGCGAACATTAATCTAGATGTCGCTGCAAGCGCATAGCACTCACATCGAGGTTTCACTATTTTTACAGCTCTCCGTTTGAAGAAATAGGCGGATGTAAATAGGGGTTCAGAAGTTGCTGTTTTACCTTCATTCGCGTACGGACCGCGCGGGCTCGCGTTTGTACCGATGTATCTAATTGATAAGACAAACTGGCGGACAGGTTAGATAATAATCTTCTTTTGACACACTTTCCAAACAGTGGATAACTAAACCATCATGTTCGGGTCGGTTACGTTGGGTCGGAAATTTTCGCCACCAGTAGGAAACCTAAAAAAAGTTTACACTCCTATCGTATGTTTTTAAGCTATCTCCCTTATTTTAAGGTGATATAGGTAGCACTATTGTCCTTATTTTAGTACCTAAGTAGCTACCAGATGCGTTAGCTCAAGAAAAAGCACTAAACAAACAGACAGACAGAGATAAGTACTTTCATTAAATACTTGAATTTTATGTTATTTTATTAGTAACTATTATGCAAATAATACACCAAAGTTTGCGAGCTAAGTTTTGCAATGATAAAATGTTTAGTCATAATTTAACTCAATGTTCTCATTCAATAAATGTAACTAACATTTTCCAAGTGACATGGGCTAAATGAACCTAGAACGACGCACAACATTGTAAACAAACCTGACACCACTACAATAACTGGGACAGCAAAAATTGACATAACTGCTGACAATAAAGCATTCCCTCGGAAATAGCTGACGCTAGAAAAATGGCGGCTCTTATTTACTGAAATCCTAAAGGATCATCTGAATTAATTGTTTTGAGAATTAATTGATCTTGGTATTTGAAACCAGGTTTCTAAATTGCATTTTCCTGAATTGCAAGTGTGTCTCTTTTAAATTTTAATTAGGTACACAAGGTATACTTATTTGTTGCCGTTGGATATGTAAAATTTTTGTTAATACAAATATTTCTCGGCTTCTGCTGTAACTACTTATTAGCTCTCTCAATTTAAAACCCGATGTACACAATTATTGCAATTAAATATTCTTATTCTTCTTCAAACTTCTGCTGGACGCACATCCCTGATAAGCGCCTCATTGGCTTTTATCGCATGGGGGGTGCTCATAATCCCCACGCTGGGCATGCGGGTTGGGGATCGCAGTTCAGTGGTAGAATTGTTCTGCAGGGAGCGCTGCTGCCCGCCCCCGGTGGATATCCCTTAGTCGCCTCTTATGACAGTCGCGGGAAGAGTTGGGGTGGTGCAAATTCTAAGCCGGTACCAAACTTATTAGCTTATCAGTAGCTATTAGCTTATTAAATTTATCCTATACTTAGGTACAATAGCATAACAGCATCAATCGAATGTTTCGATCAAATATTCCGCGGCCTCCCCCTACCTTACGAAAATTACACTCAAAATTGTCTACGACTTGTTTTGACGCAGATAGTTTGCGCAGAGCCTGACAAGTTTTGTAAGAGATTAGTGGAGTCGAATTTATTTTATTTTATTTTGTAAGTAGGTAAATGAAAATAACATACACTGTTTATTTTTTATAAGAACTATTAAATCAAGAGTATTCAGTTAAATATAACGAATCATTCATGGATAAAACTAAAAATTGGTCTCAACAAAAATGACCCGTGTTGAATAGATTACAAAAGGGTCATTTTGGACATACAATAATTAAAATTAGTTAACAAAAGTTAGTGAAAGAAACTTAAAATACAAATTTGTATTTGTATTTTACTAGAAGAACTAGTTTCTGACGGCGGCTTCGCACGAGTTTTTTCCGGGACATAAAAGAAACGTTATTTCAAGTTAAAAAGGATCGTATGAAGTACCTTTGAGCGATCTGAACACATAATTAATAATACCTACTATTTAATTAGGTGCAACGTCTTTTTATGAAAAATAAATAAACACATACCTATTATAATTAAATAAAAAAAATGGAACAACAGCCATAACTAATTCATCAACTTAGAACAAAATAAATATTGTAACATACGCATGCAGACCAAAACACAATATTTAATGCTTATTTCGTAATAAATACATTTAAACTTACTAAAATAAGAAATTCCATTTTTTTTTTCCTGCTTGGACGAGTGATTTCTGCATTTTTGTACGAGCAATTGCCATACTTTCTGTCTGAGCGCTAAAATGACACTAGTGGAAATAATAACTAATGTTGCAAAAAGGCTTCTCTTTTGATACAGAAGGTTTCAGGGTGCGCAGCGCATTGTGAATTTATGGAGGGCCGGGGAAAACCTTGATCGGTGATCGAAGGCATGTAATGTACCATTAAACATTACATGCCTAAGAGAGATACGACTAATTGTTAGTGAGAAACTTTTTTACAAAGCTCGTGAAGTCTATAGCAATAATAGTCGAGACGAAATTGAGAAGATAATAATTGCCGAATTATCTTCTAATTCGGCTGCATAACAAGCATTGCGTTTGACGACAACTAGCCAAACCAACATAAATGGTTGCGAAAGCAGTCAGCTAAACACCGTGGAGGGCTGTGTAGCGATGTCCAAGTAGCTATTTTGTGGCACCCTGTACTTCTGTGGAATACAGAGTAATGTAGTGCAAGAGGCAAGGGCGAAATGTTGTAATAACTTGAAAGATTTATATTGCTCACTATTCATTTAGGTATTTTATATTGTGGTTATGAGAACGTAGGTTTAGGTAGGTACTTAAAAAATTTGGAAAAATGTTTAGTACCTACCTACCTACCTACTTAACTAACCCGAATGCTTCACAAATTTGAGCTGGGGGCCTAAGTTTCTTAAACGTTTTCGAGCAACTGACGACCCCTGTGGCGCGGCGGGCGAAGGTCCGCCTGCGACGCAGGAGGGTGCGGGTTTGATTCCCGCCTCGGGCAAATGTTTGTGCGATCTGCAGATATTTGTTCCAGGTGTTCTGGAGGTTTTCTATGCACAGTAAAAATATCTACGTAGTGTGTTGCATTAAGTACCTACATTTAACTGGTTGTCCCCGCGGAAAATTTCTTCCGCGTAGACAACCAGTTGTCAAGTTTGGTTGTCTGGGCGGAACAAACCATAATGATATCAGTTATCTAGTGCCCATAATACACGGGGCTAGATAATGCTGTGTGAATTGTCCAGCATTTTTATTTATTTATTTATGTCAATGACGTTTAGGAGTAGGTTTTGCACAAAAACGAATCAGAAACTTCGATTTTAGTTTCCAAGTAGACCCCCTGGTCTCAAGTCACGAGTGTTTGGCAGGTTTTTATTGAAAATTTTTTGAAATCTGCCTTGGTCTCTCGATCATCACACAGTATGCTGCGGCATGCGCTATGAGGACACAATCATTATGAAAAACGTCTAGAGTCGTCTTTTGTTCCGTCGAAGTATGCGTCAGCGGTAGGCAGTAGTACGCAGTACGTACTGCGTACTAACCAAGAGACCGAAACTTGCGATGACGATGATGATGAACCGTCCTAGCTCCTCAGCCTCTCGTTCATGTGCCAAGTCCAGGCAGTACTCTATGATATGCTATGGTCGAGCCTAATTGTGGATTTTCAACACGCGCGTGCATTCCAACCTGCCGTAACTAACTTCCTGAAATTACGAACATTACGCCCGGGTACGTAAATTTAGCTAATTGCATTAATTGGATGTTATCCTTTAGGCCATTGATGCTTTGTTTATGATAATTAGAATACTGATAAACGAATTAACTGAATAATTATGAAAGGTAATTCGAGAAACTTAAATACACATTAAATGGAATTGCACATTTATTAAATTGAGTTTAATAATATTTTAAACACAAAAGTGGGAAACTCTGTATGACTGCCTGGTTGTTACCTTTTCACAAATTAGCGGCTGTACTAATCTACATGACATTTTATTTAAAGAAAGACTAGTTGCCCGCGGCTTCGCACGTGTTATTTCTATGGAGACGCTTAAAGGTGATTTCTATCCCATGGGAACTGATTTATGGGTTAAAAAGTTATGTTATGTTTGATTCCAGGATTAGAATAACATCTGTGCAAAATTTCAGCACGATCCGTTCAATATTTTGGCGTGAAGAGGTAACAAACATCCATCCATCCAAACTTTCGCATTTATAATATTAGTGTGATGTGATTGCATCCTAGGAAGGAAAGGATAAAAACTGTTGTTCTCAAAAAAAATCATCTTGATGGGGGTGAAACAGAGGGTGGAAGCTTATCTAGAAATAGCGCGTGCGAAGAGACTGGGAGATGATAGTGTTCGCCACATGTAGCAAAATTGGAAATATTTTGGGCTCGTCCGGGATTTGAACCCGGGACCTCTCGCACCCTAAGCGAAAATCATACCCCTAGACCAACGAGCCAACTGCGAAGTAGACTAAATTCATTAAACAAGTTGTTTCGTATCGAATAAACTGCGATATGAGTGCAATAAAAATTTATAATCGGCACTATTAATTAATGGCCTCACTCGCTACATTTAACGAAGAAAATTACAATCGAACAATAGAAACTGTAGGAAGGGTCAATAAGAACTAGTATTAACAATAGAAACAATTGACCTAACTGCAGACTGTTGCAAATAATCAAGAGGTAGCTTAACTGATCCATACAAGTCGGATTAAAATAAAGAAAACATCTGGTTTATTATGAATGTTGTTGAACCGGGTTAGATACAAATCAAGTTAGTGTTGGAAGAACACAAATCAGCAGGTATTAGAAGTAGGAAACAAAATCAAACAAAGTAAATGCTCATAGAGGAACGTAAATATAAGTCCTCCTTATAGGTTGTTGTACAATTTGAAATTCGCAACCTAGAAATATTATACCAGTTCAATTAATAATTTTTGCCGGCCATTATGGTTGGCCATAATTACAGAATAATAAGCAGCCAAATAGGCAAGCGCCTCAGTTTTCACCAATAAATCAAAATTATCGTTAAATTCCCCGATTAATTAATTTCAGCAATAAACACATTAATTAGGCTTCCCTAATGAGGTTGTAATTATAAGTTTTTCAATCAAAGCTTGTAAAGGCTACTCGCAAACGAAGTGGTTACTGAAATTAAAGTTTATTGTGTTTGAAGCTTTACTTGCCTTGTTGAAAGAGCTAAGGGTTTCAAAGATTCAATGATTCAGTAAGTTGTTTTTTTATATTTAGTGTACTAGATGAGGTACTTTTTACTTACTTATTAAGCACTGGTAAATTAATAATAAGAATAATAATAATAATGCTGGACAATTCACACAGCATTATCTAGCCCCAAGCTAAGCAGAGCTTGTGTTATGGGTACTAGATAACTGATATACATAATACAATACACTACTTATATAGATATTTTTTATTATACATAGAAAAACACCCTGAACAAATATCTGCAGATCGTACAAACATTTGTCCCAATTAATAAATAATACTGGACAATTCACACACCCGATCATCTAGCCCGAAGCTAAACAGCTGTTGAGCTTGTGTTATCTGTTCTAGATGACTGATCAATTTAATACAATACATCACATAGATAGATAATTAACTTATATTGTGCGGGGCCCTTTAAAAAAAAATGTTAGAGCCACCGTCCATACAAAAATCTTGAAACCCCTTCTTCTCTAGCTAGGTAATTGTTATGATAAAAATCTTTAGTAGTACATAACTGTAACTTGTCAGTACACAATGCCAGTGATCATTAGTGATTACTACTAATCTATATTGAATACCTACTCAAACAATATCAATAAAGTCAATCAAGCTGGTGCTAATACTCAATTGATCGTGAAGCCTACAAACAATTTAGAGCTAACCGGCGGAACAGTTTGCTAAATCTCCCGGTGATCCGGCTAGACGCACCGGTGATCCTTTACCCAGCTCTATGTGGAGTAGCTGGGTCATTTAGAACGAGATAGTTGACCTGCCACTATTGTGGAAGTAAGTATTCCCAATTGTTTATCTATTTATAACTAAACCCTGACCAACCAAGACTCGACCTGAACCTTAACCTCAACAGCCTATATTGGTCCACTATTGGGCGCAGGCCTCCCCCTGATAAACGCCTTATTAGTTTTTATCTCATAGGAATAGTGCCCATAATCCTCTCGCTGGGCATGCGAGTCGCAGTTTGGTGGTACAATTGGTCTGAAGGCGGCGCTGCTGCCCGCATCCAGCTGATATCCCTTACTCGCCTTTTACGACACCCGCGGGAAGTATTGGGGTGGTGTAAATTCTATGCCGGCACCACACAGCTATAAGAGTCGTAAGAGCCGACTAAAGGAACCTAAAAGATAAAGAAGCCTCCTTCTGTGTATGTTTAGCAGCTCCACTGTGACTCCGGTCGTGCTGCCAAGCCTTGTGTGTTTGGCTAAGCCCCCCTTCTTTGAGGAAAGCACGTTCAGCGGTTGACGTATGTGTGCCGAGGAGGATTTAGATAAAACCGCGACAGGACGCTAGGAAATCAAATATTTTTGATACTAGAATAAAAAATATACGAAGAAATAAACATAACTTCAAACACACCTGTAGCCATAACACTGCTGTACCGTCACAAAACAATATTTAAACGACGAAAATCAAATTGATCAATTATTAAGTTATATGAGGTTCTAATGTTACGAATCGCTACACAACTATGTTATAAGTACCTATAACTGCTGATCGTACTGAATGCGGGTAATACGGGCATAGACCATTGATTGCAACACACCATTTACATAATACAAATAATGGTAAATTAACAAAGCATTTGCTAGTTCTGTGGCTGTTTTGCTGGTTTGCACTTCACAGCATCAGCAACGTCAGTCATAAATTTTAACACTTTCCCATTTCAGCGTTGAATAAAAATTCAGTCAGCTTGGGATAGTTTGACTCAGGATGAATATATAAAATTATATATGTCCACAAAAATTTGGGCTCGTCCGGGATTTGAACCCGGGACCTCTCGCACCCTAAGCGAAAATCATACCCCTAGACCAACGAGCCGCTTACGATAGTAGCTAAATTATTCAATCTGACGAATTTTTGTGAAAGGTGACCCAGATTTTGCGCGTACGCGTTATGCTTATTAAAGGTCAAAAGAAACCTGTTGTGACAAAATTTGAGATCGGTTTGTGTTATTCAACTTGACATTCAAAATATCTAACGGAAATTTAGAAGGTAAGTATCCCAATCCTAGTCCTTCCTTAATATTATAAAGCCGAAAGTTTGTAAAAAAATTGTTACCTAGGATCTCCAAGACTACAGAACAGATTAAGATGAAATTTGGGGTTATTCCAGTTTTCCCCCCTTGAAATCCCCCTTGAGGGGGAAAACTGGACTTCAAAAATATTAATTCCAGTTTTCCCCCTTGAGAATTAGCCTTAAGGGGGTACCTACCCTCAAATTGCTTATTTTCAACTCCGTCGGACCTCCATATCTTCCAAACTACTGAATATTTAACTATGAAATTTATAAATGGTAAAGTTCAGGACTTATTCTATCGATCAAATGTTTCGAAAACACGATTCCATACAATTTTCTCGATAGAAAAAAATCGCAAAGTTACCTCTAATTTTTTACTAAAACCCTAATTTCTCAATAAATACAGATGATACGATCTTGAGATTAAGCATAGTAATTGAGCTAAGTATAAAGAACATTTTATATGTTGCCTTTTTTTCAATTAACTATTCTAATGTTTGTGGGGAGCAAATAACTACTAAAAACTTGATTTTTGGGCTTACGCCGCTTCGCTCTGTCCCGCTCCTGTGAACGCGAAATCCTATGCCTATCCTCTTCACACAATAACGAGGTAGGGTACCGCCTTAAGGGAAAAGTGGCATTCATGGCGCACTTAGGACATAGCCTAACTAAGACAATAGGTTTCTTATTATACCGAAAACACGTGCGCGAAGCCGCGGGCAGAAAGTAGTCTAAAATAATTAACTTAAATACGTTAACTGTAGAGCCAATGTGAATTCTCACATTGGTTGTTACAGTTTAACATTTACAGTTTTTTTTACTGTAAAATCTCTTTGGGAGTTTCATATGGCCGGAAGGCCAAAGCAGTTAAATCCTACTCTACGATACAATATCTGATAATCAAATAAATAGTTTATTGCTTAAACAAGAATTATCGAAAGCTAGATTAACTATGATAATAGTTAATTTATTGCTACTAAAATTGGAACATCAGAACGTGCAGTAGTTATAAAATCGTCATAACTCAGATCGAAGTGATAAGACATGGATGATAAATTCGTCGGACATGCAACCGGCTCGTTGGTCTAGGGGTATGATTATCGCTTAGGGTGCGAGAGGTCCCGGGTTCAAATCCCGGACGAGCCCAAAGTTTTGCAAATCGTCTAAAAATAAATTATTTGCGCATACTTGTAGGTACAAATACAAATATAAAATGATTTATTTGCCATTTAACTTAGGTTTAAGTGGAAAGGGTTCCAGTGCCATTAAAGTAAGACCATTTAGGAAAGTCTTTCATATTTTATGTGTATTTGTGGTCAAAAAAGGCCAAGCGTTTAAAGCCGCTGTCCCACCGCTGCGCACGCTGTGCACACTGCGTCTTTAGATCCTGGCCCACTGCGTGCACAACGTGTACAGCCTGCACAGCGTGTGCAACAAACAGAGGATAACTCGAGTTAACTGGACAGGAAGAGTTTAAATTAGGAGGAAAAGCAAGTTTCCGATTCAAATCACATAAAACATTTCTAGATAAAATGAAATATTTTTCTTCCGTTTCGTCGGATTCCTACATTTAGTACAGCAATTTCTTGCACAGCTTAGTTTCGGTCTAGTTCACCTCGACTGGCTAGACTAGACTAACAGCCGTGAAGCCTTATCGCCCGTCTGCAGGCTTCCACCCTTTCTTGGAGTTCAGGGAATGAACATAAATGCACTGCTAGGAATCATAATAAGGGATTTGAACCGTGTTAGAAAAATATTCTTTTTGGAATTGTATTTGGGCCGATTTCCACCGAAGCGGACACGCCTCGTGCTTAAAAGTAACCAATGGCCTGGCCTTTTAATTTTAGTTATCAAATTATTTATTTGAAATAATTTTCAAAATCGGTTGGATAAAAACACAAAAAAAACATTCATACAGCCGAACATAGAACCTCCTCCTTTTTATTATTCGCTTTTTATTATTCGCTTTTTATTAGCTTCACCTGTATGTTTGTATGTTTGTATGTTTGTTTGTAACCGACTTCTTTGGGCGCGATTTTGACCCACTTTATACGGCCAGATTTCGTTCCAACTTTGTAGATTTATTGAGGACCGATGACAATACACTAATTTGATAAAATTATTCAAAAAAACAAGCTATTATAAATAATCCAAACTAAAAAGTAGAAAATAAATAATAGTTTAAAAAAACTAAAAAACACGCTTTTTATAGAAAACCGAACTAAAAAATAGAAAATAAATTTTAATGAATTTAAATTAAGAAAATAGTGTTAAAAATTTCAATGAATATAAGTTAATAATAGTGTGAATAAAAAAAAAAAATTTATTTTAAAAAAAGCGTGGGGTGCATGGTGTCAATAGTTATAAATATTTTATTGACAGATATGAGTAGAGTGATTATCATTTCGATAATATTTTAAAAAGCACCCCACGCTTTTTTTAAAATAAAATATTTTTTTTTATTCACACTATTATTAACTTAGATTCATTGAAATTTTTAACACTATTTTCTTAATTTAAATTCATTAAAATTTATTTTCTATTTTTTAGTTCGGTTTTCTATAAAAAGCGTGTTTTTTAGTTTTTTTAAACTATTATTTATTACGAAGTCGGTTAGAAATAGCGTTGCATGTCTAGGTATAGGTATCGACATGACGAAACCTATACCTAATACATAATAATGCTTGCAGTTAATGTTGATGTGCGCCGTGGTGGTCGCGGCGTAAGAATCGACCCCTCCAAGTCAGCCAGTCCCCTCCAAGTGGACCTCGTCAACTAAGGAAACCTACGACTGTACATAGAAGGGCAGCAGCTGCCTTCTATGTACTTCTAACACCTTAACTGCCTCGTTGGCCTAGTGGTGAGCCTATTCAACCGCTGATTATGAGGTTGGTTCAAATACCGGATCGGGCCAATAGTTGATAGTAGTGTTTTTTAGCTAGAAAAATTCACAGCAGCCCGGAGTCAGGAAATTGGCGGGGTTACACCCCCGTGCCTCGGAAAGCACGTTAAGCCGTTGATCCTGTGCTTGACCTCTCCCCGGTTGTGTTGGTCTGCCGTTCCATCGGATTATGAGATTGAGGGAATAGAGAGTGCACCTGTGTTTACGTACACACTTGTGCACTATAATATGTCCTGCGCATCGGGCTAGTCTCCGATGAGAGTGGCCGCCGTGGTCTAAATTCGGCTAGGAGGACACCACTGTGATTAGCAATACGCCTGCGAATCGTGGTGATTATGCCAAACCCCTCTTGTTTGGGGAAGCACGTTCATTAACGCATTCACTGCCCAGCCTCACGCGACACGGGGGAGTAGACTGACAAGTGCGACTTGGACCATGAATGTATTCGTTTAGTTTAGTTTAATGGAGGTATGTATGTGTCGTGTAGTTAGTTGTTTTTGACATCTTCTCTCCCTCATCTTTGACAGAAACCGAGCGTAATAGGGGGCGGGCAGCAGCGCCGCCTTCAGAACAATTGTGTGTTGTAACCGAACTACGATCTCCGCATGCCCAGCGTGGGGAATACGGACATCACCCCCATGAGATAAATGTCAATAAGGCACTTATCGAGTGGAGGCCTGCGTCCAACAGTGGACAGGCTGTTGAGGTTGAGGTTATGGAGCGTAATGCGAAAATTCAGTAAAATGAGAAAAAAATTGGGCTCGTCCGGGATTTGAACCCGGGACCTCTCGCACCCTAAGCGAAAATCATACCCCTAGACCAACGAGCCGATATTGAAACCACCCAAATATGAGCATTTAAAACCTTTGGCATAACAGTATCTATCAGTAAATAACAGAAGGTCGTAAGTCACGAATTATCTGATAAACGCTGATGTGCATTAACAGCGGGTTCCGTATAATTGTTTTATGGACGTTTGTCTGTGCTGATTGTCCACGTTGCTGTTAATCGAATGATTTAGCACATAGTTTTGCTTTTACTGAGTATTTTATTTGCAAAACGATACAGAAGGAACTCTGTTTTGACGTTTTAGGCTCCTTAACTATTTTTTTTCTCATAAGTTAATTGTTCGACTAAGTAAGATAAAATCAATACGAAGCTGGGCCTGGACTCTTAAAAACGAAATCGAAGTTTCTTATTCGTTTTCGTGCCAACGCTAATCTGTTCGAAAGACATAAGATTTGGTTTTGCACGACAGCGAAAACTAAATTTTCGTTTTCGGAGTAGGCCCCTAGGTTGCGAACATTTGTTCGTAAAGGGTAAAAATAATCCAAGCCTGCACATCGCATGCGAAATAAGATTTTACCGAACTTTTAGAAGTTTTAAATTTCGGTGAGGTGCGCAAAACTTACAAGTTAAATAGAGCAAAACGTTTCCATTTTATAGCTCGTTCCAAACTGTCTCGACAACTATCTGGATATTGCTCGCGAGCATGTTTGCCTACATCAAAGTAGCTATTTCAGATACTCAGTAGAGGAATGTCAGACAAACTATGGAATTCACAGGAGTGGAGATAAAGCGCTTCCTCGACAACCATAAAGCCGCTGGCCCACTGCGGCGCACTCTGTGCACGCTATGCACGGCAGTGTGCAGCGGCTAAGGCGCAGCATGCACAGCTTGCACAGCATGCCCCGCAGTGGGGCTGTGGCTTAATTACGAGTACCTTCCTATTTCAGTCAGAAGTGCCAAGAGAGCCAAATAATTGAACAAATGAACCTACAAGCGCGCCAGGTTTCGTACGATTTCTCCGGTACTCTTGGGGCGTTCATCTTTTAAAATGTGTGTTCAACAAACCGTCACTTGTTTTTTTACGCGTGTAATTTGTTTTATAATTATTATCTATTACCCCTTTCTTGCGTCTTGATAAAAGTCTCATTGTCTTGAGTGTTACAATTTTTTTTTTCAATTTCATCACTGTCATTTTCTAAGCCTAAACGGTTGTGGGAGGGACAAACTCTCTTTTTCTCCTTCATTGTCATGTTTCAGTTCTTTCTATGCAGTATCACTTGCTGTCCCTTCTTTCTTTCCCTCCATGTCCATTCGAAAATGTGTGTGTGAATAAGTGTCCATATTTATTATTAATCAGGATCATACTCCGTCTGAAGCCAGCTGCCACACCCGCGTGCACTACTCTGCGCGCGCTGAACGGCGCGGCACATTGGGCACGTCTCACTGTGTTTATTCTGTATTCCTATGAGAATACTATTTTTAAAGCATAATTTGCAGAGCGTATTTTCAAAAGTTATTGACTTGGTGCCTGTTGGTGCCTGTATCAAAATTGAAAAGAGAAATATTTACTAGAGTATTTATTGATAAGTATTTATGCGCAGTGGGAAAGCATACTACAGGCTAACAGGCTTAGAAATACAGAAATTAATTTATTTTGTATAATATATTCATTTTTTACTCTACTTGCGATTATGATAAAGCCGATTTGGGGCACACTTGCCTAGAAAGGTACCGCGTGTGAGGTAAGAGGCAACTAAGGGATATCCACCGACGGGCGGACAGCAGCGCTTCCAGCAGAACAGAACCACCACTGGACTGCGATGCCCGACTCACATGCCCAGCGTGGGGATTATGGTATTAGGCACCCCTAATGATAAGAGCAAATAAGGCGGTTATCAGGGGATGCCTATGTCGGTAAAGGTTGTTGAAGTTCCCAAGAGAGATGTTGCTTGACTTTTCATTTTCAAATGTACATAACATTTAAGTCAAGAATTGGAATTCAGATCAAAAATTTCGGTATGAACATGGTTCCCTGACCAATCTCAAAGAAACACCCTTTCCATCATTTAAATTTCCACCGCCCAGTTGGAACCCCTTTCAAGTCGAATTCAGCCTAAAAGCGTAGAAGCCTTCCATCTTAGTTCCATCAGCATATATTTCGTTTTGCATTGCAAATTGTTTAGCTCTGGAGTGGTCCCTCGGCTTTGGTATGCAGTAGGATGATTCCAGCCATTAGCTGTTAGGTTCTCTACCTTAAAACTATACCTAGCCAAATTACCTATACTGGGTTTGTTGTATCTCTTCTGCATCTTAATCTGCTGACTGGTTACAAAGATCTCTGCGCGCAATTAGCTAAACCATTGCAAAAAAAATATTTGTTGGACAGAACATATGGGGTTATTATGGTACATGTGAGGGCTTTGGGCTTTCGTACAAGTGAGGCAGGATTAGAATTACATGTACCTATGCAAAATTTTAGCCCGATCCATTCATTCGTTTTGGCGTGAAGAGGTAACAAACATCCATCTATACCTACATCCATCAAAAATTTCGCTTTTATAATAATAATGTGATAATGATAATATTATGTTAACTTTGTTCACGGAAGGAAGAGATGTGGACATTTTGCTTAGTTTCTGTCGTCAATCGGGTATAAATGACTTAATAGATATTTGGACAATTGAAAAATCGACCCTTTTTCACGTTTTAAATTTAATTTCCGTCGCCCTCGGTTTATAGCGTGAGAAAATTATTACCCAAAAAAATAATCCAAACACATATATTTGAAATAAATTCATGGAGATATTTGGATTTAATTTATTGCCACCACATTTCGAAATTCAAATACAAATAAAAAGTTGAAAGAAAATGAACAATGACCCGTCCGGCCGCCACAAAGGTTCGGATAAACAAACAGAAATGAAAGAGTAAATCAATTTAATGGTACCCAAAGGATAACACTGATTATTGACATAGGCTATTAATGATAGCAGGCTTCATTTCTTTGCAAATCTACTAAATTAACCTATTGTAGCCACGGTGCAGCGGTGGCCAGCCTCAACGGTGACTAACCGTCGCCAGGTATGCAGGACCTAAAGTTTGTAATTTTTTACTTCTGGCCTCGAGATCCAAAATTTTTCGGGCCAAAGCGAGAATAACCCTGTATCTACTTATTTAGATTGTAATAGGTAACCATTGGAACTAATGTACCAATTCTTACTACATATAGGTATAAGAACTATTTCATCGAGCTAAAGAATTTGCTACGATCTATCCAGGTCCACTTTAAGAAAGCCGTGGGCACAAACTGGACCAGCAGCGTATGCAGTAAGAGCCACACTAGCGGTTTGCAAGCGGATGCGGGGCGGAGCGGGCGCGCAGCGGATACGTTACGAGGCCGAGGGCGCAACGGACACGCCGCGGATGCGCTAGTTATTCAAATACGAGTAATAACCATCAACTTGATGACCCACTAAATAAAACAATACTATACTGCGGTGATTTTTTTTTAAATAAAATAATATATAAAATGCTTTACACAAATTAGCTTTTTATTTCCTTAGCCTTCTAACATGCAAGCGTGTATCAAAATTATTCAAGACTCATCGTAAAAAATACGTTAAAATTCCTGCAAAAGTAATTTGGATCCATGCAATGCAGTGTCGACTGCAGTAAGCTGGCTGATCTGAGATAAGCTGTGATAACACCAGGCTTAAATGACGTCAGAAAAGTGCTATAGCGACGTTGAATTTAAAATTTACGAGCTGATAATTCATCGTAGCGTTTGCTTATAACCTTTCTGGATAATTGTTTCTTTTTGCTTTTTTATTTAATTTTGTAGGTCGATATGCAACGATTTATGGTAAAAAGACAATAAAAGACCAAGTTATAGATAGACCACCAACCCGGGTCGCCACCCAAGCTGGTTGTCTATAGCTTACTACATCAAAAGCTTTAACGATGAGTATGAGAGTGGCAAAAGCGAAAAAAAAAAACTGACAGCATTCGCAGCTTGCAGAAACCAAAACCGTCAAGCTTGCATTTAGTTTTCTAAAACTGCAAAAGCTGCCATTGTTTTTTACTCCTCTTTTATCATTGACACGAACTTCTCACCTGCACAACAGCCTATATCAGTCCATTGCTCGACGTGGGATCCCCCTGATAAGCGCCTGATTGGCTTTTATCTCATGGGGGGTAATGCCCATAACCCCACCACGATCACAAACAACCTATGTGATATTCCATAAGCTGTGCCTTGTCAAGATAGAAGAAACACCAACTCCATTTCCACCGGAGGACACGTATCAGCGCGCCGGTGGCGGCGAGGTTAGCTCAGTAGATTTAGGCGTAGACACTCGTTTATTTACACATATAGGTGAGTAGCCCTACTGCTAGTCCATACCTACTACCTGATTGGCAAGGAATAAACTGAGGTTTAGGTTACAAACTCAAGTTTCTGAAAGCTCGGGGTAATAACGTGGGACAAATCGGATGGCGATCGTAGAAGCGATACGATACGCCACCGGACTATAAATACGACGGGCATTTCCATTTGTAGCGGCCACGACATGACTTTGGGGGGTGGTACAAGTGGTTAACGTTCCCGTGGTTGGTGATGACAGCCTTCTTGGTCTAGCGATAGCTTGTTCAAAGTTTTTTCTTGCACGAAAAATTTACAGTATCAGCCCGGAGTCAAGAACTTGGCGGTGTTACACCCCCGTATCTCAAGTCGGTCCTGCGCCTGACCTCTAACCAGTCGTGTCGGTCTGCCGTCCCATCAGTTTATGAGAGCGAGGGAATAGAGAGGCAGGTGTGTGCAGGTGTGTTTCACTTGGACATTATAATACGTCCTGCGTCGTGGTCGAAGATTCGACTAGGAGGACATCATCATCAATGGGTTAGGGGCAAGTTCATGTCCGAGTGCTCCCTTAGGTCTGACGCTGCTAGCTAGGCTTGTACTACTATTAACAAACAGTTTTTTTAAGCTGATAGTTTCTTTCAAAAACGGTGAAATGACTGTGTGTGAGCAATGGAAATGTTATCAAAAAATCCACCTACTAAAGTAGGCACCACAAATTGATCTAGATTCTACGATTTGTTGCACATTGCATGCACAGCACATAAATTGTTAATAAAATTCCATGTTAGTCACAGTCAGTATAGTGTCACTCTGGACATTTCTGAATCTAAGAATTAAATATTCAGGTATTTGCCTTACAAACACGCAGAGCAATATGATTTTTTAACGCTTAAGGTGTCAAAAAGCTTCATTTTCTCAAGAACTTTTTCAGCTGGTGCCTTACACCAAGAAGCCGCCTCCATCAGAAAACCACTGAACGTAAAGTCCCTGTTTATCGGAGTCCCGTCCTGCCCCCTGCCTTTATGACTTAACACTACGTTTTATTCGATCCACTTCCCATTGTGCGATTTTTACGGGATTCGTGGTAAAGCTCTAGACTGGCTGGCGAGCTACCTGCATGATAGAGAACAATGTACAGAAATAACTAAGGTTATAACAAATACGAAGTTTAAAGGCAACACCAACACTAAAAATGTTACTAAGCAAACATTTAGGTCACACAATATCATAAAAAATCGTGGCGTCCCGCAGGGTAGCATTTTAGGCCCGATTCTATTTTTAATATACATCAACGATCTACCGGAATTTGTTACACATAAATGTATACTTTTTGCAGATGATACAACAATTTTGATTAAAACCGATAGGCAACATGCCCAAACGACATTAAATACTGCACTATTTGATATTGTTAATTGGACCAATAATAATAACTTAGCTATAAACATTACAAAAACTAAAATTATGCAATTTGACTCTTACAATACTAACCCACTAGCACTTGACATTTCTTATAATAATGAAAAAGTTGACGAAGTAATGACTTATAAATTCTTAGGTATCACATTAGATAGACACTTAAACTGGAAGGTTCATATTGGTGATGTTTGCCAAAAAATAAGTCGCTTTATCTTTGCTTTAAAGAAAATCCGTCAGACGATTTCATTTGACGCAGCTCTAGCAGCTTACCACGGTCACGTGTCTTCGACCCTGAGCTATGGTTTGTTGCTATGGGGAAACTCTGTCGATGCTGAAAGAGTCTTCAGAGTACAGAAGAGATGCCTCAGAGTTATTAACAAGGCTTGGGTTCGTGACTCTTGCAAACCTCTGTTTAAGATATGTAATATTATGCCTCTACCGTGCATGTACATTAGAGACATATGCATGTTTGTAAAATCTTACCCCCAACACTTCACCAAACGTAAGGATATTATCACTCGACAAAAAAGAGCGAAATTTAATAATCTGTTATACAAGCCACAATGCCATAAGCGTATCTATGAGAAAAATGTATATAATATGTGCATCATTATCTTTAATAAGTTACCAGAATCTATTAAAGAACTCAATGGGAATTTATTTAAACAAAAATTAAATAAGTGGTTGCTTGACAAATGTTTCTATAATGTAAATGAATATATTAATTTTGAGTAGAATAATTTATTATGTTATGACTATGATTGTTAATTATTGTTTTTTAACTATTTATCTTCGATTTCATTGTTCTAGATTATTTTTGGAATTGATTATTTTAACGATTTGCATCATTGTAATTTAATATTTGCACACCTGCTTGCGGGTTGAATACATTTGACATCACTCTAGTCATAAGATCTGACATGTACCTGTAATAATGTATTCGGCAAATAAATGATTTTGATTTGATTTGATTTTGATTTAGTGTCCCAACTCAAGGTTGCCAGCTCTGGTTAAACAGCGCTGCGTATAAGCTGAAAAAAGTACTAGATTCCGCTTCATCGGTATCAGAGTTTTCTTGGACATATTCCTGTATACAAAAAAAAATATGTTTTAAAATAAATATTATTTTAAGACATATTTTTATTGCTTATAGTAACGTCCAAAGTGATTTCCATTTAAAAAAGTATTAATTACTAGCTTCTGCCCGTGACTTCGCACGCGTTTTCTGGAATAAAAACCTAGAGACCTATCTCCTTCTCCGGGATACCACCTACCTCCCGACCAAATTTAATTGAGATCCGTTCAGCTGTTTAGGCGTGAAAATGTAACAGACAGACAGACATAGTAACTCTCAAATTTATATTACTAGTATGGATTGTAATACCAGATCGAAAAGAAGTCAGGGATTTTATCACTTGGTACATAAAAGCACTAGATCTAACACCGAAAGCGCTATAGTGGCAGCCCTGTTCCGACTGCGAGCTTTCGGGAAGCCAGTGGTTATATTTAAGGTTATAGGGTTTCTATTGCTTTGGCTTTTTACTTCAAATACTAAGTTTCTTTTGAAAATTAGAAAGGAGGATTTTTTTAAGCGGATTTGATTGTTAATACCCTTTTAGAAGAAGAGCTATTGGTAAATAGAAGAAAATGAAAGGACTTGTTTTAAAAATGACTGCCGATATGCCTGCCAAAGCAGCACAGAGGAACAGGTATGTAATGTACGCAGTAGGTACTTTCCCGACTTGTGTGAACAATAGCGCTACAGGCTAATAAGCAATTTCAAAATCAATTTTCTTTGTTATACCAGTTATCTAGTACCCAAAACACAAGCTTTGCTTAGCTTAGGGCTAGATGATGCTGTGTGAATTATCCAGCATTGTTTATTTATTTTGTTGTTGGTTTCTTTTTTCATTTAATTTGTGCAATACATTAATAAATCATGTTGAACTTTTATTGTTTAAGGGAAGGGAACCCCACAAAGAAAAAGTTGAAAGAAACATTGGAGTAGGTACATTATAAAACGGTGTTTCCAACATCGGCTAAATTACAAGCACCACGAACTTGGAGTTCAAGCTGTTCCTAATTAACTTTATTATTCAAAAAGTGGGCTCTTGTTTAGGAATTGTCATTATTTTTCAGCGTTCATGCCTAAAAAATTAATTACCACGCTTTGTGGAGCAGAGCAAGCAATTATGATGGTACTTAACTGGATTATGAAGAGATGTGGATAATTTACAAGCTAATTATATCCTCTCTGTTGTCGGCCGCCCTGCTGTTCATGTGTGTGGCGCGGGTCCATGTGTCGCTACAATACAAAACACTATAACTTTTCATTCTATGAAAATAAGCAGTAAAGTTTTAAGACGCCGTTTTAGATACATGCTTACTCCCATCTATCATTTACGTATGTCAGACGTTGAACTATACCAGGAAAGTAAAAAACAAAATAAGATAATGTCAACGAAGTATGGAAAGAAGTATTACAAATATCAGAAAAATGCTAAATATTCCACACACCACCGTTAGAAAGACTACTAAAGTAACTGACGCTGTAACATTCTCAATGAAGCTTATATGGCGGTGGGCGGGACTCGTTGCCAGAATAAAAGACAACAGATGGACGAAGCGATTAACATCCTGGTTTGGTCCGGGAGGCACTACAGCAAGAGGCAGACCAACTACAAGATGGGACGAGGAAATCACAAAACTGAATAGTAGGTAAAGACTTTGGCAGAATGATGGCAGAAGCCATGGACAGAGACCAACGGAGAAGTCTGGAGGAGGTCTTCACCATTACAAGAGAGGTTCTTGCATGAACTTGAAAACCTAATGTAATGTAATGTAGAATTTATATTGAAATAGTACGACAATAATTAATCTTTATCTTAAAATAGATGTATTAGAAATGGCAATGAAATAAAAGGCTATTTATTTTATAACTTTCATCCTCATCAGCACCCATAGTCCACTGCTGAACAGTTTTCCTTTAAACATGAAGGGTGTTGCCTAATCACCACGCTTGGCAGGCCGATCACGGTGAAGGTGTTAAAAAAACACAGACCGAAGCTTCTTTGGGCGTTTTGGTGGATTTTGATTACATTATACACCTTCATACCCCTGTCTCTGCGTTTCATCCAGAGTATAAAATTATCGAATCGTGGAATAGTCGGTTTTGGATGAATAGCGACTACACAAGACATCTTATTTATAGTACCAAACTCTCGCCGTGCATATTTTACACTGCGTCATCAAGCACAATGATTAATTTTAAATTTCTTTTCAAATAGTTCTTTCTATTGATGAATTGTCGTTTTCAAGAGGTTTGATCTTTGATTAGCTAATTAGAGAGACGATCAGCGTGTGGACAACCGGCTGTTAAACGGTAAAATAAAATTAAAAGTTCTACTTAATAATTTACATTACTTACTCTGCTATAGCAAAAGACACAAAAAGAGTTATCAAAAAACCTCATACTTTTGAAGATGGACCCCAGACAATGCCTTTGATCCGAACTTTCGTAATAAATTCAAAAGAACTCGTTCGTTTGATTTACTCAAAGTTGTTTGATCATAGTTTTTCAGAAAATGGCCGTAGATCACGTTCTAGTTTCAGCAAATATTTGAACTCTTGTTCTCTTTAAGTAACTGAACTTATGTTTAATTTTGGTAGGTATTTATTTAAGACTTACGCACTCAGATAGTTTTAAATGGTTTCAATTCTGGAATTAAAATACCCTCGTATTTAATTTAGCAAAAACTTTATCGACCATCAACCAACATAATGACAAAATAAAGAAATCTATTTTATTCTGCAATGAATACTTGCATAGAAATAAGAATAATACTAATGCTGGGCAATCCACACAGCATCAGCTAGCCCCAAGCTAAGTAGAATAGAAAATAATTATTTATTCAGGTGAAAAACCATTACATTTTGGTAAGAAGTGTCTTAAAGCCTACTTATGTTAGGTTTAACGAGATACAGAGTTCTCATAAGATTCAATAAGAGGTATTATTAGGTAGAGCTTGTGTTATGAATTAATTAATTAATCTGACTTAAGAAGATTTCTTTCCGCGCTTCTGCGCATATAGGTATGGAGAGAGCAATGCTCGGTATCACATTGCGCGGCCGAAAACGTAACGATTGGATCCGGAGCAAGACAAAAGTGAGAGACTTGGTAAACACCATAGCAGCAAAGAAGTAGACTTGGGCAAGGCACATTGCCCGAATGGATACGTCACGTTGGACCAGGAGAGTCCTGGAATGGAGACAGGAATGGATACGAAGGAAAGAGGCCTATATCCAAGACTGGATCAAGATGAGGCCACCATAATGATGATGAAGAAGAAGATTTCTATGAATACTTTAGACTTTTCCATTAATCTCTGCTGGTCTATTCAGATATAGGCATCCGTGAGTGTATCATCATCATCCTCATATCAGCCGATCGACGTCGACGGCTGTACTTAGGCCTCCCTTAAAGATCTCCACAATGACCGGTTGTGTCTGTCTTGTTTAGGGGGGTTTGCCATAAAGTTGCATTTTAATCTCCATTTTGATCACAAAAAAAAAAAACAAAAAAGCAACGAGTGGCGAAAATAGTGTGAATGATACATTCAAAAATATGGATATGGATCAGTTGAGCTATCTGTAGACTGTTTGCAACAGTCGGCAGTTAGCTCAATTGTTTCAATTGTAAATACTAGTATAATTTTCTTTGTGAATAAATGTCATACTTATATCCTACTTCAAAAATACATCTGAACAGACCTGCCGCTCTGAAGTGATTTTGGCTGGCTAGAAAAGAAAATGTCGCATACTTTATAATACTTTAAAATATAGGTATAACCTAACTATCTTAAGTAGTATATTTATTTAACATAGAAATTTACAATAACGGACAAAAAATATTACACCTAGTACAATTAAATTACTACTACACTTAATCTATTTCTGAAAAATCCAAGCCGTCACAAGAAGGCAGAGTGCCCAGAATGCTGACAGCATTTTCACGTTGAATGGCAATGCTAATTCGTTACCGAAATAGAAGCCCGCATTCCGATCACCTGTGAACTCTATTGGAAGTTTACCTACCTCATTAATTATAAACACGTACTTAGGGATATCGTATACCTGCACAAAGAACTGAAGAATGAGAACTTTCCCTACCTACTTAAACTGGATCCTTAGAACCTCGACACCAATGAGCGGAGTCGCGAAGGAGCGATCGGAGGTTACGTACCATTAGCTACATAATGAAGTTATCTGCAAAGTGTTCGCAGGATCTAATGGACGCTTGATTTAGTTAATTTGTGCCGAGTACATCGCGAAATTTAATTGCAATCGATAGGTCTTGTGAGGATATTTTCTGATTCTAGATGGAAATTGAGATTTCATCTTGAAGGTGTCATAATTTAGTGCAGTCTTTTATACGGGGTGTCCCATGCAACCTGTACCAGCGAAGGTCACAGACCTTCGCTGGTACAGGTCGGGAAACATCAATACCTATCGATTGGACCCCCATGTATGTTCTGCGATTTTTCGTAGTTTTCGAGATATTCATTTTTTTTTGTCTTAATTTCAGATTTTAAATTTTGGACGGGTTTAGCTATAATTTTTTCTGTGAAGTAATTCCTTGTGATTTTCTTTGTTCGTATCATGGGTGTTTGTCTGTAAAAACACTAAACACCAAAATTCTCACTACTAGTTTATATCACGAAATAAAAATTTCTGTTTGAGAGAAATTCAAAGAGGTTTTGTAGGTGCATAAAGTATACTCTGATTTAGTAAATATAATTCTTGGTTTATCAAGGTGATTTAAATCTACTAAATAGTGTAATTAATGCACCCGGAAATGACCAGGGTGAATCAAGACGACAAAAAGTGTACTTAGTGCACCCGGGTGAATTACCCCAGGTGAATTAAGTATACCGCCCCAAATTTTTACTTGATTTCAACTTTAAATAAAACGTCAAGTGCGAGTCGGACTCGCGCACTAAGGGTTTCGTTTAATTGTAAGACCTTGTTTCTTGCCAAAGATTACGATTCTAGGTCAACATGAAGTAGGTAAGTACCCTGTATATTTTTGTCGAGGGAGAGAATAAAAACTTATTTTGTTTAGATAATAAACTACAAATTTACGGTTTTAGGATTTTTTTCTTCACTTGTGCTATAAGACCTTGCTTTTTGCCAAATTTTATGATTCTGCGTCAACGGGAAGTACCCCATAGGTTTTGGTCCACGGCGAGCATTAAAAGTAGTTTTTTTAGTGAATAAATTACAAATTCATGTTTTTCGAGTTTTTCCCTATACTTGTGCTTTAAGGCCTTGCTGCTCTCTAAATTTCATGATTCTAGGTCTACGGGAAGTACCCTATAGGTTTTGGGTGCATGTGATTTCCTTGGAAATTTCAAAATTTTCGGACATAAACGGCTGTAACTTTTGAGTGCGTTGACTTAGAAGTTTAACGACTTAAGTCCGTAACCCTTGAAGCCGTGATATAAACGGCTTCAAGAGGTTACGGACTTAAGTATTGGATGTTAATTTCAACTCGATACCCCGTGGTATCGAGTCGTTCCTGAGAAAAGAGGGTTGACAGAAGAACAGACAGACAGACGGACAACAAAGTGATCCTATAAGGGTTTCTTCTTTCCTTATTTCCACGGAACCCTAAAAATTACATAACCCTGACTGATTAAGTTCTTGCTAATTGTAAAAACTTTAAGGGTTCCTTAGCTCTCCAAATAACACAAAAAATTGGTACTTTTTAGGAGATTTTTATGCGAAAACGGAGTTTAAAGTCGAAAATACTGAAACTTATTTCATGCATTTGAAATGATTTTTCTCACATTTATCTGATTAATATGGTGAATAATTATGAATTAGCTAAAAAGATAATAATGCCTAACAGAGGGCCGGAGCATAATGAAACACATAGTCTATGCTCTGCGGTGGTTTCAGTCAGCTCAAGGTTCTATTCGATGTCAGCTAAACAGATTCCGCGGTCAGCTGTGACAATGGGCGGGCGGCGCCCACCGCAGGGAATCAAGCCTGTGGTTTCAGGGCTGAAGGTAAACTTGGTTCTAGGATGATTAGAAAACAATAAATAACCTCATTCGGTTACATAATAAGTTGCGTGTGCCCACGACTTCGCACTCATTATGTATTCTATACTAATATTATAAAGAGGAAAGATTTGATTGTTTGTTTGTTTGCTTGTATTGAATAAGCTTCGAAACTACTGGACCGATTTGAAAAATTCTTTTCCGTTAGGTAGCTTACTTTTCAGGGAGTGACAAAGGCTATATTTTATCCCGGAATTCCCACGGGAACGGAAACTACGCGGGTGAAACCGCGAGGCGATCGTCTAGTATAAGATAATTTAGAATATTTATAGAGAATATTTATTTGGGAAATAAAAAGCTTATGTATGCTTTTATGACTATTTTTCTGATTTTAATTATTTATTAATTTAGAATTTTATTTAAATTTGTGTGTGTTCTAAGGATTATTTAATTATCTGAAATAAATGAAATACAATACAATACAATTATGTTTGGGTAACAACGCGTCTCCAAGTGGTGTTCGCCATTTTGTTAGTCGCGTTTGTAGAGTGCACACCGGCACCACGTTTACCTCGACTCACACCGCGCCACACGTAGCGACCTAACTAAATGTACAAACTGCACCCGCTGCAAATGTGTCCTTGGTGTGGGTACTGTGCGTGCTTGCTCAGTTTATACGGGGGCGATAAATGTATCGCGTTTCAATTTTGGTGCTAAGTGTACATATGTCCGGTGTGCGGCCTCACTTAAGTGTTGTCTAAGTATTGTTAAAATTCTGAACATGAGGGAGGCCTATGTTCAGCTGTGGACTATGGAATAAGCTGACGATGGTGATAATCCAGGTCTTAAACTATAATCATAGTTTCCTAGAAAAAAGTACATAAACCTACTCGTAACTCATACGTTGACGACCAACGTGCGCGGTGGGCGAAGACACGTGGTGGGCGAAGGTCCACCTGCGACACAGATGGTTCCGGGTTCGATTCCCGCCTCGGGACAAATGTTTGTACGATCTGCAATATTTTGTTCCGGGTGTTCTGGGTATTTTCAATGTATAGTATAATAAAACATCTATGTTGTAATATGCAGTTTAAGTAGGTAGGTATATCAGTTATCTAGTCCCCATAATACAAGCTCTGCTTAGCTTGGAGCTAGATGATGCTGTGTGAATTGTCCAGCACTAGTTAAAAAAATAATAAAATTAATTAATACATACACCATTTAGTCCAATCCGTTCAGTAGTTTTGCTTTCTCTTGACCCAAAATTCTTCTCGAACTGTTGCCTTTATACCTCTGCAAACTATTACAAAATGAAATTATTTTAAGCTTGTGAACCAAATAGGTACTTGGTTTTCCTCACTTAGAAGTAAATAGACAAAATTCCCTGCAGCAGCTTTTACGTGCTAATTTTTCCCGAAAAATCAGGTGAGCTCTAAAAACACAACCCTACCCGTATGCATCCCAACTAAACTAACACAAACCTTATCTCCAAGGTCACACAGATCAATTTCCTTCGCGTGGTTCAGCCGAAATTCATTATCCTAATTGATAAAGCTGTCGAGCGGTTTCGTGATGTATGCTTTGGAGATACGGTTGTTTTTTGAGCGTGCCAGGTTAATTGGATAGGTTTGGTAATTAGGTGTTTGCGCACGAAAACACTGGTTGTTAGGTTTTATTGGTTTTGGGGAACACCTATTAAGCGGTCAGGAGGAGAGGGGGTTTACTGCTTCGACAATTTGCGTTTCAATTTTTAAATGATTTCGCTTTGAATTGAATTTGTTTTGTTATCCGTTGTTTTCGCAAGTCGCAAAGTAAAAAAGTGTAGGAAGGCGTTTGAAATTATGAATAATCATATTTTGACAAAATACGGCTCGAGAAACTGAGATTGTGATTATCACACTAATATTTATAAATGCGAAAGTTTGTACGGATGGATGGATGTTTGTTACCTCTTCACGCCAAAACTACTGAACGGATCGGGCTGAAATTTTGAATACAGGTAATTCTAATCCTGGAATCAAACATAGGCTACTTTTTATCCCATATATATAAATATATAAATCAGTTCCCACGGGGTAGAAATCACTTTCAAACGTTAAACATAGATACAACGCGTGCGAAGCCGCGGGCAATAACTAGTAATTAATAAAAATCTTAAGCGCGAGCTAGATGCGTGCACTGAGGGTTCCGTATAATTAAGTATAATACCTCGCTTCGTGCTCTACTTATTATGATTGCGTTGATTATGATTGTATTACGACTCCACGAGGTTATGGACTATAGCTGATCTAATGTAAACTATGTAGATACCTCCACGCGTTCCTGAGAAATAGGTGTTGACAGACAGACAGTCAGACGGACAATAAAGTGATCCTATAGGGTTCGTTTTTTCCTTCGAATCAAAACACGATCGTGAAACCGAGCGACTAAGGAATAAAATGTTCTGATGAAAAATCTGCTAAAGTACCTATCAAACAAATAAACCTACATATATCCAACATTACAAAAAAAATACAGACATAACCATACCTAATTCTAGAGTAGTATTATAAAAAAACTAGTATTTTTTGTACGTGCTAATAGATTCAGGTCGTAAATGTTTTATTCCGAACAACCCTTGCTGAATACTAAACCTAATAAACCAAGTTTACGAGTACTTCCCAAGTAGGTTCCTATCCAATTAAATACCTAAAAACTTTTACTACGATGTAGTTTGTTTGACTTCGTATTATTTGACTTGAGCTGAGTAAATAATTTCCAAGTTTAATATAGTGCCGTTACTTAAGTAGGTACCTACTAGATATCTGTCTGATTGTTAAATTAATATAAACCGGCTAAGTGTGAGTCTGACAAGCGTCTCGTAAGGTTTATGTTAATAAAGTGCGTAAACCCTTGCACTAGGGGTAATTTCTAAAAAATCCAATAATACCTTCTCCTAGGGGAAGGTTGCGGGTTTAGGTCGAATTTTTTTGGGACATTATTTGGTCTCGTAACTACGTAAGTATTCTGTGAAAAATTTGACTTGTGTACAGAAAGAGCTGTGATGATTGGAAAGAGATAGAGACAGCCGTAGGTTTAGTTATAAAGTCCCGTTAGCACCTTAGGGGTACTGAACCCTAAAATAAATCGGTATCTTTTCTAAGAATCCCCTGTGAATCGTGCAAAATAAATAAAAATCTCGTTAAACTTTATATGGCTCGGACGATAATTTCATTTTATTTATTTATTACGCCCATAAAATGCTAATAACTAAAAATAAAACAAATTCGGGCCTAACATACGAATAAAAAATAAATATCTAAACTAAAAGATAAGGCTATAAAAAACCTGTTAAATTCCCGCATGCCCGATGTATCTCGCTTCAGCAAATATAATTTTGTTACTCACTAGTTTTCACTCCTGGCTCTACCTGCGGTAAAAATTAAACTAAAACGGCTCATTCGCGTGATCTTGAGTCACCGTTATAAATAACTAACGAATTCAAAATTACTGTCATTAGGAATTTGTGTTCTAAAAATGTTTCAGTAGTAAAAATTGAGAGCATCAATTGAGAATAAGTCTACGGTACAATGCATTGCATGGCACTATTATCATTATTTTTAGTGGTTAGTGCCCCACAGCTGGGCAGAGACCTACCCTTTCACCTTCCACCCCTCCTATTTCAGCGCAACATCAGCTGCGTAGTATTGTCATTTGTGCCAAGCGTCGTAGCGTGATGGCTGATGGCACAATACTGGGAATAAAATAATTATTTATCTGCTGATTTATTTATATACTTACATCGACGACCCCTGTGGCGCAGCGGGCGAAGGTCTGCTTGCGACGCTGGAGGTTGCGGGTTCTATTCCCGCCTCGGGACAAATGTTTGTACGATCTGCAGACATTTGTCCAGGGCGTCCTGGATGTTTTCTATGTATGATTTCAAATAAATATCTATGTAGTGTATTGAATTAAGTATATCAGTTATCTAGTACCTACCCATAATACAAGGTCTGCTTAACTTGGGGCTAGATAATGCTGTGTGAATTGTCAATCATTATTTATTTATTTATTTATCGCAATAAATTAAACCGTGGGCACGGACTGGCACAAGACCTAAGCTCAGGGGTTGGTAGAGAAACTCTGATGATGAAAGACTCCGGATGACTGTTGTTGGATTTATTTTAACTAAGAATAAAATTTTACATGTCTGCCATTCCATACGTTTCCGATTAGAATTCACACTAACGGACAAAATTCAACCTCTATGCATCAATGGGTAGCAAATTTTACGAGGAAGTGAAATTCGCAGGCCCCCTAAATTTTTTACGGCTATATCTGAATCGATGGGATTTTTCACGTAAAACACATCATGCGTAAGAGAGGCAGTAAAATAGGATTTTATTGTTAATGTCTGGGCCACGGCCACGTTCCTTCTGGCCCACGTTTTTCACGGGACAATGGTTTTGGGATCCCGGGTACAGTCAGCGACAGAAATGTAGGTCCCAATAAATATATTGTAAGTGAAAATGACTTGAGATTAGTACTTGGCTGCCTGAACATTAACTTGAAGGGGACCTGAAGGGAAGAATAGTAATGCAAAATAAAAAACAACGATCGAAAATAAAATTAAAACTGACGTCACAAATCTAACGGGCGCGGTTGCGCCCGTTTGGTTGTTGTTTCGGTCGTTCGGGCAAAATCTTGTTGCGCTATCTATAGTCTACTCCTGTCTCGTTGGACTAACGGTCAGCTGGTTCAGCCGCTGATTATGAGGTCCTAGGTTCAAATCCCGGGTCAGGCCAATAATTGTTTTTGGGGTTTTTCTAGCAAGAAAACTTTTCACAGTAGCAGCCCGGTGTCAGTAAGTTGGTGGTGCTACACCTGCGTGCCTTGGAAAGCACATTAAGGCGTAGGTCCTGCGCTTGACCTCTCCCCAGTCATGTCATTCTACCGTCCCATCGGATTATGTGTGCACTATAATATGTCCTGCGCATCTGGCTAGTCTCGGATGAGACTGGCCGCCGTGGTTGAAATTCGGCTAGGAGGACTTCACCAGTCTACTTCGGAGCTATTCAATTTGAATGATTTTGATACATTCTCTTTGGACGGCCGGACGTTACTTAAGTTTGTCGCTGACGGTCCCTCCCGGACAATACGCTCTTCAAGATGCTGGCTATAAATTCGTGATAAGGAAGTCTTTTCAGACAAGGACTAAATGGAGGCTTATCTCTTTTGAAATAAAATTCAAATCACTTTATTTCGATTGGCACTCGTTCGTCAAAAATAGAGCAAGGAATTGTTTGTCGTTCTAAGCTTGAATGTTTAAATAACAAGCTTCCCGGGCTTCGCATGGGTTTTTCCGGTATAAAAGTAGCCCTATTATGTGGCTAACCACATTTATGCATAATTTTAACCTGATGCTCCTTTCACTGGTTTTTTCGTAAGGGAGTAACAAACATTTACATATAAATAAATAAATAAATTTTGCTAGACAACACAGCATCATTATAGCCCCAAGCTAGGCAGAGCTTGTGTTAAAGGTACTAGATGACTGATATACTTAATAAAATACATCACATGGATAGTTAAACATCTAAACATCATAATTTTTGCATTTATAATAATTAGGTGATAGTAGTGTGACATATTTGCTTGAAGGAAATTTTTGTTTGTATACATTTAAGTAGATTCATAAAAGGACAAAACTAGGTTTAGAATTTTATAAACGTGAAATTTCAACTCATATGTCAAGTTTATCTTCTTAAATCTGTCAAAAAAGCACCAAAGCTGTCCCCTACCTTGGTGTAGAAGAACCCCACCATCTTTCTCAAGTACCCACATAAAATATTTAAGTACATTTTATCCGTGTGCAACGTGAGAAAAGCCGCGAAAATCCTTATAATCCCCTGAATCTTTTGCCTACAGATTTTAGTAAATTCCACAAACATTGTAAATCCAGAAATGCTGAAGATCTCGCATATTTTCTTTGTGTTCAATAACACGAATAAATAAACTCGTCGGCTCATATTTCCCGCAGACAATGTATCGGGAAAATATCGGGAAATTCAGTGGATGCAAGGTGCAATAGGTATTTGTCAAATATATTTTTGTAGAGGGAAACACACAGTTGGGCGTCTTTTGATGTATCAATTAATTGTTTAAAGAATCGAACTGTATGAACCTTAAGACTGAATTGAATTGAGAAAACTGAATTGCCTCTGATAGAGGCTTCGTACGTAGTTATGATAGATAACTAATTCAAAACCCGAATCGGTTCATGATTTATCACGTTTTTTCGCAAATGCTTACAAAGTGTTTTGATTCCTAAGTTATCAAAATCGCTTTAGCCGTTTTGATGTTTGGAGGTAATAAAGAGTCTGCCATCCACATAGAAACACTTGAAAAACAAAACCCACGCTTCGGGGGTAACTTATAATCGGGGTAAATTATTAACATCCGACATGCGACCAAACCTCGTCGGGTGCTTACAATGTGGTTCTGGTCATAGAAAATTTATATGATTTGATTAAACTCAATACGCAGCGCGTTTTGTCGGATCGCGTGGCGTTTCAATAGTGTGTGGCGCTTTAGGTGCTGGAATCTCATTAAAAATATTAGAACGAGCACTCATGCCTTAAACTGTTGTAAAGACAACTTTTTGCCGGAAGCAAACCTGCTATTCCAGGTATTTTTCTCCTCTTCATTGTTATAAACAGTCTTCAGGTACCTAGCTCAACTGATTCGTTTGTTAGTACCTAGTTGTAATTTGTTTCTATTCTTTATGTATTTCTGTGGTGTCAGTTATTTCAGGCTTTTCGGTTTCATAGAAATAACATAATACTCTTACAAAAAATTACAATTATTTTCGAGACAGGAGTGTTGAGGGTATTTCTCACATTGCTCAAGTTTCATTCCAAATAAGTAATTTCTGTTGGAAACACCTTCAAATACTCCCACCTATTATTTTAAGCAATTAAATTTCCGAGAATAAAACCAAAGGATCAGAAGTATATTTAGATCTCTCCTTCTGAGCTTGCGTAGGCTGCAGTAAGCCGCTTCTTGCGAAGATTCACCTTCTGCCATAAATAACATTGTTGAGGTTAAACACATGATATCCACGTGACCTTTGATCGAAAATCCATCTTCTGTACCTACAGTTTCATTTTCTCAAGCGGGGGCTCCCGAACGAGCAACTTTTGTCTGTGATTGGACGAAATCAGCATTGTTTTCAATCGACAAAAACTTAATGGAGGTACCTACTTAATTCGGCCGTTATAATATGTTTTTATATATGTGTTATTTAATATCTTTGTCATTAATTGGCGTAAATCAGTGGCGAAAATCAGACCACAATTATTGTTCCTTGTCATTGAGAATGATTTCGAGGTAGTCCCATAAAAGTAACATTTTTGTTAGATAATTATTTGTCCCGTCCAACTTAAGCAGAAGTTTGCAACAGTCTGCAGTTAACTCAATTATTTGAATTGTAAAACTAATTCCAATTTGCTCATTATGAATGTAAGCGGGTTAACTACGAACCTAGATTGTGTGAAAAGAACACCACCGGGGACTTCATCAGGGTGAGTACGGTTCGCGTCGTGCCTGTGCGTCCTTGCGCGCATTACGGGCTAAAGCACGCAGTTCCAATTTTTCGCTAAATACTATTTGATTGTAATTTTCTTTGTTTGTAAATATTCAACTTGAACTTACGTAAAGTTTAAGACTTAGACAAAATGACATTCAGAAAGTTGTAGACGTTTCTCGTTTTAAAACAAAAAAAATAAGTTGTTGGAATGTTGTTTTCATTGCCCGTATAAAACTCTTGCACTACAACGCCTGCTTGAAATTCAGTGTTCACGTGATAAACTGTTTCTGAAGCGAAGCTCTAATTCAGGCCATCCATCACGTTCCAGCTCACATTGTATTTACTAAACTTTATCGTACATCAATACGAAGGGATAGGCATCACCGTCATAACTCTTCTATCTCAGATACTGAAGTGTCTGGAGGCGTCACGATTAATAAATGAAAGGTTGATGAGGTCAGAGACTTTATTAAGAAGCTTGTGAGTAATAAATTATAAGAAAATAAATTATATCCCAAAAAAATTCGACTTCGACGGCACTTGAAGTTCCAACCTTCCCTCAGTAAGAGCGCCGAATTTTAGGGATATTATTTAATTCTTATAAATTACATTGAGTGTGAGGGTTACGCACTATAATAACCAAAATTTGAAAGAGGTTGGTGATAATCAACGTCTTAGTTAATTTTGACTTATTCCTTCAAAAGACCAAAACAGTAATAAAAAAATCACTTTAAAAAGTAAAAACCGTTTGTTTGAAAATTGTTTCCAACAATGCCCCTAAAGGTCCATTTACTTTCTCATTAAGTATTTAATTCCTATCTTATAACTTCAAGTTAACTTTGCCTTCTTGTTTCGTTGAAACTTATTCCCTTGTTAACTTCTCTACACATAATTTGCAAACAGGCTGTCGGACTATTGAGACCGAAACTGGATTTTGGCGACAACTGAAGTGCTAAGTTGGAATCCCTTGGTAGTCGACGACAGTTTAGAACTTTGGTCAGTGTTGAATGAGACGAAACAGCTCACTCAATGAAAATGTGTACTTGTAGTTTTTTTTCAGTAGTTCGTAACAATAACACTTTTTTGTTTAATTCGAATATTCCAATAAGTCAATAATTGATTGTATTTTTATGTAATTTGTATTTTTATTTGTACTGCTTCATTTTAACTAGTTATTGTAAGTTGTTTTATATTACCGTTCAAATTAAATAAATAAATAGAAATTGAATTGAAATATTCTAAGTGTCAATTAAAGAAATATATTTTATTTAAATAATAAATCTAATAATCTAAAAAGGTTTTTCTGTGTATACATGGTAACTGCACGGTGCTATTATTACGAAGTTACGATTATGGAATGAACTAGCTGTTTTCATCAGTTTGAGGTCAAATAAAGTTTGGTCTAGATTCTAACTCGGTTTCACTAACTACCTAACAAAATGCCCACAGTGTGATTCCAAATGTTTGCTAGTCCAAAGAGACTTTTAATTAGAATGGACTTGGTTGTGGATTCACGGCCACACATAATTGGAAATTATATTAATTGTGCAGTGAAGGTCAAAATAATTGGAACCTTATCTAACTCAATCAGTAAACTGCAAGAACTGAAAAATATTGTACCGCGAATTGAACGTGTGAGTAATAAAGAAAATCACTTTTTCATTAATTAAGAGATTTTTTAACATGTGCGATATTTTTTCCCGGCGTTTGAACCGTATTATCGCAGGGTTTTAACGTTTTAAACAAACAGATCCACAATAATAACTCGACATAACTTTAATTATTTAGACAAATGGCTCCCTTCAAGCTTCACTGCCTCTGATCATAACTAAACGACAATTTCGAAACTCCAAATAACTTCATCGAGTTGAAGAAGCCTTAAGATTAAAACCGGAACCGGAAGCTGGAAGTTACCTCATTTGGAACATTAACAGGCTCTGCTGATAAACAGCCGGCTCTAAAGGAGATAGCGAAAGAAATACGGCACATTCCGGGAATTGAGTTTTCGTAATTGTTTTGTAGATTTTAAAATGGCGGAAGGGAAATAAATAACAATTTATGTAAGGACCAAACAGAATCGGAAAGGACAATTAGAAAATAGGGGGACCTCCAATGGCGCGATGCAGGTAGTTCGATGACTTCAGAAGTAGCCTTATATCTATCCCTATCCAAGAGCCTTAATATGAGTTTTGCAGCGTTTACAAAAAGTATGCAAGTTTACGTTTCCTTCCATACATTTAACTCCTTGCAGTGCCCCTATCTGGTACCGAGAAGGAGTACTTTGAGTAGTATAACGGCCAATAAAGTGCAAACTCGATTAAAGTTATTTGTTGGATTTTTTCATTAGGTACGAGTGAGTTTTAGTATTTTAAAAGCTGGTACAAGATTTTTATGCAGTAGTGCCATCTCTGAATGGAATTCTATCTTGAGTATGATAGCTTATCCTGTTTCGAATCAAATTGCAGGGTCACATTATTGTATCGCATATTTTCTTTGATACCTGTGTAGTTCAAGCTTCCTTACGCGTTCATTTTCCAATTGAAATAGTCTACCTGCCTCCAGTTTTATTATTTAAATTTATTAGTATGGTCCTCTTTTCTCACCAGCTCAACCGAACACAAAATCATCGAAAAAATTACAGTCTTCTAAAACTCTTGAAATATGACGTCGAGCTGTCTTTTTGACTTACTAAACTCCTTTAAAAACAATACGAATTTTCGAAATCTACCACTCACCAAATAATAAACACCAAAGGGCATCACCACGACCGCCACCAGCAGATCCGCCACCGCCAGACTCACGATGAAATAGTTCGTGACCGTCTGCAGCGCCCTCTCGCGAACAACACTCATAATCACCAGCACGTTCCCGAACAACGTGAAGAACGGAAATATTAACAACATCAGCGCCCAAATGTTATACTCCACCTCTTCCGTCTGTCTAAAACACGATATGTTAAAAGTCCCGTTGCTCGTGCAGTTCGCGAAATCGTACACATCACTTGTGTTGCTAATGTCACTTGCGTTACTGTAAAAATAATCACTGAAGTCTTCTACTAGTCTTAAAAATTCACTAGTATCATTCGTACCGTTATTTCTCTCGGTTATATCTCTCTCTTTCAGCCTATTTATAATATCTATGTCGGGTGGTTTTTTTGTAGGGAATAAATGTTGTGTCGTTTCGAATATGCTTTTAGTTGGATATGGTACTATCATAGTTTTGTTAGCAGGAGTCATTCGTTCTTCGGCGTCATCGTTGGCTATGAGGGTCGCTTTCTTGTCTTCATTTTCGCGTTACCTGTAACAAAATAAGATTCAGTTTAGAATTACCTTCGGTCTTTACAGATGACTTTTCAACACTGTCATCATCACGACCGAAAAATGTGCACAACTGCATGTAGGCCTCTCCCGTAAGTCTTTACACGTTAACAATTTTCATCAGCGATACATATTTATACATTTTCTTTCGTCTATTTGAGACATCTACTTTTACTGACTGACTTATTAGTTTGTCGATAAGTGCGTTGTTAGGTTTCCGAAACTTGTACTGTATGTATTTCTCATGCTATTTGGTATTTATATTTTAATCTGGAATAATAATGTCCAAAATAAATTTGTCTTCATCGAGTAAATATTGATGAAGTAATTAATATGAGTCCGTGATTAATGAACAAATTATTGTTACTTGAAACGTCATTACGCTGGATTATTACAATTTACAAGTGTAATGGTAATGGGGACAGTGAGTAACAGTGGATGAGCATGACGGAAAGTCATTTATTTTTATCGAGTCCTAAATCGCTTTGTGATCGCATTTATCAACGTCATCCGCTTGACAATTCACAGTCAGACTAAAAATCTAACCAATTACACAAACGAATGGGCTTAAAACAACAGTGGGAATGAGTGTGAAGCCTTGACTGTGGCCTTGGCTTGCCAAGTCGATGAGCTTTACGCAAACATTTTCAAAAAAAGAAGACCAACTTTCACACTAATCGAGATTGTTTACGCCGTGCAATCCGTGCTAGAGTTTTAAAGTTTCAAGAAGTTTATTAATAAAAAGCAATTTATATTTCCGAGCATAAACCTTATTAACGGGATATTTGTTTTTATTTAACCAGTCTTAGAGATGACAAGTATACGATTATAGTTTTTAAACAATATTGGAGGAGGGATGGGGATCCCTGTAAGATCAATGTCAAGATCAAAAATAATTGAATCATTTTAGTGGTGCCAAATGAGTTTAGTTTTTTAAGCAACAGCTTTATTTAATTTCTTCATAAGTATTGCGCGTGCTATCCATTGCCATCTCCATTCCAATTGACAATCGGAGTGGTGGCTGACATGTTTTAATTGCTATCGGATTGACGAACAGCTTTTCAGAACATTCGTTTGTTTGAAAACTGCACTGCACTTAACTTTTGACTGCAAATTATAATTTTGTTTATTTTTTTGTATTTGCCATTTTTTCGTTCTAAGCTATTTAGTTAGAGTTCAGCTCAGTCCATTTATTAAATTCCCTTTTAGATAAAATCACGTAATGTGGCAGTATTTTTCCTATGACGATGGAAAAATGGACGACCTCCGTGGCGCAGGTCCGCCTGCGACGCAGGAGGTTGCGGGGTTGCGGAGGGTTCGATTCCCGCCTCTGGAAAAATGTTTGTAAGATCTACATATATTTGTTTAGAGTGTTCTGGATGTTTTCTATGTATGATAAAAAATATATATCTATGTAGTGTATTGTATTAAGGTTATCGGTTATCTAGTACCTATAACACAAGCTCTGCTTAGCTTGGGGCTAAATAATGCTGTGTGAATTGTCCAATATTATTTATTTATTTATTTATAAAAATACCATGTCGATCATTTACACTAAAACTATAGACGACCAATGTCGCGCGGCAGGCGGAGGTCCCCCTGCGACGCAGGAGGTTTCAATTCCTGCCTTGGGACTATTATTTGTACGATCTGCAAATGTTTGTTCCGGGTGTTCTGTGTATCTCTATGTATAAAAAAAAAAATGTAATGTATTGTATTATCTGTATCAGTCATCTAGTACTCATAACACAGCTTGGCACTGGATGATGCTGAGTGGATTATCCAGCAATATTTATTTATTTTATTGATAAATATGAATAATTGATCGTACTGACATTTAACGTAGAGGAACATAGTCTAATAATAGACATTGAATCATACCAATTATTAGTAAGCGATTATAAATTAGAATTATTACAAGCCGCAAACAGACCTTTACACAAAATCTGTCCCTCAAGCAGAGTCCCCAAAATCTTCCAAAACTTCCAAAGTAAAAAGCAATTAACAAAGTAGCCTTAACACCGTAACAGGCGATCATCACTTTTCTCCGCTTTTAAAACTCATTAAACTAAGTTGTTGAAGTCTAGCCTGAAGTTAGCTTCGAACCTGGATGATAGATTCCCAATCAGTTGAGTTGGAAGACTGGGTAATAAATCATCGGGTACTAGCGTACAGCGCGAGAGCTAGTCACCGGGGGCATGAAAAAATAACGGCAGATTCATTATCATCATCATATGCAGCCGAATTTGGTGATTTGCGAACGAACTTACGGCGAGCGCTGCGCAGTCGCTTCGCTATAAACTCGATCGCAAATCGCCAGTGTGATAGCGCTCTAAGGGTCCTGAAGTTTGTGACGATCCTGCGCTAGCCACATCCTTTTACACCCCATAACGTCTAGGCAGATAAGTCGCATAATTCAAAGAGCTTTCGGTAAAAACGGCAGATGGTGCGAAAAAAACTTGAAAAAGTTCTCGCTCAAGAAAACTGTTAGGTACCATGTTCGTTCCTTTTGCAAAGTCACAAAGTTATTTGAGTCAGTCTGTCTTTCAATTCACAAAATACACGTCAGAGTAGGTAAACTAAAAACTGATTTCGGAAGGTTGACTGTACAATTCAGCAATTTTCGACGTCAACCGTACCTAACCCCTTCACGTCAGCAAAAATTGAGCGCGACATCGACAATTTGACAACCACACGAGATTATTTCGGGCTGTCGTTAAGGGCTTGTTATTTTTAGCTGTAATTTAAACGGAGAGCATTAGAGTGGAAAACATTGTGTACATGAGTGGAGATCCTGATTTATCATGGCAATGGGTCCCTTATGCTGTCGCGCTTAGAATCATTTTCGTGTAATTAGGCAAGTTGTGGGAACGGATTTATTTGGTTTTAAGCTTGTGTGAAGGATTGTACTTTGCTCTAATTTGGATTACGGAAATTGGATTTGTGCTATAAATGAAGACAAAGATCTTTGTTTGTTGTAAGCTCGTTATTTTTATCAGTACAAGGACACTTTTTAAATTGCTCGTTAGCTAGTGTTTTGCAAAATTTCGTTTTCGAATCGAATTCAAACAAACTTTATCTGTGTGGTCAAAAAGCCCTGACTCGGCTAATAGCAACTTCTTGTAAAGTAGCTCTGGCTTTCGAAAGCATAATTACACAGTGTGTCTTACCGCCATGAGACATGGAGGGCAGGCACTAGATATCCCCCCGAAGGGTTCCCGCCTTGTCGAGGCGGGGGGGCTTAGTAATCGCGGCCTAGTCACCCGCGATGAAGCTAAGAGGAACCCATGGGGCCGTGCCAACGCAGACGGCGACACGGCTGGCCCCTGGACGGACCGCTCCTCTGGGTTTTGCGCTCTAAGACCAGTTGGAGCGGTAGTAGGCTGCGGTGTCGTATGGGAGGCACCGCAACTGAGGCGGGCGGCTGTGCTGTATGGGCAGCATGGCCGCAGTGAGGTGGAGGCCGCGGCGGGAGAGGAGTGCCGGTATTGAGGTACGCCGCTCTCCCTGCCTTCCGCGGCCTTGGCGGGGTCGCCACCGTATGATGGCGGACGCGGTGGGGTCGCAGGGGAGGAGGTCTGTCGGTAAGGCGATGGCCGCTCTCCCTATCCTCTGCGACCGTGTGGCAGGCGGCGGGGCCACTCGACTGACCCGTCGCAGGGGGACCTTGGGCGTTCGGACACGGGGTCGTCCGGCGCCCAATTGGCGGTTAAGGTCCCCAAGGTGGTCGTGGCGCGTCATGTGTTTCTGGCGCGTCGCGAAGAGGGGGTGCTGCACACCCCCCGTGAGGGCACCGATATCGGGCAGCCGCGGTGGGTTCGTGGATGAGTAAGCGTTCCCACGTTCCTACCACAAGCGGCAGAGGCGGAAGCACCCTGAGGGTTTTAGTGGTGTTAGAGTCCCACATCATCGTACTGTCTCCCCGTGGCAGTACGATATGCGTGCGCATTTCCCTCAGGATAAAAAAAAAAAAAAAAAGGCACTAGAAATATTGAAGATTTCCTCGAATTTGATAAAACTTATATGAAACAAACTGCATCACAAATTTTAAGAATATCATTTTCCCATCCAGCAATCAAAGCCACTAAACCCTAAAAATTACCTTTCAGGCATTTCATGATATAAATGTCGATTTCACCTCAATAAGCCGACGGCTCCTAACAAGTGAATATTTTTACAAATGTTCCACGTGTGACATCCGATTCTAGTATGTGAGCCGGAGTGGGCCGTGCGAATGGGCCCTAATAGGCACGTGTGTCCATAGCCCAGTTAGCTGCACAAAGGCTATCCAATACATTGTCCAGGCTAGCCGAGACTGCTTCATCCATTTCTATATCCACACGTCGTGTCCATAATATTAATTAAAAAAGTTAACTCTGCCTGTCTGACTCTCTGCTTGCTTTTTATTTAGACTTGGACGAGAGATGAAAAGGAAGAAAGATGTTTTCTTCCCTAGGACACGACAGGAGTTTTGTCTCAAAAATATGCTTGCTATACGGTAGATATGTAACAAAAAGTATGGAACAAACGTTAAGGGGAGGTTCAGATTCGAACACTTTACGGGCTTAGAAGGACCGAATACAAAACCTACATACTACACTACTCTACAGCTTTTCCAGGACAAACATCAAAGTTTTTATTTTTTCAAAACCGAAAGTCGTAATTGTTTTTATATTTTTCCTTGTTCTGTGATCGAATCGAATCTGAAAGCTTACTTTTTGTTACACCCTGTAGATTATCAGGAAATAACATATGCGAAGCCGCTGGCAGAAGTATTAACTTATGCTTTTAAACCACTAGAAAAGTACCAAGTTGGTTGTATGTTGATCACAAAATAGGAATTAAAATGAGAAAGTGAGTTTCAGCCGATGTTCAACTCTATTCTGATGCTAATAAGATCATTGACAATAGCTTTTTATGTTGCCGGAAAACCTTCCCGGAATGTCAGGCTTCAAACTTCCCGACAGAAATAGAACGGAAGCAAACAAAATAATATCGATCCAAAAACCACGTCTTCAATTTATTGTTATTCCCATCTCATAGTGCGGTCTGCTTTTTCTTTCTTTTCTAATCAGCAAAAGGTTGCTAGAATTTATTTACTTTTTCACTTATTTACTGTAGAATAATTGAATTAAGTAATTTTAATTTGAAATCGTTTTAGTAATTTATAATTTTTTTTAAATGTAATTAGTACTTTTAAATTTACTTAATAATAAGCCTATAATCATAGACATTGTTATAAATATACACTAAATAATAATAAAAAAGTCAAGTCAGTCAAGTTATGTATTGTGGTCAAGTAGACTACTAATAAACACGTGATTTTTTTTTTAAATTGTGAACAGATCTTCATTTAAGCACAACGCTACCAGCATTGTGTTCAAATGACGATATGACCGAAGACGTAGCGCGAAAGTCTAAAAGATCTCATTTTATTCCATCCGGCTTACTTTAAGGCCACATGTTGCCGTGTCAAAAAGTCTATCATTCATTTATAGAGTTTCAGTAAAAATAAAATTTTACGAACGGTTTTGCAAATTATTCAAGTCTATTATATTCAAAACCTCGCTTATAAAACACAAATGCGAAACTAAGAATTCATTGGATAGTATGCTAATGCTAATGTTCTGATGAACGGAATTATAATGCTTGTTTGATGGCGGCGCAGTAAAGAGAACCAATAGAAGAGCAACTGCACGAACGATCAATGTTTTATGAAAGCAAAAGTAGCAAACTTTTGCAATCATAAAACATTGATCGTTAAAATACGCGCATTCTCCGACACTGGAAATACCCTAGTGCAACGTGGAAGTGTAAGAACTGGAAATGGAACTGGAAATGCTCTAGTGGAGCATTAGGGTCTGCCAAATCATCAACTGAGTTTCATTGATGGTAGTTAAGGTTAGAACTATTACAGACCGTAAATAACTACTCTTACTACTGGTACTACATACATTATGTGTACTTTTTTATCCTGGTAAAGCCGCCATTACGTAAATTAAATTACTCTATCAAGGTTTTGATGTGTTTAGAAATCTTGCTGTGTGCTGCTTTTGCACTAAAATACAGAGTCGTATAGTTAATTTCACATGAATTAGGAGTTCATGACAGAATTCTGGTAATTCCTAAAGTAATACCTACGACTGTATTGATACACATTATTAGATACACAATAAAGTTGTACAACTGTGTGATTATTCACTATGCGCCATTCCAGTATTTGGAACATATTCAATGGATAATGAGGAGGCTTCGGTAGTAATCGGGGATTATTGTTATGTGCTTGTTTACTGATTTCTCTCACTAAAACTAGGAATATAACTACCTAATTAAGGATTGTTTGAAATAGCAGTTAACGGCTGTAAGCCGATTTTCACCATGGTTTCAAGTATAGGCATCCAGTATAAATATAAGTTCGGTATTATGTTTATTTTGTGAATTAAAGTTGTGTTGTGTTGTGTTTCGATGAATATACATGAGTAGGTAAGTAATAAATAGTATTTAGTTTAAAGATCGTGTATTTGATAAATATTTGGATCTAAATATTTATTTCAACAAAAATCGTTCGGCATTTTGAGACGTTTTGTCGGCGTTATGCTCATACATTTTCAATACAGGACTTGAACATTTTGATGTGTTAGCTTATTTCATAACGACTCCAACGATATACATAAGTTAAACATATAGCTCCCTACAAAACTTTAGAGATATCGACATTTTAATCACACGCGCCGTTGTCGCGCGGAATACCCAGAATTGCCTCCACATGTGAGCAACTCTACTATTTTTCCGGTCATTGGTTATTTTTCTGTGCGTATTCAGAATGCATCAGTGGTAAATATAATATGAGCGAGCCATTCACGGAGTTTCATAGATTGACAAACAGCTTCTACTCAGCTCTGCTTTGGAGGAAATTAACCCTGCAGATAAAGTGGCGATTTCTCTTAGCAGAGATCACTCGATTTATTCCACTCATTCATTTTTTAAAAACCACTATCTGAGAGAGAAAAATGGCAGCCCAAACAGTTTCCTATCGACCTTTATACTTTGGTCACGGAACTATCCCTGCGAATAAACAAAAAACAAACAAAAAGAAGGCCAAAAATTTCCATGAAGGCAATCATCTTCGAAAAATAATCGCCACGTTGCGGCGTACCTTCGATCCCCTATGATGGATCGTGCAATCATTGGACCACGTACAACGGCCTACTTACTCATCTTGGCAATCTTGAGCCAACCTGGCTAGAGCCAACCTGCCGAAGTTGCAAACTTTAAAGCCCATCCAATTTACCTTTCAGTTAAAATAAAGTTCATAAACGGTTTACCGACCTGTCGTAAACTTAAATTTTTAATTGGTATTTTCTACGCGATTCGTAAAACTTCTGTAATTTTTACCCCATGCTAGGTCCTAAATTAGTCACAATAGTGTTTGTATTTCTAATAAGGTCACATGACACATTCTAGAACGGAGTTTCAACAAAAATCTATAATGTTTACCTATATCATAAGAGGGCGCAATGCGTGCCATTATATGAAATGAATAGGCATAGGATTTCGCGATCATGGGAGCGGGACAGAGCATACGTTTTTGAAATGGCGTGAGTGCAACAATCAAATAATTGTTTATTATAAGAAAACTACGCATCTAGTTAAGAAACTAGCTCAGAGGAACCAAATAATTAGTCGTAACCTGCGAATTAAACATAAATCATTTCAATAGACCGCAGGGTTCTTGAGGTCTCGATCGTGCACTTTTATGTTTATTTTTACCGTTTTTTTTTTCTCAAAGTTTGACAACCCATTATTTTTGCCCGATAAGCTGAAAATACTAGGTACGACGAATCCTTACTCACGTTAAACCTAACTTCGTCAAACTACTTTAAATTTCCACTCCTAATCACGTAAGGTGCTTCCCCCCGTAAGTGCACACTCACACCGGGGAGTCCCGTAATGACGAGGGGTATGTCTGAGAGCTAGGCCTCTCCATTTCTTTGATACATGGCAGTCTAGATAACGCTCTAATGAGATGGTGACTCATAGAATGAGGCCGAGTCTAACTGCCAGAACTGCTGATAAAAATAACACTTGGGAAATTCTGTAGATCGTCGTATCCTACGAATAAGGTTACAGTCGCCAATGTGACCTTTTATTTTTATTGCATTTTTGGAATCTCCATTATCATTTACATCATACCAGTTCGAAAAAAGTAAATAAATAATGAATATAAAAAAGTTATTAAGGTTTAAAAATTTGGTTACAATTGCACTGATGCATTTCGCCCGACGAAAAAGGTAACGAACAGCTTTGGCACTTTTTTTCATGTGCGAAACGCAACCGACATGGGCATTTCCCGGCGAATATGGTTACACACTCCACAATAATCGTGTACCGCGGGCGAAGAGGCGCGCGGGCGTGGGTGACCGCTGTGTGTCGACTCCGAGCGAGGGGAAAACAATGCAGTAGACTATAAGGCGGGCACATAAATTTGTGATTAGCGACCATTGTAAAAAAAAACAATTATTTATTTAAAAAAAATCTTTTATTAGTATAGTAGTGTTTTCGTCAACTAAGAAAAACTCCCCTAGAGTTTCTGAATGCTTGATTCAAATGAATAATTGAAACGAATACGTTATAATTCCTTTCATATAAAATGAAGTACCTAATTCCGCATAAAAAATTTAAAACTATTTAACAGATTATTAAAACTTAAGTCATTTAAAGTTATTTAGTCAATTGTTCCGTGATCACGGCGCATGAAAATGTGTCGAAATATTGGAAAACTCACAATAAATCAAAAAATTATTTCTCCTTAAGCATTCGCATTACATTCGCGTGCATTCTTGCGATTGCGAATGCGAGTATTCGTTACATCTCTAATATGGATAAATGGGTATATCTATGGCCTTCACAAAGAAAATTACACTAGTATTTACAATTGAGACAACTGAACTTATTAAAAATAATTAAATAGCTAATCTATTAGATTATTATCATAATAGATTGATATGCCTATGCTTAACGTATTTATTTTCCAATCTTTCATTTAGCTGTGAAGACTATTTATTGGATTTTTTGTTCCTAGTTTTTTCTAACCTATTTTGTATTTTTATGTACATATAAGCTGTAGGCCTTCCTTAACAATAAATAAAGTATTTAAATTACAATCTGCAGATGTTTGTTCAGGGGAGGGTGTTCTGGTTGTTTTCTTTGTATTACAAAAAAAAATATGTATGTTATTTTATTATTAAGTATATCAGTCGTCTAGTACCCATAACACAAGCTCTGCTTAGCCTGGGGCTAAATGGTGCTGTGTGGATTGTCCAGCATTATCATTTAAATATTATTATTAATCCATCTTCTCAATTTAATCGACCATATCTATATGAGAGAACTCGTCAACGAGCCTACTGCTGTGAGTTTACTCACGTTATTTATTAGAGAAAACATATTCTGTCATATTTTTTATTATATATTTTGATGTTTTACAGTCTACATAATAATAATAATGGTAATAATAATGGTAATAATAATGGTATATAATAATAATCATAATGGTATATTCTCTACATAATTTAAGTAGTCCCCCACTAGGAAATACATAATATGAATTAATATAACTTTAAACGTATATATTTAGTATGTAAAATTTCATGGTTTTCCTTTTATTTAAGGTACTATGTTATTTGGAAAAAAATAATCCTTATGATCGGTATCGTAAAATTACGGGTGGTTTTTTTACAATTTGGCGGGTTCGAGTCCTGGTTCAGACAGGCGATTATTCAAATTAAAGTCTTTCAATGCGGAGGAAAGTATCTTGAAAATGGTAGATAGAAGATTTTACTAAAAAAAGACTTCATTTTGATATTAAAACAATTAAAACCGCATTGAAAGACTTTACTGACGGCTACTGCGGCATGTAAAGATTCTTACAAGTTTTACAGGCTGCAAGATTAGTTCCCCTTGTGAAACTGGACGTGTGAAGCTCATATCAATTAAAACTGAGAGAAAAAGTATTCTTCATTGCTGCAAAAATAAAGAGTACTGAATAAAATCAAGTGTTAAACATAGGCTCTAATATCAATCTATATTATGACAATAATCTAATATATAGACCCATTTATCCATACTAGAGATTTAACGCATACTCGCATTCGCGAACATTCGCAAGAATGTAATGCAAATGTTTAAGGGCAAATAAAACATTCTATCTATTAGTAACTGTACTGAATTATCTTAAACGGGATATTAACCATGATTTTCCAATAATTCGACACAGTTTCATGCGCCATGATCACGGAACAATTGACTAAATAATTTGTGTTGATAGCCTGTATAATAAATAATTTTAAGTTTCATGCTGAAATACCTTGTAACTAATACGTTATAATCAGAGATCGGAGTAGGTAGAACGATTTTACGTACTTGCATCATGGTTTTATAGCATGGATATGGCTTTTTTTCCGGAAGGTTCCGATTTTTACCGGATTCAGTTAAATATTATAATGAAAGTAGTAATTTAGTTACTACTACATTTAAAACTTATCGGAAGCGATTGTCAAACGTTTATAGGTTAATTGATTTTATTAAACTGTCGACTAATGATTTTTTGTATTTTTTTGTTTCCGCCGTATGCGATTCCATAAAATTCATCCAATTGATTTGAAGCTTAGTGAGTTGCTGTGTGAAAATTTGTGACGTTTTCTAAGCATTTAATCGCGAGACACGTTTCCCATGAGAAAATGTTCAGGACTACTTTGCTAAATAAAGTTGACAGTTCGCTATAGTATTGTATAATATTAATTATTCAGAGGCTTTGTGCACAAAAATACCAAAGTTTTAAAATTTACCTAAATCTCATTATTTTTTCTATTGGATACTTTGTCTACATTATACAACCTTTTTATAGTATACCTTTAAAGTATAGGAAAAATGGATTAAAAAGTAGGTAAACATTAAAATTGTTTATTTGTTACAATTACAATAAATAATAAATAAATAAATACTGCTGGACAGTCCACACAACAACATCTAGCCCCAAGAATAATTGTGATTGTGAGCTCTAAGCAGAGCTCACAATCACAATTATTTTGACGTGACAACGTCTTATAAATTGGTTTGCCGGGTGACACTTCAAGAAACTGCGTTACGCTCCGCTCACGTTATGCGCTCACAATGAGAGCGAGTGAGAGGCACGCGTCCCTTCCACTCGGGCATGGTTAGCCCGCCTAAGAGCGAGAGAGACAGACATAAAAAGTGAAAGGAACTCAAAGTCGTTGTCACGTAAAACTTTCGCCCGTATACCGACTTTACAGGCAACCAATTTTTTGACGTGACAACGTCTTATAAATTGGTTTGCCGGGTGACACTTCAAGAAACTACGTTACGCTCCGCGTTGGTTTGCCGGGTGACACTTCAAGAAACTGCGTTACGCTCCGCGTGAGCGGAGCGTAACGCAGTTTCTTCAGTTACCACTCAAAGTCGTTGTCACGTAAAACTTTCGCCTGTATACCGACTTTACAGGCAACCAATTTTTTTTTAATCTTCATCGACATCCATTACAATTTCTACATTCTGATCTTTCTCTACACAATAAAAAATAAATAAACATAAGTTTGTCAATATTTTCTATTTTCAGCCTATTTCTTTTGACGTCTAAAATCCATTTATAGATGGAAAATGATCGTTCTACATGTCAACGGAGAGAATTTAAAATATGAAACTATATCATTTGCCTCATTTTTTCAAACTTTTCACTATATTCTCTGAGTGTGTCTAAATCAGGGTTTTTGAAATTGATACCAGTCGCTCGTCCAGCGGCGCGTCGGGCCGACAATATAGCATCCATCGCGAAAGGGACGTGGATGAGACAAGCACAAGACTGTGGACATTGAAATGCATGTTGTCGTTTTTGTTTTAGTATTAAGTAGTAGTAGAAGAAAATAAATAATTTATCTATCTATCTATCATTGACACATGCGGAGGCCTATACCCTGCAGTAGCTGAAGTTAGGCTGCGGATGATGATGATGATATTGATACGTTTCTCACTTTACGCCGCCACGTAATATCGTAACTATGAAATTACGGAAAAAATGGCTTGATAATTATAAAATACCGGAGTTCTGGAGGCATATCCATACTAACTTAGCATTTGAGGTCATTGGTCCCAAATCGTTCTACCTACTCCGATCTCTGGTTATAATTCACAACAAGGTTCTCTCATCTGGATACGATCGACTAAATTGAGAAGATGGATTAATAATAATATTAAATGATAATGCTGGACAATCCACACAGCACCATTTAGCCCCAGGCTAAGCAGAGCTTGTGTTATGGGTACTAGATGACTTAATAAAATAAGATTATATACATATTTTTTTTATTATACATCGAAAACAACCAGAACACCCTCCCCTGGACAAACATCTGCAGATTGTAATTTAAATACTTTATTTATTGTAAAGGAAGGCCTACAGCTTATATGTACCTACATACAAATACAAAATACCTAGGTTAGAAAAAACTAGGAACAAAAAATCCAATAAATAGCCTTCACAGCTAAATGACAGATTGGAAAATAAATACGTTAAGCATAGGCATATCAATCTATTATGATAATAATCTAATAGATTAGCTATTTAATTATTTTTAATAAGTTCAGCTGTCTCAATTGTAAGTACTAGTGTAATTTTCTTTGTGAACAAAGGCTATAGATATACCCATTTATCCATACTAGAGATGTAACGAATACTCGCATTCGCAATCGCAAGAATGCACGCGAATGTAATGCGAATGTTTAAGGAGAAATAAAACATTTTATTTATTAGTCACTGCACTGAATTATTTTTAAGTCATTTAAAACGGGTTATTTACCATGATTTGAGTTGTGAGTTTTCCAATATTTCGACACAGTTTCATGTGCCATGATCACGGAACAATTGACTAAATAACTTTGAATTACTTTAGTTTAAATAACCCGATTATAACATTATTATTATTAGCCAAATTTATCCCACTGCTGGGCCAAGGCCTTTCCCCACTCTCTCCAGACATCACCGATAATAACCCGATAATTAGTTTTAAAAGTTTTATGCTGAATTACTTTGTTATATATGAAAGGAATTATATCGTATATAAGTTTCAATTATTAATTTGAATCAAGCATTCAGAAACCCTAGGATGAGTTTTGCATATTTTACGAAACCACAATTTTTCGTAGTATGTCAGCAATCCAACACTTTCATACGAAGTCGGTTCTAGCTTTTTAATGATTTTGAGTGATTAGTTGCATTTTAGCAGTACAAGTCAGCGGTAGTAGTTGTACGAACATTTGTCCCGAGACGGCAATTGAACCCGCAACCTCCTGCAGGCGGATCTTCGCCAGATTGGGTGGTGGGCAAGCTAAATCCATCTAATATCGTCCTGGTAGTAAAGCGTCCTGTGCAGCATGAGTAAACAGTTTCTGACGCTAATTAACAAGGTACCAAACGAAATTCTTGAAGGAAAGTAAAATTATTCCCTTAGTGTTTTTGTAATTGTCCCTCAAATTTCATCGAATAAGCTTACAAAGGCGATTGTTACCATCTCAATCGACGTCGTGAAGCGAAATCGTCGTGGAAAAAGGTCACAAAGGCGCTTAAAATAGCGTTAATTTGAAACTTGCACGCGGAACAAGGTGTTAAGCGACAAAAACTAGAGAAAACGATTTTTTTAATTTATGAAAGCTACATGATTATTTAGCTAAAATCATGATAAAACTTTTTAGAAAAAAAAACTTACTCGTATAAAGGAAACTTTTCGAAATAATAAGAAAAAACCGTCTCCTGTAAAGTTGGTGTTTTGCAACTGTAACCTTATTCGTAGGATACGACGAGATAATGTGATATTTTTCGGCTATATCGATTATTTTGTAAAATCAGTAATTATACGTTTTGTGTTGGCAGTCATGAGTACCTGCTAATAAGGTTATGTCAAGTTTAGCGTACCAACACAAAATGATATTTTTACTTACATATTTATTTCGAAACACCAGTAGGTAACTATAATATAGTTCGGTAGTATAATATAGTTAGTATAGTTTCGTAATAAATGTGATAAATAATGCCTATAGAGTAGGGTGGCCCAATAAGTATATTAATTTTCTTTATTACATCGTCCATCCCCTTATTTTGTAACAGGTATCTAAAGTAATAACATGGTGATAACCTTTGGAATACTAAGAAGAGTTTTGAGCAAAGAATCGACTTCTGAAATTCACAAAATTGTGATAAAATATGTTTTACCAAGTGTGAATATACTTATACATTAATAAATATGTGAAAAAAATTTACACGCTAGACACTAAACGCTTTTGGCAAATACAAGTCATTCATTAGAAGCTTTACATAAAACTATAATCTTCAGCAATTTGTCACAACAAATATTCGAAATTCAAGTCCTAACAACGCCAATTTATTTTGTGTTTGTGCCAAAAAACCCATCTACCACGATTGCAAGAAAAAACACATAAGCTTAAAATTGACTCAGCGCCCTTGAACGTAGACAACGGATTTCTATTTTTTTATTAATCTATGGTGCAAAACAAACAAGTTCTAAATTATAATGAGACTGTTCCATCCATGTACTGTACAGACGCGAGTTTTAGAGGTAAAGGTAGGATCTTTGATTTTTATTAGGTTTTTACCAAAAAGTTTTATTACCCTAATTTCTATACAAAAAAGTATCGGGTACCAGATAATTATTAGGTTTCGTGTAGGTCACTTTTCGTCAGTAGAGTAAGTTAATGATCCATGAGCATGAAGCCATTTTTTTGGCTTGTCGCCAGTTCACTTTGCCACTTTCGAGTAGACTATTGTTTATGGTTTTGTAAAGTATAAAAGTTCATACCTCCTCGTTAAATTTACATGCAGAATTAATTCATACCTTAAAAATAAGCGCATACTTTTTTCATGATTTCAGTTTAATTAAATACTCTTACCTACGTAAAGTTCCTAATGGTCAGTAAAACCTTAAAGATTTTTAATAAACTAAACTTTCATAGCATTGCTGAAGTTTTTGTGGCCTTTCTAAAAGTTTTGAAGTCAGATTCCAACTATCCGGCAACGGCCAATTTATAAGTATTCATTTTTAAGGGTCCCGTAGTCAACAAGGAACTCTTGAAGTCTCGCCATGTCCGCCTGTCCGTCTTTAAGTCTGTCGGTCTGCGACTATCAGTACCAGAAAGCTGCTATGGGTTTATTTATTTAGAAGAATAATAAAATCCTAAAAAGGACGACATGTATTTATTATTATGTCCGTAATCACCGGAGTTTAAATAATGCAAAGTAAATACAATACAACCCCAAAATACCTCGGGGAAATTCAAAATACAAACAAAATAACATAACGAGACGTCCTCAGGATTTCGGTCACGTAGAACCCTCTAATTCTCCGACATATCCGACATATGACGTCGCGACTTTAAATTCGCTGAGCACCAGAAACCGGAAAATTGGACCGACGTACTCGTAATTTGGTTCTGGCGAAACCGAAAAGTTATAAAGCTTTTATTTCCGTTTTCGACACGCGGTGCTAGATTAGATTCATATTTAATGCACCGCTGGTTTTCCACATTTAAATGAGCAACCCGAGTTTCAATGATTTTTTAAATAAATTCAGAATAATTTAACAACTGAGTGTTTATTCTGCATTTTTTCTCATTTTAGAAATATTTTTAACCTGTCGTAGGATCACTCATCAATTGCATTCATTATAGAGACTAGGGCGCGGGCCGTACACGAAGGAATCTTTAATACCATATTTTGGATTGCACGATAAAAAAATATTTCGTGGCGAAGTGATTCTAACCCAGTTGTGAGACATGCTTATAAGGACCTCTACTATTCTGCTTTTTGTAACAGAAACTTTTTGTATTATTTTAAAATATTCGGTAACTAAGCCCTACACCATATAGACACTAACTTATCCATCGTCACATCACTCTAACAATGCAGTAGTGCAACTAAGCTGAGTCCATAAATTCCCGATGCTCTGGAACTTGCGCTTCGGAACTTGGTTAATCAGTGTCGTGGCAGTGTGGCACTCCTGGATAAACCGATACTACCCTACACCTACAGTTAGTGATGTGCTTAACATAGCTGGTTTTAAGTAGGTACGATAGATTTATCATACTTAAAGCTAGCTATGTTGCTAGCTGGTTTTGAGAACGATAGATCTACCATACTTAAAACCAGCTATGTGGCTAGTTGCAGCTATGTTAAGTACTCTAAATGCATTATACTCCCTTAAGCATTCTAAAGGGAGTATAATTGTTTTCTTTATTGTTTCACTTTTCCATTGCTTTACACAATGACAATGGTCACGAAAAATACTATAGATGAATAGTTTTAATTTGACATTATTTTAACCGTTGATTCTCTACCGCGATTCTGTGTAGTATTATCTAATGTAGTGTTATTGAACTAAATTTAAATTGCGTGTGTAGTGTATAATCAACAAATTGAATTCGAAATCTTGCATTTTGTCTGTAATTAATATTTTAGCTGAAGGAAAATACAGAATTTGAATTCAATCGAATAAAGTGTTTTTAGTTCGTAAAAAGTACCAATTTTAAATTGTGTTTTACTGAGGTATACTAATAATAACTTTGATTTAAGTCTAGGTTTTCTACCTCTGAATACATTTTTTTCTAAGCTGAAAGGTTTCCGATGACTACGTAGAAGTAAGTCAACTTTGGACCAATTGAACATCACTAGCTCGGACATGAGCTGGACACAACAAAAACAAGGTCTGAAACTGAGACTGCTGTTTGTAAGTCAAAGCGAAACTCTCTTACGAAATTGGTTGCTTAGTTTAGTAATCGTTTTCAGGGGTGTCTTACAGAATGTAATTTATTTAGAGTGTTATTTACGAGTTGCCGCTTTTTGCCGTGAGTTGTCACTGAGACAAATGATACAGTTTTAGGCTTCTTGCTGAAGGAGTAAGTTATTGTTTACTGAAATTATTTTTGCACGTTGAGCACGGCACGCAGAATGAGGACTAGATGAAATGTTTCGTGGTTCCTGGCAGGAGTTATAGGCCCCAAGATTGCTGAGAACTTATCACTTTTCCCTGTGACCCCCCTGTGACCACGATCACAATTCCAAAAGCCTTTTTTTATGGAATCCACAAGCAAGGTTGCTGTACGTATCTGTTGTAAAAAGCAAATCGCAAAAATCTACTATCGGACTATGAAGCTGAAAACAGCTGATCTCTTAACGCGTTTCGTGGCATGAGCTCAGTCTAGCTTCACGAATTCAGTGATTTTGATGATGTCCTATGTTAAAGGTTGAAACTTCGGTATTTCTTCAATATATAAATAATCGGTAGTTATCCAGCTCACGTTCAAAATGAAGTCAGATTAATTATGAAGCCCAGCTCTCATATGTAAAAAGTTAGATATTGTGGACCTACCTCAAAGAGTCATTTGATCCACAAACAGAATTGAAGAATTGTTTTGTGACAGCAATGTTCGTACCTGACGTTGCAAACTGAACTCAAGCAGATTAACTGCACGATTGCTTTTGTCGTGCTCGTTGCCCAGAGCTTTTTGACACGCGTCCGTCACTCTGCACTGTGTGGAGGGGCAATTATTTTCAACGCTGCTATTTCACACCAGTTTATGTACGGGACTTAGCTTTTGGGCTTTTGTAATAGAGCAATATATCAAATGTAACGTATGCAATGTGAGCACAGGTTATTACGAGGCCTTCATGCATGAACTAGCTATTACCCGGCGCATCGCCTGCGTAAATTTTGAAGTCCCAAAGTCAACTAACTTAAAAAGTAGGGCTAACTTACAAAATGGTAGCCGAAAACTTTTAATGATTCATCATTGCAAAGTAAACTTACTACGAAAAATATTCTGATTCACATCGTACGTGTGGATCACCATTTGTTTGTGTAAATTAACTACTGTTGCCCAATTTCCTATGTGCGTTCTGCTGCTTTTACGAAACTAAAAGTAGCTTTTATGTTATTCTCGGCCTACTCGTAGAACCACATGGATGACAAAAGTTCAAAATTGCGAAAGTTTGGATAGATGCATGTTTGTTACTTTTTTACGCCAAAACTACTGATTGGATTGGACTGGAATTGATTTATTTTACAATTTTAGGTAAACTTACAGCTAGGTAACTGTATAACAAGTGTAACTAACGACTAGTTAATTATGTAGGTCACGCTCCGGGGTGGCTTTTAAAAAAAGACTTTAATATTTAACCCTAATTTATTAACCAAAATTACAGAGTTGATACTCGTTCGAAGTGTGAATCGAGAATAGGTTTTTCCTTATAATCTAAGTAAACGAAGACATCGCGATTGACGTCACTAACACGAGCCGTCGACAAAGCATAACACTCAAAGTCCGTGCAGTATTGAGGTCGGTGCAAGCGCAGCACTTTCCATAGATCAGCCTTGCGTAACACCTCCCCCCGAAGAACAGCGACTATTGAAGCTTGTCGTAAATTGAGCTGGGGGTTGACTGGAATCAACCCTCCTGGTAACAGGAACAGGTATGGTGTAGACTCCTTGTAGTTCAGCTTGGCTATCTCCAGAAACTTTGTGCGAGTTGATTGTCTTTCCTCGGTAGCGCCGGTAGAGTAGGCCCGCCAGTGTGCAATAGTGTGCATGCACCGAACAGAGTGATGAGGTACATAGGTATTGTAGTATGATATAAACTGTGTCCGGTGTCCTTTTCAAGATTCAATGGCATTTGATGTAGAACTTTCTGGTTTGTTTCGTGAAGATAGTTCAAATTAATTGAGTTTAATTTGAATGCTGGAGCTGAAGATGATGTCCCGTAGTTGAAGTTTGCAGGCACGTCCATGATTTTCAGTGCTTGTCCCTTCAAACGATCCTTAGTGTTGGAGATCGTAAATTCGGCGGTTTTCATGAAGCAATTTTGAGGTATTACAGCGAGATAACTTCCTTCAAGTGTCTTGTAGAGGTCCTGTCCACAGGATAGATGTACTTTCGTAGAAACCAGGAAGCTGATGCTGTAATGTTTCTCGTCGAGTTCTTCATACGCTGGTTTTTCTAAGGTGATGGTAGTGAGTGTGCAGTTTCGGCTTCGCTGCTGGGTAGAGATGAGATGCTGGATGCAGTCATCTGAAGATCGGCTTTGCAGATTCCTTTTCTCCTCGCAGAGGTACCATTTACTTGTCTTCGGGCATTCTGCCTCTATGTAGTTGAAATCTTTCTCATGGATGGCTAGGTACGGGAAAGGAGGAGTAAGGATTTCATGATTTTTATTAGGAACAATGGATAGCTTATACATGTCGTAAGTGGATGGGAGCACGACGGGAAATTTATATACTATAACTATCTGATTACCTACATAATAAGAACCTAACCTAATTATATCGAAGTATTCTCTAAAATCTAAATCTAACACCTGCGAACTGCTATATAGTATATTCAATTTACGAATAATTTCGCGAATTGTATACAAATTAAGGACCGAATGATGCGTAGTAGAAGCTCTAATAAAGGCTAGGACATTCTGGAGGTTAACTAATTCTAGGGAAATCGCATCTACGTTATCTGTGAGTACCATAAGTACTTGAGCGAAATGTGCATATTTCACTAAATCATAGTCCTGGGAAGCCTCGGCCTGCTCTATTTTACTCATCAAGATACGGGTCTTATTCTGATTACCTACAATACTGTCCAAAATTTTAGAATACTGAGAAGTCCAATTTTTAGATAAGCTAACGTGATTATTTAATTCAATTGCTAATTTATTTTCATTATTTTCCAAACGGGTTATAGCCTGATTATAGTGCAACGCATCTGTATAATCAAGGTTGCCTGTAATACTCTTTACTAAGGATCCGAGACCATCTACGAGTTCTCGCTTAACACGGTTTATCTCGAAGGTCTGCAACTGATCTAGCACATTCGTTAATTTACTTTTTAAATAGATTAAATGAGGCTCGAATAAAAAGTTAGTTTTATTGTGCAGCTGAGGGCTGAAATTATCGATTTGATTTTCGACTGAAATAATCTTGTTTCGCAATTCAATAAGGTCCACGTATTGTAGAAAGGAATGGTAATGAGTAATAATTTTAGCGGGGCCAAGTTTAAAGGGTAAAATACCAGGTCCATCATCGAGGCTTTCAAGTTTTATCTCCTGCATTTGAGCTGGGGCCAGCAGCAGGAGGAATATTAGGAGAGTCCTGTAACAAGCGAGCGCTTTTAGGGAGACGCTTTAGCCTAGACTTGGCAATGGGACCTCGCTTTTTCTTAGTGTAAATATGAATAGGGAGGTCTGCCATTACGACATCATGAGTAAAACGGGGAGCTAATTTCTGTCGGGAAGCAGACGGATTTTTCACGAAAATCTGTTGTTCGGGAGAGTATTCAGCCTCCGGTTCCCGTTCCTTATTTCGTTGGTCAGTAAGATCTTTACGTGTCGTCGTACACATGTCATGAATCGCGTTATAGGCTTTAGTCATCTTGTCCTTGTGGCTAGTCATGTACTGTTGTAATAAATGCGCCGTAAGGTCTACGTCGAAAGGGTCTCGAGGGTCGTAATGTCCTGTAACTACTTCTATCGGTTTGCACTTAGTAAAACTATGAATACTACTATTATAAGCCAAAAGGGCGTAGGGCATTAAATTAATTACAGATTCGGATTTTTGTCCTAATTTTAAGATACGAAGATGTTCTAATATCGTAGAGTGAAATCTTTCAACAATCCCATTTTCGTTGGGCGTATGGGGAGCAACTCTGTGATGCTGGATTTTATGCATTCTAACAAATTCCGCAACGAGTTGATTTGTGAATTCGGTACCGTTATCTGTAACCATAGTGATCGGAATGCCATGATGAGTACAAAAGTTCAATAAGGCCTGCACTACACTTACGGCAGTGCCGTCTCGTAGATAGTAAGCCTGTGCGTATTTCGAAAATGAATCGACGATGGTCAAAAACTTTTCACTTTGAATAGTTAATAAATCTAAGTGAATTAGCTCGAACGGCTTACTAGCGGGCGGTACTACTTGGAACTGTTGCTTAATCGGTGACCGGTCATATTTCGCTTGGCCACAGATAGTGCATTCATTAATAAACTTAGCGATTTGTTCTCTCATCTTAGGCCAGTAATATCTATGGGATAACGCTAGGTAACATTCATTGATACCGCGGTGGTTGGTTTTACCATCGTGATATTTATTGATGATTTCTTGTTGCCTTAAATATTCCCTAACGTTCTCTATTTCCGTTTTTGTAAGTGTAAGATTCATAGCCGAATTTTTAAAGGTTTTTTGTATAATAGGTAGAATAGTATACATAGCTAAGAAAGGATTAATGAATAGTCCTGTTTTGATCTTAGGGTGGACATATTCCTTAATCGCGTTTATTACGTCTTCCTCAAGGTTCGACTCGGATATTTGCACAGATATTCGGGTGTGCGTGTCAAAGGGCTTACTGACTTGAGGTTTTCCTTTAATGTCACCGACAACATTAAAAATTAACTGTTTAGTAAACCTATTCAAGGGATCATCCGAAATAGGGACCTCTAAGATGGGATTTTCGCTGTTCGTATGAACGGTAGCGGTTCTAGAATCATCACCGAGTTCTGTAGCTGTTATGGTCCTAGATTCGTCTAACGCGGGATTCGTTTCGGACGGGTTTACTACAATCGACATAAGCTCTTCATTATTGACCTCGATACGCGATAGCGCGTCGGCATTAGAGTTGATTTTGCCTTGAATATATTCGACTTTATAATCATACTCGCTGAGCTTTAGGCGCCACCTAGTGAGACGTGAACTAGGGTCCTTGAGATTAACTAGCCATTGCAAGGGCCTATGATCTGTCAGGATTAGGAATTTCCTACCATAGATGTATGGTCGAAAGTACTTGGTTGCCCAGACAATCGCCAAAAGCTCCTTCTCGATAGTGCTGTAGTTTAATTCGCTAGAGTTAAGAGTCCGCGACGCGTATGCGATAGGTTTATTTGAGCTTTTAGTACCCTGTGATAAAACTGCGCCTATAGCTACATTTGAGGCATCGGTTGTTAGAATAAACTCGCGATTAAAATCAGGGTACTGTAGGATTGGGTCGTTCGTCAACAGAGTCTTACAGTGTTCGAAACAGTTGATGTATTTTTGATCTAATTTAATTTTAGAACCCTTTTTCAAGCATTGAGTTAGAGGTTTCGTGAGACGTGCAAAATCTGGAATAAATTTCCTGTAATAGCCCAAAAGTCCGAGAAAACGTTTGATTTCAGTAGTCGTCTTAGGAAGTGGGTAATCTTGTATAGCTTTAATTTTATTAGGGTTTGGTTTTACACCATCCTTGCAAATGACATGGCCTAAAAATTCGGTTTCCAGCTTCAAAAATTCAGATTTATCCATCTGGATCTTGAAATTGGATTCTCTCAACCTTTTAAATACTTTATCTAGATTAATTATGTGTTCCTGAAGGGATGTACTGAAGACAATGATGTCATCCAGGTAAACTAAGCAAATTTCGTTCTGAAGACCTCTAAGGACATTGTCCATCACTCTTTGGAATGTGGAGGGCGAATTTTTAAGGCCCATGGGCATCCTTAAGAACTCATAATGCCCATTTTCGACGTTAAATCCTGTTTTATGAACATCTGAAGGGTCCATCTCTACTTGGTAAAAACCACTCGCCAAATCTAAGGTCGTAAAATATTGGCATTTACCCAATTTATCTAAGACGTCCGTTATATTAGGAATAGGATATTTATCATCAATCGTTTTCTCGTTAACTTTCCTAAAGTCCACGACAAGACGCCACTTAACTTTACCCGAAGCATCTGCCTTTTTAGGTACAATCCAAATCGGAGAGCTCCAAGCGGACTCTGAAGGTCTTATGATGTTCTGGTCAAGCATTTTATTAATTTGGTCTCTGACCTCCTGTCGATGAACGTAAGGGTACCTGTAGCTTTTGGTATGTACTGGAATTTCATCAGTTGTTCTAATCTTATGTTTGATCTGATTAGTGAATGTTAGGGGTTCACTCTCCAGATAAAACACATCCGCGTAATTAGCACACAAGCGCCGTAAATTAGCGAGTTCTTCGGGATTAAGATGATCAGTTCGAAGGCGAGATAAAACATCCTTCGCGCGGTCTGATAAAATTTCAGTACTGTCACATTCAAAATTAAATATTTCAGCTTCAACAGGACGATCCATAGAAAAAATAACATCGTTAGTAGAGGGGTTAGTAATTTCTACCCACGCTCGGTTATTCTGGACCGTCGTCACACAATCTGAAATAAAACAATTGCAAATCGCCTGGTTTTCCACCAAAACTTCGCCATCCTGTGAGTTAACCGGCAATCTGACTAGCCTCGAAGATTTTGCTGGAATAATCTCCTCATATAAATTGACGTTCCTAGAATCGTACATCTGAATAGGGATCTGTGTATTACGGGTTATTAGTAACCTATTCTTAAAATCAATGTTAGAGTCCCATGAATCCAATAAGTCAAATCCTATAAGTCCGTCAAAGTAGTTGTGGAATTTATATATATATAAAGTCACATCGTGAAGGTCATTAAATTCCTCGAAACAGGGCAGCGTGATAGAGTAGTTATTTTTACTCGTCGCATGTACATTCGTCACTTCAAATGGATCATAATTCAAAGGAATGTCGCTAAAGTATCGCGTTACCGCGTCAGGGCTGATAAACGATTGGTTCGCTCCTGTGTCAATTAAAAATTTTAAAGGTGGATTAGCGATCTGAATGTACCCTAACTGCCTTTGAATATGCAAGTTGACCTCTATTTTGGCCTTTCGGAGCTGGACTCCTTCTGAAAATTTTCATCTTTTTCCTCTTTTACTTCCTCAACAACGGGCGATTCGGGATAGGAATACTGCCCGGGGTAGTATTCGGGTTCGCACGGATAATAATAATCCTCGTGGTAAATCGGACCCGATAAGTCGGAACACATGTTATAGTCCCAATAGTAACTATTATCGTAGCCACATTCGTCGAATTCATTAAAATTTAATTCGCGCGTTTTAAAATAGTTGGTAGGGGGTGGATTCCCGTGCTTACGCCAATCATGTCCTGTCATGGGTAGTCGCTTTTCCACGTAGTGGCTAACACCACTCATGGGAGTCGGACGCTGAGGGTTGCCGAATTTAAATGACTGTTGGGGCTGAGGCTGAGGCATCCTGAACGCATTATTCTGAGGGTTGTAGTTCTGCGGCGGGGCGCGGAACATCTGAAGGGTGCGTGAAGGACCCTGTGGTCTAAACTGGGGCATCGGATTAGGTCTCCAGCCTTGAGGAGGCAGAGCTGGCCTTGATGGACTAGGCATATTAAAATTAGGTCGCATTTGTCCTAATCCAGGGCCGTCAGAAGGACGTGGGGCAAAGTTATTTAGGGGCAAGTGAAATTGGGGCGTCTTAAGGACGGGTTGTTGCCATTCCTTCTTACTTGGTGTGCCACCGCTACGCTCCTGCATGTACAGGGTGTTTAGTTCTTCCTGGACAAATTCCAGGGCCCTCTCCATAGACTCGGGACGCATACAACGAATCCTAGAGCCTAGGGGATCCTTGAGTCCTCGTAAATATGCCTGTAAGGTCAGTTTACTGTATAACGACCTTTTGGCCTCAATTGTCGTGCCGATTCCCTCGTGAAGCGAGACATAAGTCATTATGGTACTAAATAAATTTTGGCACCTTTCGTAAAACTCCTGCGGTGTACTAGATCCTTGCGTCTCTAAGGATAAATCACTATACAAAGCGGTCTCATCGCGATGGTCTGCGAAATTATTTACTAGCGCATTTCTTATACCTTGCCAGTTATCTGGAATTCCGTTCGAATTAATCAATCTAGCCGCGGACCCCGATACTTTATTTAAAATACCATTTATAAGAGCTTGATTTGGAAGCTCACTACCTGGTTCCGTACTAAAATAGGTTAGCACGAGCTGGTCACACAGATTTATAAATCTTGTTAAAATATGGGGGTTGCCGTCAAACTCTGGCACAAGTCTTAGGGACTTGTAGATCATGTCCATCTTAGTGACAATGATCCGCGCGGCAGCGTTATCCTCAGACATCGTGTCCTCAAAATCTAATTGTCTACTTTCGTCTATTACTCTAAGCCTACTATTTCTACTAAGATTACCTAACCTAGGCTTAAAATTTTTAGGATGAAAAATTTTGAAAAATTAATTAAATCTAACACACACGAAATACATATAATAAGGATAGGATTAGTAATAAGGGAGCATGTAAGGATGAAAGATTCAACTTACCGCATTTGATTTCTGGTACCACTGCACTGAATCTAAGTTCGGATTCAACCGAAGCGCAACACTAATAGGTTCGTTCTAGATATCTTCTAGAAGAAAGTATCCGGGAGACTGCGCCAATTATGTAGGTCACGCTCCGGGGTGGCTTTTAAAAAAAGACTTTAATATTTAACCCTAATTTATTAACCAAAATTACAGAGTTGATACTCGTTCGAAGTGTGAATCGAGAATAGGTTTTTCCTTATAATCTAAGTAAACGAAGACATCGCGATTGACGTCACTAACACGAGCCGTCGACAAAGCATAACACTCAAAGTCCGTGCAGTATTGAGGTCGGTGCAAGCGCAGCACTTTCCATAGATCAGCCTTGCGTAACAAGTTATAAATTTCCACAATAAATACCTAAATTATTGTATGTTTAGTCTGCTTGGATGTAGTTACAGATCTAATAACGTAGTTTTTTTTATCCATGGCGGTCTTTAATTCAGCCACCACCTAACATTGGCCGTAGAAGGCTTATACCGAAAAGGGTGTGCGAATACAATCTAAAGTGATTTAACAATCAAGTAGGCACCTGGTCTACAATATCCTTATAAGACTTATCCTTACTGAATTAACTGTTATTGTATTGCACCATGAACATCATCCACTTCATCCCATCTTAATTGACTGAGTAAAGATAAAGGCTTAGATGGAGCAGACTCTCCCAGACAAACGTATTTTCACGTTATCGAACCGACACCTTTCGGACCACAAGCCGGTACACCTCCCACTAGGCCGGACCAGCTCGTATCCATCAAGCAGCAGTCCTAATGCCGCGTCTACATGATGGATTACCGTCGACAGTATGAGCGATCGAGGTGTGGCGGCGTGCCATGCCAGTTTGACGTTATTATTTCGGTTTTAAGTTTTTTTTCATACAGTTTGTCATACTGTCCTAGTTAATTAAAACACTCTGACTACATGATTTTATATTTGTGTCACTCAGACTTACTTCGAATTATTTAATTTCATGACATGTAGAAGCAAATGGAAAGAAGTGGTAGGAAAGTATCAGTGATCTCCTGACAACCAATCGCTGTATACCGATTAAAACGTTAGATAATTTTATTTAATATGGCAAAAACCTTTATTCACAAAGAAAATTACACTAGGATTTACAATTGAAACAACTGAGCTAACTGCTGACTGTTGCAAACAATCTACAGGTAGCTCTACTGATCCATATCAATATCAGTCGTCGCGTCCCCAAGACGCTGCTGGCTACATTGCCACGCTGTATGGCAATGCTGATGCGCTGTGTATGTTAGATTATTTGATTATTTCATAAAAACTAAAAACCTTCTTAGAATCTGTTAATTTTGCACTGTTTTAAAGTTTTACGGGAAAAATACTTATCCTTTATCCCTCAGGAACAAAATTGTTAGGGGTTTATTTTCTATGCAAAAGCGAAAGAATTTTCGGTCCTTCATTAACGGAGAAATCGGCGAACATACATAAAAACGTATGTACACCCGAACATAAAACCTCTCATTTTTTTGAAGTCGGTTCAAAGTTAATAATACAAAGTTATGAGATTACCTCCACCCGTAGTTTGACTCAACTTGGTTCAATCTGCATTTAAAGATTCGTATTTTTTGGGTTAAAAGTCCAATATAAATACGAATATCGAAAGAAGTAGCTATTCACATTTTATTCTACATCCCTCTGCACACATAACGTTCCATAACAGATATAAGAATGTGCAAAACCAAACCGTCTACGGTCTATTTTTCTCAGAGCCCACTATAATCACACCATCGCATCACACCTTGTTCATCTTACGGCGACATTTATTCGAATCCTGATTATCTGCCCATCTCCCATCAGAAACTCAATCTTAGACGTATGCCATAAGGTTGAAAGTCAGTTGTGGCGTGTAATGTGATGAGTGTACGACAGTAGAAATATTGTAGGGAGCGACAAATGGAGGAATCCTTCGCGACACCCCTTTTAGTAGGATTAGTGCAAGGTGGCTTCTCTTGAGGGATGCCAGAGAAACTTATTGCGCTCGATATTGTGACGTGCAGTTCGTGGCAATAAAATTGGAAGATTTTGGCTGTATAATGAAGCTTCACGAACTTATGAAAAACAAGCTTTCGAACGCGGCGTTGCTCGGTTGCACGCGTTTGCTAACGTAAACATGAACTCAAACTACGATAGAGTTGTTATAGTAAAATAATTTTGGCGTTTAATTGACCTAATTCGTCAAAACTTTCGCCTCATAATATTGTGTTGGTAAGAAAATTCAGTGGAAATAAGTAAAATATATAAACTGTTTATTAAAGACTAACTAAACCGCAAATAACCATTACTATACAACCAGTTAGTCACCATTAAACCACCAAACATTAGTAAAGTTTAAATGTCCGACCAAATGTAACTTAAGTAAAGTACAAGGAATTTTTAGCAACGTTTTTTTTGTTGATCTAATAGAATACATAAAAACGCTACGAAGCTGTATCTCCCCAGCTGAGTAACAGAGCGCCGACACACTTAGCGGAATTGTTGCCCATCGATTAGCGCATTTGTGCGGGTTCAGTGCTCGGCCCCGGCCCTTTGAGCACCGCGTTATAAAACGAGACGATTTTGTAGGTACCTAATGCTCGGATGACTGATTTGAATGCTATGTTTTGGACATCTTTAGAAATTTTCGCTATTTTTGTCATAATTCTTTTGAAACTTTGTCCACTTTTATTTTTAATATTTGTATATTTTTTTTGCTACAATTTATTTGTTACTCATTAATTTTAGTACAAATCTAATAATTTTGTTTTAGTGCCAAAAACAGAAAACAATTGGTGCTTAATACTGATTGTCACCCCAATGAGTGTTAGAGCACAATACTACATAACGACAACATTACAAATCCTACAGTTTTCCCAGACTATCTATAACATAACAATTTGTTTTCTTCACGTAATATCGTAATTCCACGTCTTGCTAAATGCTTCTTGTTACGTGCACTCGCTACGAATTCGTAACAGCTACGAATTTTGACAGATTGCTACGAATTAGCTACGAGAGCGCTACAGCTGCTACGAACATGCTACGAGCTTGCTACGCCGACCGCTACGAAACAAGCAATCCGTTAGCTTTCGTTATTATTGGTGTTTTTCTATTTAGATTGAAAATTGCCATTATGTATTAAGCTGTACTAAAGGAAACCAGGAAAGGTCAAGTAATAGAGTCAAGAAAACGATTTTAATGGCGCAGGTGGCGAAGGTAAATAATGCAGAAGGTTGCGCGTTCGATGCCCGCCGCGAGACAAAATTGTATGATCACAAATATTCCGCAGTTTCTGGGCGTAATTATTTATGAAGTAGTCTCAAAGAAATCAAAAAAGTTTATTTTTCATATAGTAAGTATCCATTTCACAAGCTTTGGACTACAACTGTGCGAAGTGTTTTCCATTATTTATTTATGTTATAAGTTTTTCCTCCCAGACATATTCGCTTTTTTATTTTCATAGAAAATTCCCGCAATATATCAAGCTTTTCCTAAGTAAACAGGAAAAGATCAAGTAATCTTAGCCTCTCCCAAAGTTGCCATTCGTAACGCATACAATATATTTATATAGATTCTTTTCTAACGCAATTTACCCCATAAAACCGCATTTAAGGATATCTTATCTTTTTCCCGCCTTTTTCCCCGAATTCAAAGTTGTATAACGTTACTTGGGAAACAATGGGGATGAATTCACTAGTGCTGGGGTAAAGACACGACCGGAAAAGTTTCTGTGATTCAATTATTGTGGGATACGTGTCCCATTATCCAAACATTTTATTTCTGTAAATAGCATTCAGGTAGGTTTTGTAACGTTATATACAAAGGATACCACGTAATTGGTGTACTAGGATGAAAAGGGATGATTTAGTACCCCAAGGGTGTAACTTTTGTTTAACGATATTTAGAATTTAGAATAATATTATTATTTAAAAATAATTAGAAGGCGTTGCTTCATATTCGTCTTTTTACACGTATTCTTAATTAAACCACCACGTGGCACCCTGTATTATTTTACCATTTAAGGTTTAAAGAACTTTATTCTCATAAAGACAATTACGTCACTTACATGAGAACTAAATTAATAAGTAGGTACTTAGTTATAACATAACAGTCGTTCATAGTAAATAATAGGTAATAAACTACGAGTATAACAAACAGCTAATTATAAAATATCCCCACTTCACATATTTGCTTAAGCTTTGCTGTTTTAAATTGATTGAACTAAAGTAGATAGGTATCGAGAATATTTCATACGATTTAGTTTGACTGCTTGATATACAGTGATAGTTTCTTCTTAAATACGTGAAGTGAGTTAACACTTTTAATATCTGCGGGTAATTTGTTAAAAAGTTGTGCGCCTTCGTAAGTTATTGTCTTCCTGCCGTAGTTCGTCCTTGGGTGCGGTAGCACAATATAACTCGCACGTCGAGTGCTTCGTTTTGTAACTTGTTGTCTGATAGTAAAGGCTAAGTTAGTGTGAAGTTGTTTCTTTAGAATCTTGCGGACTAGAATGCATGTACAGTAATGATATAGTTCTTTAATTTTCATAATGCCCGTTTCTTTGTAAATTTTATTTGTAGGTGTAAGATAATGATAATTGAATAGTAGCTTTTACATTTACCGTTACATTTACCGTTACCTCGAAGATTTCAGCGATGACAGGCCAAACGGGGAATTGGCATAGAGCTGGATAGGCTTTGGTGTCAATTCAGATGCCAATACTAAACTGAACTAATTTGACTACACTAATATGATGCCATCCTTTTTATTTCGATCACTATGAAAGGGAAGACAACATTTCTAGTGCTGTCAAATTAGTTTAGTTTAGTATTGGTGACATCTGAACTGACACCAGTAGGCTCTAGTTTTAAAAATGTCACTTATAAATTTTGTTTATCTGTTCTCGATAATCCTTTTATTCTACAAAAAAAACCTTTTCTGTTTTGTAAAATAGCCGGAATTTAGCCGCAATAGCCGGATACATGCTTTTGTCACACCCCTACCCCACTCCTATCTGAGTTCCGCTTCATTGCGACGCTGATCACGGGAGGTAAACCTTAGATACAGGATATAGTTGTATTTGACAAAAATAGCACATTGCAGCGTTTTGAAACGCTTACAGATACAATGGAAGATGTAAGCATCTGGTGTATTAAAATTTACCAAAATTTTATGATAGTCTTAGCCGTATTTCGGCCACGGCGGCGCGGCAAGTCTCAACGGAGACAAGCCATCAGCGCAGGACATGTTATAGTGCACAAGTATGTGCGCAAGCGCAGGGGACCTCTCGATTCTCGCACTTTTATGATTCTGTAATTCTTTATTGTACATAATTAATACATACCATGAACTTATTTAATAAGATATGTACATATGTGAGCTTAACAAATGATTCGATGGGATGGCAGAACGAAACGGCTGGGAGGAGTTCAGGCGCGGGGCCAAGGACTTAACGTGTTTTCCAAGGCACGGGGGTGTAACACCGCCAACTTCCTGACTCCTACCTGTGAGTATTTATACTTACCAAATGTTTATATTAACTTCTCTAGTTTATAATCACGAACTTAAAAAAATAGTCTTAGCCTTAGAATACGACCCTTCCATCCAATGAACGGTGCAGATGTCAGATTTACATTCATAATGGAGTTCAGATTAAAACACAACAAATCACTGCTTGATATTAATTTGCATACGCATACATCATTGTGATAGTTAAAAATAGGCTCTGCCCGTGGCTTTGCATGACTTTTCTGAATAAAAAGTGCCATAAATGTTATTCCAGATCCAAAAATTTATTAATATTCTAAGAAATCCCAACTTCTAAAAATCGAATTCGATTATTGATTGGTTCTAAATTTTGTTGGCGTTGTAAGCTCCTTATTTAGCCTATCAAAACTTGGTTGAGATATTCGGAAGATTAGGTTTTTGGCAGTGGGGCACGGCCACGAATCCGCCCCGGGGCATCAATCCGGACTTTGCCCTATCTATATATATAATTATTCAGTCGTAGCTATTTTCACCTGTCTAAAACGCACCTCCCCAGACACTCGTGAGGTAACAAGCCTCTAGTTTTCACTAAAAACCTGCTCTGGGTGTACACAATAATTCCTCATCATCATCAACCTATATTAGTCTACTGCTGGAGATAGGCCTCCCTTATTGAGTGCCATAGCGTCTTGTCTTCAGCTTCCCGCATCCAGCATCTGCCTACAGTCATTCGCAGGTTATCATCTCACCTGGCTGAAGGGCGTCCTACGATTGCTGAGTCGTGGTCTCCACTAAAGAACACTTTTACCCCAACGGTTGTCGGTTCTTCGCGAGATATGGCCTTTCCATTCCATTCTTTGAGCTATGTCGATAATTTTGGACATACTAATTATGTCAATCAAAGTATTTGAAAATTCTAATTATTATGTCCAAAAACTTTGGACATAATAATAATGTCAATTGAAGTTGAAACTTTTACAAAGTAATTGCTGATTGCAGGCCATATATGTCCAAAACCACTAGCTACCCACAAAATTAAATAATGTAATATATGCATACCTTATGCGAATCAAGTTATTGAAAAATATAGTTTTTTATGCTATTTGTGTTGTCGTTTCAAGGGAAACGAAAACATTTTTATTATATTATATCCTACAACGTTAACTTGTTCCAGCACTCATCGATCGTGAACCAGCCCACTGTTAGAATAAACGATTACTCTGGAGATCTTGCAAGATCTGTGCAGCATCCTACAGAACACAATTGAATCTAACCTACAATGTCGTTCTCTAAGCCAATGCTTCGTAAATTGGCTATTGAAAATCAACGTACATCCTTCTACCTCCACCTACATGCATTAAAACAAGTCCCCCAAGCAATAAAGAACGATTTACGGCGGAGGCATTCTCTCGTTACAGATGCGAGTCCCGTTCCGTCCCGCTTCGGTCCCGCAGCGTCCCGAATCGTCCCGCGCCGGATTCGCACAGGCCCGTGTCGCGCGCCCAATAAGATATGCCTGTAATCTGTTGGAGCGTGAGTGGAGAGGTGTAGCAATACTGTAGTGTGGGTTCTTGATTGGGTATTTAAATATTGTGGAGAAAAGAGCGCCCGAAATAAATTTGTATTACTGGTTTGTGAGCTGCAGAAAATATTAAGAATTTTACTATACAAAAATATCGTAGTATGACGTATCCATTAGGATTGCTCTTTGGGATGACACGTTGGTGTTCTTCTGATACAAACAGGGTTCGTTGTTAACCCGTTTACATTCGTAATGTTATGATAAGTTTTTCTTTCGCAATGTTTTATGTGGAACCAACTAGGGGCGACATGGAAAGCCCAGCATGAGATAAATAATAATAAATAATGCTGGACAATTCACACAGCATTATCTAGCCCCAACCTAAGCAGAGCTTGTATTATGGGTACTAGATAACTGATATACTTAATGCAATACACTACATAGATAGATATTTTTTATTATACATAGAAAACATCCAGAACGCCCTGGACAAATGTCTGCAAATCGTACAAACATTTATCCCGAGGCGGGAATCGAAACCGCAACCTCCTGCGTCGCCCGCTGCGCCACAGAGGTCGTCGAGATGGCCAGACGAGCTTGACGCACCAACCATTATGGCCCGTTAATAAATTGAGAGAAGTGAAAAGAGATTAGAGAAGACTGAAAAAAACAGAATGATAAATATCCCAAGATATATGAATATTATATGCTTGACAAAATCCGTTGCACTCATTGCACACATTCTGTTTTTTTCTTTCAAAGAAAGAGATAAAATGTATGTCTTCCGATGGTATTACTACATGTTTTCTCATACGCTGTAGCGCTGAATATTTTATTGCTTACGCTCCGTGAATCGAAATCTGGAGGGAAGCGATCGCGGGGCAACGTCTCGATTAGACTAACTTACATTTATTACATTTTACATTTTACTACTACGAGTAGTTCCTTGCCGCTTGAATAAACACCTTTTCTATTGGCACGTTACTTTTATACAGGATGAATAAAAATCTGTGGTAGCAGGTGAATAACCTGCTTCAATATTGTGCACTTTAGAAAACACCCTGTGAAGTTGTTCTGTGCTATGGTTGACAAAGTTTCAAACCATCAATTTACGCCGATTCCGTATGAAATAGTGGGTTGAGAAAAGTTCTGTGACTTTGAAGATCATGTCGACGCAAAAATGTAATAATAAAAATGGCAGACAACTTTTTTCAGCCATTTTAAATTTATTGGTCATAGATAAAAGTAGTACCACTGATTTTTCCTTGCAGGTGGCAAGGAAATATGGTACAGAGCGCACATGCAATGGCGATTCTATTGGCAAATAAAAGAACTCCAATCAATGATAGATTAAATATTTAAACAATTTATGTATGGTTTAGCATTTCATTTCCCTAATTTTCTTTTTAGGTATTTGCTCAAAAATATATGCCTACCTAATTAACACAACATGCATGCCACTACAATAAATTAGGAAGGGGTATCCGCCTTTTTTATGTAAGGCTCCTATGATCCCGTTTTAGTGGGTCCTTGAGCACCCATTCATTTTGGGAACATTGGACCTTGTGCCCATCTTAAGGGGACGTCTCGCTTAAATGGATGATTGACGACAATTTTTCATATTAGACTAGCCAATATCTTTTACTGGTAGGTCGCTAGGTACAGAACGACCATAATTGCTGAAATTGTCATAGCAATTTCCAAGAACTAAAATTCCATTATTGTACGTTTTTAAGGTATAATATATAAGTTTCTGCCCGTGGCTTCGCACGCGTTATTTCTATGGAAACGTTTTAAAGTTATTTCTATCCCATGGGAACTTTATGGGATAAAACGCCTATGTCATTTCAGGCCAAGAAATCTATGCAAAATTCCGATCCGTTCAGTAATTTTGGCGTGAAGAGGTAACAAGCATCCATACAATTACATATTATCCAAACTTTCGTATTTATAATATTAGTGTCTCAACATAATAGTTACAACATTTTGGGTTACAAGTGCCAGATGGCCTTATAACCTTGTTCAATGATTTTTGTCCCTCAATATTTTAGTCTAAAAATCTAATAAAATAGATGTTACAAAAGACACAAAAATAACATCTGATTCGATAAGTACATACTAATACAATTGTATTTGTAAGTCCAATAATGGAATATCAAGAAACTCGAAAAGTTAATCCGAAAATGGCCGCAAAAAAGCTTTATTGTTAAAAGCAAATTCAGAGATTGGCAACGCTTCGATGGTAATTCATTAAAACATCAAAATAAGTTGACAAGTGTGTGTCAAACTGCGGTCTTTAGTTTATATTCATATTATTTATTATTTATTGCAATCATTGTGTACATTTTTAGGTCTTAGTATATAAGTAATGTATAAGAGATACAATGGTACCCTAGCAGGGCGTGGTTATTTTGGTTATATATAGATTATTATAGATTTTAGATGCCATGGCGTTCGGCCCAGAACTTCGAATTTTTAGTTTTGACTCGGGTAGTGTAATTTTGTGCTGATACCTAGACGGATAGCGTCGCGGTAGGTCAGCTGTTTTTTGGAAATATTTTCTTGATATTTTCTTATAAGTTGTGGCCAGCAGCATTGCACCCGGACGGAATAGGTTAAATAAAAAAAACTTAAGTAAATAAAAAATGGTCTTAAGGTTGGTGGTCTTCACTTTAAGTAACCATGATTTACGGATGTCTTTCGCGTTCCGCTTCCCTGCGTGCAACAAGATTCGTACTTAACCCACTTACAACCTTAATGGATTCGTTAAACTCGATAGTTATCATAGTAAAATATCTATGATTAAATCAAATAGAGATTATGTGTAAATAATTACATATGTATTATGTGTGAATAGTAGATTATGTGACTTTACTTTATATCAACCTTTACCTACACGGAACCCTAAAAATGCCATTATTCAGACACATTTATCTCGTCCCACAAATTCTTCAAAGCTGACAAATCTGATAGGTACCTACAACGTAGTAGCTACATCGCAAGCATCGAAAATGTTTTATTACGATCATAAAAAGGCAATACCTGTCCGGTCAGTGAACCATAAAAACTGAGACGTTTATTATCCCTCACGGTTCCCAGATTTCCTTTAATATCTTTTATCAATTTTCCGGTGGGACGGTCACCTGCCTAGGCTTTAGTGGACGTGCAGACTGAGCAACTGGCTAAAAGTGGCCGCCACGTGCTAAAAGTGGCCGCCATCAAATGTTTTTTTTACGTTTTAGTTATCCGACTACCTACACAAGGTAAAAGTATACCTCCTTTTATCATTAGTAATACCTACTAAAGGTAAAAGTATACCTACTTTTACCTTTAGTAGGTAGTTGAACTTACTCTGTATGACACCATCTTTACTTGCTTCATTTTGACTCGGGGGATTATGGTGAACTCACGAGTCCACCAGGATCCCCAACGGATACATTTGGGGGATCCTGGTGGCCTTACCTTGTACTGCTGAACGTGCCTCCCCCAAGGAAGGAGGCTTTTGCTATCATGACCACGGTTGATACGGTACGACCACGGCAGGCGGTTTGGTGATCGCAGTAGAGTTGTTAAAAATACTATGAAGAAAGCCCTTGCCCTTCCTTTGGTCAGTTCCGTTGACTCCTACGGCATCCAGGGGCTGAGTTGAATTGAAGCCGTGACCGACATGGCTCATAATTGGGAGTAAGCTGGTATGGTTGGGAATATTTTACCATCAACATTATTACAAGTCAATATCACCCGCAGTTATTGGGCCTTAATAAACATATCTTAATTGCATGTCCCCTGAAAACTTTTCTAAATAAGCTTAAACATCGTACAACACTTTGAAATCCTAAAAAAATTACAATTTATTTAATTTTATTTTACTTTCGAATTTTAGAAAAACTTACAGCTAGAAAATTACAAAATATGAAATATTAGTACCAATAAATGAAAATTACATGTACTACCTAAAACATTTGACTAAAGTCTATAAAATTGAAATGAATTACAATTTCCAGAATAACATGCCTTATAAGGCACCATAACGACCACTAAGTGGCCAAAGTGGCCTTGTCTGTGGTCGTCCTGTCCCTTAGATCATAAAACATGGTTTTATGACACGAAAAATTTCACGCTGACGAATAATGAAATTAATCTTTGAGGGCTAAACTTCCATTCATGAAACTTTTTAACAGTTAGTAGCTCTGTTCAGACGTTGACGTTGTAAAGTTTCTTTTCGTTTAACACGTAAAGTTTACAGATTTGTGGGGTAAAATGCATGAACCTACTGCTTTTCTGATTATAGTAGTAACATAATTTAACCTTGTATCTAACATTGAAAATAAAACAAAACCAACCGCAAAAATATAGATAAGTACGTAATTCTGAGTATTATTTATTTTGGTACGTACCTATAAAAGCAATTGAGAAAAACTCTATTGGTAAAAACATAATTAAAATATAACAGGTTCACCTTAAAATTGATGAACATTATCATTAAAAAAAACTCCCGAAAAATTACAACATCATTATCCTCAATTTTTCAACAAAATTGTAAACGATATTTTCCACCCATTAGTTACTTCCACAGATTAGACAGCAATTACTACGACCCCTAAGGTACAATATTCCAATACCTACTACTAAAGATTCTGTGTCTCAAGAAACAAAATTAACATCATTAGTATAAACGCCCCGCCCACTGCTTAATTTCGCAGTTACCATAACGCCTCCGACATTAAAACCTATTTCCTCTGTGCGAGACAAAATGAGTTTTTATTGTGCGGAGCTAATCTTGATGCTGCGTTGTATCCGAGTTAGTGATAAAATTATATCTTGATACCTAAAACTACCTGAACAAACGCGTTGAGAAAAATCTGGAAAGTGGTACCTAATTGGTTACTATTTTTACGTCCCTGGACGATACAGTTCATGTGACGAGGCGATGGATACGGCTTGCACACAGCAGTAATAGATAGAACAAAATTCGGGAGGCCTATACCCAACAGTGGGTAAATGGTGGGCAAAACACAGCCAGTGTTTGATGATTCAAGTCTCTGAATGTTCAAATGATAATCTTAAAATGATAAGAAAAATACTTACTCGTTGTGAGAATAAAATAAATATTCATCAAAGCTGAACTAACCTTAACTTTAAAAAAGTAGGTTATTATGTGATTTGGCGCTGAACCGAAAATGAATGACCGATTAGTTTGCAGTTCTTAGCCAGCTTGCAAAATGATGTAGATGAACTACCTATTTATATGTTTTGGTGTTGAGTAAGTAAAGCTAGCTTGAGTTAAGAACTTTGAAAATCTCAGGCCTGCCCATGACAAACATGGTGTACTTCTAAAGTCATTTACAACGGGATATTTACTATGATTTGAGATTTGAGCTTTCCAATATTTCGGCCATTTTCGGCACAGTTTCATGCTTTATGATCACGAAAAAACTGAAGTTACTGCAAGTAAGTTTTTAAAAACTGCGGCGCATGAAACTATGGCAAAATATTGGAAAGCATAAAACTCAAATCACCATGATGGATTTAAAAATTTTACAGTGCACTTCGGCTCCGGCTACTGCAGCTGAGACTGGGCAGTAAACGCGGTAAACCTTCTTTCCCGTGAAGGCTTGCGGACATGTCGCCGCTGGATCATAGAATCTGCGGGTTTGTAGAATGGCTAAAGCGGATAACCAAACGAACTCTGATTTGTTTCGAAAACCTATTTCATTTCATTCGAAGAGATGGCTAAGGGACGTTATTCACATTGTTGAACGGTAATCCGCCTAGCCATTTTAAAAACGGGCTGATACAGAGATTCGGCGGCGACAGACACAGAATCCACTAGCCTGTTCACTAGTAAATGCGAACGAGGCATCATTCGCCTAATGGTTCAGAACGTATAATGGGCAGGGTATCCTGGATATTCTTTAAAACGACTGATGAGATAACAGGCGGTGCAAGTTAGCGAATTCGCACTGACGGATCTGTCTCCGTCCATTTACGAAATACATTTAACTCACGTTTATGGATTGGTGCAATTAGCGATCTGGTGCTGAGTACTTGATTCAAGCTGATTCTTACAACTTCAGCGGCGTAGTGGGTGAAGGTCTGTCTGAGTCACTAGTTATATGTTTGCAGGTGCGATTCCTCGCAGGACAAAATGTTTGAATGATCCAAAAACAACAAACTTGGTCTGGATTTGGATTTGTTCTGTATTGTGTTATTGACAAAAGAGCAAAATCAGTCATTTGGTACCCAATAAACTGTGCTTCGTTTTGGGGTTATTTTGTGTAAAATAAGTGTCTTGATTTTAAAATCTTAATAGTTAAAAATTAAAATGTGCATAGTTTAGGTAGTACAAAACGCTTTCTCACTTCATATAGGGTACAATACTTCATAGGCCTAACGCCCGCAACACGCAAGGGCGTTGAGAGGAGATTGCGCCACTTTTTCTATTTAATTTGAAAAGTGGCGGAAGTGGTCGGTAGCTACGTTGAGTGGTCAGCAGCTATGGCTCGTTTGCACCGACCCATATCAGTCTCCGTCTGAACATGGCATGAACAATTACTTTTACATGGAAATAATGGCCAGGGATTAAACACGCATTTGATGATGGTTTGTCATCAGTATTTTTGTCGTTTTGCAAAGTCAATTCATTATTTTAATGATACGCGTTTGTCGGATTTTGTTCCATGTCATTAATTTGGGTACTTCGTTAGATGCAGAGCTATGCTATTTTGTACGATAAGTATAAAATTTAGTGATAATTTGATTAACGTCGCGGTAAAAAAAATGTTTGTAAATACTTCTGGATATTTTTATTCGATATTTTTTTTTTTACAAGTACTCAAGCATTTTGGTGTAAACTATAAGCTTCTATTTAGTTCATTAAAATAAATAAATTTCTAATTTAATATCTAAATGCCTGGATCAGGGAGTTTTCCTTGTATGTTTTTACGTGTTCTAGGTACTCCATCTGTTATTTAGCAGTGTTCCTTCTGTAAAGCGCTGCATTAATTGCGGTGAATCAACATACGTCGTACAATGTACCGGAGGGCTCTCGAGGTGATGACCTGGTAAATCCAGGTCAATGTATCCACTGGTGTTTAGAAGGTTTCATGTTTTGATGTAAATTTTTATACCACAGCAAAGATATCTTTCCGAAAGGATTTAAGATGAGTAAAAATAAAAGCGTGGCTTCGCATGCAATTAACCAGGATGATAAGTTTTTACACGCTCGTGCTGGTTGCCTATAATGTTGTTCCACATCTAAAACTACATCTCTGCTAAAATTTAATTATCCGTTCAGTACTTAGTTACTTCAGCCTTTATTATATAAATAGAAAATGTTTGAGTAGACAGGTAAATCAATTAATTAAGTATGTACAAAACGACGTAATATAGGCTTTTTTATACACATTTTGAAGATACTACAGATTTTTTAGTGTAGCTACGCGAGAATTTTCGACTCGTAAGAATTCATGTACCGTAACTAAAGTCTTCCATTTTTGTGTATTTCTAGGAGGTGCGTCATAATGTTCCTTTATGTTTTGTTATATTCCGGAAGAGTTATAAGCCGGTACATTTTGATCAATAACCTAATTTCATAAGCCCACATTGACAAATCGTGGGCTTTGTCCTTCGCCCCAATTTCCCGACAAATTTGTTCTCCTAAATTACGAGTTTTCAGGAAATTTTCGGAAAATTTTCAGAATTAACGCTTAGCTGTCATTGAAGCGACAGTTGGGCAGATCTCACTAAAGAATTTAACTCTATTTTCAGCGAGGGGTATTGTTTTGCTGTAATATTATTCAATATCTTCTAATTAAACATTTTATTTGCTGCGCTTTTGTTCAAGTCAAATTATTTTAGAACAGTATCAAATTTGGTTTAGAATGGTGGGAATTGCAATGAAAACAAATGAAAGATCTACTTATTATCTATTAAAAACTACACCCAAGACACGTTTCTGTAAATTACAAAGTTCGTGTGGATCAAAAATTACTGCAAAACCATTGTAAAATATTAACCCCATTCATAAATTTCCCCACAAGCAACAAAACCACAGAAAATTTACTATTTTTGCAGTCAAAATTTACTACAGAACCTCAGCAATGAATCCTGGTTAGAACAAACATAACTCCGAATTCCTTAGTTCACAAGTTTCCACCTGGGACTATGCGATAAAACTGTAGTCCACTTTTAGTTTACCCACAGTCACAGCTGGGATTTCCTTAGGCTGTATTCATAAATATTATACAAAGGAAAATTATCCAAAGGGGTGGATTTAGGTTCTGTAAACACGTTATTCATAAGAATCATAACTAAAACTAGTGGGTAGATTGTCTTATTCTGCTAATACAGAACACTCGAGATTTTTGATTGGTTTCTACACACCAAAATCGGCGTCGGGGCTTGGTTTCTTAATCATGACGCAATACGCTGCGCTGAGCGATATGCGGTGTCATGAAAAACGTCTAGAATAGTCTTTTGCTCCGTCAAAGTCTGCGTCAGCGGTAAGGTTACGGTCTCCTTTTAAATGCTATACGTGACGTCCGACTTCAGCGGAAATGTTCCGATTGACGTCTTACCGCGAGGCACAGCGTCAGTAAATCTCAGCAGCGAATGATGACGTTTCGTTCACAACAGTACTAGACAAACAGTACTCGTCTTTCTCTTCATCCAATTTTGCCATTATGTACTGACGCTAGATACAACCTTCACGCTGCAATGGTTCGAAACAACTAGAGATGTGGCGCAAAGAGTTTGAATGCCGCCTACGACGTCCACACGCCTACGTCAGCGTGTGTAAGAGACCACAACAGTATATTTTCTTTGGTAGTGATGCGGCGTACAGCGCGGCGGCGTGACGCTGTAAGCGGCCGATGGCGTTTATAGACGTATATGAGACCACTTCCTAAGGGGCAGTATGCAACGTATTGCGTAGTGGTCGAGACCAAGGCTGTACACGGCTTGGCGACGCCGACTTGGTGCGACATTTCAGTGTATGAATATTGTAGGCAGCCAACAGTGTTTTGTCAACTTGTCGGCGGCCCGCCGACTTTGGAGTGCAGATTTCACATGGTCATTCATTTAATGATGAATGTGCTTTGTTACACAAAGCACTACAGCTAAGCTATAAATATATGAAAAACAAAGAAGATGCAACCCACACGAGAAGTCGATACAGAAACAGAAGATTATGTCAGTTCCTTTTCGTTTTGACGAGAAGCAGGCTTAAATTTCCATCTTTTGAAACAGTTTCACTTACAATCACAATAATATTGTATCAGAAATCAATTTAAATCTTACAGACTCCCGGCCACGATGAAAACAAAACTCTCTGTCTCAGAACTTAGAATGTTATTCAGAGAGCAATAAAATAAATAAACCAAGGAACTATCGGCCACATCGCAAAGTACAGTAAATCACGAAACTAGATTTATTTATCAAGTTGTGCACCTGTTGTAGTGGTGCGGAAGTTGCGGGAAGTTTGCGGGCTTGTGTGAACAGGGCAGGGCCATTTGATTGTGTAACTTGCAAAATAATATCCTTAGTAGACCTTGTGTTTCAGAGGTATGCAAACGCAAGTCTCATGTGGACCTCCACATGAGACTGGCGTTTGCATACTACTTGGTAACCCTCATGTAGACGGAGAAATGGCCTGTAGAGCTCTGTTCCGATTTCGGGGAAGGATTACGTAGTTAAAGTATGTATTGGTACGTTATTTCATTTGGTAGGAACCTGTCCTATCTATCCATCTCCATAAAACTAAAATTCTGAAAATCTCGGTAGGTATCACGTTCAGCTTTACTTTTAGGCTACAATTTTTACCTTCAAGTTAATAAAATAAGTTTAATTATATTTAATTGTGACTTTCTGAAGTAATTTTTTTAAGGTGGGACGAATTATACTGTTAATTTTTTCGCCCGCAGTGTTACACGCATTAAATAAGTTTGTCTTTGAAATAATTCATCATCCCACGGTAACACCGCACTTGAATCTTAAATAAGAAGTTAAAAAAAACCTTGTTACTAAATACATTGTCAACTGCGAGATTCAATAATGTGGGCCGTTGCCGTTCCCCTTATAATGTAAGACATTCTAGTTCCATAGACATTTAATTCCGCTAAAGAGCACACAAATTATGGAGTAGCTAAAGTAATAAATGGGGACTTAAACGGTTCTTCTTGCTTCGCTTTTATCGTGAGATGATATTTAGGGTTGCCACGCTGACTTTGCAGGAGTTTTATTAAGAAAGTTCTCTGTATTAGTACAAGTGGTGTATGAAGATAGTTGACCCTCTCGGTAGTGGTGGATTTTAAAGACAGTCAAAAGTATTTTACAAAAATATTATTAAAATAAGTAGTCGCTACTTAAATCTCACTAAAATAATTGATTGAGATTATATTTAAATCTAGGAGAAAAGAGAGGCTTTTACCCAGCAGTGGGACAGTAAAGGTTGAAAAAAAAAAAAAAAATCTAGCTTAAAATGCACGCTTTTCCAAAAGAAACCTAATCATTCTTGACCGAATACGAAGTTTTGCTAGACAGACCATTTATATTTGTATCGAGTTATGTTTCTTGACACATCGGTTACAGATTGTGTCCACTACTAGGATAATTACTGAACAAAAAACAAGACTCTTTCTCAAATAAAGCTCTCTCAAAAACACGGAATCTCTTCTAAAATCTTCAGTATTCAATGTTACTCCCAACACGCGCCAACCCTATCCATTTCTCACTCCAGTATTCCCAGCACTTTATTTATAGAGTACGTTACACGTACAAGTTGCACTGTTCGAGTCGAGACAAGACAATACTGAGGAATGTTCCACACGCGGGCTCATGACGTCGAGGGTGCCGCGACATGCTGGGAGAGGGTGATAACTCATGCAGACGCCAGAGATGATGGCTGTTGGTTAGCCACTTGTTTGAATCTCCAGGGGTTTTGAGTACCTTATGTGCGTTCCTAACTTGTCGGAGAAGCATACGCCACTGGCACACGACGTCGAAGGTACCACAACATGCGATGTGGTCTCTGCAATCGCCAAAGATATTGGAGTGGTTGTCGCCTAGCCTAAAGAGTGGTTAAGATTATGAGCACTTTTGCGTTCTGCGTACTACAAACTATTGCATTGTTTTTTTCGACTCCAGACTAGATAATAATTATTATCTGCTTGTTAAATTACGTGTAGAAAAACGACGATTTTTTTTAAATTTCGCTCTGCTAACCAAATAAATACCAAATAATATAGATAATAGAATTCTGCACAGTAATCTAACAAAATAAACTAAAGTTTAATTTGCTACGAGCATTAATCGTGCTACGGTGCTACGGCGTAGCACTGCTACGCATGCTGTGACTACGAATGGGTAACGTAGCGCAAACGCTGCGTCGTAATTGTAGCATTAAGTAATGCAAAAGAAAGTTTTATTTTGCTTGTGTGTTTTGGCATAGTTGAACGGAGACCAGATATGCTTGAAATAATCTAGTCTCTGGTTGGACCTAGGTTCTCGTCGTAGCACGCTACGCCCGGCTACGCCAAACTAAGGGATGTTCTGCTGTACTGTACATCCTATGAGCTTAGATGCGTGATGTTGCCGCAGGTTGGCCAAGTGTTTGACGGCAAAAATAATAAGTGGCCAGGATTAGTAAGAATGCGTAGTTATTCATTTATTTTAATTCTAAACTGCGCTGGCCCCCAAATGTGTGTTTAAATTAATTTAAGCAAGTGACGTTCTATGTTTATGAATGCATCGTTAAGAAACCCATATTCTTGGGTATAATTTAAAAATAAGCAAACAATGAAATCAAATGAGAAAGCTTATCATAAAGTTTATACGTAAAGACAAAAAGATATGGAGACAACGAACGTGATACACTTTTCAGCATCCAATCGAACGGACGGTCGATGGTGTAGTAAGCAAAACTAGGCCTTATTACAACAAACATTAGAGCTAAGTTTTTGTAATTAGTGGAATGGTGTAAATCGTTGTAATTAAAGCACTAAAGCACGACGAAAGCCACTAACGCAATACGATGTACTAAATGCTGTCCTAAAACACTCGTAAACGTAAACCGGCCGTTAGGATGACCATTGGCGCTTTTATGAAAGTTTTGGTGGTGAAAGGAAACCAAAAAACGTTCGCTAATTTTGTTATGTCATGTAGCAGAACCTGTTTTTTGGTTATTTTAACTAACTAGACTATTTCAAATTCAATATACTAAATAAAATTTTGAGCGAATTAATCCATTCAATAAGTTTATTGCAGACAACGAAAAATCCATAAGTACCAGTATTATACATTCTAAAGTAACTCTGCCTGTATGTGTACGTTACGCTTTGGACGTCTCAACGGATCTTATTGAAATTGGGCATGGAGATAGATGATATCCCGGAAACGGACATAGCCTACTTTTTATCCCGGAAAACGCGCGAACGAAGCCGCGGGTGCAAGCTGGTTATAATATAAGTATAGAAAATAACCTAAAATGTTCATATTTAATTGTGTTTCTAACGGATTAACAGTGATTTATTTTTCTTACGGTATCTCCACACGTTGGTGGCCGAGGGTTGCACGTACAGCCTCCCAAAAATAGTTATTTTTAATAAGTCGGCCAACAAAAAACCAAACGGAACTTATTATCAACAAAGTATTGCTAAAAAATAGGTCATCATCGATGGATGAATAATATTTTAAATTATGATTTATGTAGATTTTTAATAGCTGGCACGATCCCCTTTTGTTTTTCGTATACTGGAGGGCTGGATTCGTGACGGCAGCGTGGACAAATGTATGAAAAAACAAACTACAGTATCACCAGCATTTAAAAATGTACCAATAAAAGGATTGACATAAAAACAGCTTGCAATAGCATGTCGTGCACTGCGTCGTTTGTAAGAACCTCGCGACAAAAGTTTTCTTGCAGTTCTGTTGTCTATTCACGGGACCCATGACGCGATACAATCGAACCAGCACTTCCTAAACTAGTTCACTTTACTCTACTTACTGATCATTACGACAGAGAACAGAGTTCCAAGAGGTTTATGGTATAAATATAACAGTAGGTACTATATTTGTCTCACTTGTGAGCAAATTGGGTAATGTCAGTTAAAAATAGGACTCTGAAACACAGACGCAAGACCTCTGCCTATATGAATCGTGAGACAGTTTCTACATGGTTTCTATGAATTTCTAGTAATTTCTGATACGGTGATTGAACCAGAATTCCACTTAGCCGGTTACTTAGCTGATTTTCCAATTTCTCCTCATCTCGTAGAGTTGGTCTAATGTCAAACAATAGACGCTTGCGTTCCGTATAGACAGCGCATTGCAGGATGAGGCTATGCGGCACCCTTAGACCATCTTTCTGATTCCGACAAATTGATAAATAGTGATGGATGTTTCCACGACGCAATTTCTGGTTCCAAAGTAAGTAGTCATTCTACAATCTACAATCGGGCTGACCTACTGACTCCTGCCTGTACCTTCGTTTACCTGGGTTATTTGTTTTACCCGTGTTGTAGAAGTAATACTGAACACACTCAAACATAATGTTATCTTTCTTCTCTCTTTTTAAAACTAATGTAACGTTTTTAGTTGAGAATGCAGATTTATAGAGCTAAGAAATCCGTGTAGTGCAAAAATTTTTGTTCTACGACAAAAATTTACGAAGGTATGACTAAATTACTAGCGAAGTTCACTGAGTGACTGCCGCGGGTGCGTGTGACGTCACTGGCTCGGTCGCCACCCGTTAACCGTGTAATTTTGTGTATTCTTAAAATACACAAAATTAACTTAAGAGAGAGACTTGTTTTTTAAAGGTATTCTTAGAGAGCGAAAATATGTCACAATTAGAAAATTGTTAATTGTGCAACCTACTTACTCTAGGAATAAAAGAATTGCCTGCATAATTAGATTTATGATTATTTAACATTTGGTTATGGTATTCTTATGTCGTTGAGAATGACGTGGATACTTGCTCTATTGAAATTGCTTTAACGTTACGGATCCTCATTCCGGAGATTCCCGAATAGAAATAAAACGAAGAATTTTCATCTCGTTAAATATTATTAGTGTTGATGTGGACTATTTTATCGTAAAGAACATGTAGCAGAACCAGTTTTTTGGTTATTTTTACCACTTACTAGATGATTCAAATTCAATAAACAAAATAAAATTTTGGGCGAATAATTCTATTCAATACGTTTATTTCACCCAACAATACATCCATACCAATATCATAAATTCGAAAGTAACTCTGTATGTCGGTATACACTTTCACGCCCTAAACGACTGAACGAATCTTTTTGAAACTTGGCATAGATGGTATCACGGGGCATAGGCTAACCCCGGAAAATCTCGAGCGAAGCGGCGGGCAGAAGCTTGTTATTATATTCACTGAAGTAAAAACCCATTAAATATCTTCAAAGTCACTACAACCGCGTCGCAATCTAACGCACAAATATCCATGTAAGCTGTAGGCTTCGCCAAATAAATCATCTGGAGACGTTCTTTAGAAGAAATATTTAGTATTCCGCCTTTGGTATGTAAGGCCCGTTACACATCTAACACCAGCGTTGGCCACGTATTGGTCAATGAAATAATGTGTACGTAAGTGACTGCTTTCTAGTCCAAACGTTATTAGACAAAACTACATTGTCGCTTCGAGATGTAGACTTTGAAATAACTAGTCCAATCGAGATTTAGCTTTATGTATATCGATCTAGGCGTACAGGCTACTTGGACATATAGATATGTAGCCCAAAAGATATGAACCCCTTTTTTAAAAATTCCAAATGATTTTAACAAGCCTGATTTCGTTCGAGGCCACTTAATAATGAAAACGAATCGACAACGTATCGATTCCATCTCTTTTCATCAATTGCTAACGATGCTAACCTAATTTATAGTTACACAACACTTCAATATTTTAATGTTTGTATTATCTAAGTATTCTAAAGTATCCAGTTTTCCTATCATTTCCAGGTGCTATTAGCGCCAATATTAGCCACCGTTCAGGCATCACTGCAATAATAGATGTGGAATGAAATGTCAAGTAAGTACTCGTGAGTTTTAAAGTCCACCTGAAAAAAAGAGATGAAAAACACCAATGTAGACGGCACAAGGCGGCGACTACATTAGGCAACATCTCCGAGTGTAGAACGGGCATTAGTGCAATAATGGACGTGGAATGAAACGCCAGGCAAGTCTTACTGCTGAGTTATGACTTCTGAAATAAACCAACGGAGTTCTGGGACGACACATTTTGATTCACGGACACCTTGGGCAGCCTTGGGCTTGATCGAGTTTAGGGCAGGTGGGAAATGTTTGAAGAATGGTTATTTTTTATACAAAAAGCTTTTTTGTTTGCTGTTTCTTTTCATGAGTTCTGATGTAACGAGTTTTTAAAGTTCATCAAGTTAAATCTATTTTCAAATAACATTTCAAAGAACATGGGATAGATCATACGAGTAATAAAATTATACAGACTGGCAGACGTAGACGTAGAGAGACACAAGACCAATATGAAGGAGTATGGAGACGAACATCTAGAGTCATCGGGAATGGGATAAAAGTCTCAGTGAACGTTGAGAAATCGTTCTATATAATATTAGAATTGGTCAGCAAGAAATTTAAACACCTAAAAAATTAAGTTCGCAGCAATTGCAAAACGTTCCAATTCAAAACTTAACTTAAAATAGAGGTACAATACCTAAACAGAACCGCTCACTTCACCAGAGGGTATCTAAATCTTAAACCAAGGGCGAGAACTGTTAATAATTTCGCCCTAAAACATCTTTAATGAATAGCTGAGCCCTTAGCGGGCCGCGCTCGCAGACGGGATGGAATTGATTCAATCAGATTTCAACACGACGGGTCCAACCCTTGGCCTGATATAATAGAGATAGTTCCAAAACTTTACAAGTTTTATACTCTTGTCTGCAGTCTGACAAGTAGTTTTGTTTCTATTTATAAGTTTTAATTCTGTGGAATTACTAAGGAATACATTTATAATACTTTTTATCAATTTTCTGCCTATTTGATCACACATTCGCTATAATTCCAGACTCCGTTGAGATTGACCGTTGAAGCTGAAATTCGGCTAGTAGGACAAGCTCCATTTGATCATGATTATTTTTTTAGGCATGTCTCACTTGAGTTTTGAATCAGTGCGTCCTACCCATCATGACCTACGGAGCTGAGACGTGGACACTCACGGTAGGGTTGGTCCACCAGTTCAAAGTCGCTCAGCAAGCAATGAAAAGAGCTATGCTCATAGTTTCTCTGAAGGATAGGATTCGTAACGAATACATCCGACAGAGAACCAAAGTTATCGACAAAGCTCAATGAATTAAACGTAGTGTAGGACTGCCAGGTGGAATGACGATCTGCGAAAGACTGCAGGCAGATGCTGGATGCGGCAAGCTGAAGACGGGGCGCTATGGCACTTATTAGGAGAGGCCTATGTCCAGCAGTGGACTAATATAGGCTGATGATGATGATGATGATCTCTCACTTGATTATTTCCTTTGGGCCACTTTTAATTACTAACTCACGTTATACTACTCAATTGTTATGAAAAGTGAGCAGATTTATAGCTGAAGAAAACATATTTTAAGTGATTACGCCCATTACTGGGTTGTAAGGTCGGTACTCGAAAATCGAGGATTAAGATCGTTGGAAAATCAAAATAATATTAACCCTTTCTTATGACTTAGTTGTTGTGGAAGACTTTGTTTTCTGAAACTCCAAGAAACTTCTCTAAAAAGCGAGTCAGTCTAATAATGCCCTATAGTGTCATATTCATTTCCAACTTCCAAACTTGCCCAAAACCACACAATTAGCTAAACTTGTCAGAACCAAACGGCTTCCAACAAAAACAACCAGTTTTACAGAGAAACATTTAGTGAAATGGAAGGAGTTATACCTACATTCTAAGCCGGTTGCTGCCCGGTGTTACGGGGCGTAATGTACCATTAGCAGCGAGCATGAAATGTCAAAAATGTGTCTCGTTGCTCGTTGCTCACACCTTCTATCGCCTTCTATCCCCGCACTGACTGCACGAACGCTCGCTGTGTGACACGTTACATTACACCCTGAGACGCAGATCAGTACCCGTCTTCAAAGGTAGTCTTCGACCGGGAGCATTCGCTCGTAATAAGAGGGCCTACTCGGAAAATGAAAATTGAACTTTTTTTACGAGAACAGGCCCAGATTCCATCATAAGCATCAGTGAGGAGGAGAACCGAGCATTACAGTGCGCAAGCTGTACAACCCAGCAGTGATCCCTCACTGCTGGGTTGTACAGGTTGCGCAGCATTATAGCCAGCATTATAGTGCTGGTTTCGCCTACAGTGCGAAGCTTGTTATGACTACTGATTTGACAACCAGTTCAATGCTCAATAAGGAATCTTATTGGATTGCGTGGTCAGTGAGACGGCAGTATTGTAACGTTGACTGCCTCGTTGGTCCAGCGGTCGCGTGTTTTACTTCTAATAATTAGGTTCCGGGTTCATATCCCGTGTTTGGCCTGTTTTATAAAGCTGTAAGAATATAACTAACATTTTCGGTCTGCCATTTTGTCAGGTTATGAGTGCGAGGGATTAGAGTGCACCTCTGTTTGCGCACACACTTGTGAACTACACATAAATGTCATGCGCACTTGGCTAGTCTCTGTTGAGACTGGTTGTGGCAGCAATTCGTCCAGGAGAACATCACTATCATCATTGTAACGTAATGCCCACTAACGAATCTTGAAATGCTACATTACAGTCGTCTGTAATGTAACATTTCAAGATTTTGTATCGCAGCATTCGCATGGCCGCGGTGTAGGAGCGCCCTTAGGTACCGCCGTAGGTACGATTCTGAACCCAAAAGTTTCCTTGGGTCAAATAAACACGTTCAAAGTATTACTGAAAGGGCCGGACGGACAGATTACAGGGTGAGCTAACAATTAGGGACCAAAGGAGCCTTTGCGGATTGAACCATCAACAGCGTTTGACATGTACCTACTTATCCAGAATAATAGGAACTTTGAACGGGTTCGAATATTTCTTGTTCTTCTAAAGTACCTATGTAACTGTTTTTGTAACTATCATCATAGTGGCTTTTGCTTACCCCATGCTGATATCCAAACAAAAATTATAAAGGCGAAACAAAAAAAAAACAAAAATAATAGGACACTTTTACCCCAAACACGTGTGCAAGCTGCGGACAGTAGCTAGGTTATTATCACACCGTTATTTGAAGAACAAGAAGACTAACTAAGTTCTGGCGTAAAGGAAAACCTACAAATTTCTATTCTTGCGTCAATTGGTTATTTCAAGAACCAATTTTCTCCTAAAGGTCAAATAACTTTTAGTATGGAAATCAATCTTCTATTTTTAGAGATCAATCTTCTACTAAGTCACACTAATATTATATGCGAAAGTTTGGATGTTTACATGGATTGATGAATATTTGTTACTTCTTCACGCTAATACCACTGAACGGAGCGGGCTGAAATTTTGCATAGATTGGATTTCTAGGCCTAGAATAAAACAGAGGCTACGTGTTATCCCATAAATCAGTTCCATGGTAAAAAATCTCCATAGAAACATTCATTCAATAGAAACTAGTATTCTAATAATTCAGATTCAGTAGGTAGTTGTTTTTTTAAAAAAAGATAACGTTTTCGTCCACGGAAAATCCTGTTACTTACCTATTTTCGGAACAGGTTTTTCAACAAAAACTGTGTTTTTTATGTTTTTAATTAGAACAGGACCATCCCTACTTATTTGGAAAGTGATCTTCCGAAATTATTTATTTTAGGAGCAGTTTCTACCGGCGCGTCCATCCCGTGTGTTATACATACATAAATGCCCTTATTGTATGGAGAATAAGGTTCTATTTCACTCGATATCCGACATAATGGATATCCAATAATCGAAGGTCGGGCCCATTTGCTGTATTCGCGACATATTTTTTGTGTAATTTTAGGAATATTTTGTTGGGAACGGCTTCTGGCGATTGGATTCGTAAATACAATTTCAGGTTTGAGTCGGGGCACTATTGCCGAAATAGGTTTGGATGCTAATCTTATTTCAAGACCCTTTGAGGCCCTCAATACTGAACATGTTGCGAATAAGATTGACACCTACAGGGCGCTAAACTAACAATTTCATACATGACGTACGTGAACGTCTCGGGCAGGTTCACCTGCCGCACGCCTCTTCGGGTCGCACCGCAGTGGCCGGGCAGTGAATGAGTTACAAAAAGATTTAATAAATTTCGTTATTTCATTTTAAGAAAATTTTACATCTCTTATGCTACAAAATGCTTATAAATTGTTCAAAATCGTTCTTTAGAATTTCTACAAACATTTCAATTTATTCATATTCATATCATTTATTGTGATTTTATGCATAGGTACAGGTATTGTTCCTAGGTGTAGGTAGCCTTGTGGGGTACACAATTCAGAAAAACCCTGTCAGGGCGGTTCGCTCTTGTTAGACTGATGATAACTTTGATATTTCATATTTATGGAATTAATTAGTTTAGAAATGTCATTTTCAAAATAAGTAGTAGTTATAAAGGGCAAGTATTAATAATAATTGAATTGAATAAGATCAGGTTTTAAATTTAAATCTTTCAGAAGGAATTCTCAAGGTTCACAGTACCGTTGTGTATAGCTAGATGGCGCTACTAGTTACATGATAATTTAGGCTCAGAATCATTCAATTATTTTCAATGTTAGCGTGGCTTTTCGGAAAATTGGAAAATAGAAATTCCGTTGAAAATCAGATAAATATCGCTACGCAGGTCATTTTGGAAGCATGAACGTAAGAGTGACCGGTACCTACTGAAATATAAATAGCCTTTATAGGGCCGTAAAGCTTTATATCATTATAACTTTGCTTATAGCTTATGACTTTATTTATGTATAGGTACCCAGTTCTGTCGTTTTTGTTTGTACTCCGCCCGCGGATGTCATAAGACCCGACTAAAGGAACATTCTAGAGGAAAGACAGCCGCTTCTTGATGTGTATTATAACCCCACCAGACTGGCTGCCAGCCGTGGTGATTATGCCAAAATCTCCCTTGTTTTGGAAAGGCATGTCAGCAGTGGACGGTGCATGGAGAGATTATCCATGGATTGTCATGTTACAAGGATATTAAACCGATCGCATTTTCCGTTGACATGATTGTTCCGGTATTTTCCCATGAATAACCATGAGCATTAATGCATGCCTGCATGTGCCGTGGTCACGGGATGTTCGACTTGGAAGCGATGCGATATTATTGATGGATTATGAAATAAAATGGTTTAACCCGTTGTGCGTGGCGGCGATTATGCACGACTTCGCAAATATGTGGCGGCAATTCGGGCTGGTGCCGCGCGAGAGTGGCGCGTTAGGTACCTACTTAACTATTTTTGTAACGCTTTGATAGCGTAATCGTTTCATTATGTACACCATGTACAGCTTGGCAAAAAAAAATTTTTTTTTTTAAAGCTGTAATCTACTAAACTTAATAAACCTTTTTTCTTTCTAAACATTATGGTCAGGCTGTTATTATCATCCGGTACGTAACTTATTCCGAATTAACGTTTTTTTTTTTAAGAGTATCAACAAAAATGTAGAAGTGCTTCACCAAAAGAAAGTAAAATAAATGCAAGTAAATACATTTATTATTTCCTATTCTCCTTTAGACTGAAACACCACTTATACTGAAAATAAAAGCCGTGCTCCACGAGGATTTTCACGGTAACGAAAAGTAAAATTGACAGAGCGTTTCCGGTAGGCAGCAAAAAGCAGATTTCTAACAGTTTCAGGAAATTCTCACGCAGCTTCCTCTGATATAATAACCGATCTAGATATTCTGTAGTATTTTTCAGTACCTTTAATTTGAGAGTGTGACCAATCAAATACATACTAACTAGCGCGAATTTCACAATGGAAATTCGGTTTGATCTGGTCGCACCTGACGATTTTTTGACAGATTTTCATTGAAAACATCTTCTCAAATATGATTTGCGTTTGACTATGAGCAAGTAACGTAGGCTAGTAGAATGTATTTGAGGGTTGCCTAATGGCAGGTCCACATGTTGGTCAAGTCATGGCAAACGTTCTTTGAAATGGCATATAATTTTCGTATAAGCCTATGCTCGCCATGAGCGGCAAACGTGTCGATGGACCACAATGCTTGCCGCACATTGGGAGTATGAACCGTAAAAACTGCCTTGCATTGTATCGCTGGTTGTTTCCCCATGACAATGTAGTGTATACCTTCATCGTGTATTCCATGGGCGATCGACAGCCGCAATTAGTTGCAAAGCCGGCGTACTCGAGCAAATCCTTTTTTAGTGAATGTGGAGTTTTGTTTGCCCCGGTTCGGTAATCACCGGGGATTTGGAACACGCTTGCGGTGGAACTCATATAAATGTATTGGTACTTAGTGCTATTTATGTGTATATAATAGATACAGTGTTTTTGGCGAGCTAGCGAATCTATAATTTTTTATCTGTATGCCCTACATTACGAAATTTTGTTTTGTTTTGTTAATAAAGTATTTCCTATTAACCTAATTTTATGTCCGACAAACATAGCTAAACCGTATCCTGCCCGCACCTTCAAAGCGTTTTTCCCTGGAGCCTTTTTCTTTATGGTACGTACCTACCTACCTTTGTATATTTTTCCAGAACAAGAAAAAATACTGCAATATTTCAGTCCGATTTATGTAACAGTTGTAAATAGCGTGTGGTACTTCTTAACGCATACACTGCCTAGCCTCGGCCCAGTGGACCCGGAGATGAGAATTCGCGTCATGAACAATAAAAGTGTTAGAACTGATGAATTCTGACGACAAGCATCCATCCATTCAAATATACAGAACAAGAAAAACTCGCCCGCACCGCAGTCTATGTTTAATTCCAAGATTAGAATAACCTGTATGCAAAATTTCAGCCCGATCCGTTCAGTAATTTTAGCGTGAAGAGGTAACAAACATCCATCTATATAAACATCCATCCAAACTTTCACATTTATAATATTAGTGTGATGTGATGTGATTTTGTATACACAATAAAGTGTTCATTGATTCATTAATAATGAAAATGTTTTTTTTTCATTATCTTTTCAAATCGTAGTTCATATACATTATTTTGACTTATCTTATAAAACGACCTACGTTAAAAATGATAAATAAATATACCAATAACATCAATAAAACATAGTATTAAATCACAATTAAATGGAATACTTCCAATAGATATTGTAGAAGGTACCTATCTAAAGTTTTCATATTTACAAGACTACGAAATGACAAGCCATCTGTCTCAGTTACCCGACTGACTGAGTGGGCATACCCTCCTAACCCAATAACTGCTATGCTACTTGAACAGTAACGAGGAAGCGACTTCGGCGTTACTCACGATAATTACCGAAACTTGCCGAAAGTTGCCGACTCACAGACAACTTCTTCGCTCCAGTGCTTAGGGTGCTTTAAACTTTTCGGGGTTTTTTATTGCTTTGTTTTGATATGTTTGGATGATAATCTGGAATAATGGTGGCAATTTTACCTATTGGAGTCAAAATTATTCTCTCGGTACTGTTTACTTTTGATTGCTAATAGGGTTTCCACACACACCGAAGATCCTTTAATAGAGCAATGTTTTGTTTAATTGTTTTTATTTAGGACACCTTAGAAAGGTTCCTAATATAGGTACCTAGATTTCCTTACTCCGTAACCTATTTATAAAAAAAATATGCTTCCTAATATTGAGACCGAATAAAATTATTGTGAACTTTATAATGAACTAGGGAACTATATTGAACGAGCTTCTGCCCGCGTCTTGGCATGTGCTTTTTCGGGATAAAAAGTTGTTCGTCCCGGGGATACCGTCTACCTCTCTGACAATTTCATTGAGATGCGTTCAGCCGCTTAGGCGTGAACCGATTACAGACGTACAGACAGAATAAATTTTGTTTTTATCTAGAAAGGCGAAAAAAATAATTATGGATTAACCAATTCTTTAGGTTTCTACAAAAGACAAAATTAAATCACTCCCTTCAAACCCAAATCTAAATCATGACGTATTTTACCAAAATGGCTCCGAATTTCAAGATACTACCCAAATTACAGTATTATTAGTTAGATACAACCCTGAAAGTAGAAAGTTAGAAGTTCCGCGACGTTGCAGATAATAGCTTCTATATTCAAGTTAGCAACACCCTGTAGCTACAGGCGGTGAAACACCCTGTAGGCGGGCAAATGAGATACAAATTGAGAGTTGTATTTATGTTCAAAATGTTTCGAGATTGAATTACTTCTGTAGTCGCGGTTGAGACCTGTTTGTAAACTAAATTCATCTTGTTTTATAATGTAAAATACATATTAATTGAATCGATATGGTTGTAGAAGTGTATATAATAAATGCCTAGACTGTAAAAGTATAGGCATTTTGAAATAAAAAAGTATAGTAGAGTTAAGTCTAAAGAAAATGTGGAATTCCTTTAATTCTAAGTTAAATAACTAATGTTAATAATAATTTTATTATTGTATGTCCGAAAGTACAAATTGTTGGACAATTTAAAAGTAGTTCTTTAGACCAACTATGTACACAGTTTGAACAATAAAGGTTCCTTATTCTACGAACCTTTTCCTGTCAATTTAACAAACATAATTATATAAGTATAGATTTTTGAAATCACAGACGAAACAATACCTACCTACATATTCTAAGGGAAGTCCTCCACGTTTATACCCACTAGAATTCTAGTTGTCTTTGTAAGGGCCAGACTCCACCAAAGCAGAGACGAGACGAGCGGAGAAGAGATGTGTCTTAAACAACCAAGAAGAAGAACGTCGTTATTCACACAACTCATCTCCGTTCACCTTCAGTGGACACCAGCGAGCGGAGATGTATCATATTTGTATACGAAGAAACAAAGAAAGGTTGAAGCAGAGATGTGAGCTGTGCCTCGCAAGCTGGCGACGTCACGCAGCGGAGACGGGAAGAGATGTGAGCGGCGCCGCTAGTGCATTCATCTCAACAAACATCCGACGCTCGCCGCACGCAGCTCAGCTGCTCTAGCCAGCACACATCTCCGCTCCAGTCTAGCCAGTACGCATCTCCGCACAGCTTCAGCGGATACACCTTAGCTGAAAAACGTCTATCCTCGTCTCCGTTTTGGACATTTCCGCACATCTCCGCTTTGGTGGGTCTGGGCCTTAATCTGTTCTGACTAAAAGAACTTTACCTTCCTTTCACGTTTCTGCGATCGAAATATGTATCACCCTGTTAAAATATTGCCAACACTCAAAAGTGACAAGTGTCATATACTCCACAAAATGGCCGCCTAAGGGACGTTAGGGTTGAACTATCAGAGGGTACAAATGAGTGGAATATCGTAAAGGCGAATGTGTGGGTCGGCCTTTATTGAATAATATTTTATTTAGACATTGCTAAATGATTTTCGACCCTCATTGGAGAATATTAAGCTGATATTTACGTGGAGAAGTGTTCGATGTTGTGTTTAAATGTCTGAAAGCGATAGCTTGTATTTTCGAATGATGTCCTTTGGAGGAAAAATCTAGTTTTATGTAGTACTAGCTTCTGGCTTTACTCACGTAGCTCCGAATTTTTTGAGATATTGCTCATGTTACCCTTTCTTGGGATAAAATCTATTTCTCTGCCAAGTTCTATAAAATTGCCAAGCAATTTATAGTATTAAGCGGACAGATAGACAGACAGTCTGAGCAAGTCTGTTATTATTATAATGAGTTAATATCTACGTACATTACTTTCAGCAAAACGTATTAAAATTGTATACAAGGGAGTTTTAAAAAATAACAAGTAGATGCATAAATACAACACAGTAACTGGCTCTAACAGTATAATTGCAAATTAAATTTAAATTCCACAATGTTCGCAGCAAGAGATTAAATTTAAACACGGGATAACGGTTCACGGTTAATTTTAATAACGGGTATTATCACGAATGAATAGACATGAGAATTAGCGAGGCTGGCGATGCTATTGCATTCATTAGCCGGTGAACCTTGTGTATTAACGTAGAGTACCTACATTTTATAGAGTCTACAGCAAAGTCAGAATGCTTGGAATCCACCGAGGATTGGGTTAGTAACGACTTTTCAGTGTCTAATATAAGGGAGAGACATATGCCTTTGTATGAAGCATCTACTAGGATATTATCTCATCATCATCATATCAGCCCTTGTCGACCCACTGCTGGGCATAGGCCTCTCTATGTTTATGCCATTCACCTCGATCTTGTGCTAATCTGGGCCAGGTGTTGCCTACGGTTTTGCGTATGTCATCGACCCAACGCGCCGGTGGACGTCCTCTACTCCTACAACAGTCTCTTGGCCACCACTCAGTCAGTGCTTTAGTCCACCTGTCGTCACTTCGTCTGGCCAAGTGTCCTGCCCAACTCCATTTGAGCCCCAACATTCGCTCACTAACGTCTTGAACTTTAGTCCGTTTGCGAATTTCAGTGTTAGGAACTCGATCCAGCAATGTGATGCCGAGCGTGGCGCGCTCGATGGCTCTCTGTGCGACGCTGATCTTGTCTGTTTTCAGACACTGTGGAATGTGAGAAGATTTAAAAATGTTTTCAAGTTTTCCAAAAGCTGCCCATCCTAGTTGTACTCTCCTGGTGACTTCTTTCATTTGATACTCTCTGCCAAAAGATAGAACATGGCCAAGATACACGTACGATCCAACCATCTCCAGGCTCTCGCCCCCAACACTGACGTTAGAAAGCGGGACCCTAGAAATGTTCCTGATATTATTATCCGGATATTATCTGAAAAATAAAAATTATGAGAAACGGAACCCTAAGATCGCGAGTTCAACTGGCTCTTTACCGGTAAATTTTTGCCATAGTGAAAGATAAACCATTCCAAAAATGCACGCCGACTGTATGACGTTTAGTGGAGGGGGCGTACATTTTTAGAATGGTTTATCTCTACTTAGGTAATTAACTTTCATCCGATCCCTTTATTCGGTTACTAAATTTCTATGTGTTCAATAGTTTTAGCTTCAGGTTTTATAACTAATCAGCACACCTAAAACTTTAAAGAAATCTCAAATATGCAAATTCTGGGCAAGATGCTACACTAAAACTACTTCCCAACATTGTTTTGTATGGAAAACCTTAAGTATTTTTCCTCAGAGCAGTTTCTTTGCATAATATAAGGACAAAGACCCAATTTTTATGATCGCTCAGCGAACTCCAAAAACTGCTTTTTCCCAAGAATCAAAGTTTGGGAAGTTTAGACAAAGTTATGTATCTACTAGCAACCTGCTCCGGTTTCGCACGGGGAAATTATTTGCACAGAATACAAGCGAACAACCACAAAAAAAACACTCAAAAATTGCACATCATAAAACTGTGGAAGATAAGCGATGCGTCAGACATTCTCTTCCCCCAGAATACCGCCCTCGCACCGTGCGGTGTTTTCAACATCTTTTTTTTAGAACCTTATAAAGTTAATGTAAATATTTGATTTTGAAAAATAAATTGCCTATAACATTCCTATTTGGATTTTTATAACTATAAGACTCTAATTGTTATAAGGGTAAAAAAGATCCACTATCGAGTTTGTTTAAAATAAAAAGACAGGGTTGCAGAACTAATAGTTTGCCTGCAATTGCGAAGTTCAGGTTGAAATCTGATTTTGACAAAAAATAACCAAACTCCAAATAACATTTGAACCGCTGAATATCGCAGAACATAAAAGTTAAATCGATAGGTACTTAGGTCCCCCACCCCCAGCCACCGATGGTCCACACCTCTTGTTACACCGTGTACAGAAACCACATTAATTTCACTTCGTTTGAACGTCTATGCATGCAACACCCTGTAGGTACCTATGTATACATTAATTCTGCCGGAGAAATGTAGCCCATGACTCCTCCAACTTCCCAAAAAATTATTATGCTGGTCGCAATACCAAGCATCCTGTATATGTATGCCCACAGTTTTAAAGCTCTTAGGGTTGACAATGATAGTTGCGAAGAAAAAAATTCAGAAAAAATAAAAATTGCGAATACAAAATATTATTGACCGAGTTATTAAACAAACGGACAAACATATTTCTTTTTACTATTTTATGGCATAGAATCCTTCATACACGCCTCCATACTTCCTTCCTCCCCCGCCTTAAGGGACGGTCAAAATTAAGGGAAGAGATTTATGCCCGCATCGACCGATGAATATTTATGTTGTGTAATAAACAAATTGGACAGACTTACCATGCATTTATGATGCTAAATAGTTTAAGTAAATAATATCGAACAGTACAGACAGCATCGTTTGCCCTACAGCCTGAGATGTGCATGAATGCTGGATGCGGCAAACTGAAGACAGGGTACTCATTTGCACTCATTAGGCCTTTGTCATAAGCGTAGGCTTATGATAGTGAAACATAGCGTGTTTACCATATTATGTAGGTCTGAGTAAAATTCTGTAGAAATGTTATGTTCTCCCAGCGCTAACTCAATAAATGCCATGATGTTGTGTTACAAGTAAACGCAAAGAACGCTATTTCCAATATGCTAACCTAATGAACAACACAGATGGAAAGACGTACCTAGACTGAAGTGCGACCGAGACAACAATAAGAAACCGCGCCGGCGGCGTCAGTCCGACTATGACTGAGATGGGTGGACCTAATTAGGTCCAATTGGACCTAATTTGAGCGTTTCACTTTCGAGAAGCTAGTACCCAATCTCCTTTTACGAGTACTTACATCGCTGGTGTACCTACAAACACTCTTTAGTGGGTAATTACATTTCTACGTAAACGGTAAACAGAGAAAACATCGAAATCGGAAAAAAATACTATCATCCACCCCTCCCCCTTTTTTTGGCGAGGTGCATTCATAGTGGACATATTATGTCCTCTGCTGAATGCACCTTCCCAAAAAAGGCAGGGTGGGCGGTTTCCAAAATCACCATACAATTATCTACAGATAGACTTGACTAAAAATAGGCAAGAATAAAATCGGCAACTCCCTACTTGCGTGAACCCTGGTCCTTCAGAGGTACGACCTCTGAAATTCTAGTTGATTTTAGACTCAGTCACGGCACATTGTGACTCAGTGGCGAAAAGATAATGGCAATCTCATGTGAAGCGAGATGAGGACAAGAAGATGATGATTATGATAATCTGCGCGAAACGACCTCCACGTAAGTATTCATAAAATTTTTATAGCTTCTAAACTGAGTTTTGCTAATGAGAGGAAGGTTTGAAGGAAATTCCAAATTTCTATTGCTTTTCGATTTATTTTTCAATTTCCCTTCTTTCACTGTATGGCTACATTTTTGTATGAATTAATTTTAGGTGAATTAATTTTGGTGATTCAAAACATTAAGTAACACTGTATTTCCGGTATTTTTTATACGCTGAAAGGCTTACCTATTAGTATTCTTTGGTAAAGGAGCTATTTCAAGCCCGAGCAAGTATTCTATTTGCAAGTATTATTTAATGCATTGTAGCACCTCGTTTAGCTTAATGAAAAGATGTTGCAATAGTTTATCTAACCTAGGCTGCTGATATAAGGCCTAAGATTTTTTTGCTAGCTTTGCTGGACTTCTTATAGCTTTTGAACCAAGATATATATTGGAAAATATATAGCAAAATAAATAATTTGAAAAAAAGCAAAATAGAATTTTAAAAAGAATTCAAAAATAAAGACTTTTTTTTGAAAATAATTAAAAATAATAAACCTTTTTATTTAACCTTAATAACTAAGTTCTTAAATTAATTTAAGTTTACCAAAGTAATTTTGAGTCGGCGCCAAACTAGCAAATTAATTAATGCCGTAAAGCGTGATGCGTGATGCGCGGCGGCGGCGCGGCGCGACACGCCCCTTCGCCGGAAAATGGTTGGCACCGACTCAAAATTACTTAAATATTACTTACATTATTGTAAGAACTTAGTTATTAAGGTCAAGTAAAAAGGTTTATTATTTTTTGCTTTTCAGTATTTTAACTTTTTTGTTAAAACGATTTATACAAACTATGGTTTTATGCTGTCACTGAAAAAGGTATATTGGATACCTCTTTCAGTGACAACATAAAACCATAATTATACTATTATACCATCGATCAAGTATGCGGCCTCCCCCGTAGATACCTAGAACCTTACAAGAATGACACTCAAAAGTGTCCACGTTTTGTTTTGACGCAGACAGTTTGCGCAGAGCCTGTCAAGTTTTTTGCATGCGGAACAAGAGATTAGTGGAGTCGAATTTATTTTATTTTATTTTTTAAGTAGGTAGGATGATACCTAAAAATAATTTATACACTGTTTATTTTTATAAGGATAAAAATTAAATACTAAGTTGATTAAATCTAATACTTTTGGTAGTCTTTCTTTTATTAGAGAGTCCACGCAAATAAAATTGAGGGCGGTTCAGCTAGTTATTTTATAAACCTCAACCAGTTATTTTAAATGTCTTTTCATGAAAAAATTGGTTGTTTGTAAAGTAGGTTTACGATCGAGATGTTTACGTGATAACGTCTTATTGCATGACGTCACGCGCTCGTGAGGTTTTGGTGTGACACAAGCATAGTTTCTGAACATGTCACCCGACTAAAACGATTTTAAAGACGTTATCACGTCAAAAAAAATATCACTTACAACTTACCACAAATATATAAAAAAAAATTAGAAACAATAGCCGCTCCATTCATCAACTTAGAACAAAATAAATATTTTTACATAGGCAAACCCAACAACAATATTTAATGCTGATTTCTCAAGTATATAAGGCTCAATTGGCTCATATCACAATACACAGGTAAAAATTACATTAAAACTTACTGAAAATAAGAAATTCCATCCTTTTTCTGTTGCTTGGTCGGTCGATTATTGCATTTTTTATACGAGCACTTGACCATGCTTTCGGTCCGAGAGCTAAAATGACACTAGTTGACAAGGTATCCCAAAATGCCAAATGGGATACCTTTTGATACTGACGTTTTCAGGGCGCGCATTGTGCATCTAAGGGGGGCCGGCCGGAAATTTTTGATCGATGTATTATACCTACTAGTTTAACCTTAATTTGTACACTTCGTCAAACAAACAAATTTAAACACAATAGCTAAATTATGAATTGTATTTATTTATCTGTTATCTAAAATTAGAGCAGTAGACAACGTAGACCTAATTTAACGTTCTGAAACCAGAGTAATTAGAGAAGTGTAATTAAAGTCAATGAGTTATGACTCATGAGCCAAGAGATTCTGTGTTTGAGAATAAATATCAAGTTATTATGAAGTTTCTCTGGAATATCTCTGCTGAGATACCTTCATGTAATAAGATATTATATTAGACGTAAGGTAAATACTAATGGATAAGTATATAATGTTCCAATCACATAAATACCCATCTGACTTAGGAGCTAGTATAGGTTTGCCAAATACTAAAACGGAAAACAGTTTTCTTATACTACCGCGGACTTGTCAAAGTTGTACTTTTAAATGCGAAAAATCACTCAACATTTTTAAAAATTAATAATAATAATGCTGGACAATCCCGTGTGGATTGTCCAGCATCATCTAGGCCCAAGCTAAGCAGAGCTTGTGTTATGGGTACTGATATACTTAATACAATGCATTACATAGATAGATATTTTTTTAAATAAACATAGAAATACCCACAACACCCGGAACCAAGATTTACAGATCGTACAAACATTTGTCGCAAGGCGGGAATCAAACCCGCAGCCTCCTGCGTCGCCGGCGGACCTTCGCCCGCTGCGTCACATCGGTCATAAATTCAACTAAGTTCGTATGAAACTATTAAAACGCTGTCATACTATGAACAGTAGTTCCTCTTGGTATCTGTTAGGGGCGCTGCAAGGCGCTATATGTATGGAAGGAAACGAAAACTTTTATAGTATTCCTAAACTATGCTAAACTCATCCATACAGCGATCCATTATACGAACTGCTCGAAACCTTTAAAATTACGACTTAAGAAACGTGATAAATACCCGTAAATACTTGAATTATAAAAGGAAATAAGTCAAGAGCTAAATCAAATTTAGCCTCACACCATTATTTGAAGAGCTGATGATATACCAAAGTTAATTATACGCCGGATGTAGGTACCTAGACATACGTACAACATTTATACAGCTAAGTAAAATAACAGTAAATTACATTAAGTGGGTAAATGCCCTCGCGTATATAGGTTGCTAAAGAAATTGATAGCGTGGTCGAATATGACGCGGTAAGCGGAGCGAGTAATGTTTATATTTTTAAAATTGCGGCAAGTTCAAACACGATGTTGTCTCAAAACTGACAAAGGACTAAACTTGTGTCGTTTCTTCTCTCAATGCATGACGTTGAATCTAAGTTTATAATAAACATAAGTATATAAAAATAAAGATACATTTACTGTATTCTTTCTTTCTATTCAATTTCTATGTAGATTTAATTAGGATAGTTATAGTTTTCTAATAATTGTCCCCACATAGAGAACATCAATTATCATACAACACACAGCTACCCAACGAATAAAGTAAGAACACTGAGGATGACTAGTTCAAAACAAAATCAAATTAGAATTCATAAAGGTGGGTACTGATCGACGTTACAGGGCGTAATGTAGCGTGTTACACAGCGAGCGTTCTTGTAGTCAGTACGGGGACAGAAGGCGCAGCAACGAGACGGATTTTAGCACACCGCGTAACGTATCATGCTCGCTGCGAATGGTAGATTACGCCCCGTAACACCGGTCAGTACCCGGCTTAATAGATATTGGAAAGTTTACATCAAATGAACGCACTTTCTTTCATAGCTAAAAAATCTCTAAAGCCGCTTTTACCGCTCCAAGTCCGACCCAACCTTTCCCTTGATATCATAATTAAGATTTTCGTTATGTTGAGGACTGCTTTGTCGTTTAATTACTACTCACGTACTTCATTCGCGTCTGTAATGTAATTATTTTATTATCTCCATAGTTCTACTTTCTAGCAAAACATATTATCCTGTGTGGTCACTAATCGACTGGTGTGATATTGAAACGAAAATGGTTTTCATAATATTGCTTTGACCTGAGATTCTTTCATATAATTACTAAAAAAAAATTGACTTCGACGCGACTTGAGCCCGCATCCTCCCCTCAGTAGGTACTATGTAATACTCAGTAGCATAAAATGGGATATTATTTGATTTCTTATAAATTACTCTGAGTGTGAGGGCTTACGCACTCAAAATCAAAATCAAAATCAAAAACTCTTTATTTCCATAAATACAATAAATGTACACTTAGAAAAGGTCAAATTATAAAACTAAGCACTGACACGGAAATAAAGTGATATTTTAGATTTCTGTCGCTTCGGTATGTAGACTAAAGTAAAGAAGCGACGACGAAACCTTTAGCCTGTTAGTTGTTATTTTTCGAGTTGGAGCAAAACCCGTCCCAAGCTTTTTTATCCTCTTGATAATCTGATATTTTATAGTAAGCCTTTTTGCACAGCAAGGTTTTGACAATTTGTTTGAATTTATTTACTGATAATTTTTGCAACTCTACATTAAGTAATATAATCCTTAAATTCTTTCATCTCTAAAATTAGGCTCTTATTAGAACTTTGTACTACCTACGACCTAATTGGAAATATTCCGTTGAAAATATCTCTGTTTTCACATTTTAATTCAAACTACTTAGTGCCATCTTTAAAAGTCTTAAAATGCCATTTTAAGATTAAATTGGTATATTATTCTCCGTTTACCTTCTTTTTTCATTTATTATTTAGCTGCAGAGATATTTCCATTGATGTTTCAGATTCTGCTCGAGCTCCTACATGTAGACATGTTCAATGATAGTCTAGTTTCTATTTATATGTATCTAGGTAAGTTTGTACTTAAGTTTTAATTAGTTTTGTACCATAGATAGGCATTTAGAAATCTGTCAACTTGAAATAAATAAATGTCTAAATGCCAGTTAAAAGATTGCCAGCCCAATCAAAAGTAAACCTCATTGAAAGACAAGGAGCTCAAAACCCTTTCCGGAAGAAGTCCCAGCAGTTTAATCTACAATATCATAAAAGCGAGACAATATAAAACTCCTTAAAATTCCACTTCACAAGCTCCACAATTGCTAAGATCACAATAAATTTTAATTACCCCACTCTCCGCTTTATTACCCAAAACTCAACCCTTGACGCGTTCGAGAAAATTGGGCTGGCGTCAACCCTTAACGCCTAATACCTGTGGTAATGCCCATGGGGGCTGATTATGATAAATAAGGCACGTGGAAGTTTTTGTAATAAATTTTATAACGGAACGTGGAAGCTGTTTCCGGAAACATCATTATAAAAAGATGATGTCTAATGTAATACGCTCTTAAAATGGAAATGAGGATAAAAATGAAATGAACAATGAAGCTCCACCACCTGAGCATGGTTTTTGCCACCAGCGCTGATTTCTCTTTGTTTTGATCCACTTGTTAGGTCTCTTTTATTCCTGTCACGAGATTTTACTTGACTAAATAAATAGGTTTATTTATAACTAGATTCTGCCCGCGGCTGCGCACGCGTTTTTTGGAATAAAAAGTAAAGCCTATATGTTATTCCAGATTGTGTTCACAATTTCAGCCCGAGGTTGTCCTTGGCCAAACATTTTCACAACGGCACAAACTTTTGCCTTTATAATATTTGTAGGATTAAAATGTATTTCCTTAATAAATAGATAGATAATACTTTGTTGCACACATAAATCAAATAGAACAATAAACACCAAATTATTACATTAGTTCACCTCCCTAGACACCCGCGAGAAAATTACAACCAAATAATCGAAACAAATTAGAATAAGTATTATGAATTGCAACAAGTGATTCTACTACTACCACGCTTCCGGCTCCTTTAAGCCAACACCACACGTTTCAAGACAACCAGCAATCAAAACTTAGACAATTCTAAATACTAAAAAAACCTTTAAATTTTCGCGAATGTATCACGCGAACGATAGAATGAATCAAAGTATCGACCCATTGAACAAATAGAGGCGAACCGAAATCCGTATTGAACCTTCAGGAAAAGTTGTACAAACAATTTCCAACTGATTCCAACTGAGAGACTAGAGCCGGGAGTTAGTAGAGACACAGGGCGTAGAAGACTGCTAGGTAACTTAGTTAAAGACTGCTAGGTGATATAGTTCGCTATAGTTCTAGACTGCCTGGTTGGTGTTGCAGTCGCGAGTTTGTTCACCGGTAATGAGGTCCCGGATTCAAATCCCAGCTTGGACAAAAAAAGCCGTTAGTCCGGCGCCTGACCTCACACCCGGTCGTATCGGTTTGCTGTTCCATTAGATTATGAGAGTGCACCTGTGTTTGCTCACACACTTGTTCACTATAATAATCTCTTGCGCACATGGCTCTTCGTCGTTGAGACAGGCTGCCGTGGCCGAAATTTGGCTATCCTAGCCGAGTTTCGTCAGCATCATCATAATCTACATATTAACATTAACATTTTCATGGAATACAATAAATAATTGACTATTGAGTAGGTAGAAAATAATCAAAGCAGGGTGGAAAACGTCAGCATGAATGATGAAAGAAAGTACAAAAACATAACAATGTCAAAGAAATAAAATAATAATCACCACTAACAGTGATTTGATTACCTTTATATACATTATACATATACATGTATATTATGTATATTGGCTGACATGCCATTGTGATGATTGTAACACCTAACATAGTGAGTGGTTAGCCTTCAATAAAAGGAACCGTATCGCAGACCACATTTTCATAAGTGTAACGAATCTTCATCGATTCGTCATTGCAATAATTTGACTGAAATGAAATGGGGCTTCTACATTGTACTAAAGAAACTTTTTACTGAAGAACGTTATTAAGCCTAGTATAGTATTACTAGCGGCCCGTTCCGGCTTCGCACGGGTGGACATATTTTAAATATTTTTGTAATAAATATAGCCAATGATAAAACTCAAGGATAATGTAGCATTCTAATGCTGAACGAATTTTTGAAATCGGTCCAGTAGTTTTTGAGTTTATTCGTTACTTACATACTACAATACAAATCATTCTTCCTTATAGTGTTATAATATTATAGCTTCTAATTATAGATTGTTTAACTTGGTTTTTCAATAGTCAAGGAAATTATTTTTCCACATTAACGGGATTTACGAAGACCTGAGATTTCGTGATGTCAGTAAGTCGCCAACTTTGACTTCACACCATTGACCTATAGGGTGCGAATTTCAAAAAACCCTGAAATACGTGTAAATGTTTATTTAAAATCATTTTCTTGCCCTTTTAATTTTGTCGAGCCAACAGGTAACCGTTCTGAAATTATTGTAAAAATGACCTTTGACCCCCTTAACTGGTGCCTACGTCTTAATAAAAACCTCCATGCAAAATTTTAGCTTCGTAGCTTTTCTAGTTCCTGAGATTTCGTGATATGTCAGTGAATTGCCTAACTTGGACTCCGCACCATTGACCTTTAGGGTGTGAATTTCAAAAGAACCCTGAAACACGTGTCTGTTTATTTTAAGTCATCTTTCTACGCTACAAATTTTGAAAGACCAATAGTTACGTTTTTGAAGTTATTATAAAAATGACCTTTGACCCCCTCAGAATACGAATTTCCAAAAATCCGTTCTTAACGGGTGCCTACGTCTTAAAAGGAACCTCCATGCAAAATTTTAGCTTCGTAGCTCTTTTAGTTTCAGAGATCTCTTGATGAGCCAGTTTTCTCTTCTCTTTTATATTATAAAGATTAAATCTGTGCATTGGCGTAGATACTGTGTGTAGATGCTAAATTGAACCAGCTTTTCTTTTTTTCCTGTGACAGGATAGAATAAAGGCGCGTTTATACCGACACAATGAACCTTACAAATTGTTTCGAGGACTAAATTGAGGAACTTTCTGTATCGGAGAATTATTTTCGGTGTTTCTGTTGGCTCAAAGTATGCACAAATTACTCACAGACATTTGATTTTTTTGAAAAAGCGAAAATCTGACTTTGATTGCCTTAATTTTGATAGTTTTTATTTAAGTATTGATCGACAAATACTTATTCTTCGAGAATAACAGTTTTTCGAAAAAAATTAAATCCTCAACTCATAATTTTCCATACAATAGCAAAACATACAATTCAAATCGGTCCACAGTTAACAAAGAACCCGAAATTACGTAAAAAATTATCAATTAATATTGAGAGAGATCGATCCCGAGATGGTCCCATAAAACCTGTATTCCCGAGAGAATTATATATAATATATATTAACCCGCAAAAATCAAAAAGCAGTGTAAATATTATAAAATCTGAATTCGATGTTTCGTTTTTACAAAGCAATCAAATTACTAAAATCAATACCCTTCGTTTGACCACAATCTCACCCAATGGAAAGTGACGTAGTAATAGATTACAAAGTAGTTTTCTATATTATTCGTCAGGGTAGGATTAAAAGTAGGTATTTAAAATCCGAAGCAAAAATCAGATGGGCGATTCGCATCTGTTACAACTATGCGTATGATAGAATACGAGTAAATGTTTGCTAAACTGAGGGATAATTCCACCGAGGGAACAAAGTCCCTGCAAAATAAGGGTAAATCCTATCTTTTCGCTTTTACAGTGTGCGAAGAAGATAATGTATCTTGACCCCTTGTCGCGTCGCGTCGGTCCGGGTGAAAGATGAAATAATATTCTGGGTGCGGATTTGCATTTTAAATTTGACGTTTTGTGTTGTTTTGACACGGATTCAATGCTTATAAAAGAAGCCCATTGTTTTTAAAAAGGTCACAGGATCTACAATTAAAAAAAAAAACTTTCAGCTTAGTCATGCCCGCCATACCTGAATTAAAAGCCAATGCATTTTACTTCAAGTTAAAAAACTGCCTTTTCATCCCATTGTATAATTTTGAATCCATCATACTGTTTATTGTTTTGGACTGGGTTCATCTAGTGTCATGCTATGAGATACCTTACTAATAGCCCCTTTACGATCTACTCTGACCCTTCTAATTAAATAACTAATAGCCTAAAATAATTTCTATCTAGCTATTCAGTATTCTAAGAAATTGCCGTCTATACCGAGCAATCTACAAATTAAAATTGTACCCATCATTCCAAATGAAATAAACAAGGCTCGGCTTTTCATCTCTAAATTAATAACTTTGCCCAAATATATATCTTTTACGAAATATCTTTGGCGGAATATTTGATATTTCAGGCGAATTTCGTAATGCCCGTTCTACACTTGACGGAATTTTTGGCGACCAAATATCTCAAACATCTTTCTTGCTATAAAAGGCGCGCAATCAGATTAAGATGGATTATTTTACGTCACGCACAATAATATGCACTTTGTCAAAATAGGATAGCAAAGATCTCCTGGGCGAGTTTCGGCGGCGGACAGTCTCAACGAGAAGCCTTGTTATGTGCGCGAGACATAATACAGTCCACAAATGTGTGCACTGTATTATGTCACACAGGGATCGAACCTTGTCCAAAATCCAGCCGTTTTATTTTCGTTCTGAAATTGATCCTTTTCATTCTGATCGCGCCTGAAATATAATCTATCCTACATGATAATTTACTTGGCGTCCAACTCAAACTCAAAGTACTATTTACTTGTGACTTTACAGTACTCTGGGACACATAGATATTCTACACAAAGAATCTACGAACTACATAGCATGGCGTCTTATAGCCAAAATACATTAGTCTTTCTGGGCAGAGAAAAAAAATCATTTAAGATTCTTGATTCAACGAAAAAAGTTCACTTCAGGCTACAACTGTCTTCCTGCGTTGAAATAGAGGGCATCTCTTTCTATACTACTGCAAACTGAGTGAGCTTTCAGACACAGTTAGTGCACTAACACGCTAAAGGTGTATTCTGACCTTTAGTGGCTAAATGACATTAGAGCATTTAGAGCCCATGGCGCATTAGCGACAAGTGTAGAGCTAGCATAATAAACGTATCAAAGAAAGTAGGGTTCAGAGGTCTCCTAATTGCTGTTATTATCAAAGTTTCTTGAAATGGGTCACAGAGGACAAATGGAAAACAACCCAAAAATGTTGGAGCAAACAATTTGGAACAGGTTTTATGGGCCATGTTTGCCGATGTTGTACAAAAAAAACCTTATACTTGAAATTACGAAAGCTATTTATTTGTTAGCTAAATGGTTTATTTTTTCATCAGGTGAATATGTTTGGTTTTAAGTATTTTTTAATTAACCTTTAATGACTGCTGGACTAAAGTCTCCACCATTTCTTTCCCCATCATGCAGCCAGCAACCAGCTGCCTCCAACCAGTCTTCTTATAACGGCTAAACAGCTGCATGGAATTTAATGAAATTTGGCAAGGACTTACTTTATATTTTCTGGGGAAGAATATTAGCTAAAAAACGTACGTGAACAAATAAGGAGTTTGCTGTTTTCTCTTTTTTGCCTTTTAATCGACACAATACCCAATAATCTACAACTACAGCCTCTACTGGTCCACTGATAGACGCAGGCCTCCCCCTGATAAGAGGCTTATTGGCTTTCATCATTACGGATGGTAACACCCATAATCCCCACGCTGGGCATGCGGGTTTGGGATCGCAGTTTTGTCATAGAATAGTTCTGCGTGAGGCGCAGCTGCCCGCCCCAGTTATCGAATAACTCCATTCCATTATCATTTAACCCCACCATACAATATTATGATAAAACAATATTTAGTAACAATTCCGCGCAAAACCTTATCTGATAAGATCCTACAAAATGTAATCCGTGTGTACCGCCCGCCCTCCCACAAATTGATCCTACTTAAAATTAGAGAAGGTAATCAATAGACTTATGTAATATAAAATAACCTAATTAAATTACCTACCTACCTCCTTAAATTGATCCTACTTAGAATTTAGAGAATGTGAACAACAGACTTATGTAATATAAAATAACCTAATTAAATTACCTACCTACCTCCTTAAATTTATCCTACTTAAAATTTAGAGAAAGTAAACAATAGACTTATGTAATATAAAATTGCCTAAGTAAATTACCTTCCTACCTCCTTAAATTGATCCTACTTAAAATTTAGAAATTAAATTTAAAGTCGGACTTTACGCAGGGAGCTCAGAGAGGCAACATCACTGGCAGGACTCTGTCGTTGTTGCTTGACGGTCTCAGTGCCAAAGTCGAGTATTGTTATAGCGTCCTGATGATGTCTCGTGGAGAGACGAAACTAGTCGACGACTTATTTTTATGAGTTTTTTCATTTTGTAATTAGTGTGGTCTTTTCTTTCACGGATTAAGTTGTGTTCATGCTTAAAGGTTAGAAAGGTAATTTACTTAGGCAATTTTATATTAAATAAGTCTGTTGTTTACTTTCTCTAATTATAAGTAGGTTCAATTTAATGAGGTAGGAAGGTAATTTACTTAGGCAATTTTATATTACCAACATAAGTCTGTTGTTTAACTTCTCTAAATGTAAGTAGGATCTATTTAAGGAGGTAGGAAGGTAATTTACTTAGGTAATTATTTATTACATAAGCTGTTGTTTACTTTCTCTAAATTTTAAGTAGGATCAATTTAAGGAGGTAGGAAGGTAATTTACTTAGGCAATTTTATATTACATAAGTCTATTGTTTACTTTCTCTAAATTTTAAGTAGGATAAATTTAAGGAGGTAGGTAGGTAATTTAATTAGGTTATTTTATATTACATAAGTCTGTTGTTCACATTCTCTAAATTCTAAGTAGGATCAATTTAAGGAGGTAGGTAGGTAATTTAATTAGGTTATTTTATATTACATAAGTCTATTGATTACCTTCTCTAATTTTAAGTAGGATCAATTTGTGGGAGGGCGGGCGGTACACACGGATTACATTTTGTAGGATCTTATCAGATAAGGTTTTGCGCGGAATTGTTACTAAATATTGTTTTATCATAATATTATACAATGGATTTCCGCAAAGTAACGCCTGAATCTATTATGTAACCCACCATACAACATTTCGTTATATCAATCACCTCTCGCCATATTGTAACGCAAATGTTCCGGTAAGCCCATTAAAGCCTGTCTGCACCACCACGTGTGCCTCCTGCCGTCTGGTCTATTCCTGGCGGGCAGCGGGTGGAAAATCAAAGCGGGACCCAACGAGCTGTGAGCGCTCGCCGAAGTTCCACCGGCCTATTCGAGGTGATCCGCGATCGTAACGTGCGACGTCGCAACGTGGTAAGTTACCTTGTTGTGTATCCTGTACCAGACTGTGGTAGAGGTCTATGTTGAGAGCTAAACGATAATTAGCATTGATTTAGGAGTATGATCATTGGTGAATAAGATTCCTGACTAGGTACCTACAGAGTATGTAGGTAATATAAGCAATTTATGTTCTTTAAGTCGCAAGTTACGTTATTATATAGAGGTATAGGCTTAGATAAGTAGTACCTTACTTATTAGCAGATTTATACAGAAGTAAAAGCATGCACTTTGTACTTAGAAGGCACTAAGGCATAGTTAAACTTTGAAAGGAGAAGGCCTGGATCGTGAAATACAGCCTAGGCTAGGTTAGGACCCTACGGATTCTTATATGTTTTATGTTTTTTTAGGTAAATCTGATTTTTTATAAATAATGTGTACCACGGTTTTCATAGTAATGTACCAATAGTTGGCAGATAAGTAGTTTTACTGTGAACTCATGCTAAAACAAACATCGAATTCTCCTTTTGGAGGGTATTGACATGTAAGAGATTTATTACTAAAATCAACATAATGTGGATAGACTCCGGAGTTTGTTTTGTCATAGCTTTATAGCAAATGGCTTACACTAGTCGCAAAACTAGACAAAACTAAAATCAGAAAGCATAAAAAAAATATATTTAAATTTTGCGCCGCTCGCGTCACGTTCCACCATAAGAAAGTAACAGACAGAATGGAACCGAAGGATTTCTTGTATATAGTCAAAAAGAGTCCTTCGTTTGACCACAATCATGGTGAAAAGACGATGTAGCCGATTAATTAGTATGGATCTCATGTATGAGCACTCCATAAGGCCGGATTCGAATACCGACCGCTGACAGTTACATTAGCATGTCTAAAAGTTTTCGAAGCTGCTTCAGAAATAAAATATCATCCAAAGTGACAAAAATATCTCAGCAATAAAAGAAATAAATAAATAAATTAATAATGCTGGACAATTCACACAGCATTATCTAGCCCCAAGGTAAGCAGAGCTTGTGTTATGGGTACTAGATAACTGATATACATAATAATATACGAGTACATAGATAGATATTTCTTATTATACATAGAAAACGACCAGAACACCCTGAACAAATATCTGCAGATCGTACAAATATTTGTCCCGATGCGGGAATCGAACCCGCAACCTCCTGCGTCGCAGGCGGACCTTCGCTTACCGCGCCACAGAGGTCGTCGGCGTATAAAAGACATTTATTGATCTCCTAAGCTGGGTACTGACCGGGGTTAAGAGGCGTAATGTATCGTGTTACACAGCGAGTGTTCGTGCAGTTTGTGCGGGGAGAGAAGGCGAGCAACGAGCTACGAGCTACGAGACAGTTTCAGCACACCGCGTAACGTTTCATGCTCGCTGCAAATGGTACATTACGCCCCGTTACACCCTTCAGGCTCTTGACGAAACCAATTAAACATACCTAAATACGACATTTGACTGAAATTAAATTGCTGTTGCAAATAAATGCCTCTGAAGCTTCTACTTATATAACTTTAATATGAAGGAAGACGCCATTTTACAAAACATGGGTAGGGGCCAGAAAGTAAAAGGAAGGTACTTACAAAGGGAGGCTAGAAAGTACAAGCACTTATTGAATTCTGTATACCTTTTCATTACAACAATAGATAAACAGAACCGTCTGTTTACAAGGGACGTGAGGATCGGTCGCAGTGAAAGCGAATAGCACCAGGGAAGTTTAGGGTGTGGTCACTGTTGTAACTAGAGTGTAACTTATTGCATAAGTGCCAAAATACTGTACATGAACTGTTGGGATAATAATGGACGCAAATTTAAATAATATCCCTTAAATTTACGACCTCGACGGGACTTGAACCGGCTACCTACTTGAATAACTTAATTTCATAGAATTTTCCCTAAGAATGGGTAGACACTATAAAAACAAACAAGCTTAGAAAATAACGGACGCATTTTTAAAAAGACTGGTGACTGGATAGCAACTGGCGACCGTAAGAAGTGGAATATCTTTCCCCGCAGTGGGACACATATAATATTAGGTATATAAAAAAATGATGAGTTTCTCGAGAAAACGAAAATCGAGGAGTTTCGTGTTTGTTGAATTTTTCAACATTAATATACATTCAGCATAAATCAATGTTGAAAAATTCAACAAACAACAATATTTTTGTTCCTATCCACATAAACCTCTGAAAACAACACGTCGTCTGTCCCGTAGAGATACGATTCACCGGCCGGGTCCGCAGTACCCCACCCAAACAAACCTTTCTAGGGATCATCTGCCACTCTTGATAGGCTTACGATAATTATGACATTACGTTCAAGATTAGCATTATCATATTTGGACAGTTGTGTGTTTAGGACTAGTAAATGTCCGGGATTGTTTTGTGATCCTTTGGGATCTCAAAATGCTATGTAGCTGTCACATTTTTTTTTACTGTTTTTTTTTTTAAAACACCTTGCTTCAAGTATACAAATCAATACATTGTAATTTGCAATTAACGTATTCTATGTATTATTGGGTAGAACATCGAGGGGCAAAATTTTACGTACCTTTTCTACCTTTTCTTTAGATTAAAAAGGTTTTGTTCTTAGGAACTTATTGATTTCTTGATAAAATACATTTTCAGGCTTTTATAAAACGTAAAGTTTGTGATTGTTGATATTGGTGTTTGATAACTGTAATCTACAAAACTACTAAACAGATCAATATGGAATTTTCAGCACTTTCATGTCCTAAGAAAGTATTGAATTTATATTTATTAATCTACGAAGGTGCTGGTGGAAATAAGTGTGTTATTGGCCTTCAAAGAATAGCAAACAACGCACTCAGCGGAAAACGCTGAATCATGACAAAAACATTGTGCGATTTAATTCAGCCGTCAATACCTTTTAGCGGAAACAAAATGAAGCCTTTTTTATGTCTGTTTGTTTGTTTTTCTCCTGGCGACCCTTCCGGGTGAATTATCCCAGGAACTCATTGCCCTACGGGGTAATTTTAACCCAATTCAACTTTTTACCTAAATAGGCGTTACGCGCTACCCCTTTCGATGGGTTATGGCTAATTGAGTGTTTTTGTTCTTATACTTTATGGATTTACTATCAATTTTGATTTATATGAGACACGAAGTTTTGTTAGGAAAACGGAAAGAATAAAACTTTGTTGTTTTGTTTTGTGAACATGAAAGTGATTATTCTATTTATTTACAAGCTCTTGAGGGCCTTATTTTTTACGGGCTTTAACGGTGAATCAAGTCTTGTTTTGGTGGATGTATTTTAATTGGAATTCTAAGCTACGTGGAATATAGCGAATTTTCTGATTTATAATCTTGAACATAAATCTATGCATTCGTCAAAATAAAGAACATATAAAATTTTATTTCTTTTGTATTTAAATATACTAGGTAGATGATCGCCTCGCGGTTTCACCCGCGTAGTTTCCGTTCCTGTGGAAATTCCGGGATAAAATATAGCCTATGTCACTCCCTGAAAAGTAACGGTGAAAGAATTTTTCAAATCGGTCTAGTAGTTTCGGAGCCAATTCAATACAAACAAACAAACAATCAATATCGGAATTATCCCGGAATTCCCGCGGGAACGGGAACTACGCGGGTGAAACCGCAAGGCGATCGTCTAGTTCACTAATAACTTCGTTGTATTCAAAAATAACTTAGTTTATAGTTTATATATAATAGTTAAATTAGTTGGTTTTATAAAAAAAAGCTTATATAAATATACTCGTATATATGTATAAATTATAAACTAAGTTTCTACTAAAACAATTACTCCAAAACTATTCCAGTGAGCGCGTTTCCAAGCGCGGAGATATTTCTGCCAGGTCCGAGCCAGAGGAACAACCAACTTCTGTAAACACCAGCTATTCCGAGTGTCGATAGCACCTGGACTCTCAATTACCACGAGTGCATTCCCAGCGGTTGTAGGTACTTAGGAACTTTAGAGCAAATGGATCTCAAGTTGGACTCTACTCGTCTGAACTTCGAGATTCGATTGGTTTTAATATAAGGTGACGGCTGGTCTACTCTTTTGTGTTTTAAAACCTTCGACTAGCTTTGGAAACAACCGCGCTAAATACCTGTATACGCATTTAAAAACTATGTGAGAATATTCGTTATAAGTTTTCCGCTATGGTGTCTCCAGCCATTTTGATCGTCAATCACTAAAATTACAAATTCTAAAGTTTGGATCGTCATACATACTGGATGTATGGATTGATGGATGGACGTATGCATGTATCTTACTTCTTTACGCCAAAACTGCTGAACGGGTCGGTCTGAAATTTTGCATAGATGTAGATCTAAATCAAAAGTCCCTTTCCAGGGGGTGGCCTGCGTCTAACAGTGGACTATTATAGGCTGTTGAGGTGAGATCTAAATCTGGAATGACACATTAACTACTTTTTATCCCTTAAATCAGTTTTTATGTGATGAAAATAACCTATCAACGTTTCCATATTAACAACACGTGCGAAGCCGCGGGCAGAAACTAGCCAAGCAGACTCGCACTAGACGTGAAATTTTCAGCGTGACAAACAAACCTTCTAAACCTTTACAATATCGCCCACTCGCACTTGGCCGTTTTATTTATTATTTTTATCGAGAGTTGTCGTAACAAGCCTCTAGCCAACAAAACATGCCTTAAAATCCTTGTTTACTATGTAAATATTTTGTCAGATATCGTCTTTCCGATCAAGACATCGTACCTTTTATCAAAAATCACATAATACCTACTAGAGCTACTTATTTGGTTTTCCGATAAAACACTGGGTACCTTTTTGTTTCGGCGGAACGGCGAGCTTACATGATTGAACTATAAAAAACAAGGATGCAGGCACTAGACCGCAAAGAACACAGAGCAAGGTAATAACACAGTAGGAAAACTTCTTAATATAAGCTATTTATGTAGCTATTTCTTAAAAATTTTAAGTAGTTGTATCAGCGCAAAGTTAGGCATCGTATTCGTAGGTACCTATGCTCTAAAAGCAGAGTATGTTGACACCTGTAGGTATCAAATACGGGTTATTCCAGTTTTCCAGGGGAACTGAAATAACTTATCTATACGACCAACTGTAGTATATAATATTTTTTATCCATATTTTCTGCGAATAAATGATTTGAAGTTTACAAATTTGAAATCGAATACCCACTTGAGCGCTTTATTATCGCAAAATGCGCATGCTAGAATAACTCACTCTAGTCGATTTAAATACCCAATGTCGAATTTGATGACGGCATTGATGATGAATCAATGCAAAATAAAAACTGGAAATCAATAATCTAGGGTACCTACGGCCCTGCGCGCGCTAAAATATCCCTTTCATCAAGAGGACGATGTCATTAAAACGAATCTAAAGATATCATCATCAACTGGGTAATCTTTCAGAACTATGATCACTTTATGAGATTCACTTACCACACCGTGTTTAGTTACACTGTGCCCAGCAAAGTTCCATCATTGTTTTAGGGACATATTGTTGCTAAAATATGGCGAAGTATGATGAGTTTTCGTGAAAATTATGGGACAGCAAGGAAATACTCCACGCTTCGTGCCTTCACTTTAAAATAACGTTCAGTTTAATGGCGATGCAGCGGACGGACTAACTGAACGGCGAGGAGATTGGTTACGCGGATAATCTAGATCTTGAGAAGTTTATGGTTTTGCAGTTTAGAAGTTCATTTTGAAAAATATTTTTTAGAGTCTTACTTCAATGAGACGCGGTGGGCCGGCTACAAATGAGTATATAAAACTTATCCTATTATAATTCGATTATAATATAATCATTATGTTACCTTAAGATGACTTTAGCTTAGTAAGATGTTCAGTTGAGTTGCCTTGCTATTTACGCATGTTGTGGCTACCTGTCATTTAGAGAGCACTAGTTTTATTTTGTTTTCTAATTTGTATTTCTTAGTTGGTTGCCACAAAGAAATAAAATAAAATGAGATGGAAGGACGACATAAACAAGATAGCAAGCAGCAACTGGACATTAACTGCCCAAAGTAGAAGGAAATGGAAGAGTTCGAAGGAGGCTTACACCAGGGCCCACTAGGTCGACAATGGCTAGAGAAGAAGAAGACTTCAGTGGGATGTTATCTACCTACAAAACGTTTTGTATTTTTGGATTTGTATTGTTGGTAATGATCTTACGATGATATGGAATTATCCATATCATCGTTATGATCATTAGATCATAAGGATAATGATCTTATGGATAATGATCTTATGGATAATGATCTTATGGATAATGATCTTAAGGATAATGATCTTATGGATAATGATCTTATGGATAATGATCTTATGGATAATGATCCTATTTTAAAGGCGAAAATTTGTTCTGATGTGATGTGAATCGTCACATTAGACCAAAGAACAATGGCAAGAATTATGAGGTATCATGAGGAAAGATCCCACGGGTATCAATCGATAGCTCCGGAAATTCTGAATAAAACTGTATATTTAGTTTTTCCATAATTATTGCAGGAAAAATTAAATTAATTTTTGAAAATGTGGATGAATAGCAATTTGGGCGAAGCTAGGGTGATAAAAACTCGTAGAATCCGCCATTTTGTTTTTGACATTGACAGCACTACCAACTCTGCCTGTCATTATTATTCTGTGGTCCAATCCGCGCGCTTTTGAAATGTGTTTGTTGACAAAATGATTTTCAAAATAAACTTATCAAAATAATACTACAGGTGAACCTTCTATCCTTACCCAATATAGTATTATAATATCTGTGCCCAAGTGTTTGTGAGAGTGATTTCACAAAAAGTTGTAGTAGCAAAGAAACTTGTTTCAAAGAATATATTTTCTTTCTTGGGTGCTAAAGAACTACATAGGTACCTACCCTTCGCCATTGTAAGTTATTGTACATCGAGAGTTTATTTTGTTTTCATTGTTCACCTACCTACCTACTTCGTAAGATTGTCGGTATGTGCCTAGTCTACATAAAATTATGCATACCTAGTAAAAGTTAGTAGTACTTACCTAATACTCCTTATGTACCTACCATAGAAATCTAATTATCAATTTAGATTTCTATGGTACCTACATACCTATGTGCAGTGTTTGTATTGTACCTAGCTATCGTTACTAAAATTCTCCCATACATTTTAGTAATAAGTCCTACAAACATTGAACATTCCTTTCCTTTTTTAAATAACTAGACGATCGCCTCGCTGTTTCACCCGCGTAGTTCCCGTTCCTGTGGGAATTCCGGGATAAAATATAACCTATGTCACTCCCTGAAAAGTAAACTTCATAGCAATGAAAGAATTTTTCAAATCGGTCCAGTAGTTTCGGAGCCTATTCAATACAAACAAACAAACAATCAAATCTTTCCTCTTTATAATATTATAGTATCGATGTGTTTATTTTCAGGTAGGTATTTAGGTACCTATCTAAATGACGATAGAGAGGAAACCGAATAACAATACTTACTCGGTAGCGCTACCTCACGAATTGAAAGAAACTAACCCCAAGAATTGATATACTGTACTTACCTAAGCATTCTTGAAAATGTATAATTTAGCAACAAGATAAAAAATGTTTCATCTATGAGTTTGCCTGCGCATATTAATAAAATTATACGATTCCACTGACCAGTTACCTAGTTGCAAGGTAATATTATCCTATAATATTACCGTGCTAGTTGGTATGTTTTCTTATCTTATGCATATACACTAGCCAAACTCGATTTAGAATGTTTGTAAACAAACCGCCCATACTTAACCTAAAATTCACTCTGTTGCCGCGTCTTTTTATATAATATAAATTATTAGGTAGGTATTTGATTGCACTTATTTTCTTTGTAAATAAAGTATTTAAAATTAATAAATTACCTATAAGCAATATTTACTGAAGGAAGGATCTCAAATCGGCAGACGTAATTATGTATGTAAATTGCGTATAAAAAGACGCAGCAACAGAGTGAAATTAGAACTAGTATTACTTATTGAAACAATTTGGCCACGATTTGGCTAACTGCAGACTGTTGCAAACAATCAATGCAATTTATTATACGTAGGTACCTATCTGAAACTCGACGCCAAGCAAAGCAAGTGAGTTTTAGTTTTTTGTGTAAGCGTTGTGTGTGTGTGTTCTTAATGGTTTGCTTATAAACATTCCACATCGAGTTTGGCTAGTTTATAGATAGTATTACCTATTGGTAAAGCTAGAATGGTACGTAACGTAGGTAGTAAGGCCAACCACTCGATCCTTCTGGGATATTAGGAATTATTACAAAATTATCTATTTTGGTAGATAGGTACCTACCTAGAAACATTTTTGATTAGGTACTACCTAGGTAGGTAGGTGCTCGTAACTCGTTAAGTTGAAGACTCCAAAACCGTCAAGAGCAATCGCTAAACTACACTTATTGCAAGACAACAGAAGCTGCTCTGTGCTTTGGATTGGAATCTTCATCTGTTCACCGCTATACCTAGGTAAGTAATTTTGGCGATGACTATAGGTAGGTAGACCTATGACTTTTATTGAGATAGCGGTTAATTATATGTCTTCACTTCACGTACGATACCCCACGTACCTATAATACAAATAATAGTTGTGCCAATGGGTAAGTTAAGAATCGAAAAGCAAACGTGTTCTTGTCTTTAGTGGAGACTGCGACTCGGCAAACGTAGTGTAGGACGCAATTGGTAGGGAGATGCTGGATGCGGCAAGCTGAAGACTGGGCGATATGGCGCTCATTAGGTACCTATCAATTTTATTTGAACAGGTAGGCGACACGTTCTTGGAACACATTGTAAAGCCGCGGCAATACACGTGAGCTGGTTTAGGTTAGGCTGGGCTAGGTAGGTATAGGCTAAGGGTACTACCTACATAAAAAGTTAGGAAATCTCTATCCAAAAATGTAGCAGGGCCTAAGACCTAGCTATTTTCGTCCATGGCCGATAAACCTACTCTATTCTACCTACCAACTGAAAAAAGGAGGTTGGTTTTAATCCTGCCCCTAACCTGAAACTAACCTCTAGAATTGAAACCTTTTTTGTCACCCCGCCGCCATTTGCAATGAAGAGATGAACCAAGGATAGGAAATTATTCTGCCAATTTTCAAAAAAATATTTAATTTTTTCTGGAATAATCTCGGAAAAACTAAAAATGCAGAGTTCCTTAAAATTCTGAGATGAATCGAATGGTATATTTCTTATCTTTCCTCAAATTTTTGGGACAAACCATAAGGGAAAGTTGCCATTGTTCTTTTCGCCGTTAGGCGTTAGGCGAAGAAAACGACAAAACTACTGAATGGGTCGAGCTGAGATTCTGACGAGTTCTGGTCCTGGAATAGTAGCTATATGTTAAAGGCTACTTTTACTCCAGAAAAAGCGTTCGAAGCCGAGGGCAGGAGCTAGTATTACCTACCTTAGTGGTAGGCAATACATAATAATTTGATGTTTGTCTAAAGGGTGTAATTTAATACGCAATCCAATGTCTGAACTTGAACTTCAATACTATCTAGAAGGTCAAAGTTGCTAATACAAGTTAGTATTGGAATGTATGTATCTACCTATACAGGGTGCCACGGAGCATGTGTACCAAACCGAAAGGGGGTGATTCTGGACCCCGAGGGGATCAGCTTGTGAATAACGTGTTTTTATGAATTGCATATTGTAGTTATTATGACTTTTTTCAATAATTTTATTTTCTGGTTTTGCATTATTTAACATTAGAAAATATTCCACAATTGTTTTGGTTTGTTTTTTAGCAATACCAGTGTTTTGTCATGATTTTATTACAAAAAATTATGTCATCCATTAAAATTTCGAAACAATACGAATAATAAACAAGAAAAGTGCCTACTTAATTTCAAAATAAGTAAAATATGTTCGTAATTCAAAAAATCGTAGAGCAAAAGTTGATCATCTTGCTCGGGGTCCAGAATCACCCCCTTCGGCTTAGTACGCATGTTTCGTGGCACCCTATATAATAGTTTTCCTATTACGTATACACCACCCCACCCGTTCCCTTTCTAACTAATGATACAGACCCTTTGGTTGTTCTGCTGTAAAAGCCTAATTGCGAGCCCTCATAAAGTTTTAAAGCTTGGTCTTTCATCTTGTAATTGTGTATTCATACATTTGCGACAGGGCTATGAGACGCGATGAGCTATTACCTTAATTGTAGCTTTTAAATGTACCCTTAAAGTCAAAAAGGCACTTAGTGTAAGTACCGTACATTACGAGATCAGTGGATTGCTAAGTAGACGACTTTATAGGTTTTAAGGTACAACTTGTATGGTAGAACCAAATGGTGGTTTTGCCTTTGATGTTTGTGGGATTGCTTATTTACAAGAAAAATACACAACCTATGAAGAAACTATATTACAGTTTCTTCATAGGTTGTGTATGTTTCTTTATTTACAAGAAAAATACACAACCTATGTGTATTTTTCTTGTAAATAAGCAATCCCTTAGTTTTCATCTGTTTTTAAAGTTTTGAGAGATAAATACTAATCCCACGGGGATAAAAGTTGAATGGAACCACCTCGGGATCATCTTCTATACAACTGCAAAATAATCATCCAAATCGGTTTATAATCGAAGAAATCGACGGACATAAGTACATAAAATAAACATACATACTTACGCCGAATTCAGATTTTAAGTCGTCTTTTTTCGAAGTTGGTTAAAAATAACGAAGCATTATTTTAAAGCCTTTGGTGTGTGTCGGTTGCGTGGTAGAAAAAATAAATGAATTTTATGGTAGTTAGTGATTTTTTTTTATAATTAAGTAAACGATTAGAAGACAATGAAAATAATCCTTATTCGTGATTAATATAATAGTGTTCTAGCCACTCGTGTAATTTTGCTGAAACGTCGGGAAAATAAGTACATAAAAAACTTTAAATAGTAATTTGTAATGGTGATAATACCTCAAATGAACCCTTTTCTACTCTCCTTGACTCTACGCTTGTATTTTGTAAAAAAAATGTTACCTACATAAACCTTCATCACATCGGCTTAGGTAGCGGTAAGGCACGAAACCGGATTCCATCCGGATACATCCGCAGCAAACCGGTATTACCCGGATTCATTAAAGTGGTATTGAACAGGTGAAGCGGCTTATTAATTGGTTAGGGAAGATCACAGCGATTATAATTATACGCAAAATTCCCAATTAAGTTCGTTCTTACGGGTTCTGTTTTGAATTTCATCTAATAAAAAATATTAGTATTTTTTATTATTATAAAATATTAGTATTTTAGATTAACTGATCCCTCGGGGGTAAAGCATTCATCCATTTTGGGATCATCCTCACCTTATACTAACTAACAATCGCAAAACAATCATCAAAATCGGTCCACAATTTGACGGAGATATCGTCGAAGATAAATAAAAAAAGAACATACGTACACAGGAACACAAACCTTCTTTCTACAAAGTCAGTTAATATTCAGAGCAAACGAGTTTAATTCTACTCCCGAAATAAGCGATCATAAGCGGATAGAGCACATTCTTAAATACGTTTTAAAAGCTTTTAATACATTGTCATCCAAACTAAACGTGTATTTAAGTAAATCATTTCAGGTCAATCGGTTGAAGATATCTGCTTCAAGATTGAGTTGCAAGATTCAACCCGTACAAACATAGTTAGGTACATACATTGCAAGTTAAATAAAAGGTTTGTAAAAATGGTTCCATGTTTGAAAAGTTGACAAAGTTTATGTTGCATCAAAATCTATTAATCAACCAATGACGTAACAGCACCGATGGGCCTCTAAACGTTTTCCAATCAACGTCGATCATCCCGCAGCCGAAAGATGGCGGCACTTCCGAATATGAATATCTGGGTCACATCACACGCGCCTGTGTTTAATCGTTCTCACTGATGAGGAAAATAGGTATTTACATATAAACTTTACATATTTATACATCGGATGAACGTTTCTAACTTTCATCTATGATCGGATCTTCGGCCGAAGTATGGAATAATGCAAACTAACATTAAGAATTAACATTGTACGAAAACTACGAACTATAAATTATAATGAATTAAATAAAATATATTAAAATACACAATAACAAAACGGTCATTAGTTCAACTTAGTTGCAGAAATTTTAACAGCTATATAATATTTATACAGGGTGCGGTGCCACGAAACATGTGAACTAAGCCGAAAGAGGGTACTCGTAAGTAATTCTGGACCCCGAGGGGATCATCTTTTGTTCTACGATTTTTTGAATTAGGATTTATTTTGAGCTTAAAAGATATTACAGACTTTTTTCCTCATAATATACGTGATTTTTTACAGGTATTCTTAGAATATTATTACGGTTTTGAAATTCCAACGAATTTACATCTTTTTTTATAATAAATTCATCAGCATCATCATCAACCTATATTAGTCCAGGACATAAACCTCCCCTAATGAGCGACATATCGCCCTGTCTTCAGCTTGCCGCATCCAGCATCTGCCTGCAGTCTTTCGCAGGTCGTCATCCCACCTTGCCGGAGGGCGTTTTACACTACGTTTACCTAGTTGCAGTCTCCACTCAACTTCAGCTTGCTAATTCTTTGGGCTATTTCAATGACTTTGGTTCTCTGTCGGATGTATTCGCTACGAATCCTATCCTTCAGAGAAACTCCGAGCATAGCTCTTTCCATTGCTCGCTGAGCAACTTTGTACTGGTGGACCAACCCTACCGTGAGTGACCACGTCTCAGCTCCGTTCGTCACGGGTAGGACGCACTGATTGAAAACTTCCGTTTACACGCGATGCGGTATGGATGACGAGAAGACTCGAAGACGAAGACTCGACGAAATTCATGACAAGCTAAAAACAAGTAAAAACTAAAATGTAAATGTAAGGGTGCGAGTAACAAAACAAAATAGCGAAGAAAAATTATTAAACAAAAAAAATCAGAACATCGTTATTCACAAGTCGACCCCCTCTGGGTCCAGAAGGACTGACTGATTCTTCATCCCCTTTCTGCTAGTGCACCTGTGACGTTCCACCCTGTATAGGTACGTAGCTATGTCTGATTAGCACTCAATGCATTGCAGGCGCTTCTCCATAATTCAGAGCTCCAACCCAACCCCTACGCAAACTATAACTTTCTTACAAAGACAAGGTAGCAGGTACTCCCTAAATATGTAATCATCAGCTTCCGTTTCGACGCCGGGCTTTGGCCCCAAGCACAGTCACTTACATTATAAATTATACTACTGGCTCCATTGTTAAGCAAATTTTGAGTCCATGGCGTTTAAAATTCATTGATCTTTTAGCTCACATTTTTCTTTCAGACATCACAGTATTGGATGCAATAATCACTAATATTAGAAATGCGAAAGTTTGGATGGATGTGTGTTTGTTACGTCTTCACGCCAAAACTACTGAACGAATCGGGCTGAAATTTTTTATAGAATTGCAAAATTCACTACGGTCTAGACCTGCCAAAATAATAACTGCTACTTTTTGTCCCGGAAAAACGCGTGCGTGCTTTCGATATATTATTATATTACCTACTGATGTCTATGAACATCGACTATTTTGTACCATACTAAGATCTCATTTGATTCTTAACTATTTATTTTCCCTTTGATCGAATTATTCACAGATAAACAAATCCAATTAGGTATGTATTTTTGCAATTTCTGAGATCTCATTAGCTTTGAGCCGAGGGGAGCGGAGGGGAGAGGACGCTAATTTTGCAAATTGATGGAATTTTGGGAGACGGAAGACTAAATTACAGAGTTACTTGAAGCTGGTATACGTAGGTATTTGTTCTTGGAATAAATTCAGGAAATTGACCTGAAATTCATACTGGAAAGGGTGTTTATAAATGATATTTCATGTTCATTACGTATGGTTATTGATCAATCATCTATGTATGATCTTCGAAAGAAGTGTCAAATAGTCCCTAAGCATAAATTAAGCTATACTTCCTTTGGGGCTAGATACATAGATGGTGCTGTAGACGTCGCTTATTAAGTTCACAAAGGCTCTAGGTATGAGATTTACTCATTTTATTTGAAATCTTTATATTTCCCAAGGATCGCTCTTTATCTTGATTCATCAGAAAATTAATAATAATCTTTCATTTTATCAATGCTAACCAGAAACGAAACCTAATGAACCGGACATGTTATTTAGATAACAGTAGGTAGGTACTTATAAATTATAAATTGGTAGGACGAAATTGCCAAACCGTTCAATTAATAAATTCAATCAAAATAAAGGAAATGATACGAGTCAGCTCACAAAAACCGATTGTGCATAGCTATTTGATAAACCTACATAATTCTTACAGAATTTGTACTCGATTACAAAAGTGTCAATACAGCGCGTTTCGTGGGCCGCTCTTCTTACTTTATGATTATTAAAAAAGGTTTATTTACAATAGGGTTGGGATCGAGGAAAGGGCATACGAAATTGCTTGTAATTTAATAACTCAGTACCTACTACCTACATACAATACTCAATAAAAACCAAAACCCTCGCTGATAAATAGAAAAAAAATTGCGGTTTAAAAGTCCGGCTTCAAAATGTACCTACGAGTACCTACTCAAACTTGATTATAAAATTAGCTTAATGGTTAAACCATCGTAAAAAAATCGGCATCGTAAAAAATCAAATCTACAAACATATAGACACCCAAAATGTCAAGGAAAATAATCCAAACGTAAACACGCTTTCTCACGTGTTTCGTAAAAACTTTAGCCACTGCTCTCGAAGATTCCGCGGAATTCAGAAGTTTCCTCTAGAATCGAACCTTCTTTAAATTACTTCTTGTTATCGAGTTCCGGCCGTATCTTTCGTTTTGTTTACTGAATAGAATTAAACGTGGGGTGGGAGGGGGAGGGGGAAGACGAAAATTTAATTTGTTACATTACTCCTATCTGGGGGTTGCGACTTGGGATAAAGGGTCTGATACACTGGTGATTCAAGAATTATTATGATAACACGTCCTTTGGTAATTTGATAATTTAATTAACTTTACAAGAAAAATGTTAAAATCGACAATAGAAAACTTGAATGCGGGTTGAAGAACGTAAATTAAACTTAGCTTAGCTGATGCCATTTTTCATACTTGCGAGATAGTTGATAATGAAAAATGAAGTGTTTACAAGTTACGCATTTAAAAATACAGTCGTATTCAGATTATCCTCTTTTCGTTGAAGCCTTACCCCGACAGACGCGAAAAGCGGTGGTGGCCAGAGCAATTTGCAAACGATACTACTGGCTGCGTCGGCTAAACATAGATCTCAGTACTCATGAGACCTCCGAGGTAAAAAGTTGAATTACATAAAGTTCAACATTATTTATGGTAGGGTTCGGCTTAGGTAAATTTATTGTGAAAACACAATTGAGAAAAAAACCTGAAAGTCCACATTCGCACATAATTTGGTCGAGATCTCAGGAACCCTGCGGCCCATTGAAAAAACCTATTGTTCTGATACGTAAATTATTAATTATACTAATTATTTAGTTCCTCTAAGCCAGTTTTTTAATAAATTGTGTAGTATTTTTGTAAACAATTATTTGATTTTTGCGCTTACACCTTTCCAAATAAGGTAGGTATACTCTGTCTCGCTCCTATAAACGCGGCATTCTATTCCTATCTTATTCGCATTTGTGCGAATAGGATAGGAATAGAATGTCGCGCTGTATCGCGTCCCTACATCTCCCCATACCGCAACCTCTTAAATTGAACATTATTTTTTTCATCTCATTGCGGCTTCTTATTAATAAAATAGTACGAAAATCTACCCCTGTTCTGTACCTCGTACATTGTGTGCCCGTCTTAAGTTATTCTATCTGTCGATCTGTATGTGGGTGAAGTTATTTGTTAAGTTGTCAAGGCAACACTTTTCGGTTAAGCTTCGTAAATACAACTGATAGCTTTTGTTCGGACTAGTGCGACACGACGAACTCGACAAGTTAAGCGCACACAGCACAAAACAGTGCGAATAATGTCGTAAGTTTTGTAACGTTTGAGTAACATTTACTCCTTCTTATTTATCGAGGGTTTACTCATTGCAACTTTTAAGTTTTGGTACTTAAGTTTGAATACATATATTTGTGTTCAGAGCCTGTGCTATCAAAAACAAATTTAAATCATTCACAATTCATTACATTCTTATTTTATTTAAACAATTGATTTGGGAGATAGAAGTCAAGTTCATAATAGAAGTTGTAGGTACATACAACCATTGCTACCAACTTACTAAAAATATGTTGAGATAAAAGGTGTGTTTTACTTTAAAATTAAGGAATCTATCAAAGCAGAATTGGAAACAATCATTAATCATGCCGCGATAGAGTTCAAAATCGTTCAAAAATTCAAATTATAGTCGAATCATCACTCAAATCCAAATTGAATCTTCAAAATCGATTTGACGTTCCGACAATTCAATTTTAGGTTGATGTATAGGTTTTGTTTTGAATGTTTTTGCTACTTTGTACCTAACTATCAATTTATGAATGGCGGGATGTTGGTATATCATATTGACTTGCACTGAATTCATCTCCTCTATTATCATCTACAGCCTAAACTGGTCTGGACGCCCTTGATAAGCGCCATATTAGCTGTCATTATAATATGCCCCCTACACTGGACATACTGCGATCCCCAACCTGCATGTCTAGCGTGGGGATTATGGGCATTACCCTCCATGTGATAAAAGCCAATAAGGCGCTTATCAGGGGGATGCCTGCGTCCAGTAGTGAACTAATACAGGCTGTTGACGTTGACGTTGACCGGACATACTGGTTGGGGATCGCAGTTCGGTGGTAGAATAGTTCTGCAGGAGGCGCTGACGTCCGTCACGTCTTATGACACCCGCTGGGAGGGTTGGGGTGGTGCAAATTCTAAAGCGGCACCACACAACCCACTGCAGTGCACAGAAACCCAACTCAATCCTTCTCTTCATACGCATAAAGAGATAATATGTGCACGATCTCCTTCTAAACGTTCAATAGCCATACCGCTAGAGCACCATGATCCTTTATGAGCGAAAATTCTTGGTCCTAAGCGATACTCATAGTGGACCAAATCTCTTCCCTATTTCAATTTCGGTCAGATTTGAGATGGTAAAAAGGACAAAAACATTTTTGCGCCGACCCGAACTTCGCGGCAGATATTCTGCACATTTTCCTCGACAATTTGTAGCATGTAGTGTAGTTCTGCAGATAACTTTACTGTTTGTACATTGAAAGGTCCGGATAAAAAGCCGGAATATTGTGGATAAGGTAGGTTTTTGCAGCGACTTTGTATACCTTCCAATGCCTAGGCTAAACCGTGTTTCTTAGAAGTATGCAAGTGCAAATTCAACAATCTTCGATCAAGTTACAAAATCGAAATGTTGTTTGACAAGAAAATTCTTACATTATGCCACAAAAACGTGGTGGATCACACGCAATAGTTACCCAGCAATAGTTATGAATCATAACTATTGCTGGGTAACTTATGATGAGATTGGGTTGCAAATTAGACGCCATCTCTTACTTTTGTAATTAGGTAACCGAAAATTATAACCCACTGGTCGCTTGGGGTTGTCTGATCGCTCTTAGGCGATAAAACTGACAATTTTCACTTAGTTTTAATTTGTCTTGTTGGAAATCGTTGCTTTTGATTTAGGTCTGCAATAAAGTATTTTCTTCGTATCTATCTAATCCCCCTTTATATTTCCAATAAAAGGCGCGAACGTTGTAGTCGGTAAAAAGCCACATCATAATTTTAATACAAATTTTTTTAACTGTAAATTGTAATTAATTTTTCATACTGTCTCTTGCATATTGGAACCGGTCGAGCAAATTGCTTCATATAAAATATTATTTGTTACCTTCTATACACCTATTTTTTGACAAATAAATATCTTTATCTTATCTGTAATGTCCGGACAAATCAACAGTGGCAAGATAGCACTACTAAAATAGAGTATAGAGTGTATCTGTAGGTTGTACGTGGTAGACGTTATGCGAATCGTCTCGATTTCCATATAGTTTGTAACCCCTATTACTCGCGGTATCTGTCTAATGTAACGCTGTTACACTGTTTCTATACCTACTTCAAAGATGTTGGGTTAATCGCAGATGTTGTGATGTTTGAGTATTTATTGAATATTGTCAAGATTCTGGTGAAGGAGTTCTATTTTTCGCTGAAGGGTAAAACTCTCCATACTCTCTCCTTCTTTCGATTATTTTGTCCCGTGATGTTATGGACCAGTCCGAGGGGAACATAATCCAACTCTATGATAAGTAGCTTAAATTGTTAAAATTACAACATCTAGCAACGTAATCATTTACTGAAAGTATCTAGAGAGAGATAATGTATTTTCCCCAAAAAATACCTATACCTAGTTCATATTTTAGGTAGATAATGCACACTTAATCATCATCATTATCATCACCGACCTATATTAGTCCACTGCTGGACATAGACTTCCCCTAATGAGCCCCATATCGCCCTGTCTTCAGCTTGCCGCATCCAGCATCTGCCTGCAGTCTTTCGCAGATCGTTACACCATCTGGTCGGAGGGCGTCATACGTTTGCCTAGTCGCGATCTCCACTCAAGAACACGTTTACCCCAGCGGTTGTCGGTTCTTGGCGAGATATGGCCGGCCCACTGCCACTACAGCTTGCTGATACACATAATCCATTCAATCAATCTAGTATAATTTTCTTTGTGAATAAAGACAATATCCTAAATATATTTCACCAACATTATCTTTTTAGTTGTTTACTTCACTCTCCAAATCGTTACATAACCAACAAAGGCAAGCTTGGTTATTATGTTTATTTTTATCTGATTAGTGAGACCCTAAATGTGGCGTACCCAAATTTCACTTTGCTCAGCCAATTTTGGTCTTGTCTTGTCTGCAGAACAGATCCACTACTGAACTGCGAACCTAGCTTGGGGACAATGCCACTAACCCCTGATAAGAGCGCGCTAGTCAGGGTAGGCCTACGTTCAGCGGTGGACTGGTAAAGGCGGTTGATGTATGATGTTAGTTCCCACTGTCAGCATATAAGTGTCTCACCATATTTGCCATTCACCTCGTTCCTGGGCCAGTCATGTGATAAAAATAGACCGGTCAATATAGGTAATAATAGAGAATACTTACCTAAAATTTTAAAACGGTTGCCCTCACGTGACCTTTCGGGGTTGGAGGGATTGGTGAATTTATTTAGGAGGTAAGTAGGTATTTGTTGTTGGTGTTGATTTAACGGGTTTCGGGTCTTTTTGCTTTGAAGGGTCGGGTTTTAACGCGGTTTAGTTAATAGGATCGGATTATCAATAAGTAATGCTTTCAATATTTTATTTGACAAAGTGGGGAGCAGAGGCCGCATTCTCGTAAATAATTCTTTCCGAACTTGGCTGTGGCTGTATCACACGTCTAGATAGACTTGGGCTGGGTTTGTATTATAGAGACTTCATGAATGTGAGTGGGTTAGCTACGACCTTTTTTGTGTTGGAAGATCACCAACGTCTCCCATCCCATAACGAGTGACTCATCCTGAAGATCTCCCTCGTTAAAGGATGTAACGTTCGTATTCTACCGACACAAACAAAGTTCGTAGTTAACCCGCTGACATTCAAATGGAATAGCTACGACCGTTTCCATAGAAAAATTATTATAGAGACTGTAGTGTGTTCTATTAAGAGGAGTAAGTTAGATAATGACAGAAGATGGGGATAGAAGAAGACGTAAGCCAAAGAAAAGATGAATGGATTGTGTGAAAGATGACATGAGTAAGAAATCTCCTCACCTCAACTCAACAGCCTATATTGGTCCACTGCTGGACGCAGGCCTCCCCCTGATAAGCGCCTTAAAGAATAAGAAACACGTTACCACTAATGTGAAACGTTCCTTGTAAAGATAGTTATGATTAAGCTGTTTGTGTAACGTATAAAACAGATCAGAAATATTAAATTAGCACCATTATCAGCTGTCAATGCCAAATTACAGTTTTTAAAATGGTACCTGCCTCATAGCTCCAGGTCCAAATTCTAGAATGTTAGTCTTCCAAAAACCACTCCGTAACATCCGTTTACTGCGTAAAATGTGAAAATACTCTCCACCTCGAGCTCCAACACAGCTTGCGGTGTAAAAACCCACTTTCACAGTTGAACTTTCAATTTAGCACTTTTAAAAGTGCCGGAGTGTAAGTCAAACAAAAAGCGGAACTTGCAAGTAGTTTTAGATGCAAATAAGGGAAAGTTTTGCCCTGCCTTGTGATATCTTGCCAGAATTCGGATCTGCTTTAAATTTTATAAGGAAAGGTTATAATTATTTTCTAAATGTGTTTAACTTGGCTGGAGTCACTTAAAAATCGATTGGTTTTGTGTTTACTATCAAAAAACTGTTAGATATTTGATCAATTCAATTCTAATAAGGATAAATTCTTTAGTTACCCCAACTCCAAATAATTTACATATAATTTACATATCAACGTAACCCCATTTGAGCACACATTTTATTCCTTACAGCAATCAATATGAAATCGTGTGCGGAATAGAAACAAGAATCAATTGTAAGACTCCTTTTACGTCACTTTTACTACTTTCTTGCTGAAGTTCGATCATCCGATCGATCTTTTACGACTCTATTCCGACATTCTCCCTCCAAAAAGACGTGCGGTTGCGGCCGCCATAGCGATGACTTCCGGTCCCGAAGTGAATCCAACCGGAAGCGATCCCTGCTGCGTATTTCAGCCGTTTGATTGTTTCAGAGCTTAACCTAAATACACAAACGTAGAAAGATGTTATGTGTATGTATCACAATCATAGCTTTCTCGTGATTCTCGTGATGTGGGATTAAGCTCATCGCTCTGAAGCGGTAAGTACCCAAGAATTACTTAGGCGCATACTTATTCTAATAATAAGAAAGATTCGATGTTTTGCGAGTGATTGGAGAAATTTTCTAAATTATCTATGTTTGCTCTATGTTTAAAAATATTTGACGCTTCGGTGTGGAACGGGTTCGATGGTTTCATTTCTTCTCTACCCTTGAGTGGACAAGACAGTTTCTCAGCTATTTATTTGTATAGCAAGCATGGTGTGACAGAAGATAATCTTAATTTTTCAAAGTAACCTGGCTGTACGGTCTTCGGAATTAACAATTTTGGGATCTCTACTTCGTAGTGTTTTTATAACCAAAATCTCGGTTCAGACTATTCCCCATGGATGGGTTTGATAAAAGATCAATATAAAATTAGCAATGTAGCAGCAACATAAAAATACCAGTGAGATGGAATACCTAACAGCATTAGATCTAAGTAAAATTCAGTAGATATACGTTCTCCCAGCGCTAACAAACTCAACAAATGGCCTGTGTTGTGGTACAACTAAACGCAAAGACACGCTGTTTTCAATCTTTTGCAATTTATCTACCTAATGAACAACAAAGATGAAAGGAAAAATGTACCTAGACCAAAGTGCGACCGAGACAACAATACGTACGCGAAACACGAACGCAGGCGGCGGTGCCGGTCCAACTACGGCTGAGGTGAGGCCCACCTCAGCCGACCTCACCTGAGATTCTCAAAAGTGGAACGCTCAAATTAGGCCCCTAATTTGAGCGTTCCACTTTCGAGAAGCTAGTGCCCATTCTCCCGTATTTTACTTAGATCAATGCCTAACAGCTAAAGAGTGAGAGACATTAGTAAGGACCAAGTTTGAAAGCTTCGGGTCGAAAATGTAAAGTCCTAAGCATCGAATGCTTAGTTTTATAGAGGTCTGATTGCCGTTACATTTGTGTCGGAATCTCTGATGAGCGGAGTAAACAAGGATCCCAACTAAAAGGGTTCCACCACAAGGGTTACTTTCCTATAACAATAATCTATTCCAAACAAAAATGTTTGTATGGGTATTGGTTTCCTTTGCTACTTATGTTGAAGAATCTATTGATCCGTATTTGAACAACCTATGCTGTTACATGTCGGAATATTTAACCAGGATTAGGTAAATAGGAAGGGTCGGAGGTTGGAAAAGTGTTCAGGGATGATCAAAAATAATTCTGGGGGAAAGTGATGATAATGTATATTATATCACATGATGCTTATTATTATTATTTAATAGGCATTTATCGCGTTTACCTAATTATAATGTCTTCAGATCATGAAAGTTTAAAAATATTACGCTAATTATTATTAACCAGTTTCTGCCCGCGTTGTTTCTATGGAAACGTTTAAAGGTTATTTCTATCCCATGGGAACTGATTTATCGGTTAAAAAGTAGCCGTTTTATTCCAGGTTTAAGAGAGCCGAGGACGGTAATCATCAATACACACGTGTATCATACGACGTCTTTCAACACACTTGTGAATAAAATAACAATAAAAACTCATTTTATTTAGTAGACAAAAATTAACGAATCATATCATTTGACGACCGATGTGGCGCGGCGGGCGAGAAGGTCCGCCTGCGATGCAGGAGGTTGCGGGTTCGATTCCCGCTTTGGGACAAATCTTTATACGCTTTATATACAAATGTTTATACGCTCTGCCAATGTTTGTTTCGGGTGTTTTGGATATTTATGTGTAATAAATAATATATCTATGTAAGGTATTGTATTATATATCAGTTATCTAGTACCCATAACACAAGCTCTGCTTAGCCTACCAGCTACCTTAGGGAACCAGAGTTCCCATGATACAAGCTCTGGTACCACTTCTACTAAAATACACGTTTTACATAGAAAACACCTAGACCAGAATCAAAAATTTCATATCATACAAACATATATCAACAGCCGAAAATCGAACCTGCAACAGTAAAGTACCTATTAGGTATTTTAATTATCTGTGCTGCAACTACCTTCTGTCTCAGAACGTACGTAAAAAATTATGATAACTCTCTGTTTATCAAGGTAACATATTTTTCTAATTTTTCGTGGTATTTGTATACATCGAAGAACCACTCTGACCTCTTAACCGTTTTCCTCCAGGAAGCATAAACAGTGTTTTTGTATCGAGAGCGTCGCAGAAACATGGAACGCTTTCGATTTCACATCAAAGGCTCTCCTTGTCCCGCCCTCTCATAAAATTTTGAAGTAGCCTCATCTGAGACTATATACTAATTCTGAGTACCTACTTATATGAGCCTAAAGCTGTACTAATCCTACTAATATTATAAAGCCGATAGTTTGTAAAAACTGTTTTTTTTTTTTACCTAGGATCTCCAAAACTAGAACAGCTCAAGATTAAATTTAGGATTCGTTTAGAGCAAAGCCTTACTTAGATAATAGGCTGCTTATAATACCCAAAATACGCATGCGAAGCCGCGGGCTGAAACTTAGTTATAAATAAATAAAAAATAAAGCTGGAACATCTATACATCTCCTCTAGCCACGTTTTATGAGTATTAGATGACTGACATACTTAATACAATGTCTACGTTATATAGATATGTTATATATAATTTTAGTGTACCTAGGAAATACCCAGAACACCCAAATGTTTCTATGATCTAGATCAGCCTTAATTTTTTTCGAGCCTGGTTGTTTCCTGTGAAGAATTTTAATTACCTAAGTACCTAGCTGTGTGGTGCCGCCTTAGAATTTGCCGCGACCGTCACGGCTAGGTATTGAATGATAAGGCTACACAAGTCGTCGGCGCGAATTCATCCGTGGGGCGGCCTTAATGTATCTCACCTGACATAGTAGACATACTCGCGCGATAGGATGAAATGCACAATGATTCATTCTTAACACGGCCGCGTAAAAAATGGTAACAGACTTTTAGCACTAGGGTTTTTATAGAAAAACTATTGAGTTTAATAAAAAATTTTCAACTTTTTAATAACTAAACTATGTCGGCAGGGCCTTTATTTTAGAGTTTTCTTTCTCTGTATATTATTAATTTTCACCCAAAGTTAGGCCAAAATTAGTGTTTAGAAGATTGTATTTCTCAAATGTATACTTTGTTACGGATTCGGGTGTATACAAACAAACAGCGTAGTAGTTATCCTTCCACGTTTGTATGGAGAGATGAGCGACTTGTTTAACCTTAAGTAGTAATAGTGGAGTAGGTATTCAAATACATACAATAAGTTCCTTCTGGGAAAGCGTGCTTCTTCTAAGGCCCCATCTTTACATTTATAATAATAACTTTATGTATTATAATAATAATAATAACCATTTATTGTTCTCTTCTTCATTTATCAGTGAGATGGTGATCAAACGCTCCATTAATTATTTTAATAAAAATAGTATAGCAGACATGAACCTACACCTGACATAGTCGTAAGATCTCACAACTTGATTATATTATGATGTTGGGTTTCCAAGATTTTAATTTTTTTTAAACTGGTGGGATGTAGCTTGCTTGCGTAAGCTATGGGATAATTGGGGGTAGAACTTTGCCCAGAAGTGGGTCAACTGATCTATTTTTTATTAAATAATTGACTTATGGCTAATTATTGAACCTTCACCAAACTGTATTAACTCGACCAACTTAGAAAGCTCCCGTTCAATTCTGAGAATTAGAACTCGTTGGTAAACTAAGTTTTATGTTTGGTGAAATCAGACCCAAGTTTAAAACAACATTAATCCTTGTCGTAACTGATATTATCGTATATCATTAAAATTTCCGTTGTTTCGAGTTACCGCAACTTCACACAAAGTTTTGGAACCAGAGGTGCGTACATATCTGAAGTAATAATTAGTTACACCCTCGCAAGATTTTCATAATTATAATAATTTACCTGTAAATATATTACATAATAACGTACCTACCTAGGTATCTAAAAGACATAAATTGTATAAGAGTCTCGAAAAGTCTTGTGTTGGAAACCAAGATCCACTTTGGGTCTTTGAGTATAGGAAAACGAAATCAGTTAGGTGGTACAAAATATTCCGATAAGTATTAATTTGAGGCAACAACGCTAATCTCGAAAAAGCAATAATGTTTGGATGAAGTACTCACAGTTACTCACTTCACACCAATGAGAAGCGAACCAAATAATCCGCGTCTCGAAAATGAAAACGAAAGCTTAATCCAAAAGCTTACAAAATATTTTTGTAAGGTTCCATTTTCAATTTCAACCAGTTTCACGTATTTGGTGTGATTTGGTACAGAACATCAAAATTATCTAGAAAGTGTGACCAGAAGTGGAAATAATCATAAGCTTTCACTAGATCAAAAGTTTTCAAATTAATAAAATCTAAGGAGCATCTCTAAACTTACCTATTTATTTACACAACACACATGCACAAGAGAACACTCATTCAAATTCGCGTTCCAAAATCAACACACACTTAAACAATTATTTCGTATAGGGATGTACGCGCGCGAATCGACACTTTTATCGATAGAAGTATCTCGGCCAATCTCTGTATGATCTCACCGCGTCCCAGACGGCAACTGAGTTTGCAAAGTACCCGCGTCGGGTCCTAAGTTTCGGAGCATGCGCGTTGGAAGCCATGCCAGGTGTTCAAACTATTCGGTCCTTGAAACTCCTAACATCAAGATGCAGCGAGTTATGGTAGGAACTTTACGGGACGGTATGAGAAGATTGCATCTTACTTCTCCACCTGGCGTGATGGTTTAACTAGCGGAGTATTCTGGGACAAGCTGTTCAAAAATATGTTCTCATTTTATTTTAAGATCCTAAACCATAGTAGTATGTTATTGTCTTTTGGGTTGAGCATTGGTATCATGATATTATATCAGTCGTCATTCTTACTAACAATTGTTATAAATTCGAAAGTACCTAATTCTGGGTGTATGTAGAATAGAATAGTAATAAATGTATTTATATCAGCAATAGAAACAGTTATAAAACAAGACACAATTTTATGATAAAAGTTGTTAAAAACACGTCCTAACTCAGCATAATGCTGTATGTCTGCCTGTTACTTACTTTCTACAGACTAAACGGATAAACGGATCTCAATGAAATTTGTCAGGGAAATAGATAATATCCCGGACTAGAACCTAGGCTACTTTTTAAGAAAAAGTGCGTGCGAAGATGCAGGCATAAACTGATCGTTTTTATAAAATTCACATTCAGACATTGGACTATTTTCTATTATCAATTCATAAATCATTCATGCATCGCACGTTTTACAAAGAGACAAAGTACGTTCTATTTACCTTTTTATTTTTCAAGTACATACATACATACATACCAACTTATAGAAATTTTAATCACATTATTATATACGTAACCTATTATACAAGCATAAATTACGAAAACGTTGTTGGCGTATCTATGTAGCTGCATACAATTAGTGCCTAAAGATGCCGTAAAAATATTTCTAGAAAGGCATGTTTTCGTGTCAGTTAGTTTTCTTTCGTGGATGAGATTGGACGGATCATGGATTGTATATGCTTCAAGATCAATGGGGAGTGCTACTCCGGTAAGAGTTTTGTGCTCGCCGGGCTGGCGCCGTGAGGCAAAAAGAGGTGTTCGAGTGGCGGTAACATATCGCGCGCGCTTGCTCGCACTGCCGACTTCAAAGGGTTAAATTTTGTATTTTTATGCTAATAGTTGGTAGCGAAGTGTCATCAGACGTGACTCTGTTAGACTACCTCCGGAACTACCTGCAGCTGCGCGGCACCAAGTACATGTGCCGCCAGGCAGCCTGCGGGGCTTGCATCGTGGCGGCCGCTAAGTGTCCCGGGGCCACGCCTCAAGCGGTCAACTCGGTAAGTCTTTACTCAATTTTCTTATGCAACCTACTGGTAGTTTGGCATTAGGCGTTAGAACAAATGGGATGCTTAGAAAGATCATTGAAGAAGTAGTCACTTGTATTTTTTTACTATAGCATATTATATTACTAATTGTAGCAGCTTCGTCGGTTATCTGTGACGTAAATTGAATGAAAACTTCAGTCAAGTCAGTTAAAATTTAATAACAGTTTTGTGAACACATATGTCACATACACATAGAAGACACGTAGCACTCTGTTTAACATAACCCCGACGCCCTACTCTACCTACGTTTGCTAGTTAGAGTTAGTATAATTCTAATAATCTCCTCTCCAGTGCATGGTGTCAATAACATCCTGCAGCAACTGGGAGATCACGACCATAGAGCACCTCGGGAACCGTAAGAAAGGGTATCACGTGCTTCAGAAGACGCTGGCCGACCACAACGGGTCACAGTGCGGGCATTGCTCTCCTGGCTGGGTAATGTCCATGTTCTGGTAAGGGAGTTGGTAATTATTATCATAATCATCATCATCAGCCTATGTTAGTCCACTGCTGGACCTAGGCCTCCCCTAATCAGCGCCATAACGCCCTGTCTTCAGCTTGCCGCATCCAGCATCTGCCTGCTGTCTTTCGCAGGTCGTCATCCCACCGTGCCGGAGGGCGTCCACTACGATGCCGACTACGTTGTACACTACGTTAGCCTAGTTGTGGTCTCTACCCAAATATAAGTTTACCCCAGCGGTTATCGGTTCTTCGCGAGATATGGCCGGCCCACTGCCACTTCAGCTTGCTAATTCTTAGAGCTATGTCGATAACTTTGGTTCTCTGTCAGATGTATTCTTTACGAATCCTATCCTTCAGAGAGACTTCGTGCATAATCCTTCTCATAATCCAGAAAAGCCAGACTCAGGACCTGAATGGGTAGTAACTATGAAAGTGACTATTTCCCTTGACAGTCATCGTGATGTCTTCCAAACAGATTCTCTCTATGACAACTGTTTACCAGGACAGGCACAGAGTACTTATTTCAATCATTCTCTCTTTTATAAATAAACACAGGTTGCAGGTAGATGAATTTTTTGATTATGATAAACATTAATACACATTATGATATTATAATATTTGTAATACATATCTATGATGTTTTCAGCTTTCTTCAAAACAAAAAGGATCCTACCATGCTAGAAATAGAGAAATCATTTGGCGGCAACATCTGTCGGTGTACCGGCTACAGACCTATTTTGGATGCCTTTAAAACTTTCGCTAAAGATCACCCCAAGAACAACCTTCTAGATATAGAAGACCTCAGTATTTGCGAGAAAACTGGAAGAGCTTGCAATAAAAGCTGTAGCAGTGATGACAAAGAATGGTGTGTTGTATCCAGGAAAGATCTGGAGGAGACTGTAACAGTTGTAAAGTTGAAAGATAATCGAAAATGGTTTCAAGTAAACAAAGTAGTAGATGTATTTGCTATATTTCAGAGCGAAGGAACCGATTCTTACATGCTTGTGGCAGGAAATACCGCTAAAGGTAAGGTCTATCAACATCTTTTAATGGTTTATGCAGAAATCATAAGCAAGAATTTAATAAATTTTTCTAGGAGCTTATCCAATCATAGAGTATCCACGGACACTGATAGATATAACGTGTATATCAGAACTGAAAGGATGCATTTACGACCAAAATCTTGCTATCGGTGCTGGTAATACGCTTACGGAAATTCTCGAAATTTTTAAAAGCTGGTCTCATGAACAACATTTTGGATATTTGAATGAGTTCTACGATCACCTTCAATTGGTTGCTCACATTTCTGTGAGAAATGTAAGTATTATAATTGCCGGAGGTAATGATGTTCAACAAAGAAGACTTCGTATTAAAAGTATTTTGTTACAGTTGGGAACTTTAGGAGGAAATTTGATGATAAAACACCAACACCACGAATTTCAATCAGATTTATTTTTAATTTTCACAACAGTAGGCGCAACAATAACGATAAGTACGTATTAAATCTTACATCAATGTTTTCCACATCTTTGAAATAAGACTAATCTAAATTTGATTGCAGTGAATAAAACACGAGTGCCACAAACGATTTTGATGACCAACTTTTTGCAAAAAGACATGAATGGATTCATAATTATGAATGTAAGACTACCTCCACTTCGCAACAATTGTATAGTTAAAACTTTCAAAGTAAGTGATTACACTTTTTTCTATAAAATCGAAAAACTTAGAATTTTTATTTAATTTTATATTTTTTATTTAATTATTAATGTTTGTATTTTAAGTAACACCTCTAAACTAATTTTAAAATTCGCCCTTAATGTTTTTATGTTTTCTAATTAGTTTTTTTTTCCATAATGTTACTAATTTGTTTTTTCTTTCCATTAAATTTGTCGTACATAGGTTTCCTCGATACAGGCCTAGCCTAGTGAGGTAACCATTAGAATACACCTATTTAGATACGTCTCGGCAACAACCAAATGTAGGTACATAAACTACATAATTTAGTAGGATTATATAGACACTTAAAAATAAATTATTGTTTATGTATCTTGTATTCGATTTTGCTGTAAAGAAATGTTTTTATCTTTTTATTTTACTTAACTTACTTCATACTAAGGTCGAGCTTAGAGCTATTTAGCTGCAAATTATGTCAATTAATCCAAACCAAAAAAATAAAGTACAGGTACAGTACGGACTTTGTCGAAAATACTCTTGTGTGTAACAAAACAACTTATTATGTCTCACGTTGCTTCAGGTTATGCCAAGATCTGAATCCGTTCACGCCGTTGTGAACTTTGGAGCTCTCTATGAGTTCACGCCAGACAATGACAGACTCCAAAACTGCAGACTAGCTTTCGGAGGTCTATCACCAAAATTTTTAAGAGCAGTGAACACAGAAACCAGTCTCATTGGAAAATCGCTGTTCACAAATGAGACTTTGCAATCAGCTATCAAGGTGTTGGAGAATGAAATGGTGGTAACGGAGAATCTACCTGAACCATCTGCTGCGTATAGGAAGAAACTTGCCATTGCACTGTTTTACAAGGTAAAGAAATGTAGGAATTATATTCGACTACTTATAAAAGCTATTGTGTCTGCGGAGAGCCCGTTTCGAAACAATTAGTTAGGATATTTTGTATAAGCTTATATTAACAGTAAAACATTAATTCCACGGAAATTAATTCCGATTTCAGAGCCTAATATCGCTGTGCCCATCAAACATCCTAAATGATCGATATATGTCGGGAACAGTAAAACTACATGAATCAAGACCAGTGTCAGAAGCTAGACAATGTTTTGAAACTAATTCAACCTTATGGCCATTGACCAAACCAATTACAAAGCTTGAGGGTCTGGTGAGTTTAATATAAATAAATAAATAAATAATATGCAAAGAACATTTTGAATACCCATGCAAAATATCGTTCTGAAATATTGTTTTTGTTAGATTCAATGCGCTGGTGAAGCCTCCTACACGGAAGACTTACCATCATTCCCCAACGAAGTTTTTGCAGAGCTCATTTTAAGCACTGTAGCGAAGGGAACGATTGTTTCTATGGATCCATGCAAGGCTTTGGTAAGACTTCTAATAACTTTGTCTACTGATATAATAGTATAAGACTTTATCGTAGCAGTCTTAAACTTTTGGCATTGCCAGAAATTTCCAGGTGTGATAGCTTTTTACACAGCAACAGATATCCCTGGCCTTAATTCCTTCACACCTGCTGATGACCCCAATAATACAACAAACGAAGAAATTTTATGCAGCGGTGAAGTCAAATACTTCAACCAACCAATTGCTGTAGTCGTTGGAAGAACAAGACATATCGCTGAAGTGGCTTCAAAATTGATTATCGTAACTTACACTAATGTAGTAAAGCCAGTGTTAGATATAAAGGAAGCCAAAAACGATCCAATGAGAAATACAATGGTGTCTGCTAAACATGCAACTGAAGAAGGGGATAAGATAGCGCGAATTGTGAAAGGAGGTCACACTATGTACGGACAATTTCACTTTACTATGGAGACGTTTGCTGTAGTGACTTGTGCTACAGAAGAAGGGTTACAAGTGTATGCTACCTGCCAAATACCAGATGCGCTTCAGACAATGGTGTCTCGGGCGATAAATATGGATGCAAATAAGTAAGAGTAAAATATTACTCAGGGATTTGAATTTAATTTGTACTTCATCGTTCAATTACTAATAAGTTGTGTATGTTTTATGATGTTCATTTCAGAATCGATGTCTTGATCCGACGTGTCGGTGGTGGTTTTGGTTTTAAGATCACTCGGGTCATCCTACCAGCTGTGGTTTGCAGTCTGGTAACAAAAAAACTGAATGTGCCCTGTAGGGTCATTCACACAATCGAAAAGTTGATGCGAACTTATGGAAAAAGATTTCCATGGTCAAGTGATTATGAAGTAAGTCTCAAATTCGAAAGTTCATGTGCAAATAACAATGGGTCTTGAGACAGGTAATCTAACTATTTATTGTTTTAGTTTGCAGTTGATGAAAATGGTATAATCCAATCCGGAAATATGACAATTTATGAAGATAATGGTTATAAAATAAACGAAAAACTCACACCATTTGGCGCTGACGTATACAACAATTGCTACAAAAAAACCAGATGGGATTTTAAATCTTTTGATACCATCACTGACACAGCTAAAAATACGTGGTTTAGATCACCAGGTACCACATTCGATTGTTAATCTTTAAATATTTTATGAACGAATCAATATCAATGTCAGTTTACTGTTTTCAGCTACATTAGAACACATTGCATCGATAGAGATGGTGATGGAACACATCAGTTACGAGTTATCAAAAGACCCTGTTGAGGTAAGAATAGCAAACCTTGATCCAGAAACAGCGGACGATATGATAAGAATAATAAATACCACATTATATGAATGTAAATATAGAGAAAGGCGTGATAATGTCAATACATTCAATGCGAGAAATCGATGGAAAAAGCGTGGCCTCAGATTTGTCCCGATGAGGTTTACTCACTCCTCTCCAAGAAATTTTGACGTGAATATTTCAGTTTACCATGGAGATGGTTCAGTTGCCATCACGCACGGTGGAATCGAGATAGGTCAGGGTATAAATACTAAAACTGCTCAGATATGCGCATACATTCTGAAGATTCCACTTGATAAAATACAAGTAAAAGGAAACAGTACAATTAATACTCCAAACTCAGCCGTCACAGGGGGCAGCATAACGTGTCATACAGTTGGAGTAGCAACAAAAAGAGCATGCGAAGAACTTATAAGAAGATTAGCACCGGTGAAAGAAAGTCTGAAAGACCCCACATGGAAAGAATTAATTAACAAAGCATATGATGAAGGCGTGGATTTACAAATGCATGGATTTATAGGCAATGAAGATTTGTACAAGTATAACATCTATGCTGCAGCCCTAGTAGAGGTGGAGATTGACGTATTAACTGGAGAGTCTGTAATATGTAGGGTTGATGTATTGTATGACGCTGGTCAAAGTATCAGTCCTGCTTTAGATATTGGTCAAGTGAGTAACTGTTTTTTTTTGTTCCGCATTTCAATGTTATCAAAAAATGATATTTCACGGAGTACCAGCGCTATTAGTCAAATAACTTTTTAAACTTTCGCGATTTGTTAACATATTACAAACAATAAGAAATAAAATCACAAGGTACCGCGATCAACAGCCGGAACCCAAAAATTTCAAAAACTTTTCAGATAGAAGGTGCTTTCGTCATGGGCACTGGGTACTGGACCAGTGAGAGCCTCGTGTACAAGACCACAGGGGAGCTGCTCACGGACAGACCTTGGCACTACCACGTGCCGCTGGCTAGAGACATCCCACAGGACTTTCGAGTTCATTTGTTAAAGGAGTCTTACTCCTACCCGGATTTGATGGGGTCGAAAAGTAAGTTGTATGGTTTGTCATTGTTAAATTTTGGACATTATAACAACTGTTACGTTTATCCGCGATATGAGCCGGCGGCGGGGTGAGGATGTTCCGTCTGGTGGGGGGCGGATAGTGTGTCCATTCTACGTTGGTATTATTTTAGATTCTCTGGTATAGGTGAAGTAGATAGTGGTAAACTAAAGTACCGGAATCAGCATGAGTCAGGACAATAATTTTTAACAAAAACTGTGCTACTTATCGAACCCAACTAGTGAAGATATAGTTTATCCTACACATAGTATCTAAATTTGACCCTAGAAGACAATTTCCGCCACAGTGGATCAGTGTTACTAATTATTTCAGTGATCGGGGAACCACCGATGTGTACAACAGTATCGGTGCCTTTTGCAATTCGAGAAGCCATCGCAGCGGCGAGATGCGATTCGGGAAATACCTGCTGGTATGATTTTGGTAAGAGCAATGCCACTTATCTTAAAAAGTTTCATCGTCCAGGACTTTTGAGTAATTACATTACAGGCCACCTAGCACTTTTCTCGAAGGATCTCGACTTCTCGAGGCATTTTTCAGAGTATTTAGATTTTTTATTTCATGATATTAAATTATTGTTATTGATTTGATGACAAAGAAAAATATTATAATCAAATAAAAAAAAAAAATTTGAACAAGTATTTACAATTGAAACAATTGAGCTAACTGCAGACTGTTGCAAACAATCTACAGGTAGCTCAAATGATCCATATCAATACTAGTCGGAAGCCGCCCCAAGACGGCTGGCTGCATGGTAATGTATGGTAATGCTGATACGCTGTGCCAGATACTTACCAGCTCTCAGGTCACGCGTCGCTTCGACCAGGCGCTCAGATAATTTTTAAAAAACCCGAAGAGCCTCGGTACTCTTACGGACCTAGGGTCTTCAAAGGGAGCAAATGCGTAGGCTCTATCGAGACCTGCGTATTTGCGCATGTGAGAATCGGCCAAATCTGCCGCCGCACCCGCCCTCACGGATGTCTTTGGAAGACGGGAAGGCGCAAGTGTGTCGACGCATGTAGCGTCCCACAAAACGGGCCTTCCAATTCCCATGGGACTAGTGTCATACCGTTGGGCCTCTTACCTTAATATTGTTATTGATTTGTTATTGCGTTTAGAAAAATAACAGTGTCAATTCAGACGTCGCCAAAACTTAATTAAACTATGACACCACTAAAATAGTGGTCGTCCCTTTCACAACTATCGAAATACTATGAAAAGGACGGCATCAGTCTTAGTGCTAAAGTTTAGTGTAAGTTTGGCGACATCTGAATGGACATTAACAAATCGTGATTTAAAAATGTCTATCTACTAGATGTTCATTTGGTCTGTTCTCAAAAAGATAAGATATACTATGATATGCACTTGATATTTTAATTGGTACTTTATTGTTTGCAGATGGACCAAGCACGGTTGAAAACATTTGCATGGCAACTGCTACTAAGACAAAAGAATACTTATACTACTAACTTTATGTGAATAATCGTGCACAAAGTGGGTAAAGGAATCCATAAGTTCAATTATTATATATAATGTAAGAGACGTTGGTTCAAATATGCAAAGATTAATATCAAAGAACACATATTACAAAAATACCTTGTGAACATTAATTTCTAAGCTCCTCGACTTTTCCCGCACTAGACTGACCGGAAAATGAATTTCAAGAGAAATGCAGGCTACAATTTCCACCTGCCTGCATTTTTACTGCATCATCAATGCGGGGCTTCAGATTACGTCGAGGGAGATAACTCCAGTGTATCAGGTGCCGACGGCAGAGGTTCCTAAGATATATTCCAGGAAGGGTTGCTGTGGAAAATAAAATGTTACCATCACCTAGTACTCTGACTTTGAGGCCCGTTTTATAAATGTTTGCTTAGTTATCAATATTATGCTTGAGTTACGATTTTCAATGGCGAAAGCATTATTCAAGCATAGATCGATGATTGTTTCATAATACGGGTCGGAATTCTCTAAATCCAACTCAGTACACGTAGAAAGAGGGAGAGCCATATTATTTCAAAAATAAAGAAGATAACTTCTTTGGTAACGTAGATAACTTACTAGTATAAACTAGTACTAGTAGTTCTACGAACAATAAACCTCGGGAGCACCAACATGTTTCAACATTTAATTTACTTATTAAAAACAAAATTTATTGTTTTTGTAATTGCTGTTTGTTGGTAGGTATAGGTCCCGTCACGTAAAAAGAACGCTGGAAGAAAGTGGAAGGGGGCCCTTCGCGCATGGGTACGATAATACCCTTACTATGCCAATTTGCTAAGCCTATTTTTAACTAATATTTCGCTCGCGGCTGGGTATTAGTTAGTAGAAAATAATAATAGATAAAATTAAAAACATGCTCGATTCAGTTTAGAATGTTTAATCCAATTACTTACAAAAAAATTACATTATGTTGCCTCTGCGGTGCGATTCATACACTGTTTTAAATTATCAACAGCATTAGTATCTGCCTCTCTCTTCATAAACAATAAACATCAAAACTCATTTTTTCTCACTTTTCGATGTGAAACAATTTCGTAAGCTTTTGTGCGCGACGATATTTTGACAAGAAACGTGACGTGGACACAACGCGAACCAATAGCACACCGGCAGGCATGCGGCGCGTGACCCGCCCGCCCCGCGCCCCACCGCATACCACCAAATAGACCTTTAAATCGCCTACTGCGCAGTTTGACCGCCAGCGTTCCTTTTACATGACGCGAACAATACGTAAATCCATTGCTGTTCTGTATTATATGTTTTGTAAGATGATTTACTCAAATTCTAAGGAGCAAAATTTGTATCACCAAGTGGGAATCGAACCAGGCATCCGATCGCTTGCATGACAAGTAACGACTGCACTAACCAACTAAACCAATGAACTAGTTATCAAAGCTTTGAAATTTTGTGTTATTAGTGTTCGGCAGCGGATTTTATTTACGGTATCTCTTTACACTGGATAGGAAAAAAAAGAAGTGCTTGAGTGCAGATCTGAATACAATCTGGGTGAACAAAGAAAAGGTTACTGCCATTCTCAATTCGAGTCTTGACTTGGTGGTTTTAATTGTAAAAGAATTGAAGATTATTGAAGGAAATGGTGCATATCAGTAATTTTGTGAGAACTAAGATCGCGGTTCTTTTCGAACAGCAAAATTATGTTTTATTTTACATATCTATTACTTTAAATTCATACTAATATACAATAACTTCACTGTTCACATGAATACTTGTCATTTACACAAATTCTCTAACTACTCATTACAAAAATTAAAAAAAAAAAACTTAAGAGGTGTCAAGGGACACCCGGAAGGAACGAAGTTCCTTTCGATTAATCTCGCGTCCTCGCGTCATCTTCAGTGAGGCCGCAGAAAACTGATATATCCCGCTCACTCCAATGACACGTTGCGCGAGCGAGCGGAACACACGATTGTTCGAATCGAAGCGCACCTCGGCTCAACTCGGCTGCGGTCGTCGCTTCGGTTCTCTTCGTCAAAAAGTGTTGTTACAACTTTTCGTATGAATTTTTTCCGTCTAGCCCCCTTTCACAACGCGCGATAAGGAACTTCGTTCCAAAAATGGCAGATAAACAAGAAACATAATATTGTAAGGAATCGATGACGGGTATTACGATGTGAAGCGAGAGAAACTCGGTTACACTAACCACTACACCATATTTACATTGAAATTTTAATATCTTTTCTCGTGACAATAGAAATGTAGGTATTGAAAAAAAACATTAGTTTTTTATATAAATAATTGAATAAACTTTATAAGAAAACAAAACATGAAATAACGAGAATAATGCAAACTAAAATCAATATAAAACTTTTAAATCCATCATGGTTAATAACACTAAAGTCATTAACAACGGGATATTTACCATGATTTGAGTTTTGAGCTTTCCAATATTTCGGCACAGTTTCATGCGCCATGATCACGATTGACTGCAGCTGTGGAAGCTCCTATATAGGCCAAACGAAGTGCGCTATTGCCTGCAGAGTCAAGGATCACATACGAGCGGTAAAAAATCTGGCAACAGAGAAGTCTGCCATAGCGGAGCATCTTCTCGAGTCTGGTTCAAACCACTGGATTGAGTTACATAATCCACAAGTAATCTCAACAGAGCGACATTACATACCAAGATTGGTACAAGAAGCCATTGAGATTACCAAACACAGGAACTTCAACCGAGAAGAAGGTTTCCAATTATCCGGAACCTGGAATCCTGTTGTGAGAATGTGCAAAAACCGAAGAAGTGATGTACCAACCGGGCCGAGTTCTGATACCGTTAGTGTTGTGTGTTGTGATCGAGTTGCGTTCGATAATGAAGCTGGTGGTAGTAGTAACGTTCGTAGCAAAAGACAAAAAAATGAGGGTAGATAGTTAAATCTGCCAATAACAACTCACTCGCAGTGGCGTCAGTTATTCCGTGATCATGGCGCATGAAACTGTGCCGAAATATTGGAAAGCTCAAAACTCAAATCATGGTAAATATCCCGTTGTTAATGACTATAAAATCAATATTTTTATGTTCAAGGGTTTGAACTTGCGTGCTACTGAATGGCATTATTACATATTCTGTGAGGGGGTTACCAATTAATGCTTCTGTCTGTACGTCATATTATAATATCCAGCCAATTTTGTTGTTGTTAAAAGCTAGTTAAAAGTATGTTTTCAAGGACCAAGATTACCTTTTGTTAGGAGTTTTACTAAACTTTCCATTACACTTTGTTCAGGCTTTGGACTGACAAATGTTACGTTTGTTACGCGAAAAAGACAGAACCGGGTCGGCGGCGCTTCAGATGCTCTCTCAAAGGCGGCCGCCATTAAGCACATATGCAAATAATTATGGACTGCATGTTGCGGAGCAATTCTGCTCATCGTGCCGAAAACCCTCATCAGATCTTTACCAATTTTTTATGAGAACAATTTGAAATTACTACCTTTCAATTAAAATATATTTATCGAAATCAGATGTCTCATAGCGGAGATATTCTAAAGCCTCCTTTTTGCCTGTTTTTTAAAGGAAGTACGCCTTTAATAAAAAAACCCCGACGACGAAAAATTCTATTAAATCTTAGAATCTGTTCACCAAGTTTCGTCCTGATCGATTGTAAAATACGACCTGTAGAGGAGTACTGACATGCTGACAGAAACGCTAATTTTGCTAGACTTGGTGCAGAGACACTTCGCTCACTTCATTCGTTAAGTCAATTTAAAACTATTCTAAACATTATTAACATTTTTTTTAAAACCGTACAGTTTACCGTACAGTACGTACAGTGTACCGTATAGTACATAGTTACTTACTTACTAACCTACTCCTATCCTATGGAACCGAATTGTGCCTTAACCACCGGTAAAAGAAGTCACCTGTTTCTCCGTACCGCGAGTGTCCTACGGTACCGCTGGAAAAAATCATGGTTACCAAAGTAAGTACCCCTTTGCTTATGGGTATTGTTGAACCAACAACAGGTAATATTTTTCTAAAAAATATAATATCCACCTCAAAACAACCTCAATTTCCTCCAGAATTTTGCACCGTACAGAATAGGTAGTATGCAAATGAGTGTAGAAAAATCACGCATCCAGACAGAATGACGGACGGCCTCGTATATTATTGTTACGCGAGATTGCGGCGTTTCTCATTTCTGCTCCCCACGATCAAAATCTTGTGTATGCATTATTTTCTTGAATTTCAGAGCTACAGATAAGCTTGCCTAAGAAAATAATGATTTATGAACTTGGCCGAAAAGATTAGGAATGTCTGGAAATTAGGCGCCTGTATTACAAAAACTCCTTGTTTCTCTACTCGATAAAATGTTCATGGTTCTTATTATGATCAACTATCTAGATTGAATTACTTAGCTGAATTTATTTATAATAACCAACACAGCAAATATTTCGCAATCATGGAGAGGACTAATGTCGAGGAGAACTCTGTTGGTTCATAAACCAATTAACCGAGATAAACAGCCTAGCTCGATTGTGATGATGATGGATGTCTCATTCATTTATTTCATGTACTCCTAGCCGAATTTTTGACTACGGCGAGCAGTCAAGGCAGACTAGCCATGTGCAAAGGACATAAGTGTGCGCGCAAAATCAATTACACTCCCTATTCCCTCACTCACATTATTCGGTGAGACGGACACGACTCTCACCGGTCGTGTCTGTCTTCAAAGTACTTCAAACTAAGTAGTTTTATTAAAGTTCATCATCATCACCCTTGTAGGATTACTTTCTCGTCCGTCTGTCTGTCTGTCTGTCTGTGAGGTTTGTCGCTCTCTGCGGCGGGTGGGTGTCTTCCAGCGAGCAGAGAGTTAAGAACATTATTTCTACTAACGTAAGGCTCAAAGTTGATTGGTGAAAACGAGTAAGAGAGGGACCTATCTGTTACGAATTAACATTTCCTGTGCCCTAAGGGCAAGTTCTCATTTTCCTTCAGTAATAAGTTAATTAATTGTTGAATAAAGTTTGGGCTCGCAAGGTCGTCTACTGTTCGTAGAACTACTAGTAGTAATGTAGTAACAGCCATCAATCTGCCACAGACCTTTGAGATTAACTTTTACCTTTTCGTCTCCTTCATTTTCACCTCTGCCTCTCCTTAACTTCATCTCTCTTCGTCTGTTCGTCAATAGTAAAATATTCATAACTATTATCATTGGCTTTTTCTTTCACCTCATCCTCTCTGGATACGGTAGTGGCCATAGTTTGGTAAAATCTTTTGCTGTCATGTACTTGATCGGGGAGTACTGGGTCGGTTAAGTGTTTCTTGTGAAATCGTTGTAAAAGCTTCCGTATACAGTTCGGGCACACATTTCCGTATGCTCTCTTCAACCTGCGAACTATCTGGTTTACCTTCACGTTCGCTTGCAACTCAGGGTCGTTAATGTAGAGGCCTCCACAATTCAAACATTCTAATTTTCTTCTCTTTAGCTGCTTCGCCGTCTTATGGGAAAAAAACGGGATCTTCATATTACGAAATAGGCTAAAAAAAATAAAATTATATGCAACAAATATTATATATTGCTATAGCACTGTATCATCATTTCAGCTGTTGAGAATTTAAAATAACAACAGAATTTTAACACTTTTTCCTTTGTTGCATCCGATGATTCCCTTCAATTCTTTTCATGTCAGCGCGGCCGGTCTAGCCCGTATTTAAAGATAAAATAAACAAGACCCGTCAAGTGCGAGTGTAACTCGCGCGCCGAGGGTTTCGAACGTTTGTGAACAAGTAGGTATGTACTAAAGGTACCGGTTAAAAACTCCGAAATTTAATGAAGACCTTAAACTAGTAGGTACCAACCTACATTTCAGATGGATCTCTCTGCATGCTTCGGTGATAGGGTGTAGCGGTAATTTTTTAGACTTTTTTCAAAATATTTCGAAAAGTATTTAACTTACACAAATTTCAAAAACTGTTTTGAAATGTACAAACAAATACCTTTCATATGATACCCCACTTAGTGGGGTAGCCCCCCCTTTTGAAAATTATCCCCCCCCCTTTTTGTCAATTTTTCAAAAACTGTTCGATTTACAGACTTCTCTATATTTTTCCTGTAAAATATAGATCTATGTCTACAAACTTTTGATACATTTTGAATGGATCACTCTGCAAACTTCGGAGATAGGGGGGGGGGGGGGGGAAGGGTAAAATTTCGACTTTTTCAAAATTTTTCAAAAAGTATGAAACCTACAGAAATTTTAAAAACTGTTTTGAAATGTACAAACCGATACCTTTCATATGATACCCCACTAAGTGGGGTAGCCCCCCCTTTTGAAAATTATCCCCTCTCTTTTTGACCATTTTTCAAAAAGTGTTCATTTTACAGACTTCTCTATATTTTTCCTGTAAAATATACATCTATATCTACAAACGCTTCATACATTTTGAATGGATCGCTCTGCAAACTTCGGAGATAGGGGGGGGGGAACGGGTAAAATTTCGACTTTTTTCAAAATATTTCAAAAAGTATGAAACATACTGAAATTCCAAAAACTATTTTTAAATGTACAAACTAATACCTTTCATTTGATACCCCACTTGACTCTGTAGGTCTCTTTTAAAATTTTGACATCTCAGTTTGTATGGAAAATGTTCATTTTCATTTTTCATTTTTTTTCATTTTTTTTTCTTAAAATCTGTACAGGCGCATGAAATGTATTATTATTTTAAATTTCAAGTTGATAGCTGCTGTAGTTGCTGAGTTATTAAGGAGGGAAAAAAGGACAGACAAAGCGAGACCATAAGGGTTTCGAAACCGATCTTCGAAACCCTAAAAACTTACCAATTTTTCTCAGGATTATGAACAGCTTGTCTTTCAACAGGTATGTCCTCTGCTTTTCTTTCTTCGGCAGACGAAATTTTATTTTCTTTCTCTGCCTTGTCAGAGGTCAGCATATTCAAAGCCCGATCATCTAGCAGACTACCGACCGTTTCACCATTATTCACCCCGTTCAAATTCGAATAATCGGCATTTTCTTCACGTTTAAATTTATTAATTGAAGATTCGTAATAGTCTTCGTTTTGTGTGCCTCTGTGAACATTAGCGGACAGTTTATGAGAAACAGCTGAGTCAACATTTTAAACTGTGGCAAAGTTCCATGTTCATGAAATATCAAAACTCGTGAGTACACATTACGCGTTTTGAAGTACGCGTTTTGAAGCTCCGGACAAAGTGTGATGTGTTATTGGACAGATGCGCGCGTTTTGCTGTGTATGTTCCATACATGTCATATCAGATGGTTTTTCAAACGCACATTACCAAAGCACGCGTTTTATAATGCCTAATGTGTACACAGTCTTGCTAAGATCTTATCCTGTTTATTTAAGCATATAATTTTCAGACTAACCTAATGATAGACATTATTTAGCTGATTCTTGATAAGGCCATCTCGTGATCTGCGAGAATAATTCTCGCATAGTTCTCAATTATTGAGAACTATCCAAAGTAAAGGTACTAGCTTTCTAGGTATATCCTGTATAGTGATTGAGTTAGGTAGTGTGGAGCAATTTGTGCTGGACCAAAAACTTTACCTAATGACTATAATTTGTATCAGGTTATTGCTCCACTAAGGGCTGGCTTTACAAATTAGTTTGGATTATAAAAAGTGATCACGAAATCACGAGATATTTTCTCTTACTATGTTAAAGGTGTCTTTTATTGTCAGATGTTGTTGATAGCTTTCCATTAGTCTGGTATTAAGGGTTCTAATAAAATTATATTGACTGAGCTACTGACTTTCAAGTACGTTATAGCAAATTCCAGATCCAGCTTGGAACTGAAATGTGATTTATCGTTACGCTGCATTTTGATGCAGGACCCTAAAACGCTAACAGCATTTTTTATTATTATTTTCTTGATATTGTGTTATTGTTGATATTGGTTTGTTTTATAAAAATATTTCCTTGTCTCTAAGAAAATTGATTTATCATAACTTGATTGATTAGTGGTGCAAACATATTGCAACACTAATCAATCAAGATAAGTTTACATTTAGGGCTAAAACCTGGATAAGATCCTGTAATTTCAATATTTTTAGATGTAAAAATGATTGGAAACTGCTTTGTAAACTTGATTAAGTACATTATATAAAATAAAATATTGTGTGAACGTTTTCCCAGCCTGACAAAAACGCTCTAAAAACGATATTAAAATTTTTCAATCTTCCAACCCCCTATGATTCAATTTCATTCATTTTTTAAATATTATTTATTTCTAACAATATTTACACTGTGTTGAATTTTTGTAAGATGCGTTATTATAAGACAAGAGTATATAATATACAACAAAAGCTAAGAAATACGCTTTTACCACACAATGGTCAGGAATCCCGCCAGCATTGAGTGAAACGGGGCAATAGGTCTCCCTCTGGCAAAGCCGCAGTGTGGGATGCCTTGAATAAGATGGTGGCGCAAGCTCACTTGACGTAGTCTGTTACGAAAAAGGAGACAAGAGGCCCAGCCAGGACAGCAGTGTCCGAATAAAAATCTAGTTCATTTCTATACCTACCTATCGGCCTAGGCGTTCAATAATTTGTAAACTCACCTATTTAGGTTTGAATCAAAGGGCTCGTAGTCCTGAGAATCATCAGCAGAGCTCATTAAGCTCTCCATATCCAGCTGAACAACTTTACTCTCGACATTTTGCTTTCGGTTCTCGCGAACCCTCAAACCTTTCCGAAGGTTCCTTTCAGTAAAATCGTAGGAAAAACTCACATGAATACAAATTAGTATATAAAAATAACGTAACATTTCTTGACATCACAGGGTAATAAGTTTTTAACAAGTTTTGATTATTTTCTTCGCGTCTGTCAGTAGTGTCGTCGAGATGTCTTTGTCAAGTTTTATTAAATAAGGTGTTATTGCAAGTTGCTATGAAGGTGGGAAAGGATGCCTTTAGCACAGTATAGCTATAAATGGTTCGTATTTTGAGTCTTGGACAAATATGCGCGGTCCGGGGACAGTCAGATACCTACAATACGAGGCACGCACACCGGCCGTGAGCTCGTTTACGACGACTGGATAAATCGGTTTGTTCCCACGTCTACACAATCCCAATACTATAGGTTCCTTTATCTACAGATTCGCATGTCTACAGATTCGCATGTCTACAGATTCGCATGTCTACAGATTCTCATGTCTACAGTTTCCAATTTCTACAGATTCTCATTTCTTCAGAACATGATATTTGGTAGTATAGCTGGTCAACTGTACCACCGATGTTTGGTTAGAGTAAGTGGTCCAATTAAACTCACTAGATATTTTTTTAATGTGGTAGGTACACAAACAACTGTGCCTGCCTACTAACGAAAAAAAATTGAGGTGGTCCAGTCAAATGGATCAGGAGCCCAATTCTGCAATACAATTGCTTCACTATGTCAATGGAATCGTCGCAGAATCATCACGTAGAATCCTATGTAAGATTAATAAAACTCCAGGTAGTGCGTGCGGATAAATTAGTAGTTGAAAACTTGACACAAACAATTTCTTTCATTTAAGGTAGAATACCAAAACATGTCAATCTGTGACGATACCACTGTCATAGTAAAGCGATTAGTTTAGCAGAATAGGGCCCCAGCTGAACGGAACTATGAGTAAGAAGTGAAACGAGTATGACACTTCATAACACTGACGACGCTGACCGAGTCGTAGCTAAAAGTCGTGTAGAAAAGGAATGGGATTGAAGATGACAACATGCTATCCCCCGTAGATTTATAGTAGACTAGCTTCTGCCCGCGGCTTAGCACGCGTTGTTTCTATGGAAACGTTTTGAGGTTATTTCGGTCGCATGGGAACTGATTTGGGATAAAAAGTCACCTATGTTTGATTCCGGGGTTAGACTTACCTGTATGCAAATTTTTTTTACAATATTTAAAATTTATTGCAAAATCCGTTCAGTAGTTTTGGCGTGAAGAGCTACAAACATCCATCCATCCATCCAAACTTTCGCATTTATAATATGAGTGTGATTTATACACAATTTAACTAGCTAGCTTAATATAGATACTTTTACCTATTAAATAAAAGTGTACCAGGACCAATTCTGCGCATTGAAGTTTTATTGCACGGCGTTTCATAATATGAGATAAACTGTTGTTAAATGTGAACTTAATTAGTAGGCAGGTATGGCAATCGCGAACGAAGTCGCGGATACATCTAGTCATTAATAAAATCTTTCACTGTGTAGTAATATTTTTTAGACAATATGATTCTCAGCTTTCTCTGAAACATCGCAGTAGGCAATTTTCTAATTGTGTGTGGGATTTGGTTATTAATGGACGGTGCCATAGCAAAGAGACTTATGCGCAGCAATTGTTTTTTGCACTCTAACTTACAAATTCTTAACTGGTCGCGTCTATTACGTGGTACAGCGTCAGATTGCCGGCAAAACAAACTTGTATTATTTCTTACAAACATTGTTGTTTCTAAAATATATTATACAGCGAAGGGAGTGTCAAAATGTTGTATTTTTTAAAGAGAGGTCTACATGAATCCGTCGCTTTTAGATGAAACATAGCCCTGATGCATCTTTTTTTGAATTTAAATACTTTGTCCACGTCGTCGGTAGAGTTCCCCCAAAATATCAAAGCGTAGGTACCGAAGGTTTGAGGCAATAAGGCCGTGCGTGATAGGCAATAAGCAAGGTTTCCTCATTAACTACTGGCCATAGTTTATGAAGTGTGTAAACTAGGCCATTTATTTTTTTACATACATTTTCTACATACGGTTTCAAATTTAATTTTGTCTATGTGGATTCCTAATAATTTTGTGGTCGCAATTTCCTAAATTTTATAATTATTGTATTCCATCTTCCATGTCAAAATTTGGAAATGCCGCTTTGTCGCGTTGTCCGAAATGAATAGTTTTAGTTCGTGATAGTGACATCTCCCTTTTTACATACAATTTGGTACTGGTATTAATATCGATCAGTTGAGCTACTGTAGATTGTTTGCAACAGTTTGCAGTTAGCTCAATCAAAAATAATACTTGTAATTTATTTCTATTAGTTGATTATAATTTTCTTTTTGAATAAAGACTAATATTTGGTGCAACGCACTCATCGTGCGGGCATGGAACTACGCAAATCCCATACTAAAAGGAGACTCACCTCTCTGTAACCAATGAAAGTAATGAATATGCAGGGTGGAATTTTGTAATGCCACCTGGAGGGAAAGTACTCGTAATACTGTAGATAGAAAATTTTACTCAAAAAAAACATTCCTTTAATTTTGAAAAGAAAGAAAACTGCATTCAAAGATTTTCGAAAATTCGCTTGCCACACCCGGGAATCGAACCGACTAAAATCTATAAAAATTACACCCTGTATTTTTATTGCATAGATCGGTCGGGTCAATTATAAGGATGAAATCTCTCTAACAAACTTATTAAATTAAATGAAAGGAAAACCATGAAATCTTAAATTATTTTAATTATTTACAATAAAAGTCAACTAACTACTAATTAGTTGCTCAAAATGGGCTCCATTTTCTTGGATACACAAATTTATTCTTCTTATGTATTCATTTCTAGTAACTTTTAATAACGTGTTGTGGTGAATATTATAAATCGTATTCTAAACTTCAACTCTCAACTCGTTTACATTCGCATAAGATTTCATGTAAATTCGATTTTTTACATATCCCCACAAAAAAAAATCTAAAGGGGTGAGATCTGGTGATCTCGCAGGCCATCTGATTGTGCCGTTGGTACCAATCCAGGTATTAAAATGGTTATTAATGTAGGCAGTAGTGATTCTGCTGTTATGGGCTGGAGCACCATCTTGCTGTAGAATTATTTGGTTTCGCTCCGCCTCAGGGAAACCATTTAACTCATTTCTTAAGAGATCCAGTATTTCAAGATAGAAGAGTCTGCATTAAGTACAAACACGTGCAAATTTCAATAGTCTTATTTAAATATCAATTCGTCATTTTAATGGATAAATGACGTCAATGATAATTATTAATTACTGACACAAGTAAACAGATGGATCTTTAAGTTAAAGTGCTTAACTTGACCCATTCAATTTATAATTTAAGATTTCATGGTTTTCCTTTCATTTAATTTATTGAGGTTAAAGAATCTTTATTTCTCATAAAAACTATTAAGTTTGTTAGAGAGATTTCATCCTTATTATTGACCCTAACGATCTATGCAATAAAAGTACAGGGTGTAATTTTTACAGATTTCAGTCGGTTCGATTCCCGGGTGTGGCAAGCGAATTTTCGAAAATCTTTGAATGCAGTTTTCTTTCTTTTCAAAAATAAAGGAATGTTTTCTTTTAGTATAATTTTCTATCTACAGTATTAAGAGTACTTTCCCTCCAGGTAGCATTACAAAATTCCACCCTGTATAAACTATGGTACTGTTTTAGATAATCTATGCTTATTAATTGTAGGTACATTTGTTAGGGGTCACACGTTCACGAATCTCGCGCCGAATCGGCAGAGGCTGTCGGCATGGGGAAATAATAATAATAATTCATTTATTTCAGACACCAATATTGGTCTATAGAAATATAAATTACACAGTTTTAATCACAATACACACAAAAACAATAATGCAAATACAGAAAATAGAATATAATAATAACTATTATACAGGGTTATTGGTAATAAGACCGGATCCCTTTAGGGGGTGATGGGGGAGGCCATTTGCAACTATTTTGACCCTATATCGTATTATGCAAAAGTTAACCATTTTTGAGATATTCGCAAATTCTTAATTTTTTGGGAAAACCCTGATTTACGTCTTCAAAATTAAATTTAAAAAAAAGTGATCATCCAATTCAAATTTTAGTGACTGATTTAGATAGCCTGAAGTCTAATTATTAATAACCACTAACACAATCGTATGAATCTGTACCCATATGGAAGCTAAAGGACATGTTTATAAAAACAAAGTTTATTTTTTTTGTAAAGTCCTTACAAAAACCCCATTTAAAAAAAAATACTCCAGTGAATTTGGTCGGCATGTTATTTAAAAAACATCTACACATCTTTAGCTATCCAAAGAGGTATAAATCAATGCACTTTGTAACACAATTGCAGAAAAATACGGGTAAATGTAATGACTTAGCTGGTGAATAAGTTTGGATACATTGCTTTACCAACATCTTGGACTTGGGCTTTGCTTGCGCGATTTTCACTTAGTTCTTTTTTTGAATTATTGTTCCGAAAACAGAATAGGCTGATATCATGGCGGAGTAAAAACTTTTTGTTGTTTGACCTGCAATGAAAATAACCGCCGAAATCTCCCGCTAAACGCATGACAAATGAAATTCTAATAGTTTTTCTTCTCGCATTTTTCGAACCGGTGAAGTAATAAAAGATTTAATTTATCAACAATTATGGCTGCAGTGCCACGCATCCTACCACCTCCTCGAGACTTTTCAAACGAAGAATATGCGGATATACTGTTTTGTTATGGTTATGCAAACGGTGTCTCTACACGTGCACGGGCAGAGTATCAGTCTCGGTTTCCTCAGCGCCGGTTACCTAATGAAAGTGTATTTGATAATACATATCGGCGACTTCGAGAGACTGGCAGTGTTCAGAGACGACAAAGTGACGCCGGCCGACCGCATGTTCATCGAACGGAGGACGAAGAAGAAATCATTCGTCATTTTGAAGAGGATCCTACCATTTCAACTAACATGGTTGCTCAAAGACTCGGTGTAACCCAATGGAAAGTTTGGCATACGGTCCATGGAGCAGGTCTCTATCCGTACCATTTAACCCCTGTACAAGTATTAGAAGACGGAGATCCCGCTAACAGGATAACATTTTGCAGATTTATGCTAAATGCTGACATAGAGAACCCTAATTTTTTCAGAAAAATATTATGGACGGATGAATCAAAGTTTGATCAAGATGGAATCACAAATTACCATAATATTCATTTTTGGTCTAGAAAAGCTGATCTTAATCCCAATAAAAAGAAAGAGCAAGGGTCGCAAAGACGATTCTCACTTAATGTATGGATGGGAATAATTGATGATAATTTAATTGGTCCCTATTTCTTGCCTAATTATTTAAATGGTGACACATACGAAGAGTTTTTAAGAAACGAAGTTTTTGGCCTTCTTAGTGAGGTACCATTAGCAACACGCCAAGGTATGATTTACCAACATGATGGCTGCCCCGCTCACTACAGGACTAGTGTGCGTCAATGGTTCAATCAGCATTTTCCGAACCGATGGATTGGTAGAGGAGGTAGTATTCCATGGCCAGCAAGGAGTCCCGACCTTACCCCATGTGATTTGGGGTCATATGAAGAGCCTAGTCTATGACGATTTGACGTCACCTATCTCATGAGTGGATGAATTAAGACGCCGAATAATAAGAGCTGCCGAAAAAATGAAAATAAATTTGACAACAAGGGTTGTTAAAACTGAGTTACGCCATCGTATGCGGCTTTGCATACGGAATAGAGGTGGACATTTTGAAAACGAATTGTAAATTGTAAATTAAAATTTGTAAATTGTAAATTAATAATGTAAATTGTAAATTAAATAGTAAATTGTTTTGATAGTAATAAATTTTTTGTTTGTTTTACAAAATTCATAGTTTGATTTATTGGAAGTTACTACCTGCTTATGGTTTATCCTTTTTTCTGCAATTATGTTACAAAGTGCATTGATTTATACCTCTTTGGATAGCTAAAGATGTGTAGATGTTTTTTAAATAACATGCCGATCAAATTCACTGGAGTATTTTTTTGTTAAATGGGGTTTTTGTAAGGACTTTACAAAAAAAATAAACTTTGTTTTTATAAACATGTCCTTTAGCTTCCATATGGGTACAGATTCATACGATTGTGTTAGTGGTTATTAATAATTAGACTTCAGGCTATCTAAATCAGTCACTAAAATTTGAATTGGATGATCACTTTTTTTTAAAATTTAATTTTGAAGACGTAAATCAGGGTTTTCCCAAAAAATTAAGAATTTGCGAATATCTCAAAAATGGTTAACTTTTGCATAATACGATATAGGGCCAAAATAGTTGCAAATGGCCTCCCCCATCACCCCCTAAAAGGATCCGGTCTAATTACCAATAACCCTGTATAGTTAAGCAAGAATCATTTGACATAATTAATCTTAATATTATCTTTATTAGTTAAAACATGCTTCCTTGAGTTTTGATACAGATATATGCAGTCAAACCTGTTAGCGAATACGCTGAGAATGCTGTTGGAAATGGCCCGAACCCTGCGCACCAGAGATGCTCCCCGCTTGCGCATGGTGGTGTAGAAGCAGTCCAGGCGGGCTTCGGTGAACATCCCTGAAGCGCTACAGAACCGAGGCAGTCCCATCAACACCCTGAACGCATTATTATATTGAACACGTAGAGCGCTGCACTGCTTCTGCGTATGGTTCACCCACAGGCTGCATGTGTAAAAACTGGAACAGTAGGCTTTGAAGAGAGTAGTTTTTACTTCTCTAGAGCAGCGAGCAAACCTGCCGGCTGCATGTTAGCTCTTACAGACAGCGCCCTCCGTTCCCTCTCAATGTCAACATCATCCTTAAAAAGGACCTTTTCTGATAATGTCTAGGTAAGTAGGCATAAATAGCATATTATTATTATTAAATAGATATAGATTTAGTATAGTGGTTTCAAAGATTATGTATTATGTATGTACTTATAACGGGTGATTTTTTAAGAGCTTGAGAACTTTTAAAAAAAAAAAAACGCATAAAATTTGCAAAATCTCATCGGTTCTTTATTTGAAACGTTAGATTGGTCCATGACATTTACTTTTTGAAGATAATTTCATTTAAATGTTGACCGCGGCTGCGTCTTAGGTGGTCCATTCGGAAAGTCCAATTTTTGGCAACTTTTTCGAGTATTTCGGCCGGAATAGCCCGAATTTCTTCGGAAATGTTGTCTTCCAAAGCTGGAATAGTTGCTGGCTTATTTCTGTAGACTTTAGACTTGACGTAGCCCCACAAAAAATAGTCTAAAGGCGTCAAATCGCATGATCTTGGTGGCCAACTTACCGGTCCATTTCTTGAGATGAATTGTTCTCCGAAGTTTTCCCTCAAAATGGCCATAGAATCGCGAGCTGTGTGGCATGTAGCGCCATCTTGTTGAAACCACATGTCAACAAAGTTCAGTTCTTCCATTTTTGGCAACAAAAAGTTTGTTAGCATCGAACGATAGCGATCGCCATTCACCGTAACGTTGCGTCCAACAGCATCTTTGAAAAAACACGGTCCAATGATTCCACCAGCGTACAAACCACACCAAACAGTGCATTTTTCGGGATGCAAGGGCAGTTCTTGAACGGCTTCTGGTTGCTCTTCACTCCAAATGCGGCAATTTTGCTTATTTACGTAGCCATTCAACCAGAAATGAGCCTCATCGCTGAACAAAATTTGTAAACGAAATGCTCGAAAAAGTTGCCAAAAATTGGACTTTCCGAATGGACCACCTAAGACGCAGCCGCGGTCAACATTTAAATGAAATTATCTTCAAAAAGTAAATGTCATGGACCAATCTAACGTTTCAAATAAGAACCGATGAGATTTTGCAAATTTTATGCGTTTTTTTTTTTTTAAAAGTTCTCAAGCTCTTAAAAAATCACCCGTTATTATACTATATACCTACTAACTACTTAACATATAAAAATGTAACGGTATTGTATCCTGTTTCATTTTAGCAATTTAATTTAATGTACTTGCCTAGATTTAAAAATAGACATAAGTACCTGCCCATAAGTTTTCGGTTAAGATTATTGTATTTGCTGCTAAATAAATATTTTTCATTTTTCATTTTCATTTTTTCATTCTTCAAATCAGAGGTAAGATAATGTCCCAGGTACTTAAACTCTCTCACTCTCTTTAAAGAAGCTCCATATAATTTTATGGGTGGTGTATTAGGCACTGGACAACTTCCTCTGGCTTGAAAAATCATGCATTCACTTTTAATCACATTGTATCTTAGACCGTGTTCGTCAGCGTACCTCACGCAAATTTTTAACAGTTTACCCAGACCGCACGTGGATACGCTCAACAGCACCATGTCGTCTGCATAGTAGCTAATGTTGTTAATGCACACTCCGTCAATGTGACACCGACCGACCGACACGGGTGCTGCTGAGCTCATCCATTAGCGCGTCCACATACAGGTTGAAGAGCTTTGGAGGAGTCAGTCCCCCTTGCCTCACGCCGCACTCCAACCTGTATGACTCCGAGTAAACGCCCGACCATCGCACCACATTGACCTGGTTTTGGTACCAGAACTTAAATATGTCATTAAGTTCCGGCGGCATTTCCAGTTCAGTTAGCTTATGTCACAGTAGGTCATAACTAACCAGGTCGAATGCTTTAGATAGGTCGAGGAAACAAGCGTGGAAAGGAGTTTTGCTGCTATCGGTATAGTACTTGACAGTCTGCTTCAAACTTAAAATAGTCGTATCTGTGGACAAACCTGGTCTAAAGCCAAATTGATTATCGTTTAATTAAGATAACGACTAAGTTGAGCATCAGACAGACGGTCCAGCAACTTTGCTACAATAGTGGCCAACGAAATTGATCTGTAATTGTTCTTGTCACTAATGAAAAATGGTTAGCACATTCCCGTACTGAGGGAAGGATGCGGGTTCAAGTCCCGTCGGAGTCGAAATTTTTTGATTTCTTAGTATTGTGGTTAGTATAACACTAATTAAAACTTAAACATATTCACAGCAAGACTATCAATGGTTAGATTTGCGAATCTTACTAATAATGCGACGACCGATGTGGCGCAGTGGGCGAAGGTCCTTCTGCGACGCAGAAGGTTGCGGGTTCGATTTCCGCCTTGGGACAAATGTTCGTACAATCTTGAAATATTTGTTCTGGGTGTTCTGGTCGTTGCTATGTATAATAAAAAATATCTATCTATGTAATGTATTATATTATGTATATCAGTCATCTAGTACCCATAACACAGCTTGGGGCTAGATGATGTTGTGTGGATTGTTCAGCATTATTTATTTTATTTTATTTATTTATATAAAGCTGAAAGTTTGTGAACTGTGAATTTGGTTAGCTAAGATCTCCAAAACTACTGAACAGATTAAGATGAAATTTGGCATACACTTAGAACATACTTATTATACCGCTTATTATACCTTCTAATGTATTTTGTGTTAAATTATAATTGTTGTGATAGAACTAATATTGACACAGTTTTTCTAAGTATTGCGGGACCAATACCGATTACGAAAATTTTTATTCAATCATCTTGGATCATATAAACAATAGCAAAAGAATTGGATGTCGGCTAAAAACAGAAATCTTCCGTTCGTACTCCGGATGCCAGGTTGACCTTCTCGACTGTTGACGGGCCCTCTAGAATAACAATACACAGGTTAAATTAGGTACCTAAAAAAAAAACACTATTTCCTATTGAAGGTAGAGTTCCTCATGCATCCACAGCTGAACATCCTAATCAAGGGGAGTTGCCATAACTACCACACTTGGCAGACTGAGGGCCACTTGCATAAGGATATTTAAATAGTCGCTGAATGAATTTCATGACTTAAGTACGATATCTGTCTTGCACAACAAAAATTAAGCTCCTAATCATAATTAACAAGCTGTCAAACTTAAATGCCTAAAAATCCCAAAAATGCCCATTTAACTTTGCTAATCGTATTTAACTCCTGACAGCTGTTTGATTTGTCATCCATCACTCATCATTGTCAGTGGTTTTGATACAATGTTTTGTTGTGACAAATTCATGTAAATATTTGATTATTGACAAAGTTTTCTTGATAATTCCTTTACGTGTCTGCTACTGTTGGGTTGAACTAGGAATGGATTGGTCAGCAAAGGCAGGCCTCAAAATGAACACGGGGAAAACCAAAATTATGACTAACATGGCAGACATTAGAAACTACCAGCTACCGGTGGAATCGGTAGCTGAGTACATATACCTTGGTCATAAGATAACATTGGGCTATGAAAACCAGATCGCGGAAGTAGACCGGAGAATTGCACAAGCCTGGGCAGCATTTGGCCCTAACAAGCAGACGCTACGTGGCAAACTATCACTGCACCTAAAAGTCAAAGTATTTGAGCAATGTGTGATGCCCGTGTTCACCTATGGCACAGAAACTATGACCCTCACCAAGAAATCCGCGGAGAAGTTCAGGGTCGCGCAAAGAGGTATGGAGAGAGCAATGCTCGGTATCACATTGCGCGACCGAAAACGTGACGATTGGATCTGGAGCAAGACAAAAGTGAGAGACGTGGTAAACACCATAGCAGCAAAGAAGTGAACTTGGGCAGGACACATTGCCCGAATGGATGCGTCACGTTGGACCAGGAGAGTCCTGGAATGGAGACCCAGAGCTGACACTCGAGGACGAGGCCGACCACCGAATCGTTGGGTAGACGACATCAGACGGCACGGAGGACATGACTGGATGAGACGGGCTCAAGATCGACAGGAGTGGCGACGAAGGGAAGAGGCCTATATACAAGACTGGATCAAGATGAGGCCACCATGATGATGATGATGAGGAATGGATTTATGAGACCTATCAGATGATGATGAAGAGATCATCGAGTATTTGACCTGGAGGTCAAATCATAGCAAGACAAGTTTTTCCGAGAACAAATTTTTTAGTGTAGTCTGTTGTGTGCATGTTGTGTGTTTACTAGTCTATCTGATAATAAATTTGTAAGACGTTTTCGTTTATCAAAAGAGCAACATCAATTTATTACAAAAGTAATTGTGGTTTTTATTATAAAATAGATTAAACATCTACTTCATTTTTTCATAAAGCCTGTACCCACAGCCACGTTTTGAAGCGCGTCTTGTATCGCGCGATTTGTTGCGATTGTAGCGCGATTCTTTACACACACACAGCTGCGTTTATGTAAGCACGATTTGTAGACGCCGCGCGCCGCGCCGCCGCCCCCAAAACGCAAGACGCAGCAGTGTGTAAGATGGCATGCGTCCTAGTAAAAAATGTTCAAAAAAAGGTTGTGCATCTCTCTAGTTCTCAGCCTAGTCCAGGTCTGGAGTAGTGAGAATGGCAGAGGTAGGAGAGGTGATGGACCTTCTGTCATTGTTTCCGATCCCCTTCATGCCAATTCATCGACGGCTTCATTAACTAGCGATCCGCAATGTCCCTTGATCCATTGAAGGATGATCCTATTCTTGGTGGATGGATATCCTCTCTAATGCTAAGTGACATTCGTACACGAGCTTGGAGTTACAGCTGTTTCCTTCCAGAGCCCTGAGTATGGCACCGCTGTCAGAGAGAATATGTACGACATCGTCGTCTCTTGTTGTATGTACCTACAGGTCTAGTGGTCCTAGATCTAGAATAATATCTAGGCCAGCACCGGGTGGTTCTCATGCAGCCTGTTATCGCCGAAGTGTGTAAGATTGTATGCGTCTTAGTACAAAATGTATGCAAACAAATATCGCAACAAATCGCGTGACACAAGACGCGCTCCAAGATCGCGGCTGTGGGGTAGAGGCTTAAACAAACTTCCCAAGTTGACACTGGTCTCATATGTTCCATTCTACGCAAAAACTGTTCCGTTTTATGTCAGTTCGATCATGGCTTGATCGTGCTTGATGACCAATCTTTAACGGAACGCATGACGATCCATAGACTAGCGCGCTTAGCTAAATGACCGCTGCGAAAGCCTTGCGCAAGACAATGCTAAATAGGATTAAGATAATTGTATTTAAGTCGGTAATCGTATTTAACTAATTTCAATTTAAATACGATCCTTACGCAAGCCGCCCTGATAGGTGATCCAAGATGTAACAAATTTGACTGTTTTGAAGAAAGCAAATCTGAATCCCAAAAAATCGACTTCTGAAGATCTACTGAAAATTTCTAAAACCCCCATCGATTCAATAAATAACGTTAATAAGTTCTTTGCGAATGTAGGGAAAACCTTGGCGTCTAATATTAACCCTCCCACTCCCTGTTTACCAAACTCTGTTAACCAAATAAATCACCAACATTCCTACTCTCCACCCCCCCTTGATTCCATGGTTCTCTGGCCTACTGATTGTAAGGAAATCGAATCAATTATAGGCAGCCTAAATGATAAATCCGCTGTTGGCTGGGATGGAATCCCAACCACTGTTATCAAAGGAGCCAGCACTACTCTTGTTCCTTTAATGAACTATATCTTCAATCTATGTATCACCACAGGTTCTTTTCCAACCGTTTTCAAAAAAGCCATCATTCACCCTATTTATAAAAATGGAAACAGCCACGAAGCCAATAACTACCGACCGATCTCGGTCCTGAGTGTCCTATCGAAGATATTGGAGAAAATCATCAATCGGAGACTCGTAGGCTTTCTCAATGACAAATGCATCCTGGCCTCTAATCAATATGGTTTTAGGCGAGGTATGTCTACGGAAGACGCTGTCATCGATCTGACTACTGAGATTGCCCAGAACTTTGATAGGGGACTCAAGACCATCGGCATCTTCCTCGATCTCTCTAAGGCCTTTGACACTGTCTCTATTCCCTTACTCCTAAAGAAACTAGAATCAATTGGTATAAGAGGCAGTGTCGGAGATCTGTTCAAGAACTATCTTACTAACCGAACTCAACTTGTAAAGATAAACAATACCTACAGCGAAGAGGAAACTCTAACATTCGGTGTCCCTCAGGGAAGCGTCCTTGGTCCGCAACTCTTTCTCGTCTACATAAATGACTTGTGCAGATTGTCCCTTTCAAGTTGCTATATTTTTACTTACGCTGATGACACAGTACTTGTTATTACTGGACCAACTTGGCAGGAAGTTAGTTCTTCAGCAGAGGAAGCCATGAGAGTGATTTCAAACTGGCTTTCATTTAACCTCCTAACGCTAAACGTTATTAAATCAAAATATATTACCTTTTCTCCCACTACCAGAACCCAATGTCCCTCTACTTTTTCTATCCGAGCACATACATGCACAAATTCTCCAGATGTTCAATGCTCATGCCAAACCCTTGAACGCACATTGAAAATAAAATACCTTGGCGTGTACTTGGATAGCAAACTCACATGGCTTCCTCATATTGAATGTACAGTTGGTAGAATCCGCAAACTTATTTTTGTTTTTAAGCGCTTGAGAGGAGTTGCGGACATGGATTGCTTAAGGACCGTCTACTTCTCGCTGGCCCAATCCATCATCTCATACTGCAATATAGCATGGGGTGGAGCCGTCAAATCCCAGATGATGAGAGTCGAGAGAGCGCAAAGAGCGGTGCTCAAGGTAATGCTGTCCGAACCGAGACGCTACTCCACTAGTCTATTGTACTCCCGATGTGAGGTCCTGACTGTTCGGCAACTTTTTATCTCAGCGGTCTTGTTGCGCAAGCATTCACAACTACATTTTGATCCCAAGTTTAAAAACAAAAAACGCCGTTGTGATAGAGTATGCAAAATTGAGTCACGTCGGACAGCGCTTGCGGGACGGCACTACCACTATATGAGCCCCACCCTCTACAACAAAATCAACAAAACACTCCAAATATACCCCCTCCCACATTATAAATGCAAATTAAAAATCTTTGAGTGGCTACTCACCCTCTCTTATGAGGAAACGGAAGACCTACTACAAATACCAGCTTAATCTGACATACACTCACCCTCCTTTCCAAGCACAAACATCCGGACACAAAACACTTCGGAGTCTCCTGTTGCCCGGACTCTTAAGAGAGCGGTGTCCTCAGGATCTCCTCACACACACACACACAAACACACCCTCACACACACACACACACACACACACACACACACACACACACACACACACGATGTACGCAGGAGCCTCCTGTTGCCCGGACTCTTAAGAGACCGGTGTCCTCAGGAGCCCTCCTCCGCACTCATACACACACACACACCCTATGATACCTATATCAGAATTCACAGCATTTTCTTAGACACATTTAATTATTATTATGTATGTACCTTTTTAACTGCTTGCATAATTAGTAAAAATATTACTACTACTGATTTTATTATATCTTTAGTTAAACTTTATATAGTACTTAACTTTAAAATCACTAAATTATGTATACTCATATAATTTATGTTGTGCCGAGGCGGGCGATGCGGCAGCTCCACAGTTTTAAACTTTTGCTGTCTCATCGTTCATTCGTAACTTATCTATTATGTACCTTATTCTAAATAAATTATTTTGTATTTTTTTTTTGTATTTTGTATTGGCATGAAGGGGATCGGAAACAATGACAGAAGCTCCATCACCATCATCTCCTACCTCTGCCGTTCTCACTACTCCAGACCTGGACTAGGCTGAGAACTAGAGAGATGCACAACCTTTTTTTGAACATTTTTTACTAGGACGCATGCCATCTTACACACTGCTGCGTCTTGCGTTTTGGGGGCGGCAACGCGGCGGGGCGGCACGTGGCGTCTACAAATCGTGCTTACATAAACGCAGCTGTGTGTAAAGAATCGCGCTACAATCGCAACAAATCGCGCGATACAAGACGCGCTTCAAAACGTGGCTGTAGGTAGAGGCTTTATGAAAACAAAAAGTTGATGTTGAAAATATTTTATAATAAATACCACAATTACTTTTGTAATAAATTGATGTTACTCTTTTGATAAACGAAAACGTCTTACAAATTTATTATCAGATAGACTAGTAAACACACTACATGCACACAACAGACCACTAAAAAATATGTTCTCGGAAAAACTTGTCTTGCTATGATTTGACCTCCAGGTCAAATACTCGATCATCTCTTCATCATCATCTGATAGGTCCCATAAATCCATTCCTAGTTCAACCCAACAGTAGCAGACACGTAAAGGAATTATCAAGAAAACTTTGTAAATAATCAAATATTTACATGAATTATTTGTCACAACAAAACATTTTTATGAAAACCACTGACAATGATGACATGATGAGTGATGTCAAACCAAACAGCTGTCAGGCGCTAAATACGATTAACAAAGTTAAATGGCCAATTTTGGGCATTTAAGTTTGACAGCTTGTTAATTATGATTAGGAGCTTAATTTTTGTAGTGCAAGACAGGAATCGTACTTAAGTCATGAATTTCATTCAGCGACTATTTAAATATCCTTATGCAAGTGGCCCTAAGAATCGACTTCAATTTCCGTAATATAATTTTATTTTTTATGTCTGTGGGACAAATAGTGATCCCTCGGTACCTAATTAACTTTTTATGGGACCACTTGGAGATCATTTACTATAACTTAAGCAAAAAAAAATCAGTCCATATCTGACGTAGAAATCGACGAACATACATAAAAAGACAGAAATACAGCCGAACATAGAAAATCCGTTTTTAAGTCGGTTAAATACGTAATTTTATAATTATAGCCGAAAGTTTGTGAAATCTAGATTTTTGATGAAATTTGGCGTACGCTTAGAGCAAAGCCTAAATTAGATAATAGGTTACTTATTATACCGAAAATACGCGCGCAGAAGCGGGCAGAAGCTAGTAATAATATATATTCTCTCTACGGTAAACATAATATTCCAACATATACCTAGGTAATACTCCTCGGAATGAGTTAAATCGGTTGATTCCAACACCACGGTCGTCACGGCTATGTTATTGCAGGTAGAGATAACACTAACACCTTGGTGACCTTGGTATTATATAGACAAAAGTTTGTGAAGATGTTTTCGGATGTGAATAATTAATAACGTAATATCTAATTTTGACTGAAATCTAATAGTAAAATTATAACAAACCCATTTTATGCCAGGTCGTTGAAGGTATTCCGATTTCTTTCAGGGACGCAGAAATAGCAGCTCTCAAAGCAAACGCTATCACAACTGACAAGCACATCGGAGGCTCTCCAATGCCTGAAAGACACGACAACACGACATTATACTGCAAAATGTGGATGTTTAAGTTAAATTAATGAATAATAAATCAACAACTCAATTCAACTGACGACCTCTGTGGCGCAGCGGGCGAAGGTCCGCCTGCGATGCAGGAGGTTGCGGGTTCGATTCCCGCCTCGGGGCAAATGTTTGTACGATCTGCGGATATTTGCTCAGGGTGTTCGCTTTTTTCTTCAATTTTGCGATGTTCACTGTTTTTCTATGTATAATAAAAAATATCTATCTATGTAGTGTATTGTATTATGTACATTCAGTCAAGAAAGTATTGGGAATGGATGATTTGTTTATTTATGGTTCCAAATTCAATTTTTTTGTTGTTGTTGAGTTGTTAGATTGGCACAATGTTCTCCATTTTGGCGCGGAGTTTGAGTTGCATCTGTTATCTATACTAATATGATAAAGCTCCGAAACTACTAAACCGATTTGAAAAATTCTTTCACCGTTAGGAAGCTTACTTTTCAGGGAGTGACATAGGCTATAATTTATTCCAGAATTCCCACGGGAACAGGAACTATGCGGGTGAAACCGTGAGGCGATCGTCGAGTTTATATTAAATACAGTGCTGTTTTTAGTTAGGTATATCATAATAATAATTATCTAGTGTGTATTGCAGATTTCATATTGGACAAAAACATCTCGCTCTGGTAGGCCATCAACGTCTGCAACTGAAGTGAACATCGCAAAATTGAAGAAAAAAGTGACTGAAAATCCACATTCAACTTTGAGAAAGATTCCCGGAAGGTCACACAGCAGATTAATGACATTATTTGAGCGTTATGCGACGTTTAAGAGAGCAAATTTGACGAAAAAGGCCAGATTTGTGGGAAGAAAATTCTTGGATTTTGCACCACGATAATGCGCCATCGCACAAGGCCATCATTGTGACCGAATTTTTGACCAAACTTTTTGTATTTCTAAACTCAAATTACGACTTCGTGGCACTTGTTTTCAATTCTCCTTTACAGGTCTTATTTTACAACCGATCGGTACGAAACTTTGTGTACAGATTCTATGATTTTATAGATTTTTTTGTCGTCGGGGTTTTTTTTCCAAAATAAGGCAAAAAGGCGGCATTAGAATATCTCCGCTTTAAGAGATATGATTTTGATGATTGTATTTCTAATTGAAATGTAATAACTTTAAATTGTTCTTAAAAATTTGGTAAAGATCGGATGAGGATTTTCGACACGACGAGCAGAATAGCTCCGCAAAATGCAGTAATATGCAAGAGATCATTTACAGTACAGCGCCACCTATTAGAACATCTTTGTAACACTTCTGATTTCAGGTATACCTGGGTATCTACCTAGGTCCTAGGTAGGTAAGTGTAGATACACTACCTACCTACCTACCCATAGGATTTTTCTTTCGAAAGGGTAAAATTTCAACTATTTTTAAAATATTTCTTAAAGTATGAAACCCACAGAAGTTCTAATTATATACCTACCTACAAACAGGAATTAGAAAAAACATGGTACCTACCTAACCTACCGTTGTTCGCGAGGTCTACTGTTCGTAGAACTACTATTATAAATTCGAAAGTAACTCTGTCTGTTACCTTTTCAAGCCTAGGCGGCTGGACGGAACTCAATGTAACTTGGCTCGGAGGTAGATGTTATACAGGAACGGACAGTGGCTAATTTTTATCCCGGCAAAAAGTATGCGAAACTGCGGGCAGCAGCTAGTAATAGTATATATCCAAAAGTAACTCAGTCTCTCTGTCTGTAACCCACTTAAACGGCTGAACGAAGTTTGGCAGGGAGGTGGACGGTATCTCAGGGACGGACATAGGGTACTTTTAGCTTTAACCTAGTATAATAATATAAAACCGTACCCTTTGCACCTAAAATCCGTGGGTCGCTGTAAGATTTCTCTCTAAAAGCAATCCTCCAGTCTTGCGGAATGTCGGTGGCGAGCGGCACGTAGTAGTTCCACGTTCTGTCTGACAGGAGCTCTCCCGTGACCCTGTCGTAGACCAGGTCTTCAGAGGTCCAATAACCTTGTCCCATCAGAAATGCACCTTCAACCTAAAATACGATGCGACTGTCAATGATCCTTTGAACAATAACTATACTCTGATTTAGAATCCAAGATAATGTACCTAAACAAAGACTAATGGAATGAATCAAAGAACTAAAGAATTAATGTTTGAAATCCAATGAAGTACTATAGTTACTAAAATAACATTAAGATAAACCAGGGTAACAGCAAGTTATCAACTAGAAGCCAAAAATAAAACTTCAAAAATGCGTAATTGAACACTTTGGTTTTCCTTTATTTACAAAAATTAAAATGATCTGGATTGTTAGAATTATCGAGTTTATGTAATAAGTTCATTTTAGCTTTCAGGGTACTCACCTGACCAACATCAATCTCAGGATTGACACTTTGCCCTGCGTCCTGCAAGATATCAACTCTCCTAATTTCTGATTCTCCAGTCAGAACATCTAACTCCACCTCGGCAACTGCCACTCCATATACATCATACTCAAACACAACCGATCCATTTATATAGTCATGTGCTTGTAAATCTACACCCATTGCATACGCTCGTATTATCAGCTCTAACCACGTAGGGTTATTCATCTGCTTCCGTATCGGTTCCAATCTCTCCAGCAGTGCCTCGCAGCATCTCTTCACCCCTTGGCCTACGTTTAGAGATCCAACACTACCTCCAGTTGCATAACAGTTGGGAGCTATAATCGTGTTGTTACCTTTAACTTGAATTTTATCTAAAGGTATTTTTAGAATATACGCGCAGATTTGGACAGCTTTTGTATTGATTCCTTGACCCATTTCAATGCCTCCGTGTGTGATGACGACTGACCCGTCACCGTGGTAGACTGAAATATTTATTTCAAGGATAGGGCTCCCAGCTGGAGTCCATCTTGAGAATGAACATCTTATGCCACGTTTCCGCCATCGATTTTCGCAGTTGAACTTATCAACTTGGGCTTTTCTCTCTTCGTAATTAGAAGTTCTTTTCAGATCCTCTGCCATTTGTATAATGGCATTATATTTCGGGTCTACGTTGGCTATCCTTACTGCCCATGGGCACAGGTTAAGTTCAATAGCTATGCGTTCAGCCAAATGTTCCGCTAGTGCAATGCCTTCCAAAGTACCTGTAACGACACTAGCACACTAAAAAAATCTGTATTGCCGGTGTCAATAGTTGGAAATAAAATAACGTTATTGTAAGTGTTGAGACGTTTTGATCACCTGGAGACCTGCACCAAGTATTTTTCGCAGTGTCAGTCCGAGCATCATATAATTCCAAATCCCACTTAGTATTTGTGTAACAGTTGTTGTATACATCAGCTCCAAGTGTTGTGATTGTCTCGTCATACATAAAGCCATTGTCCTCATACTGTTTGTACTTGTTAGATTGGATAACACCTTCGGCATTTACAGCCACCTGCAAGATAAAAACAAAGTATAATATGATTCAAACGAGATAAGAATTTCCTCGTTTGTTCCATTATTACCTCGTATTCTGCATGGCAAGGATACCGTTTCCCGATGGCCCTGGTGCAGGTAGTGAGGGGGACGTGAAACCGACACGGTACATTCAACTTGTTGGTCACAAGACTACAAGCTACAGCTACTTGATTTGATCGGGAAAACTTAAGTCCGTATGCCCCACCGAGACGTCGAACGTAAACATCAATTCTAAAAGTAAAATAAAACGTCAAGTTGGAGTCGGACTCGCGCACTAAGGGTTCCGTTAATTGTAAGACCTTGTTTCTTGCCAAATATTATGATTATAGGTCAACATGAAGTAGGTACCCTGTATATTTTTGGTCGATGGAGAGAATCAAAACTTATTATCTTTAGATAATAAACTACAAATTTACGGTTTTCAGATTTTTATCGTTATTTGTGCTATGGATAGATATATATAGATAGGATCGCCTTGACGGACGCCTCTCTCTATGGGAAATTCCTCGCTTGTTTTCTCCAATCTAACTTGTGCAGTACTTCTTGAGTATATGTTTTTTAATATTCTTATATATTTGTGTTGTATTCCCTGACTGTGTAAGGCTTTCCAGATGTAATCGTGTTCCAGGGAGTCAAAAGCTTTATTAAAATCTACAAACCCTAAGTAGTAGGATTTATTGTATTCATTGTACTTTTGTAAGATTTGTCTAAGGGCATGAATGTGATCAATTGTTGAAAACTTGCTTCTGAAACCAGCTTGCTCTTTTGGTTGGTTTTCGTCGAGTACTGTAGTAATGCGTGATAAAATAATTTTTGAGAAGACCTTATAAACATTAGACATTAAACTGATGGGGCGGTAGTTTCCGATTTCTTCTTTACTTCCTTTTTTATGTAGTAGTATTACGCTTCTTATCAAATTTTATGTTTCTGGGTAAACAAGAAGTACCCTATAGGTTTTGGTCTATAACAAGAATTAAAAGTTTTTTTTTTGGTGTATAAACAACAAATTTACGGTTTTAGGATTTTTTCCTTTATTTGTGCTATAAGACCTAGTTTCTTGCCAAATTTCATGATGTCATGATGACGTCAATGGGAATTACCCTATACGTTTTGGTCCATGGCGAGCATTAAAAGTAATTTTTTTAGTGAATAAGTTACAAATTTATGATTTTCGGATTTTTCCCTTTACTTGTGCTATAAAACCTTGCTGCTCACCAAATTTCATGATTCTTGGTCTACGGGAAGTACCCTATAGGTTTTGGGTGCATGTGATCCACTTGGAAATTTCATAACTTTTGAGTGCGTTGACTAAGAAGTTTAATTTATAACACAGCTTCAAGAAATTACGGAATTGAGTATTTGATGTTAATTTCAACTCGATACCTCCACGCGTTCCTGAGAAAAGAGTGTTGACAGACGGACAGACAGAAAGACAAACAAACGGTCAAAAAAGTGATTCTATAAGGGTTCCTTTTTTCCTCTTGCGGTACGGAACCCTAAAAAATGTTATAAACTCATTGTCATATTAGTAGCAACCCCTATCTTATAGGATTTGTATGAAACGCAAGAATACCACCAGAAACTCGATGAATAACAAGTCATAAAAGCGCTTACTTGCTTTGGTCCATATTCAAAGCTTTAGATATCTGTAGATGGCAGCCATCCAGCCACTGGCTGGTAATATGACACTCTAGCCCCTCTGCCGTAGGGATAGTGACACAACTCATGTTTTCCATCGTTACATGCAATTGCGAGTAAATAGTGTTTTCGCCTTTTATGGTCCTCACTACATCTGTACCTGTTTCTGTTGCTGGCTTAGTAGTATGGATTCTCAATCTACTAGCATCATTTTTAGCTACCTTGATATCTGTCGATGGCCTTTTTATATTAGTATACGTAGCTTTGACCAGTTTAGCGGCAGTATTGGCAAGATGCTGTGATTTAGCTACCACTATTGCGATTGGTTGGTTGAAATATGACACCTTTCCACTGGCTAGTACTTCCTCGTTAGCTTCAAAGAAAGGGCTTCCGCCGGGGGTGAACGAGTTTACTCCGGGAATATCTGCAGCAGTGTAGATTGCTATTATTCCTGAATGGTTCTGAAAAACAATTTATTGCTTCATTAGTCTTTTCGACGTCCTATTTCTAAATTTCTCACATTTACATTTTGCGTCCACTGCTGAACAGCCTCCGCCAAACGATAACCAGATCAACCAGTTATGCCATAATTCATACGCTTGGCAGGGGAATTGGTGATCGAAGGTGTTCAAAATACACCGAAAGAAACAGCTGCCCTGCCTCTGGTTTCATCGTAAATTGTATTTTATTCTGAAGTTTTATATTACCTTTGCTAGGCTAGTGTCGATTTGGACTATGTCACCCATCGCCACATCGCTCATTACAAAAGCTGCGTACACTTCCCGTGGCTGAGGTTGTATATCGTCAGTGTATTTTGTTTCGCCTGAGCATTGGATCTATAAGCAAAAAAAACGTGTTTTTCATAGTTGTTGGAAGAAAGACTTATAAGAACCTACTACTGCTTTTTAGGGTTCCGTACCTCAAAAAGAAAAAAGTAACCCTTATAGGATCACTTTGTTGTCCGTCTGTCTGTCCGTCTGTCAACTCTCTTTTCTCACAAATGCGTGGACGCATCGAGTTGAAATTATCGTCAAATATTCAAGTCCGTAACTTCTTGAAGCCACAATATAAATAAAACTTTGAACTCAACGCACTCAAAAGTTACAGTCGTTTAAGTCCAAATATTTTGAAATTTCCAAGGGAATCACATGCACACAAAACCTAAAGGGTACTTCCCGTAGACCTAGAATCATGAAACTTGGTGAGCAGCAAGGTCGTATAGCACAAATAAAGGGAAAAATCCGAAAGACAAAAATTTGTAAATAATTCACTAAAAAAATTACTTTTGAGTCTCGCCATGGACTAAAACCTATAGGGTACTTCCCTTTGACGTAGGATCATAAAATTTGGCAAGAAGAAAGGTTTTATAGCAAAATTAAAGGAAAAAATCCTAAAACCGTAAATTTGGAGCTAATTCACCAACAAAAAATACTTTTAATTCTTGCTATAGACCAAAACCTATAAGGTACTTCCCGTTTAACTAGAATCATAAAATTTGGTAAGAAGCAAGGTCGAATAGCACAAATAACGATTAAAATCTGAAAACCGTAAATTTGTAGTTTATTAACAAAAAAAAATAAGTTTTGATTCTCTCCCTCGACGAAAATTTAATAATTTTAATTAAACGGAACCCCGAGTGCGCGAGTTCGACTCGCACTTGATGTTTTATTGTACTTACCAATGCTTCAACTTTTTCTATCGGCTGGTTCAGAGGCCACAACGACGGGTTTGTATAGAAGATCTGCCTTCCTTGTGAGACTGGACGAGTTTCGTGGATTTTCGTGGTAGCAGACAAATGTCTTGGGTTCAAACAATTCTCTGGGCATAGCGATAGCAAGCCCTGAAATAAGTACATCATTTACGTTTTTATGCTAGTTTTAGCTGCTTCATACGCGTTTTTTTGGGATAAAAAGTAACCCATATAATGTTAACGTAGAAATATATTGGGGCCAAAAAATGTCAGCTAAATCCGTTCAGCAGTTTTGGCGAGGTAACAAACATCCAAGTATCAAAAAGTTCAAGCTTCCGCAATAACAATATCATAATTAAAATACTCTTGTCATATAGTTAAAGGTTTCGTCTAATCGTTAAACGTTTGCTAATTTCATCATTCTGTTGATTATACGATTAACAAAATTATCGAGTAAGTGATTTTATAACGCTACGATAGACGTGCAACGTTGTTACTAAAAGTGAAATCCTGGAGTCCTTTAATATCTATTTGTATTTCTGTAATACAGGAGTTTACCTTATAAAACAAAGACATTGACAATTGTCTTCTATATGCCACCGATGTTTGTGGAGGGTCGTATCCTATAACCAGCTCGGTATTCAAAATATTCAGAGCTCCTTGAAGTGTCGCGGTTGAAAACAAGGGTTTTCCAACCAGGAATTTTTCTGTGTTTTCTGCCCTGATGAATATGGGTGAAAGTCCTCCGAACGTAATTCTAGCTTCGGTAACGGTGTTGTCTGGCGCAAGCTTGTAGAGAAAGCCCGCGTTGACTATGGCATGTGCGCTTTGCGACCGGGGCATGACCTGAAATAAATAAATAGTAATAATAAATACATAATTATACTGCTGGACAATCCAGACAGCGTCATCTACTAGCCCCAAATTAAGCTTGGGTTATGATCAGATTACAATAACTTTATTTCTTTAGGCTTACAAAATAAGCATTTAGACAAGTCAAATTTTATATCATAAAATAATATCAAATAAGAAATAAAGGTTTATTGATTTTCTTCTCACTTCAATTTTTTGTCTAGTGAAAAAGAAGTACGTTTATATGATAATGTCTGTTTCACGTATCTTAATCAAAATAGAATGCGATTTCGATACGTCATGTCAATATATAATATAGAGTAAGATCATGTGAGTGAGTAAGTAATATAATATCTTACTCACTATTGTTCATGCGGAACTGAGCAACATCTATGTAACATCCATCATTGATGTAATCATCCATGGAGTAATAGGTCTTTGTGCTCAGATTTTGTTTTATTTACTTGTACTTAGTGTTTAAATTTACAAAAACGGAGCCTAGTTTCTTCTTGGGAGATTATTATAGGTACTAGATAACTGATAAACGTGGATAAACTCAATATCTACAACATTAATACCCGACCGAATTTCGGTCCTCTATGCTGGGTCTCTCTTCTAGAATGGATCTTATAGAGCAAAGACTAGAAACGGTCGAACAGGAGCGCCGGGAACCATCCACCGAGGTCGCGGACCTGCGGCGCAAGATTGTGCTGCTGCAGCAAGAAATAGATGAGCGGGATCAGGATAACCTTTTGTCTGATTTGGAAATTGGACACCTTCCGGAGGAAAAAGGGGAAAGCGTAGTACACACCATTACTATCCTTGCAGCTAAATTAGGAGTAGCTCTGGAGGAGCGGGACATCGTGTTCGCCGAGCGCGCCGGGGTAGCGCAGGTCACGGGCGCTGGCGGTGAGACACCGCGCCCACGCCGAATCGTCGTACGTCTCGCGCGCCGTCACCTGCGCGATCAGATGCTGAAAGCTGCGCGTGTTCGCCGCACCCTTACACTCGCGGACGAAGGCCGAGACCTCAGCGCCATCGCCGGTGCTACCGCGCCGCCGCGTAGTCGTATTTTCGTTAATGAGCGCCTTACCCGCGGTAATCGACAACTCTTCCACCGGGTCCGGGAGGAGTGCCGGAAGCATCAATGGCGTTTCTCATGGACCGCGAGAGGGAGGGTTTTTGCGCGTCAAGCCGAAGGCAAGGAGCGGATGTTGTTCCGTTCAATGGACGAAGTAACACGGGTTTTTGGATCCGATCCAGTTTGATTTGCTACCTTTTACTAGTTTAGTTAGTTACAATTATTTTAAGTTATTTAATGCAGACTTATCCTTTAAACTTTATATCGTTTACATGTACTACGCTATGTACCTCTACATTATGAATCATAATTCATTTTATTTGAAAAGTCCTCCTTTTGATTATTACTTGTTTTCTTATATAAATTTATTAGTTGCCTGTGCAGTTTTCAATAAGCATAATTTGTTTTTCCGTATTTCATATAAGCCACGTTATAATAGTCACAGTGTTTTAACACTTTTGTTAAATTTTGCTCTTTTTCTGCTATATGTTAATCGCATTTCGATAAGCTTGCAGTATTTCGCTGTATTATCGACAAATGGATATAATTATAAATTTAAATTATGGTTGTAGATAAAAATTTAATAATTGGTTTATTTAATCCCGGGTCTTTAGGCACAAACCATGACAACATAGTGGCAGCATTCCTTAGGTATGACATGGACCTCGTGGCAATAAATGAGACATGGCTCACCTCTAGCACTGATAATAGAGCACCTACAATACCTAATTACCGACTTCGCCATATACCTAGGCCATCTTTTATCGCTGGACGAGGTGGTGGAGTCGGTTTTTATGTTAAGAAAGGAGTAGCAGTACGTACTTTGACTCATCCAGTTGATCCGCTACATTCCTCTGTAGAGCAAATGTGGGTAACACTATCTGTGAAGGGCAAGAAACTAGTCGTAGGGACCGCGTAAGGCCGCCACGCCTGAACACCGACTTGTTCTTTGATGCACTCACTGACTCTATAAATTCGTTTCCCAGCTGTGATAATTTGATTTTACTAGGAGATTTTAACATTAGCGATAGCTGCAAACTGCTCAAATTTCAAACATTTTTAGAATGTCTAGGTCTGTCTCAGTTGGTATCTAAGCCTACTCATTTCACTGATACTACGGAGTCACTCATCGATGTTGTATGTTCTGACTTGCCTGTAAAGGATATAACTTATGACTCAGTGGGGCGATCGATTGGACACCACCTAATTATATGTGAATTTAAAATCAAACGCGATAAGATACCTAATAGATTCGTCACATATAGACCCCTAACTAATATTGTCACCGATATATTTAATAATGATTTAACTGCTATACAATGGAAATCTTTAGCCTCACTAAGCAATGTTAATGACATGGTAGAGCAGTTTAACTATATTGTACTCGCCTTATTCGACCTTCACGCCCCTCTAAAAACTATTATTCTTAGGGACCGCGGCTATCCGTGGATCACTTTTACTGTAAAGGAAATGATGAAACTCCGAGACGAAGCTCTCCGCACTTTCCGTAGAACTAAATTAGAAACAAAGAAACTTTATTATAAAGAGCTTAAAGCAGAGGTAAATCGAGCTCTGCACTTTGAGAAAATTGCATATTATAATTTACACATTAATAATCAAATCAAGGACCCCAAAACCCTTTGGAAAAACTTAAAAACGTCAATCTTGCCCCCACAATCTAATGAACTCCCGCCCCAATTTAGTGATCCCAATTTAATTAATTCTCATTTCATTGATGTTCCTGGTGCTCCCAGCACTGACATATCCTTACTTACCTTTTTTGAGTACAATCGACACGGGGAGGCCGTTTTCGACATAAATACAGTGAGTTGCCAACATATAACGAAAATCATCAATTCGCTCAAATCGAACGCTGAAGGTACTGACAAAATTAATCTTAAAATGTTACTTTTAACTCTACCGGAAACTCTCGAAGTGATTACATCAATTGTTAATACGTCAATTACCACGTCAACTTTTCCTGATTCCTGGAAAACTGCAACTGTCTTGCCGCTACCTAAAATTTCACAACCGGTATTAATCAAAGATCTCCGTCCTATAAGTGTGCTGCCTTGCATGTCGAAAATACTCGAAAAAGCTGTCAGTAATCAGTTAACCGAGTTTCTTGAAAAGAATAAACTACTTCCAGAGGCTCAATCAGGTTTTAGAAAGGGTCGTAGCACCACTACTGCCCTTTTAGATATTACTGATAATATACTCAGTGCACAAGATGATGGATTAATAACCTTACTTGTCCTCCTCGATTTTTCACGAGCGTTTGATTCATTAAATATTACCCTGCTATTATCTAAGCTGAGCCATTTTGGCTTTAGTGCTGGTGCTGTCAAATGGTTTAATTCTTATTTGAGCGGGCGTCGTCAGCATGTTAAACTACCTAAGTTGGATGGTACCTCGAGTGTCTCTAATGATGTGTCAGTTGAGCGAGGCGTACCCCAAGGGTCAATCTTAGGCCCTATCCTATTTATAATATATTCTGCTGATATTTGTAATTGCATAGAGCACTGCAATTTTCATATATACGCTGATGACGTCCAATTATATATTTCCTTTAAACCTGATGAGGCGAGTGCCGCTATTTATAAGCTAAATAAAGACCTAGATAGGATTGCAGATTGGGCAGAGCGAAATAGTTTAGTACTTAATCCTTTAAAAACAAAATATTTGGCTATCGGTACTAAAAATAAACTTTGTAAATATAATCCGTCATTGGATATTCTGCTGATGGGAGAGCCTGTTGAGAGAGTATATGAGGCACGCAACTTAGGTCTTCTGTTTGATTCTAATTTAAGGTTCGAGAAACATATTGCTGAATCCGTTAGATCTTGTTTTTATAAGCTCAAAGTACTCTATAATATCAGACCTTATTTAAGTGAAGAATTACGTGTTCAGCTCGTTGAGTCACTTATACTCTCCAGACTTAACTACGTGGATACTGTAACAGGACCTCGATTGCTGGGACGCACGCAGCGTCTGATTCAGAGAGTACAAAATGCGTGCGCTCGTTTTTGTTTTAAAATTCCTCCCCGGACTCACGTCACCCCCTTTCTGAATCAGAACTTTATACTCCGTATGAGAGCACGTCAGAAGCTCCATCTCGCCTGCTTACTTTTTGGAGTGATAAAGTACCGTATGCCTGGGTACTTATACAAGAGACTCAGTTGGATGTCCAAGACGAGATCATTACGCAAATGCTCTAAACAGCTGTCGACACATCAACACCACTCGGCAGCTTTTAGAGGCAGTTTCCGGTACGCTGCAGCTAAGTGCTGGAACAATATCCCACCACCTATACGGGAGCTTCAGTGTTTTTCAAATTTTAGGGCCAAACTTAAAAAGTTTATTTTAGATCACCAGAAAACCACTGAAGATCTCAGAAACGAAATTTCTATTTTGTAGTATGTGTATTGCGGTATGCCAATTATTGTATTAGGTGCTCTACCGGCACTCCTCTCTCCTTGCCTTTTTGCTCGGGTCACCTGTAGGCTAATATTTTGAGAACCTAGGTATTATTTATTAACTTAGGCTTAGTCTGCCTGGTACATGTTTGTATTTTTTTGTCTTTCTTTCTTTTTTCTTGTTATGATATAGATATTCTCCAATATTACATAAAAATGTATTTCTCGCTGTTGAAATGAACATAAGTAGTTGTTCTACGTTATCTATAGTAGGATAACTAATTACTTTGTAGGTCTAGTTATTTTTATATAGCCTCTACTGGTTTTTTTTCTTTTATTTTAGCTATTTTTTCTTTATATAGAGTCGCGTGCGTGACGCAACGTAATGGCTTCGATGGAAGATCAGCGTTGTAGTAGCTATAACCTATAGCTATCACAACTTATGCTGAGTCGAACGCCATTTTGTAGCTTTAAGGTATTTTATATGCGAGTATTATCATATGTTTATGTAGTTTAAATGGTGTTAGTAATTTAATTAGTTTTAGTATAGTCGACCAAGAAATTGGTTTACCACTCTAAGGCTGAATATCATTTGCACGTACAAAACATCAAGGGCTATTTTCGCTTGACAGATTAATAACTGCTACGTCAGAATCTGTCATTCCTGTTTATTTAAACTCAGAACTCAGCCGTTCTCTTCGTACTGACGTCTTATTGTTTCTCTTTGCTCGCTGGACAGTGCAGGCGGCCGACCACTTCGCCGATGATCTTGAAGATTACCTTCTTCCCCTTCACGTCTTATCCAAAAACGTGTCGTATATCACGATATGTTCAGTTCTCTAGAAATATAACTTATGTTGTATCCTAACCGATGTAATAATGATATAATTTCGGCTCTTTCCTGTAAGTTTAAATTACGCGACATTTTCTTGACAGTAAGTGACTCGAGTTGATCAATAACTGACACTTGACAGAACAACAAGACAGGTTGGTTTGTGTTTACATAAAATATTCTCTATTGCGTTGACATCACAGTTCAAGTTGCATGCTCTTTTAACCATTGCTCTGTGATTGGCTCACAGTTAACCAATTACGTAAATGTAATACAGTAATCCTTAGCGAATAATTATGTTACTGGGAGATGTCATCAAAAGTGGTAAACCAATTTCTTGGTCGATGTTACATATTAATTGTTATATTTTACAGCTACAAATAAAGTTTATCTTATCTTATCTTATCTAATACCTAGATGTTTTTACTTTCATTAAAGAACACCCGGATCAAATATCTGCAGATCGTACAAACATTTGTCCCTTGGCGGGAATCGAACCCAGTACCTCCTGCGTCGCAGGCCGGCTATCGCCCGCTGCGCCGCTGAGCTCGTATCGGTCGGTCAGTCGTTGGTACCAAAAGATCTGTACATCCGGTTTGTGCTGCTCAAGTATTAATTTTATTTCACTATCCTAAAGGGAAAAAACTATCATATTTTGCAGATGCAAGTAGGTACAAACTTTGTGTACCTACCTACCTAACGTTGAAAATTACTGTAAGTGACTCTACCTTGTAAGTAATGAATTTGCATGTGTCACAGATAGGGGGCAGTATGGCATCAACAATGATCTTTCCTTTCATGTCTTCTTGGAGAAACTGTTGCATTGATAGTTTTTTGGCGATTCCTTGTGATGTATCTGAAATCGGTTTTTGTTTTGTTGAAAACTTAATATGTACCTTGCTAATTTTACGGAGCAGACACCTACCGATTATTCACCAGAAACGGCTTTAATGTGGGTGGAAGATTGACGTATGAAGGCGTCCAGGGGTGAAGATTTAAATTTTTGTTATTCAGGATAAACAAAATAGGTAATTGTGCTATGTAGATTTAATATTATAATACTGTGATTTATTATGTACCGTAGTAATCCACAGATTACTACGGAAACTTTACTTATTACATTGTTGGCTGTTGTTAAAAGTTGTAGTTTATTGATTAAAATGCTTTAGGTGTTGTATAAATTTTGGAGTGGCAATTTTAAGAGACGTTTACTTATTACAAAATTATTATTATGAATTGTGGTAATATTTACCCAACTATGAGAGCGTATCGGGCTAGTAATTGGCATGGTAATGAAATTGTAATATTAGTACTTACAAATGCTCAAATATGCGCCGACAGTTTCCAGAAGAAGAAATAAATCCGAAGGAAATTCGTGGTGCTTGTGCTTTATCATCAAATTGCCACCCAGAGATCCAAGCTTAAAATTAAAATCATTACAATTTAGTTAGGTATGACGGATTTTTTTTTTAAAAGAAGACAATAAATAACTTCACAATATTTTTTATTTAATTTGACGATAAAGGAAACATTGTTGATATGAACTTGTTTGGTTTCCTAAGAGTGATAGCATGTTTTCAAGGACACTGTTCTTTCGTGTTCGTATAAAAAATCGGTGCAGATTATTTTTTTTACTTACATTTCTTATCGGAATACTGGCGACCAACTTAATGTGCTCAACAAATTTGTTGAGGTACCCGAAATATTGTTCTTTGGCCACAGTTTTGAATACCTCGAGGAGTTCATTGAGTGTTACCCCTACTCCTACGACCAGGTTCTGATCAATTGAGCAGCATTTCAGATCTGATACCGTCGTTATGTCTATGTTGATCCTCGCTTGAACATCTTTAGGGTATGCACCTGTTGAGAATCATATTATAATTTGATATTTTCTGAATTCATATTTTACAATAAACAAATTATCAAACGATTTGATGCCAAAAGGGCTTGAGGCGTTAATAATTATGTCTCATCGACAAGTCGAAATAATGGCAGAAATAAAATTGAGCCCAATTGAGTACAGCGACGATTACTAAATGGTTATAACAAATAATGGTTATCACATTATAATTAACCGTTATATTCAAGGACCCAAGATGTATTGGTACGGATTATCTTGACGACAACGACTGTAGAAGGCACTTACGACTAATAGATACAACAGATTAAAGTTTTTTTTTTTTGTTTTCAACTGCTAAGTACATTTATTCACAAAGAAAATTATACTAGTATTTACAATTGAAACAATTGAGCTAACTGCCGACTGTTGCAAACAGTCTACAGATAGCTCAACTGATCCATATCAACACCAGTCGGACACCACGCTGTATGGCAATGCTGATACTGATTAAAGTTAAATAATGTTGTCGGACAAAGTTAGTAAATGCATTTTTTGTGGGTCAGTAACCTTGAATAAATAAATAATGCTGGACCATCTACACAGCATCATCAGCCTCAAGCTAAGCAGAGCTTGTGTTATGAGTACTAACATACATTGTATCTACAAAATTATTTGTGATTAATATTTAACTAGCTGTACGTACTACCGTCATTGACCACGACTTCGCGTTTTCGTTACAAACAGTTACAAACAGACAGGATTAGTACTTTCGCAATTATGAGGTAGGTATCTGAAAGGTTCTACGGTAAATGTTTTACCTTTAGCAGTATTCCCATAGACAAGCATGTAAGAATCGTAGCCATGCACATTCAAAATATCGAAGATCGATTTCAGATCACACACTTTGAACCACCATTTATTATCTTTCAGCTCAATCGCTATCACATTCGACTCCTTCACTTCGTCTTCCGTTACAAAGCACCAGTCATCAAATTCATTGATGACATCAAACTCATCGTTTTCAACTGTTCTGTTCTTATTACAGAGTTCCGTTTGTCTTTGGTTGCGTTCGTTGCGTTGCTTCCCACATTTGCCTTTGCAAGGATTGCCGGTTGTTTTACATATTTGTAAGTCTTCAATGTCCGTGATTCTGGACTCGGGGGGTGCGTCACTAGCGAATTTCTTGAAGGCCTCCAGGATGGGCCTGTAGCCGGTACAACGACAGATGTTGCTCCCAAAGGACTTCTCGATATCTGCCATCGTTGGCTTATTACCGTTTTGCAGAAGGCTAAAACACACAAAAGTAATGCAAATAATTTTATATGTATAGGATGTGATTTATCTACTTCCGTGCCACTATTTTAGCACTTTATAGCGATTACTTATGGAGGATATTTCTCGGCAGAGGATACCTAAGTACCTACGAGCTGCGAATGATGATGATGGATTTTAATTCAACGTCTTCCTACAGTTAAAGTTTCAAATATATTGTCTCATTATGCGTATATGTTAATACAATGAGATCTATTTGCAACACATATAAAAACGTAAGAAACCTGTCTCAGCAAGTGTCGGTTGTGTTCTCAACCAACGGTGGTCTTCCCATAGTCGTTTGGTGAGGTCACTGTAGGTAAGTTCCTAGTTTCTTCTGTCTTTCCTAACTTCCAATAAATAATAGTACATTGTACAACCTAGGCGCGAAAGTGACCAATTCCAATCGAGTGTGTCATTTGAGGCCCGAGGCGCAGCCGAGAGCCTTAAAACACACATGGTAGGATTCGCACTTTCTCTTATAGTGTTTTACACCTTCGAGGAAAATCATCGTTATAGAATCTTCAAAATCACTAGAATAATTTCAAATTGTAAACTCAAAATTAGCAATAAATACGCGCACGTGCTGTTTTTACATGGTTCTTTTTTTTAATTATTGTCCCGAATACGGAAGAGGCCGATGTCAGATGGCGGATTCGGAGTAAAAACTTTTTGTAGTTTGACCTATTATCACAATATTTATCTACTGTGCTATTATAAAAATAACCATAGCTACCGGCTGATATTTCAGAGTATTAAAATAAATAACACGTTAGAAATGGGTTTTCATACACTTTTCTCTCCGGCTAAACGCGTGACAAATGAAATTCCATAGAGTTTTCCCTTCCGCATTTCAATACGCATGCAATGAAGTACTTTTTACCTTATGTTTGGAAAAGGAATAAGCAACTTTCTGAGCAGATGTAGTATAAAATAAAGTACCTGTACATGTTCTGGATCCAAGCCGGCGTGCAGTACCCGCACTGGCTCCCATTGTACTTGGCAAGTGTCTTCTGCAAGATGTGGTAGCCTTTCTTACGATTCCCTATCTCCTCGATGGTCGTGATCGCCCAGTCTTGACAGGAGGTGATGGCTACCATGCACTGTTGAAAACCACATAAAAAGAAACAAATCATTGCTAAATTCATCACAGTATAGAAAAAGTACTCCGACGAGAAGGACTGTGTGCTCAAAATGAGGACACAATTAGGGGTCATAATTATGTCCTCATTTTAAGACAGACAATACACACCAACAAAGCTTAAAGCCAGTTTCAATTATTCCTACTACGGAAAGGAGAAGGCTCCATGTAGATCCTAGCGAAACTCACTAGGATTAATTCCTAAGGCCTTCAAGGCCGAATATAAAGCGAATCATGTGATTGATAAATTATTTACTTAAAAATATCAACATTTCCACAAACCAAACAAAAAAGACAACTTTTAGTAGCCATAAAGAATAACTTACCTAACCCATAAAATGCCTTATTCACACCAGAGACGGGTTGTCTGCCATTTAAACATAATTTTCTAACGGTCAAAAGCAACTTTCATTTTAAAATGCCAGTACTTACTACACTTGCGAGCTTTAAACTGGAATCGCTTCAAGGGTTGTTCAAGACTAATTTTTACAATTTCTTTGCAGTGAACTATGAGTTAAGTTATGTTTTCCCTTACGCAGGATTTATTGGCGACGATAAATTTTGATTTAATGTACGATAATGTCCGCTGCCACACCGCAGCAGTGACTAGACAGTACCGACAGACGTCTTCCATGTCGGCATTCCCACACTAGACTGGCCAGCCCTTATTCCTGACTTGAACCCAATCTGGCATATGCTGGACGAGCTAAAACAGCGGATACGAGTACGAGGGAGAAATCCAGCTCATCCAGCTCCGGCGCCGATAGAAGCCGATAGATGCAACTTCGACCTATTGCAATAATTCAAAAAATTTAGGAAGCCAATTTAATTAATTTTAAATCTTCTTGATGTCACTTGAAAGGTAACAAAATTACCTTTCAAATGATATACCACAATCTATAGTTCATTGTACATAAATTGTAAAAAAATTGTTTTGATCAACTCGCGATGAAAGCGATTGCATTTTAAAGCTCGCAAGGTAGTTCAAAAATGCACGGAGACATGCATCAATGAACGTGTTTGTTATTTTATTTTAGTGCGTAACTCAGGGTAATTTCTAAGAAATCAAATAATATCGCAAAAATTTTCGACTTCGACGGGACTTGAACCAGCATCCTCCCTGATCCGGATGCGGGTCCTTAAGGATTTATAAGGAAGGATACGGGTTCAAGGCCCGTCGAAGTCGAAATTTTTTGCGATATTTTTTGATTTCTTGTATGAACCTAAGTTTTTTGAAAACAATGGAGTCGTGGACCTCTGGGAATGAGCCGTTTTTTCGATATTTTTGCGCGACAATACAAAGCTACACCTGACATTTTGTTTGAAATTATAATACTCACAGAGTTGACGGACACCACGGGCCCCCCCGGACACTTGACGACAGACACGCAGCAAACGCCGCAGCCTCCCTCCCGACATATGTACTTGGTGCCGCTCAACCGGATGTAGTTCCGGATGTAGTCCACCAGCATCACATCTGAGCTGATCTCGCGTCCCACTGCAGATAAAATCATTCTTATACTAACCTTCCTACATTTTAGTAAGTTATTGGTTAGTTTGAATTTTTTTTTAAATCTTTATTTATTACTAGCTGCTCCCCGCGGCTTCGCCCCCGTGGAAATTTATGTTTCCAACTTTCTTATTTTTTTCTTTCATAAGAACCTTCTCCTGACAATAACAAACACAACAAAGAAAGAATTAGCGAAATCGGTCCAGCCGTTCACGCGTGATGCCGTGACCAAGGAAAACGGGTTTCATTTTATAATATACTAGCTGCGCCCCGCGGCTTCGCCCCCGTGGAAATTTATGTTTCCAACTTTCTTAATTTTTTCTTTCATAAGAACCTTCTCCTGACAATAACAAACACAACAAAGAAAGAATTAGCGAAATCGGTCCAGCCGTTCACACGTGATGCCGTGATAAAGTTTATATATGTCGTGGCCATATCCTAGAATTGATCACTTCATGATGTGACCGACCATTTCATGAAATGGTAGAATTTCATGACATGGCCAGCTAAAACCGACTATATCGTTTAAGCATCAACGTTTGATGATATTTCCATCAACGTTTGGCCATATCATTTATGTAGGGATTCCATGACATCAAAAGGTTTAAGGCTATGGCGCTCATTACGGGAGGCCTATGTCCAGCACTGGACTAATATAGGCTGATGATGATGATGAAAAGGTTTAATGAAAAATTCGAATTAGGAAGGAACTTTATATTTAAAAATTGCTTAATGCAGATAGTTGGCTTTCAGTTTAGACGTTATGCGCGTTTTTCGAGTGACTTTTATAAAATTCATGTAGTTTTTTATCGTAACGGTTCCTTACTTCATTTTTGTCTTCTATTTGCACATCATTATTCGTTTTTTTAACTAAATAATTGTCCGCCGACATGATGCATCACAGAACAGAAACAAACAAACACTCAAAAACCACAGATGTCAAAAACAAAACAAAACAATATCAGTCACCCTCATAGTTTACAATAATTTGACTTACATTCTACGCTTTATATATAATTAAACTAATTTATATAATCACAATGGAAATATTGTAGCAACATTCCAGAGCCATTGTTAACAATGTTTAAATTTAGGACCAATTTTTATCGTTCTTTTGAAAATAATATTGCATATTGAAATATTGTGTTTTATTATTAGATAAATTATTAAAAATCAGTCGAGTGCATATAAAAAATAATACACATTAAAAAGTCAGTACATTATCAACGCGGAGAAAAATAACTTTAGAATAATTTACATACAAAGTAGGTATTTTACTTTCGAATGGATCTATGGCACTCAAAGTTTTCATTATTGTGTTGCGTAGCTCGGTTCTTCAAGCCTTTAATAGTCTTAGGGCTCGTGTACACACGTTTTTTTCGTCTCTCTTAAAGGATAGGCCAAAATGCTATTACATTTTCCGTGCGAACTCATGCACATCAATTCCTGTGTGTAGCAAGTTTATTCTTTCGACTTCGTTCCGGGCACATTCCACCAAAGCATGATAAGCATCTTCCAGTTTTGTTAGTTTTCGATAATTTAGATAGGGATTCCAAAACGCCGTAGGCAATCGGTGTTCCTCGAACGGTCGAGGTACATCGAGCCAAATGCAGAATAGCGCTTTTAAATCGGTAAAAATTACAAACTTCCCGGTTTCAAAAGAATGCACTAATTTATTTATTTTATTTATTTATTTATTTATTTAATTATTAATTAGAACGGCGAAAACACCAATTACACTAATTAATTATAATTACATGCAAACAATAAAACTTATAAAACTAACACAAAATTGGTATAAAGTTAATAAACATGTCAGACTAAAATTATGCATTATTAAATTGTTAATTTGAATTTAAACAAGAAAGAAAATAACAATAATAATCGATCATCCATCCCTCTCACAATATAGCAGACAGACTGACATAAGACCTTTCCATTCGTCCACAAATATGTCACAGTCTGGGAAAGCCTTAAGTAACCCGTTGAGGGCGCCGAGAGCGTGAGGCAGCGGCGACTGATAGTGCCCTACAGTGCGGTAAGGTGGTAGAGCGAAGAGCCTGTGACTTCTGCCACGAATATAATTGTCCGGCACGTATAGGCGAAGCAACTCGTTGTGTAGATCGGGACCGTCGATAATATTCCTAAAGATTTTAATAGTGTTAGATAACTGGTCATACGCGCGTCGTGTTTTTAGCGAGTTATAACCCAGGGAACCTTGTAAATATTTAGTGGGATACATAAATGGGTAATATCCAGCCACGCGCTTGTATAGGTATCTTAGAAATGCCTTTTGTACTTTTTCCAGTAGAAGATCATATTTCTTTTCATGCGGACTCCATATACAGGAACTGGCCTCTAGCTTGCTACGGACCAAAGTGCTGAAAAGGAGCTTGATGACGTAATCGTAATCGTAATCGTATCGTACGTAATCGTATCTAATGAAATAGCCTCTGCAATAGCGATAAGCTCGGTATACAGTATGGAGATATTAGTATTTGAGGAGTGTCTTTTCAAAACGGGCTATTGACTTGAGGTTAAATGTCAAAGTTGGTTATATCAATCAATAATTACACTATCATGCAAAACGTCAAGCAAAACGCGGAGTGCTAAAATAGGTCAAGTAAAAATAAGGTAATTAAGTACGGTTTTGATGAGTATTTTTTTCAAGTGAACTAAATACCACAGTAAATAGATCGTTTTGACTGAAACTCTGGTTTAGGTATATAAAAAAAGTCTCGATTTTTATTCGTAAATAGTCACTTTTAATCAAAACCATCAGATTGAAAGTCATTTACCTACTTCTAGCCTGTTTTGATCAATTCTAACCACAGAAATGGATGCAATTCAGAACTATGAGCCCGAATCGAAATAAAAACAGATATTTTCCGAAACTGTAAATAGGCAGTTTTGAACAGACACTCCTCATTTATACTCAGCTGTATGGAACTACGTACTTGAGGATCATAAATAGCTAATCCACCACATCCATCATCCTTGAACTTAAATCCATCTGTGTATATTTGATAGAAATCCGAATAATTACTATTCAAAAAGTCCATACATATAACTTTTAAATCATCTTTTCTATAACTATGTTTTGCTTGAGTAATGGCGCTAATACTAGGGACTACAATTTAATAGATTATTTGATTTAGGTCTGATATCTCTGCTTCAAAAAGTAAAATTTGCATTTTTAACAGAGGAATTCGACGAGTTCAGGTTGATTTATACATTAACGACAGGACACTGGAAACTGTTGATAAGGTTAAATATTTAGGGTTATGGCTACATAGATCCCTACGCTGGGCTAAACACATGAGTTAAAAGAAAAAAGTCTGCAGTTGCTAAATATTTTCAAAGCAGGTAAACAATGGCTCGCAGAGCTAGGCATACAAATACCTGTCCCACAGAGCTCTAAAATAAACAATAATTTTAAATGGAACCTGTAACTGATGTTATTCGGGAAATGCTCGACAGACATAAGGCAGTGTGGAGCGGCGCGCGGCGGTCTGGGCCCATATACGGGAGGATGTGCGACGCTTCGGGTGCGCGAGGGCGCGGCGCCGTGTTCCACCGCGCGCGGCCGCCCCGGTGCCCTACGCGCTGCGCGAGCGCTTCGACGCCGAGCTCGACAGACATAAGGCAGTGTGGAGCGGCGCGCGGCGGTCTGGGCCCATATACGGGAGGATGTGCGACGCTTCGGGTGCGCAAGGGCGCGGCGCCGTGTTCCACCGCGCGCGGCCGCCCCCCGGTGCCCTACGCGCTGCGCGAGCGCTTCGACGCCGAGCTCGACAGACATAAGGCAGTGTGGAGCGGCGCGCGGCGGTCTGGGCCCATATACGGGAGGATGTGCGACGCTTCGGGTGCGCGAGGGCGCGGCGCCGTGTTCCACCGCGCGCGGCCGCCCCCCGGTATCCTACGCGCTGCGCGAGCGCTTCGACGCCGAGCTCGACAGACATAAGGCAGTGTGGAGCGGCGCGCGGCGGTCTGGGCCCATATACGGGAGGATGTGCGACGCTTCGGGTGCGCGAGGGCGCGGCGCCGTGTTCCACCGCGCGCGGCCGCCCCCCGGTATCCTACGCGCTGCGCGAGCGCTTCGACGCCGAGCTCGACAGACATAAGGCAGTGTGGAGCGGCGCGCGGCGGTCTGGGCCCATATACGGGAGGATGTGCGACGCTTCGGGTGCGCGAGGGCGCGCCGCCGCGTTCCACCGCGCGCGGCCGCCCCCCGGTGCCCTACGCGCTGCGCGAGCGCTTCGACGCCGAGCTCGACAGACATAAGGCAGTGTGGAGCGGCGCGCGGCGGTCTGGGCCCATATACGGGAGGATGTGCGACGCTTCGGGTGCGCGAGGGCGCGCCGCCGCGTTCCACCGCGCGCGGCCGCCCCCCGGTATCCTACGCGCTGCGCGAGCGCTTCGACGCCGAGCTCGACAGACATAAGGCAGTGTGGAGCGGCGCGCGGCGGTCTGGGCCCATATACGGGAGGATGTGCGACGCTTCGGGTGCGCGAGGGCGCGCCGCCGCGTTCCACCGCGCGCGGCCGCCCCCCGGTGCCCTACGCGCTGCGCGAGCGCTTCGACGCCGAGCTCGACAGACATAAGGCAGTGTGGAGCGGCGCGCGGCGGTCTGGGCCCATATACGGGAGGATGTGCGACGCTTCGGGTGCGCGAGGGCGCGCCGCCGCGTTCCACCGCGCGCGGCCGCCCCCCGGTATCCTACGCGCTGCGCGAGCGCTTCGACGCCGAGCTCGACAGACATAAGGCAGTGTGGAGCGGCGCGCGGCGGTCTGGGCCCATATACGGGAGGATGTGCGACGCTTCGGGTGCGCGAGGGCGCGCCGCCGCGTTCCACCGCGCGCGGCCGCCCCCCGGTATCCTACGCGCTGCGCGAGCGCTTCGACGCCGAGCTCGACAGACATAAGGCAGTGTGGAGCGGCGCGCGGTGGTCTGGGCCCATATACGGGAGGATGTGCGACGCTTCGGGTGCGCGAGGGCGCGCCGCCGCGTTCCACCGCGCGCGGCCGCCCCCCGGTGCCCTACGCGCTGCGCGAGCGCTTCGACGCCGAGCTCGACAGACATAAGGCAGTGTGGAGCGGCGCGCGGCGGTCTGGGCCCATATACGGGAGGATGTGCGACGCTTCGGGTGCGCGAGGGCGCGCCGCCGCGTTCCACCGCGCGCGGCCGCCCCCCGGTATCCTACGCGCTGCGCGAGCGCTTCGACGCCGAGCTCGACAGACATAAGGCAGTGTGGAGCGGCGCGCGGCGGTCTGGGCCCATATACGGGAGGATGTGCGACGCTTCGGGTGCGCGAGGGCGCGCCGCCGCGTTCCACCGCGCGCGGCCGCCCCCCGGTATCCTACGCGCTGCGCGAGCGCTTCGACGCCGAGCTCGACAGACATAAGGCAGTGTGGAGCGGCGCGCGGCGGTCTGGGCCCATATACGGGAGGATGTGCGACGCTTCGGGTGCGCGAGGGCGCGCCGCCGCGTTCCACCGCGCGCGGCCGCCCCCCGGTATCCTACGCGCTGCGCGAGCGCTTCGACGCCGAGCTCGACAGACATAAGGCAGTGTGGAGCGGCGCGCGGCGGTCTGGGCCCATATACGGGAGGATGTGCGACGCTTCGGGTGCGCGAGGGCGCGCCGCCGCGTTCCACCGCGCGCGGCCGCCCCCCGGTGCCCTACGCGCTGCGCGAGCGCGTCGACGCCAAGCTCGACGCGATGCTGCGCGACGGGATCATAGAACCCGTTGACTGCTCGGACTGAGCGACAACACACAGCACATACGCCGTATTTCTGTTAGTCTATCGGTACGTATTTATTATGATCTCATTGGTTCAACATTCCTTGGTATATGAATGTGGTTAAAACATGATAAGGAAAAACTACTTTGTGATCGCAGAGTAATGTTATTTGTGTGTGTTTAAATAGATGTTGATCCTAATTGTAGATAATCAATCCTCTTAACTCAAATCCTGTGATTTTTTGATATTATTCATTATTTTGTTATTTATAATTATAACTTACGAAACGAGGTTATTAGACATTTTCAAAGAGTTCATAAAATTTGCCCAGAGTTACCTGCGTGAATAAATGTCAAAACAGACTACATCGTTTGTTTTAGTCTTCTGCAGTCCGGTTAACTTCATCGTAAACGGACTACATACACTACACCCTCTGAATGTGTTAAACTTTTTTATACCCTTAATCTAAACGAATCATACAAAATAATACATTACACTTTATTGCACACCAAGAAAATACAATAACAAAAATACAGGAAAAGAGAGATACAGAGTTGCACAATGGGCGGCCTCATCGCTAAGAGCGATCTCTTCCAGACAACCTTGGGATGGACTCGAAGCAGTTTTACAGGTAAAGACGGAATCATCATGAATCATCATCATCATCATCAGCCTATAGTAGTCCACTGGACATCATCATCATCATCACCCTATATTAGTCCACTGCTGGACATAGGCCTCCCCTAATGAGCGCCATAGCGCCCTGTCTTCAGCTTGCCGCATCCAGCATCTGCAGTCTTTCGCAGATCGTCATCCCACCTGGCCGGAGGACGTCCTACACTACGTTTGCCGAGTCGTGGTCTCCACTCAAGAACTCGTTTACCCCAGCGGTTGTCGGTTCTTCGCGAGATATGGCCGGCCCACTGCCACTTCAGCTTGCTAATTCTTTGAGCTATGTCGATAACTTCCACTGGACATAGGCCTCCCCTAATAAACGCATAGCGCCCTGTGTTTAGCTTGCTGCATCCAGCATTTTGAAGTTTGATTTTTTATCATCAATCCCACAATCCTGTTGAGGCCCTGACACATAGTCTGGTTAGTTATAGTCACTGAATAACTATATAGAGTAGGTTCCTCCTATATACTCGTAGTTGTAAAGTGACAATAAAACAGAGATAATAACGTAGTAACGTTATTATTTCTTTTTTGTAATCTGCATGTTTGTCCTATGCAAGCCTTATCCATGTTTCCCGGCCACAGCGACGATTATTGAGTAGTGTAAATAAAATTGTTTAACCTTGTTTCTTTAATTAGTCTCCTATGAGCCGGTTTGATAGCATTAATTATTTAAATTAATTTATTTTATTGAGTGCAGTTAGGCTATAAGCCTCTGATAAGAACTTTTTAACAACTTGAATTTAACATTGTTTATATACAATGTTAAATTATCGATATATCGATGTATAATTTTTATTTCAGTATGTTATTAGGGTTTCGAAGATCGGTTTCGAAACCATAAGGGTCTCGCTTTGTCTGTCCTTTTTTCCCTCCTTAGTAACTCAGCAACTACAGCAGCTATCAACTTGAAATGTAAAATAATAAAACATTTCGTGTGCCTGTACAGATTTTAAGAAAAAATAAATCGTCAAGTGTGAGTCAGACTCGCGCACTAAAGGTTCCGTTTAATTGTAAGACCTTGTTTCTTGCCAAATATTATAATTCTAGGTCACATGAAGTAGGTACCCGGTATATTTTGGTCGAGGGAGAGAATCACAACTTATATTTTTAGTTAATAAACTACAACAACAATTTACTGTTTTCAGATTTTTCTCGTTATTTGTGCTACAAGACCTTGCTTCTTACCAAATTTTATGATTCTAGGTAAACGAGAAGTACCCTATAGGTTTTGGTCTATAGCAAGAATTAAAAGTATTTGAATAAACTACAAATTTACGGTTTTAGGATTTTTCCTCTACTTGTGCTATAGGACCTCGCTTCTTGCAAAATTTTATGATTCTACGTTAACGGGAAGTACCCTGTAGGTTTTGGTCCATGGCGAGAATCAAAAGAATTTTTTTTTGTGAATAAACTGCGAATTTACTGTTTTTGGATTTTTTCCTTTATTTGTGCTATAAGGCCTTGCTTCTTACCAAATTTCACAATTCTAGGTCTACGGGAAGTACCCTATAGGTTTTGGTCAATGGCGAGCATTAAAAGTAAATTTTTTTTTAGTGAAATAATTTTATGTTTTTCGGAATTTTCCCTTTACTTGTGCAATAAAACCGTGCTGCTCACCAAATTTCATGATTCTAGGTCTACGGGATGTACCCTATAGGTTTTGGGTGAATGTGATTCCCTTGGAAATTTCAAAATATTCGGACATAAACGGCTGTAACCTTTGAGTGCGTTGACCTAGAAGTTTAATTTATATCACGGCTTCAAGGGACGTATTTGACATTAATTTCAACTCGATACCTCCACGCGTTCCTGAGAAAAGAGGGTTGACAGACGCACAGACAGACAGACAGACATACAGACAGACAGACTGACAGAAGGACAACCAAGTGATCCTTTATGGGTTCCTTTTTTCCTTTTGAGGTACGGAACCCTAAAAAAGAAAATAAATGACAAATGAAAATGAACATTTTCCATAAAAAATTGAGATGTCAAAATTGTAAAAGAGACCTACTGAGTCAAGTGGGGTATCAATTGAAAGGTATCGGTTCGTACATTTAAAATAGTTTTTGAAATTTCTGTAGACTTAATACTTTTCGAAATATTTGGAAAAAAATAGAGAAATTTACCGCTACACCTTATCACCGAAGCATGCAGAGAGATCCATCTGAAATGTACCTACTAGTCTTAGGTCTTCATTAAATTTCGGAGTCTCTAACCGGTACCTTTAGTACATACCTACTTGTTCACAAACGCTCAAAACCCTCGGCGTGCGAGTTACACTCGCACTTGACGGGTCTTGTTTCAGTACCATTACAATTCGATCTCCAGAGGTTGGAAACCTGAACTAGGAGTGCAGTTTATGTTTGCTAATTATTATTTTCTTTTTCATTGTAATTTATTTTGTAACCTGCGTTCTGTTTTTATATTACGAAGAAGTAATAGTGTGAGAATACACTGAAAAACATTTTTCTCTTGTAATCTAAACTGGACAATGTGTTGCGCGTGGACATTTGGACAATCTATTTGAGTACAAAAATCGCTACAGATTGAAGCCATCCAACGTCGAGGCTACGTATATAAGGCCCAGGAGGCCCTAAGCCGAGATGGTGCGACAAGCTTAACGCACACTTATCCATCTAAGTTATTTTGTCATTTATTTAGTTATTTAAATAGTAATCATAAAGCGAGGTCAATGATTTCCTTGCCTTCGATGATGATAGTTTGTATAGGTACTTATTGTACTTACTCTGGATTGTTAAAAATTAACTTGAGAAGGCAGGGAAAGGGGGATTGCAAGGTAGTTGCAGTCGAGAGCAACCCGTGAGATTTGGTGTCTCACAGGGCAGTGTTTTGGGACTTAGTCTCTTTCTAGTGTACGTCAATGATCTGCGAAACTCACTACTAGATTTTGTATGAAACTTTGATCCACAGGTGCATAGAGCAACAGAAAAGTAGTAAACAAATAAAACTAAACAAACCAGTATGCGGTTCCCCATTAACACTAAACGAAACATAATCCTTGGGAGGCACGGGTGGGAGCTGCGTGGTCGGTGCCATGTCTTCCTCTCCGCGCGAGAACTGACAGCAGAGTGATACTATTCTAAGTAACTTTTAACTTGTTCGCATTTTGAGCAGTCGGCTGATTAGCTATACTAGTTAAAAGCGGTAAAAACTAAACAAGGATTATTATCACTAAATAATTCCTATAGCTCAGTTACCCAAAGTGTGTATTGATGTCCGCTAAGTAAAGTTGCCATTTTGTTTTTTTGCAAATCAGGAAATAGGTAAGTACTTACACATGTTTAACGTGTGTATGTTACTGTAGTGTTCTGTAATAATGCGGGTAGGACAAGCCGCGCTGTTGTAGTTAGACCTTTGAAAAAAATAAAATCATTCGGTCTGCTCAGGAACTACACTGAGTTTCTGTTGTGTTCCCTAATTCCCGAATTATCCCATATCTCCCTTTGGCGACGAGTGGAAACTGTGACTTTTGCGTGCTTAGTGAGCCAGGACCTTGTGGAAACGTTTTCCAACGATGGCAGTCGGTAAAATTAAAAAATTTGATACCGAGTCCGGTAACTGGACTTTGTACTGCGGACGTGTCGAGATGTACTTCCGTGCCAACGCGATCAAAGAGGAGTTGAAGTTGCCCAATCTAATATCGTTAGTTGGTGACAGTGTGTAGTGTACCAGTGTGTACGAATTGATGGTGAATTTGTGCAATCCAAAGAAACCTACGGACTTGACCTACAATGAACTCGTGACCATTGTTCGTGAACACTTACAACCAAAGCCATGTGTCATGGCGGAACGTTATCGTTTTCGTCAAAGGCGCCAAGAAACCGGCGAGAATATAACCTAAGAAAACTTACGAAGGATTGCGAATTCAAAGAAACGCTGACGGATAATTTGCGGGACCCGTTTGTGTGTGGAGTGAGCAGTGACCTTATCAGACAAAGGTTATTTTCGGAATGTAACCTAACATTCTACGAGGCTGAAATTTTGGACGATAATTTAGTTTAGGACGTAAGCACCTACTAAGAACAGTTATTTTTAGAAATTCACTTTCTTGGGTTATTAGTTCATGCCAAGGCGCTAAAATTGACCACGTCCTTGGAGGCTGCCGAGCGGGACGCGGCGGCTGTGGACTCAACGGCGGCGCCGAACAGCGGCAGCGGCGGCGGTGGCGGTGCGAGTGCAATGCACGAGCTGCGCGCGACGGCGACGAGGCGGGCCGTGATGGCAGCGGCGGTGGCGGCAGAAGATTCCATAAAGCGCAGGGCACGGCGGCGGCAGCGGCGAGCTCACCTGCCCAGGGGCGCGGATGTGCAGCGTGCGGAGGGCAGCATTATTCCGATGGGTGCCGATACAAAAACTTTGTTTGCAGCAGTTGCCGGAATACAGGTCACCTAAAGAGGGTTTGCCCGTACAAGGATACGTCGGCGAAGCCCAGCGGCGGAAAGATGTACAAGAAGCGAGGAGGCGATGGCGGCCAGCGCGAGGCCGGCGCGCACTACGTGAGGCAGCGGGTGCCAGCGAGTCGTCCTCGGACGGAGGCGATGCGGAAGAGCCGTAGTTGACCTGCCCCGAGTAAACCCGTATTGTACCACGCAGCTCCCACCCGTGCCTCCCAAGGATTATGCTTCGTTTAGTGTTAATGGGGAAACGCATACTGGTTTGTTTACCATGGTCATTGCCATTGAAATGCCTGAGCATTTGATGTAAAATTAGTTTTTCAAAAACTTTGCTGAATGTAGGCAGTACTGATATTGGTCTAAAGTTAGTTGGGTCAGACCTACTACCCGATTTAAACAGTGGGATTATTTTACTTCGATGATTTATTTACTACTACGATAATATGGATCAGTTGAGCTACCTGTAGATTGTTTGTAACAGTTTGCAGTTAGCTCAATTGTTTCAATACTAGCTGTACCTAATAATTAGGTCGGTCGGAAACAGTAATGGAACATTTCAAAATAGTACGTTCTGAGTAAATGAGGGTTAAAGTTTTTGAAAATATTCAAATGTTAGTTTACTTCATCTAGAGAGCATTAAGTGCATTTTTTTTATTGAATAATATGCAGATTATAGACAAGTTTATTGTGTGTTGCTAAGGTTTAGGTGTCACTTGTAGTTTTTGAGTTATCTATGATTTTGTGAAATGTTCCATTAATGAATTGAAAATTTTACATAAAAACCTAAGGACTAATTGAAATATTTCTGAATGTGCCAGTAATGAAATAAATAAATAATCAATTTAGAAATCTTAACGCTTTATTTAGTATCTAGAAAATAAAAAAAGATCAGTTTTATTCTTAAAATTATAAGGTGCTTCAAATTAATTGTTTTCCTGATGGTCATCGGGTTCAATGTGATTATCTGCACCCTCCAAACTGTGGTGGAAGCCGAAAGAGATCTTTTAATTTTGGTAGATTAATCTTCGCAATCCGTTAAATCAGAATCATGTGTGCCTACGATATCCAAGTTGTTATCTCTTTCGGCTTCCACCACAGGTTGATCTGGTTCTTGATCCAATTCACCACCCATAAATAAAAAAAGTATTAAATTTAAAAATATATGAATAGAAGTCATTCTAAAATTACCTATAAATCACTAAGTCATTTCCTAGCATTGGCTCAGCATGCTCTTAAAGTACAGCATCAGTAGTAGTCGTTTTTAAAACTTTTATTTTCATTTGTCTGCTCTCTTGTCTTCTTTTCAATTATTTTATGACTGGTAGTATCATTATTTTGTGGACCTATGTTACGTAAGTTTTAGTTATTTTCTTCATCCATTATAATTGACTGCAACATCTGATCCGATTCAATACCTATAAACAAATAAGTTTTCTGTAATACCTATTTTTCAAATCAAGCCTTGCAAGGTGTTACCTTGGAAAAAATTAAAGGGTACACAGCCGAATCCGAACCCACGACTTAGTGATCGGAAGGTGGGGCAAGCTACCACTCGACCACCAGTACTCCCAACATTCCTACCGATTGACTAACTAACAGGTGAAGCTTCTAAACACCACTTTGTGTAACAGTGCAGCAAACGTACTCGTACCTACCTACCTACTGACTTACTAATAAGAAGTTAGATCAGTCTTATAAAATATTTTAAAGAAGTTAGATAAGAACTAGGCACTTAGACGATACATACCTACTATACTGTTATAGAACCTACCCAGATTAAATACATGAGTAGTTAAAGTTAACAGTTAGCACCTAGGTAGGTACTTACAAAAACTATGTCTTGTCCACTAATTTTCTTCTCCGGTTCAGTCTGATGATCTATGAATTCCACCACACAATCACCACGTTATAAGCAAAAACAGAGAAGAATTATACCTTTTAGCTATAGTAAGCTCCATTTTTGATCAGTATTTCTTCCATTCCTTAAATAATTACAAAAACAATTTACACACAAAACTAGTTAGCTTATGATAAGCTAAACTTAGGTAGTAAGTAGGTAAGAAAGGACCTATTACTTGGTCTAGCATAAGCAAAAAGAGATCCATGCTACTATTTAAATATAAATAATAATAAATAAATACTTAATAAATAAAATTTTAAAAAGCTTTCACATAAAAATCGGAGGTTAGGTTGTACTTAAGCTATATAGGTATTTCAATAAAACTTACCGTTAAACTGATCATGATCATTCTCTGATCTTGGTTATTGCTAATTTAAGCACTCTTTTACCTCTTAAACACATTGTTACAATTTTTTTTTATTAAAACTCAAACTGCTTCCGACCACTACACTGAGCATTCAAAGCGCGACTGGCACAAAACACGAATAAACAATAATTTACTAAAGAATGTCAGAGTCATACTGGAACATTTCTAAATATTCTATTGATGAACCATGCATGCACTTTAGAATTAAGAGTGCCAGCGGGACAATTCGAAATAAACCGATACTGAAATCAATGATATTACTAAAAATCAACTTTTCTTTACCGGAATAAGTAGTTTTCTGTCAATTAGAAGCAAAATCTGAATTGTACCATTAGTGATTTGGAAAATATATTCAATTCCCTACCATTCTGCATACTTATCTCAAAACATGTGATTTCGGAAATGTTCCGGTAATGAATCCGACCGACTATTATTTATTTCTATTAGTTGATTGTAATTTTCTTTTTGAATAAAGATTAAAATTTGGTACAACGCACATATAAACTATGGTACTATTTTAGATAATCTATGCTTATTAATTGTAGGTACATTTGTAGGGGTCACACGGGCACGGATCTCGCGCCGAATCGGCAGAGGCTGTCGGCATGGGGAAATGTTGTATAAAATAAGGGCCTCAATCACTATGTTTTATTTTTATTCATTTTATATGATAATGAAATAAAATTAAGATTTATGAGGAAAGTTATTCTATTCTCTTAAATTCTAATATTATAGAGGCAACTGTTTGTGTCATTGTGCCCGTGTGAAGATGTTTGCCGCAGACAACGTTATAACTACAAAATGTATCGTGATCGTCAGGATGGCTGGACCAAACGAGCTATGGACATGAAACCATGCGAACTATTTACTACCTATTTGCTACTATTTACTACCTTTAATGAAATATTTGCTACCTCTGCATTAAGATATATTATTAATTAAATAAAGTGGTCAGCCATTCTGACGTCAGGTTGGCTGGACCACTTCCACGTTCTCATGGTTTAAGCATTGTATAAACTCGTTGTTAATGTAAATATTTACTACCTATTTGCTACCTTAACATGTATTGTAATCAAAAATTATCAGTAAATAAATTCAAACAAATTGTTAAAACCTTGCTGTGCAAAAAGGCTTACTATAAAATATCAGATTATCTAGAGGACAAAAATGCTTGGGACGGGTTTTGCTCCAACTCGAAAAATAACAACAGGCTAAAGGTTTCTTCGTCGCTTCTTTACTTTAGTCTACATACCGAAGCGACAGAAATCAAAAATATCACTTTATTTCCGTGTCAGTGTTTAGCTTTATATTTTGACCTTTTCTAAGTGTACATTTATTGTATTTATGGAAATAAAGAGTTTTTGATTTTTTTGATTTTTTCGATTTGTTTCATAATTTTTCGACGCTTCTGTAAAGAGTTATTAACACAAATCTTTAAAAAATATTAAACGCCTAAATGATTCACGCCACTATTTACCTCAGGACAATTGCTAATAATATTTTAGTAGGCGCTCAGGAACAATTTGCTACCCGATGATGACCCTTTAACTAAGGGGAAAATATACAAAACCGTAATGTTCTGTTGATGATGTACTGTATGGATCTGAGTTTTGGATGATGAAAGTAGTGGATGAAAGAAGAGTGTATGTGACAGAGATAGTTAACTAACTGTTAAGGAGGATGTGTGGGTGGATTAACCAGAATGGATCGGATACGGAGTGAGTACATCAGAGGAAGTTTGAAAGTAGCGCCGGGCCGGTGACAGAAAAATGAGGAGCGGAAGATTAGCGTGATATAGGCATGTTATGAGGAGAGAAAAAAGTCATGTCTTAGGAAGAGTGATAGATATAAGGCTAGATGGATCGAGGAAGGCCGAAGAAAAGATGGATGGATTGAGTGAAGGAAGATATGCGTGTGAAAGGTTTACCCCTAGCATACCTACCTGCGGAGATGACAAGTGATAGAGGAGACAATATAAAGCTCTATATTGACCAATTCCCTTCCTCTGAGCCCATGAAGGAACAAACTCTCGGAAAAAACGAAAACTAATTACTCTGGTGAGCTCCTACTAACAGGGGAAGATCACTTAACATCAGTTAACGCTGTGAATAGATATTTTGTTGACATAGGAAAGAATCTTGCTTCAAAAATCAATAATGACACATCATGTCCTGTAGATAACACGGAACAGAGCTATTTATTTAACTCACTGGTGCTTCTCCCTACGAATATGCTCGAGGTGGATTCCATTATTGATGGACTGCGTGGTGATTGTGCAACTGGGTGGGACCAGATTCTTTCCAGAGTCATCAAGTGCAATAAAAGATACCTAGTTGAGCCCATAACGCACGTTTGCAATTTAAGCATTGACACTGGAGTTTTCCCTAACGCATTCAAGAAAGCACTAGTTCATCCTATTTTCAAGAGCGGTAAACGGGACAGTGTCGATAACTATAGACCCATCTCAGTTTTAACAACCTTATCCAAAATACTAGAAAAAATTTTGAACAAAAGACTCATAAACTTTTTAGAGTATAATAAGCTAATATCAGAAAATCAATATGGTTTCAGAATGGGTGTATCTACAGAGGATGCAGTTCTAGATCTCACGAACAGTATTGTGCAGCAATTAGACAAAAAACTGAAGTCTATATGTGTCTTTCTTGACTTATCTAAAGCATTTGATACTGTTTCGATACCGCTCTTGCTAAATAAACTGGAAAAGGTGGGAATAAGAGGAGTCACCCATGACATCTTTAAAAATTACCTATCCAACCGCTTACAATGTGTCAAAATTGAAGGTGTTGTCAGTTCTGACGAACCAATTACATATGGTGTGCCACAGGGTAGTGTCCTGGGGACTACGCTCTTTCTCCTTTATATTAACAGTTTATGTAGGCTTAACCTGCCCAGCTGCAAAATATATACGTACGCTGATGATACTGCTCTCCTCATCAAAGGCACTAGCTGGGAAGAGGCCCGAAGTAATGCTGAAATGGCCCTAAGATCAACAATGGCATGGCTTAAGAGTAATGTTCTAACATTAAATATTTCCAAATCTAAGTTCATGGCCTTCGCTCCAAATACCACAGGACAACCACCTCCTTCCTTTAGTATTGTAGCCCACTCATGCCGCATTGTCTCAACCTGTGAAAGCCCCGCTTGCCTATCAATGACCCGAACCAGCAATATAAAATACCTCGGCGTACTCCTTGATGACAGTCTCAGTTGGAATCTCCACATACAAACTGTTGTCTCACGAATACGAAAGCTCATTTATGTGTTTAAAACTCTACGATCAGTTGCATCAAGGGCTACAATGACATTAGTCTACTCTGCCCTAGCGCAGTCTCTCCTTTCGTACTGCATAACTGCATGGGGAGGTACCTTTAAAACTCACGTATTGCAGCTAGAGAGAGCACAAAGATGTCTTTTAAAGGTCATGTTAAGCAGACCATTTCGCTTCCCGACTACTCAGCTCTATAAAGACCTCCCTACTCTAACCGTTAGACAGCTGTTTGTTATGCGAACTATCCTTAGGAAGCATAAAGAAACCCCATATAACCTAAATATTAACTTGCACAAACGCTCAAAGCATAAAATTCATGCAATTCCGCGATACAGATTGGCTCTGGCGGCGCGTCATTACCGTGTCCTGAGTGCACGACTGTATAATAAGGTTAATAAAATAATAGGCTTTTATCACAAACCTAGAAATATATGCAAAACATATTAATGCAATGGCTACGTACGCTGGATTATACTGAAACTGAGAACTTATTTACAATTTTAAAATAGAATAATTGCACTTAAATATGTATACCCACAAACACACACACACACACATACACACACCCTCACACAGACACACACACACCCTCACACACATACACACACCCTCACACACACATACACACACACACAACAAACTGGACATGAAACACGAACTACCGCCTGTAATCTTTGTCGAACTCTACCAGATACCTATATTTTAATTAGCATGCATAATCATTGTTAAAACATTTATCTTACTTCTATAACTCCCTCAAAAATACATATGTAACGCGCGATATTTCCGTAAACACGATGCCCGCGAAGACAGCCCACATCTGGGCTGCATTGTTATAGGGATTCGCTTCTTAGAAATGCGTCGCCCAGGCAGGAAGCAGCCAGTGTCGACCAATAGGAGACCTACACGTGGAGCGGGACGCGACCTCGCTAAGCTAGTGGTCAGCCGAAGGAAACGCAGGGCGCGTAACGACGCGTCGTGCCGGTCAGTCGAGACCCCGCAATCATACTCGTAACACGTACGGTTGAGCATATGTAACCTCACCGCGATTCTCGGCTCAAGAGGTCTAGCCATAAGTAACCGAACTGTGTCTTGTAAAGTGTTTCCCTTTTACGTGTGTTTTAACTTTTGTGTTTACTTGTACCCCTTTTGTTCTTGTTTTTATCGTGCGTGTAATTGTTCGTGTCTATCCTTGTGTTTTTATACAATATACTTTATTTTAACGGAAGTGAGAGTGTTTCCTTTAACTAGGGCTTACCTCCACGTTAAACATATACAAATAAGTTGTTCAACCTCATGCTACCATCAAATATTGTAATTGTAATTGTAGTCATGTGCATTGTCCTATTGATTTGATTTTAATTGTTTTTCTTTTCTGCATTGACCTGATCTGTGTAAAACTAACATTATACTCATAAAAGTTTCAAATCTGCATGCTTTTGTCTTCCAATTTAATTTAAAAACTTAAGACTTTTCTATGTTATATAATTAATTTTAATGCTGTACTTATCAATTTTTATTTTATTCTTTAAGACGTACTCCTAAGTCTTGTACAATAACCAGAAGTAATTATTTTAAGAGGAAGCACTCACTACCAAACCACAAGCTATTTTCAGAATAGCTTATATTGGTAATGAGAGCCCTAAATTAGTGTCATGTACTTTTTATGCAATAAACAATTTTTAATTTAATTTAATTTTAATTTTAATTTTAATTTTAATTTTAATTTTAATTTTAATTTTAATTTTAATTTTAATTTTAATTTTAATTTTAATTTTAATTTTAATTTTAATTTTAATTTTAATTTTAATTTTAATTTTAATTTTAATTTTAATTTTAATTTTAATTTTAATTTTAATTTTAATTTTAATTTTAATTTTAATTTTAATTTTAATTTTAATTTTAATTTTAATTTTAATTTTAATTTTAATTTTAATTTTAATTTTAATTTTAATTTTAATTTTAATTTTAATTTTAATTTTAATTTTAATTTTAATTTTAATTTTAATTTTAATTTTAATTTTAATTTTAATTTTAATTTTAATTTTAATTTTAATTTTAATTTTAATTTTAATTTTAATTTTAATTTTAATTTTAATTTTAATTTTAATTTTAATTTTAATTTTAATTTAAAGCAAAGAAACGAAACAATTCAATTAATTCTTAAAGTTACGAAGTAACGTTATCTAATCTGTGCCTAAAGTTACATTCTATAGCCGCGTCCAGATCCAGACCGGCTGAGCGCCGCTCGCGAGCCGCGCTCAGACTTCCTGCTCGCGAGCCGTGGCACCCGAGCTAATTTGTTAAAAGTTCCGTGCCGGGCTCGCAAGCCGAGGTGAGCCGGTTTGAGCATTCAGTTTGTTGTATTGGCGAATACTGTCTTCTTTATCCATTTTTGATTCACTGGCTCGCGAGTGTCGTTACGCCCGTCCACACCGGGCGAGCAGCTCAGACTGAGCCGCCTTTGAGGCTCAGTCTGGCGTTGTCAACGCATGGCTCGGGGCCAAGCGGCGCTCGGCCGAGCCAACGTGTGCCCGAGGAAGCCCGAGTGCCGTCCACACCGGCCGAACTATTGGCTCGCGAGCGGGACTCGCGAGCCGCGCTCAGCCGCCTAGCCGGTCTGGACGCGGCTTATGGATAATACTATAAATGCTTCTTTCACAGTTGGGAAGCTTACTTTTCAGGGAGTGGCATAAGCTATATTATATCCCGAAATTCCCACGGGAACGGGAACTACGCGCGTGAAACCGCGATGTGATCGTCTAGTATGGTATAAAACCATCCAACCGCATTCCTTGAGTTCTCCATGGCTTCACAACAACATTTTGATTCGTCATGAAACTGTTATCGCATTACGACTTCGATTCGGACACATCCAAGGCAATATAAGTTTAAACATTTAATGGAAAAATTTACTACACCGAATTGCCTACTATGCAATTATTCTATTGACGATGTTTACCACATTTTGATGGAGTGTGTTCGCAACGAATCGTTTAGCAATCATAGATTTATATCGATGTTAGCAATAGTATTTCATCATTTAGTTACAGAGATATCGGTCACTGCAACAGCGTTCGAGCTGAGCCTGTTTCGGACGCACTGGAACGCTGTACAAACTGGTTATGTTAGGGAATTAGGTTGATTTGTTTTTTAAATTATAAGATTTAATGTTGCTTTGCTTTGTTTAACTCACCATGGTGTCAGATTCACGTGGGATAGAGAATAAAGAAGACAGTTGTATTCAGACGTTTGGTAACAGTGTTGTGGTTAGTATAACACTAATTAAAACTTTAACATATTCACAGCAAGACTATCAATGGTCAGATTTGCGAATACTAATAAATAAATAAATAAATAATGCTGGACAATTCACACAGCATTATCTAGCTCCAAGCTAAGCAGAGCTTGTGTTATGAGTACTAGATAACTGATATACATAATACAATACACTACATAGATAGATTTTTTTTTATTATACATAGAAAAACATCCAGAACCCCTGAACAAATATCTGCAGATCGTACAAACATTTGTCCCGAGGCGGGAATCGAACCCGCAACCTCCAGCGTCGCAGGCGGACCTTCGCCCGCTGCGCCACAGAGGTCGTCTACTAATACTACTAATAATATAAAGCCGAAAGTTTGTGATCTGTGAATTTGGTTAGCTAAGATCTCTAAAACTACCGAACAGATCAAGATGAAATTTAGCATACATTCAGAACATAGCCTAACTTAGATAATAATAAGTTACTTATTATACCGAAAGAAGGCGTGCGAAGCCACGTGCAGAAGCTAATAGTTTTCATAAAATAAAAAACCGACTAATGTGTTTTGTATTATATAATTGTTTTGATAGAACTAATATTGACACAGTTTTTTTAAGTATTGCGGGAGCAATACCGGTCACGAAACATTTAATGCAACCATCTTCGGGTTATTTAAACAATAGCAAAAGAATTGGATGTCGGCTAAAAACAGAAATCTTCCGTTCGTACTCCGGATGCCAGGTTGACCTTCTCGACTGTTGACGGGCCCTCTAGAATAACAATACACAAGTTAAATTAGGTACCTAAAAAAAAACACTATTTCCTATTGAAGGTGGAGTTCCTCATGCATCCACAGCTGAACATCGTAATCAAGGGGAGTTGCCATAACCACCACACTTGGCAGACTGATAGGTGATCGAAGATGTTACGAATTTGACTTTTCGGAAAAAACTAAGAATCGACTTCAAATTCCGTAATATTTAAGGTTCGTGGGACAAATACTAGTCCCTCGGTAACAAACTTTCGATGGGACTACTTGTAGATCATTTATTAAAACTATAGCGAAAAAATCGGACCATAATTGACGGAGAAATCGACGAACACACATAAAAAACATAAATACAGCCGAACATAGAAAATCCTTTTTTTTAAGTCGGTTAAAATACAAAGAATGAAACAGTGTTCTATACTTGCTCTTAGTATGTTCTTTTAATTGGCTCCTACGTCATCTACTAAAATCCATATTTTCTACTATCCTACTACATAGCCAAAAGTTTGTTATCTTCAATACTACTAAACAGATCAAGATGAAATTTGGCGTACACTTAGGATAAAGCCTAAATTAGATAATAGGTTACTTATTATACCGAAAATACGCGTGCAAAGCCGCGGGCAGAAGCTAGTAATAGTATAATCCTTTAAACATAAATTAAAGAACTGGCTGATCGAACAATCCTTCTACAGGATTGACGAATTTGTGAAATAATATGCTAATGTTATTTTATATTATTATTTTTTCCAATGACATAATTTATTATTAATGAATTTTATCGATTGGTTTATTAATTTTATTGAAATGTATGTGTAATTTAATCACTGAAATATTATAATTAATTGATTATTTATTATTTTAATTGTTAATGGTGCCAATAGATAATGTATACTTTAGTATAGTATATTTTAAGGTATACTATGTACCTAACCATTTGACTTGTAAAACTATATTTTTACCAATAGATGAACCATTGAACCAACCATTATATATTCTCTGTACGGTATATATAATATTCCACCATAGTATACTTCACAGGATGAGTTGAATGGGTTGATTCCAACACCACAATCGTCACGGCTATATTATAAGTAGGGAGAGATAACACTAACACCTTGGTATTATAATAGGCAAAAGGTTGTGAAGATGTTTTCGGATGTGAATAATTAATAACGTAATATCTAATTTTGACTGAAATGTAATAGTAAAATTACAAACCCATTTTATGCCAGGTCGTTGAAGGTATTCCGATTTCTTTCAGGGACGCAGAAATAGCAGCTCTCAAAGCAAACGCTATCACAACTGATAAGCACATCGGAGGCTCTCCAATGCCTGAAAGACACGACAACACGACATTATACTGCAAAATGTGGATGTTTAAGTTACATAAATAGATCAATAATCAACTACATCCACTACACCAGTCCCCTCCTGGACGCCGCCGGTCTCCCCCTGATAAGCGCATTATTGGCTTTTTCATATCATATGGGGGGTAAGGTCCATAATCCCCAAGCTAGGCATGTGGGTTGAAGATCGCAGTTCGGTGGTAGCATTGTTCTGCAGGAGGCGCTGCTGCCCGCCCCCAGGTAGATATCCTTACGTCGCCTCTTACGACACCCGCGGGAAAAGTTCGAGTGTTGCAAAAGCCATACATATGTACATTATACTTCTCCATACTACTATTATAAATTCGAAAGTAACTCTGCCTGTTACATTTTCAAGCCTAAACGGGTAGACGGAACTAAATGAAATTTGGCACGTAGGTAGATGTTATACCAGGAACGGACAGTGGCTAATTTTTATCCCAAAAAAGAGCATGCGAAGGCGCGGGCAGCAGCTAGTAATATTATGAATCCAAAAGTAGCTCGGTCTGTCTGTCTGTTACCCACTTAAACGGCTGACCGAAATTTGGCAGGGAAGTGGACGGTATCTCGGGGACGGACACTTTATCGGGATAAAAAGACATAGGGTACTTTTTATCCCGAAAAAGTGCGTGCGAAGCCGCGGACAGAAGCTAGTAATAATATAAAACCGTACCCTTTGCACCTAGAATCCGTGGGTCGCTGTAAGATTTCTCTCTAAGAGCAATCCTCCAGTCTTGCGGAATGTCGGTGGCGAGCGGCACGTAGTAGCTCCACGTTCTGTCTGACAGGAGCTCTCCTGTGACCCTGTCGTAGACCAGGTCTTCAGAGGTCCAATAACCTTGTCCCATCAGAAATGCACCTTCAACCTAAAATACGATGCGACTGCCAATGATCCCTTGAACAATAACTGTTCTCGGATTTAGAATCCAAGATAATGTATCTAAACAAAGACTAATGGAATCAATGAAAGAACTAAAGAATTAATGTTTGAAATCCAATGAAGTAATAAAGTTACTGAAGTAAAGTAAAGTAACATTAACATACAGCAGGGTAACAGTAAGTTAAAAACTAGAAACCAAAAATAAAACACACTGAACACTTTGGTTTTCCTTGGTTGACAAAAATTAAAATAATCTGGATTGTAGAACCGAGTTTATGTAATAAGTTCATTTCAGTTTCCAGGGTAGGTCCTCACCTGACCAACATCAATCTCAGGACTGACACTTTGCCCTGCGTCCTGCAAGATATCAACTCTCCTAATTTCTGATTCTCCAGTCAGAACATCTAGCTCCACCTCGGCAACTGCCACTCCATATATGTCATACTCAAACACATCTGATCCATTTACATAGTCATGTGCTTGTAAATCTACACCCATTGCATGCGCCTGTATTATCAACTCTAACCACGTAGGGTTATTCATCTGCTTCCGTATCGGTTCCAATCTCTCCAGCAGTGCCTCACAGCATCTCTTAACCCCTAGGCCTACGTTTTGAGATCCAAGACTACCTCCAGTTGCAAAACAGTTGGGAGCTATAATCGTGTTGTTACCTTTGACTTGAATTTTATCTAAAGGTATTTTTAGGATATAGGCACAGATTTGGACAGCTTTTGTATTGATTCCTTGACCCATTTCAATGCCTCCGTGTGTGATGACGACTGACCCGTCACCGTGGTAGACTGAAATGTTTATTTCAAGGACAGAGCTCCCAACTGGAGTCCATCTTGAGAATGAGCATCTTATGCCACGTTTCCGCCATCGATTTTCGCAGTTGAACTTATCAACTTCGGCTTTTCTCTCTTCGTAATTAGAAGTTCTTTTCAGATCCTCTGCCATTTGTATAATGGCATTATATTTCGGGTCTACGTTGGCTATCCTTACTGCCCATGGGCACAGGTTAAGTTCAATAGCTATGCGTTCAGCCAAATGTTCCGCTAGTGCAATGCCTTCCAAAGTACCTGTAACGACACTAGCACACTAAATAAATCTGTATTGCCGGTGTCAATAGTTGGAAATAAAATAACGTTATTGTAAGTGTTGAGACGTTTTGATCACCTGGAGACCTGCACCAAGTATTTTTCGCAGTGTCAGTCCGAGCATCATATAATTCCAAATCCCACTTAGTATTTGTGTAACAGTTGTTGTATACATCAGCTCCAAGTGTTGTGATTGTCTCGTCATACATAAAGCCATTGTCCTCATACTGTTTGTACTTGTTAGATTGGATAACACCTTCGGCATTTACAGCCACCTGCATGATAAAAACAAATTTACTATGATTCAAACGAGATAAGAATTTCCTTGTTTGTTCCATTATTACCTCGTATTCTGCATGGCAAGGATACCGTTTCCCGATGGCCCTGGTGCAGGTAGTGAGGGGGACGTAAAACCGGCACGGTACATTCAACTTGTTGGTCACAAGACTACAAGCTACAGCTACTAGATTCGATCGGGAAACCTTCAGTCCGTATGCCCCACCGAGACGTAGAGCGTAAACATCAATGCTTAAAGTAAAAAAAAATTATAAACTCATTGTAATATTAGTAGCAACCACTATCCTATAAGATGGGTATCAAACGGCAAGAATGCCACTAGAAACTCGATGAATAACAAGTCATAAATAAAAGCGCTTACTTGCTCTGGTTCATATTCAAAGATTTAGATATCTGTAGATGGCAGCCATCTAGCCACTGGCTTGTAATATGACACTCTAGCCCCTCTGCCGTAGGGATAGTGACACAACTCATGTTTTCCATCGTTACATGCAATTGCGAGTAAATAGTGTTTTCACCTTTTATGGTCCTCACTACATCTGTACCTGTTTCTGTTGCTGGCTTAGTAGTATGGATTCTCAATCTACTAGCATCATTTTTAGCTACCTTGATATCTGTCGATGGCCTTTTTATATTAGTATACGTAGCTTTGACCAGTTTAGCGGCAGTATTGGCAAGATGCTGTGATTTAGCTACCACTATTGCGATTGGTTGGTTGAAATATGACACCTTTCCACTGGCTAGTACTTCCTCGTTAGCTTCAAAGAAAGGGCTTCCGCCGGGGGTGAACGAGTTTACTCCGGGAATATCTGCAGCAGTGTAGATTGCTATTATTCCTGAATGGTTCTGAAAAACAATTTATTGCTTCATTAGTCTTTTCGACGTCCTATTTCTAAATTTCTCACATTTACATTTTGCGTCCACTGCTGAACAGCCTCCGCCAAACGATAACCAGATCAACCAGTTATGCCATAATTCATACGCTTGGCAGGGGAATTGGTGATCGAAGGTGTTCAAAATACACCGAAAGAAACAGCTGCCCTGCCTCTGGTTTCATCGTAAATTGTATTTTATTCTCAAGTTTTATATTACCTTTGCTAGGCTAGTGTCGATTTGGACTATGTCACCCATCGCCACATCGCTCATTACAAAAGCTGCGTACACTTCCCGTGGCTGAGGTTGTATATCGTCAGTGTATTTTGTTTCTCCTGAGCATTGGATCTATAAGCAAAAAAACCATCTTTTTTATAGTTTGTGGACAAAAGACTTATATGAACCTACTACTGTTTTTTGTACATACCAATGCTTCAACTTTTTCTATCGGTTGGTTCAGAGGCCACAACGACGGGTTTGTATAGAAGATCTGCCTTCCTTGTGAGACTGGACGAGTTTCGTGGATTTTCGTGGTAGCAGACAAATGTCTTGGGTTCAAACTATTCTCTGGGCATAGCGATAGCAAGCCCTGAAATAAGTACATCATTTACGTTTTTATATGCTAGTTTTAGCTGCTTCATACGCGTTCTTTTGGAATAAAAAGTAACTCATATAATGTTAAGGTAGAAATAAAATTAAGGCAAATAAATGTCAGCTAAATCAGGTCAGCAGTTTTGGCGAGGTAACAAACATCCAAATATCAAAAAGTTCAAGCTTCCGCAATAACAATATCATAATTAAAATACCTTTGTCTGATAGTTAAAGGTTTCGTCTAATCGTTAAACGTTTGCTAATTTTATCTTTTTGATGATTAGACGAATAACAAAATTATGGAGTAAGTGATTTTTTAACGCTACGATAGACGTGCATCCGTTAGGACTATACTTACAAATCTGTCCGTGCAACCTTGTTACTAAAAGTCAAATCCTGGAATCTTTTAATATCTATTTGTATTTCTGTATACATTTCGTTTATGTAGACAGGAGTTTACCTTATAAAACAAAGACATTGACAATTGTCTTCTATATGCCACCGATGTTTGTGGAGGGTCGTATCCTATAACCAGCTCGGTATTCAAAATATTCAGAGCTCCTTGAAGTGTCGCGGTTGAAAACAAGGGTTTTCCAACTAGGAATTTTTCTGTGTTTTCTGCCCTGATGAATATGGGTGAAAGTCCTCCGAACGTAATTCTAGCTTCGGTGACGGTGTTGTCTGGCGCAAGCTTGTAGAGAAAGCCCGCGTTGACTATGGCATGTGCACTTTGCGACCGGGGCATGACCTGAAATAAATAAATAGTAATAATAAATACATCATTAAATGGCTGGACAATCCACACAGCGTCATCTACTAGCCCCAAAGTAAGCTTGTGTTATGATCAGATTTCAATTACTTTATTTTTTTAGGCTTACATAATAAGCATTTAGACAAGTCTAATTTTATACCCTAAATTATTATCAAATAAAAAATAAAGGTTTGTTGATTATTATTCTCACTTCAACTTTTTGTCTAGTGAAAGAAGTGAAAAAGAAAAAACTAGTACGTTTGTAAGATAATGTCTGTTTTGCGTATCTTAATCAAATAATAGAATGCGATTTCGATACATGTCAATATTGAGCTAAGCATAACATTGAATATCTTACACACTATTGTTCATGCGGAACTGAGCAACATCTGGCCAGAAATTAACATCATTGATGTAATCATCCATGGAGTATAAGGGCTTTTTAATCAGATTTTACTATATTTACTCATAGTTTAAATTTACAAATAGGGAGCCTAGTTGCTTCTTAAGGGAGCTTATTATAGGTACTAGATAACTGATAAACCCAATATCTACAACATTCATAGGTACTTGCATAGATATTTTTACTTTACTTTAAGAACACCCGTATCAAATATCTGCAGATCGTATAAACATTTGTCCCGTGGCGGTAATCGATCCCACTACCTCCTGCGTCGCAGGCCGGCTATTGCCCGCTGCGCCACTGAGCTCGTATCGGTCGGTCAGTCGTTGGTACCAAAAGACTTGTAGATCTGGTTTGTGCTGCTCAAGTATTAATTTTATTTCACTATCTAGGGAAAAAACTATCATATTTTGCAGATGCTTTTTGTGTACATACCTACCTAACGTTGAAGATTACTGTAAGTGACTCTACCTTGTAAGTAATGAATTTGCATGTGTCACAGATAGGGGGCAGTATGGCATCAACAATGATCTTTCCTTTCATGTCTTCTTGGAGGAACTGTTGCATTGATAGTTTTTTGGTCACTCCTTGTGATGTATCTGAAATCAGTTTTTTTGAAAATCTCATATTTAGGTACGAGTACCTTAGTAATTTTACGGAGCAGATAATTGCCTATTATTCACCAAAAACGGCTTTAGTGTGAGTGGAAGATTGTTACGTATGAGGGTTCAGGGGTGAAGAGTTTAATTTTTGTTATTCAGTAATAACACAATAATTGTACAATGTAGACTTATTATAATGTGCTTATATGTTTTTTTAAATGTACAACCAATCACATTATCCACAGATTACTACGGAAACTTTACTTATTACATAGTTGGCTGTTGTTGAAAGTTGTAGCTCACTGATTAAAATGCTTTAGGTGTTGTATAAATTTTGGAGTGGCAATTTTATGAGACGTTTACTTAATACAAAATTATTGTTATGAATTGTGGAGATATTTATCCAACTATGAGAGCGTATCGGGCTAGTGATTGGCATGGTAATAAAATTGTAATATTAGTACTTACAAATGCTTAAATATGCGCCGACAGTTTCAAGAAGAAGAAATAAATCCGAAGGAAATTCGTGGTGCTCGTGCTTTATCATCAAATTTCCACCCAGAGATCCAAGCTTAAAATTTAAAATCATAACAATTTAGTTATGTATGACGGGAAATTTTCTAAAAGAAAACAATAAATAACTTCACAATATTTTTTATGTAATTTGACGATAAAGAAAACGTTGTTGATACTTGTTTGGTTTCCTAAAACTGATAGCATGTTTTCAAGGACACTGTTCTTTCGTGTTCGTATAAAAAATAGGTGCAGATTATTTCTTTTACTTACATTTCTTATCGGAATACTGGCGACCAACTTAATGTGTTCAACAAATTTGTTGAGGTACGCGAAATATTGTTCTTTAGCCACAGTTTTGAATACCTCGAGGAGTTCATTGAGTGTTACCCCTACTCCTACGACCAGGTTCTGATCAATTGTGCAGCATTTCAGATCTGATACCGTCGTTATGTCTATGTTGATCCTCGCTTGAACATCTTTAGGGTATGCACCTGTTGAGAATCATAATATATTATAATTGGATATTTGCTGAATCCATATTTTACAATAAACAAATGATCAAACGATTTGATGCCAAAAGGGCTTGAGGCGGTAATAATTATATCTCATCGACAAGTCGAAATAATGGCAGAAATAAAATTGAGCCCAATTGAGGATAGCGACGATTACTAAATGATTATAACAAGTAATGGTTATCACATTATAATTAACCGTCATATTCAAGGACCCAAGATGTATTGTTTCGGACTCGATTATCTTGACGACAACAATTGGAGAAGGCACTTACGACTAATAGATACAACCGATTAAAGTTAAATAATGTTGTCGGACAAAGTTAGTAAATGCATTTTTTGTAGGTCAGTAACGTTAAATAAATAAATAGGTAATGCTAGAAAATCTACACAGCATCATCAGCCTCAAGCTAAGCAGAGCTTATGTTACTTTCGCAATTATGAGGTATCTGAAAGGTTCTACGGTAAATATTTTACCTTTAGCAGTATTCCCATAGACAAGCATGTAAGAATCGTAGCCATGCACATTCAAAATATCGAAGATCGATTTCAGATCACAAACTTTGAACCACCATTTATTATCTTTCAGCTCAATCGCTATCACATTCGACTCTTTCACTTCGTCTTCCGTTACAAAGCACCAGTCATCAAATTCATTGATGACATCAAACTCATCATTTTCGACTTTTCTGTTCTTAATACAGAGTTCCGTTTGCCTTTCGTTGCGTTCGTTGCGGTGCTTCCCACATATGCCTTTGCAAGGTTTGCCGGTTGTTTTACATATTTGTAAGTCTTCAATGTCCGTGATTCTGGACTCGGGGGGTGCGTCACTAGCGAATTTCTTGAAGGCCTCCAGGATGGGCCTGTAGCCGGTACAACGACAGATGTTGCTCCCGAAGGACTTCTCGATATCTGCCATCGTTGGCTTATTACCGTTTTGCAGAAGGCTAAAACATACAAAAGTAACGCAAATAATTTATATAGGATATCATTTATTTATCTACTACCGTGCCATGATTTTTTCGCACTTTATAGCGATTAATTATGAAGGGTATTTCTCGGCAGAGGATAACTAAGTACCTACGAGCTGCAAATGATGATGATCAATTTTAATTCAAAGTCTTCCTACAGTCACAGATATTATAATACTATACTAGTAGTTAAAGTCACAAATTGCTTGTCTTAATAAGCATTAACTTATAATGAGATCTATTTGCAACACATAGAAAAACGTAAGAACCTGTCTCAGCAAGTGTCGGTTGTGTTCTCAACCAACGGTGGTCTTTCGACATTCGTTTGGTGAGGTCACTGAAGGCACAGATATTATAATACTATACTAGTACTGTAGGTAAGTTCCTAGTTTCTTCTGTATTTCCTAACTTCCAATTAATAATAGTTCATTGTGCAACATAGGCGAGAAAGTGCCCAATTCCTATCCAGTGTGCCATTTGAGGCCCGAGGCCGAAACCACACAAGGTAGGAATCGCACTTTCTCCCGAGTGATACATAGTGCTTTATTATAGTGCTTTACACCTTCGAGGAAAATCATCGAATAAACTCTAATTGTAAACTCAAATGTAGCAATAAATACGCGCAAGTGCTGTTTTTACATGGTTCTTTTTTTGAATTATTGTCCCGAAGACGGAAGAGGCCGATGTTAGATGGCGGATTCGGAGTAAAAACTTTTTGTAGCTTGACCTATTATAAAAATAACCATAGCTACCGGCTGATATTTCAGAGTATTAAAAAAAATAACACGATAGAAATGGATTTCCATACACTTTTCTCTCCGGCTAAACGCGTGACAAATGAAATTCCATAGAGTTTTCCCTTCCGCATTTCAATACGCATGCAATGAAGTACTTTCTACCTTATGTTTGGAAAAGGAATAAGCAACTTTCTGAGCAGATGTAGTATAAAATAAAGTACCTGTACATGTTCTGGATCCAAGCCGGCGTGCAGTACCCGCACTGGGTCCCATTGTACTTGGCAAGTGTCCTCTGCAAGATGTGGTAGCCTTTCTTACGATTCCCTATCTCCTCGATGGTCGTGATCGCCCAGTCTTGACAGGAGGTGATGGCTACCATGCACTGTTGAAAACCACATAAAAAGAAACAAATCATTGCTAAATTCATCACAGTATAGAAAAAGTACTCCGACGAGAAGGACTGTGTGTGTTAAGCCTTTAGTTAGGAGTCATAATTATGTCCTCATTTTGAGACAGACAATACACAACAATAAAGCATAGTCAGTTTCAATTCCTGCTACGGAAAGGAGAAGGATCCTTGTAGGTCCTGGCGAAACTCGCTAGGATTATCTTAAGGCCGAAATATAAAGCGAATCATGTGATAAATTATTTACTTATTATGGTTAAAGGTATAGGTTCAGATAATATTAGCAATTTCTACAAAACAAACAAAAAAAGACAACTTTGAGTAGATCTATAGAATAACATAACCCATAAAATGCTTTGCTCACACCAGAGACGGGTTGTCTGCCACTTAAACATAATTTTCTAATGGTCAAAAGCAACTTTCATTTTAAAATGTCAGTACTTTTACTGGTTCAAAAATGCACGGAGACATGCATCAATGAACGTGAAAAAAGTCGTCGGACCGGCCTACACCGTTGAACCGAATTCAGACCGCGATCGTGTACTGGACTGGTTTTTTTGTGTTAGAATTGGAGCAGGGCTTTTATTAAGCCTCTCTCTGAGCACATGACTGTTAAGAGAGCTGTAAAAGTTTGATTGGCGTGAGTCAGGCAGGTAGAGTGCCCGCATTGTTCTTGGAAGCTGTTTTGTTTGCTCTTGTTTTTATGTGGTTAGATTAGTAAAATGGAGTCTACACACCAAAGTCGGGGGCCGCCGCCGCCCCGCCAAGTTGATAAAACACTATTGCCTGCCTACACTATCCGTACACTGAAATGTCGCACCAACCTGCCCCGGTCCTATTATTTTTATTCTAGTTTTGGAAGTTCTTGTTTATATATACAAAATATTGTATTGCAAATATATCGAAAAAACACCTAGGTGACTATACAAATAGTCACAATTAGTGTTATAGTCACAGGTGTTCGTGGACCCGTTGGGAATCAATGTCCTCTGTCTCAGGACCTCTGGGAATAAGCCGTTTTTTCGATATTTTTGCGCGACAATACAAAGCTACACCTGACATTTTGTTTGAAATTATAATACTCACAGAGTTGACGGACACCACGGGCCCCCCCGGACACTTGACGACAGACACGCAGCAAACGCCGCAGCCTCCCTCCCGACACATGTACTTGGTGCCGCTCAACCGGATGTAGTTCCGGATGTAGTCCACCAGCATCACATCTGAGCTGATCTCGCGTCCCACTGCAGATAAAATCACTCTTAAACTAACCTTCCTAAATTTTATTAAGTTACTGGTTAGTTTGAATTTTGTGACGTAGACACGTCACAGAGTGCTGTAAGGTCTAAAAGAAATACCTAAAACACTTATTATTCGGACGATATGTCCCCTTCACTTTTGGTTGAGGGTACAACTGATCCGAATTTAAAATTAAGAGATTTTAGATTCGGACGAGATGTACCCCTACTCAAAAGTGAAGTGGACATCTCGTCCGTGGATCAGTTTGAGATTCGGCCCAGATGAGCCCTAACCCGATATTTGTTGGGAGGTAGTGGAAGCAGACTTTTGTTAGGTGTCAATTTGTTATCACACTTCGCCAGGTGTAAAATTTTATTTGAAAACTGTGAAAAATCCGACTTAATGTGCTTCATAGGTACGGGGATATATTCACGTAAGGCCCGCGCGGGCTCGCTATTAATATGCAATTGATGATGAGGCAGCCTATTACGCAACTATGATCTATGATGATGGCAAATTAAATGCTTCTATCTCTACCTCTGATTTATCTATGTATCTAATCTACATTTAGTAGGAACTTTATTTTCGTTTTCTATTAACATCCGACTCCTAACGGACCAGTTATGTTGTTTAATTGAAAGTTTAGAGCAACTGGTTTAATGTTGTTAAATAGTTTTTATCGACGTCCTCAACCTCGACCTCAACAGCCGGCATTAGAACATAGCTGGACGCAGGCCTCCTCCTGATAAGCGCCTTATTGGCTTTTATCTCATGGGGGTAGTGCCCATAATCCCCACGCTGAGCATGCTGGTTAAGGATCGCAGTGGTAGAATTATTCTGCAGGAGGCGCTGCTGCCCGCCCCCGGTGGATATCCCTGAGTCGCCTCTTACGACACCCGCGGGAAGAGTTGGGGTGGTGCAAATCTAAGCCGGCACCAGTTAAATTCTATCGGTACGTATTCAGATCTCATTGGTTCAACATTTCTTGGTATAAAAATGTGGATAAAACATAATAAGGAAAAACTACTTTGTGATTGCTTAGTAATGTTATTTGTGTGTGTTTAATTACCTGTGTGTTGATCATAATTGTAGATAACCAATCCCCTTATTTTAAATCCTTGGATTTTTGTTATTATTCATTTTTTGGTTAATTTTAGTAAGATGGCAATTGCTATTGGTATGATCGATGTGATGGAATAGAAAGTGCACCTATGTTTGCGCACACACTTGTGCACTACAATATATCCTGCGCATCTGGCTAGTCTCCGATGAGACTGGCCGCCGTGGTCGAAATTCGGCTAGGAGGACATTATTATTAGGTACCTACTAGATTTTAGGAAGTTTCAAGAAGTCTAGCTTTCTAGGAAAGTTATTAAGTATATCGCTCATTGAATGCAAAACGGCCATAAATCCAAAAAAATTGAAAATCGTTTTATTACAAAATTAGGGACTAAAACTACAATATTTTACGTTTTGCTGAAGACACCCGTCATTTTCGCTCATTTTGATGCCAAACTGATCAACAGCCTTTTTTGCATTGAGCTGACTTACGCTCCAACTTCAGATCAAAACCGCCATTTTGTCAGTTGTGACCCAGAACTCGGACCAAACGCTGCCAAAGTTTAATACAAAACGGCCACAATTCAAAAAACACCCAACATCGAGTTCAGTGTTCTGTGGAAAGGGGCCACTTTTTGGAATGCATTCGTTTTGCATTCCGATTTCAGGTCAGTACATTCAGAATTTTTAATGCAACAGTGCCATATTTTGGAAAACGTACATTTTGCATTCCAATATGAAATAAAGCAATGCCATATTTATAAATGTGTACTTTTTGTATTGAATTATTATAGAGGTAATAATAATTTATGTACAGCTAAACTGGATGTTTTTCAAAATTTGTCCATTTTATACGAAAAAATTTATCAGAAATGTTTAATTACTTTAAAATAAAATTTATTTGTTAGAGTTAACGTTGATACAGTTATCGTATCGATTAACGTTTACCACTTCAAAATTGTTAGGTTTATTCATAATCTTTTATGTTTCCAAAGTAATTTATCTTAATCACGCACGGGAAGTCAAATCAAATCAAATCAAAAACTCTTTATTTCCATAAATACAATAAATGTACACTTAGAAAAGGTCAAATCATAAAACTAGGCACTGACACGGAAATAAAGTGATATTTTTTTATTTCTGTCGCTTCGTTAAGTAGACTAAAGTAAAGAAGAAGAAACCTTTAGCCTGTTAGTTGTTATTTTTCGAGTTGGAGCAAAACCCGTCCCAATACCCGTCCCAAGCAAGGTAAATAAATTGCTACTTTTGACGAAAACTTTGCACACCACCACTTTAAATTTGCTCCCAAAGTAACAATTTATGATGCGCATTGTTTCGTGAGTTCATAATTATTTACTGAATGGCAATCACCGATGGTATACCGGACCGAAATTCTTGAAGAAAGAAGAGCTAAGAGGCGAACTACCGACAGGCAACTTACCGCCTGAGACGCTGATGCACAGTAATCCACCCATTACGTGCACTGGCGTACTTACTTCGGCCCGATGCTGATCACTGTAGCAAGACGTCATGAAAAGAGATGGGGCGCTCTGTTCACATGCTTATCAAGTCGAGCTGTGCACATTGAGCTTACTCCCTCCCTCTCCACGGACAGGTTGATCACGGCTCTACGAAAATGCGCTGCAAGAAGAGGAATGCCGAAGAAAATCTACATGGACAACGGGACCAGCTTCGTCGGCACGAACAAGGAACTGAGGAAAGCAGTGGACAACATGAAGAAAGAAGACGTCATCTCAGAAGCGGACAAGATCGGCGTGAATGGACTACACCCTACCAAGATGCACGTGGCCACGCGGCAGAATTAAAAGGCGTGATGCTGTTGGTGCCGTGAGAATCGCCGAGTCTGGAGGACGGTGCGACGCTGAGGGGGAGAATGTCGGCAACGAGACCCTTATGTAAGGATAATTACGTGGAATATTTCAAAAATAGATTATTATTATATACATTTATTTTGTCCAAAGTTATTATGTACGTAATTTGAAATGGTTCTTTTTTGTTTATTGGGATTTCGTAATGAAAATAAAACTTAAAACTAAATTTACAGTTTGAATTGTGTAAATCGGTTTAATTAGTTTTAAAGATATTGTAGTTTTTGTAAAAGGAAAAATGTTACGAACTGATTTTATGTAGGTTTTGTGTTTCTTGTTGCACCAAAAACCCAGAAAACCAGCCGCAGGCAGCCAGACTCCACATGAGAACGGCTACCCGAAGGCCCAGAAAGGGCCACCCCATTGGCCCCTCGTCAGGCGAGGGCGATATAAGGCATATCCGCAGTAAAAGACAAAAGCCTGAAACTGCCTCCCTCACGCGGGCTTCGACGGCGCGTGAGAAGACAGAGAGTAGTGTGGCAGTCCGTCGCACCTAAGCCTTCGAAGAGGCAAGAAGTAATCAGCTAGAAATAGTATAGTAGGAAACAAGCCGAAACCTGGACCAAGTTTAAGAGTGGTTCACTGTTTAATTTTCTTCGGAAGCGAGGTCTCCCATTAGGAAGGAAGGAAGATCAGGTCAGGTCGTTGTACCACACCACCACACGCATTCAGGGGTGCGTGGCAGCATGCGTCTAACAGCTACAGAAGGAAAAAGGCAACGCACGTCGAACCCAAGTAGGGTATTCTCCCAGTGCGTACCAGGCTCATCCTGGTAACCGTCCGCAACAGATACGTTTTAAGACAGTTACAAAAGATACGTTTTAATTTAACAAAGAGGCTAATTTTGATTTTTTATTATTTCTTTAGTAAAACTATCTAAAAAGCATGTTTCATTTTAAAATTTGTTTAATTTTTTGAGATAATTCTCTTAACATTGGTTCAAATTTTGAATGCAAAAAGGGCTTTTGTGGTTTTTATCAGGTTGGGTGAGAGCTATCACATTGGTCATTATTTTAAAAGATAGAGCAAAAAATTAAGAAAAAAATGATATATTAATATCATAATATTTAAAAATAAAAACATTACTTTTTTCAAAAAATCGTGTTTGAAATTTTGTTTTGGCTCTCCTGTAAAAAAAGAGGTTTTTGATTTGTGACCCTTTTGCATTCAATGAGTTATGAGAAAAAATAAGTTGTAGCACTAGTTGTATTTGTACTTTCGCTTTCTGAGGACTTCTGCCTCAAAGCGGTAGGTAAGTAGGTTACGAACTTACGAAACGAGGTTATTAGACATTACATTTTCAAAGAGTTCATAAAATTTGCCCAGAGTTACCTGCGTGAATAAATGTCAAAACAGACTACATCGTTTGTTTTAGTCTTCTGCAGTCCGGTTAACTTCATTGTAAACGGACTACATACACTACACCCTCTGAATGTGTTAAACTTTTTTATACCCATATTCTAAACGAATCATACAAAACAATACATTACACTTTATTGCACACCAAGAAAATACAATAACAAAAATACAGGAAAAGAGAAATACAGAGCTGCAAAATGGGCGGCCTTATCGCTAAGAGCGATCTCTTTCAGACAACCATGGGATGGACACGAACCAGTTATACAGGTAAAGACGGAATCATCATGAATTATCATCATCATCATCAGCCTATAGTAGTCCACTGGACATAGGCCTCCCCTAATAAACGCCATAGCGCCCTGTGTTCAGCTTGCTGCATCCAGCATCTAACCGCATAAATGATTTGGAGTTTGATTTTTCTTTATCATCAATCCCACAATCCTATTTAGGCCACTGACACTTAGTCTGGTTAGATATAGTCACTGAATAACTATTATAGAGGACTGAGTCGATTTGCATAAAAAAAAATGTTTACCAACTTGATTCATTTTAAGGCGCTGCTCACGCTTGACTAAAAAAACTTTAAAGTCAAAATTTTTAAATAATGTAACTACTTGAAATAAAAATGTCCAGCTGGTTACATCAATGTAACTATAATGTAACTAGGTGGAGCGGACGAAATATTTTTCCCCAAAAAGGAGCTGATGTTTCAAAAGAAACTGCACCTGTATCTCCTCTGCTTATGGGTGCCCCCGTACCTGTCCCAGCTAAAAAAATAATCTGTATACTCGTAGTAGTAAAGTGCCAAAAAACAGAGACACTAACGTAGTAACGTATTCTCTTTTTTGTAATCTGCAAGTTTGTCCTATGCAAGCCTTATCCATGTTTCCGGCCACAGCACGATTATTGAATAACGTAAATAAAATTGTTGAACCTTGTTTCTTTAATTGGTCGCCTGTGAGCCGGTTTGATAGCAATAACTATGTAAATATAAGCCAAATATAAGCCTCTGATAAGAACTTTTTTAACAACTTGAATTTAATATTGTATATCGATGTATAATTTTTATTTAAGTATGTTTTTAGGGTTCCGTACCTAAAAAGGAAAAAGGGAACCCTTAAAGGATCACTTTGTTGTCCGTCTGTCTGTCTGTCTGTCCGTCTGTCAACCCTCTTTTCTCAGAAACGCGTGGACGTATCGAGTTGTAATTAACGTCAAATACTCAAGTCCGTAACCTCTTGAAGCCGCGATATAAATAAAACTTTAAGTTAATGCACTCAAAAGTTACAGCCGTTTAAGTCCCAATATTTTGAAATTTCCAAGGGAATCACATGCAACCAAAACCTATAGGGTACTTCCCGTAGACCTAGAATCATGAAATTTGGTGAGCAGCAAGGTTTTATAGCAGAAGTAAAGGAAGAAATCCGAAAAACATAAATTTGTAATTTATTCACTAAAAAAATTACTTTTGATGCTCACCATGGACCTAAACCTATAGGGTACTTCCCGTTGACGTAAAATCATAACATTTGGCAAGAATCAAGGTCTTATAGCACAAGTAAAGGAAAAAATCCTAAAAGCGTAATTTTGTAGTTTATTCACCAAAAAAATAATGAGATTTGATTCTCTCCCTCGACCAAAATATACAGGGTAGGTACGTACCTACGTCTTCATGTTGACCTAGAATCATAATATTTGGCAAGAAACAAGGTCTTACAATTTAACGGAACCCTTAGTGCTTGAGTCTGACTCGCACTTGACGTTTTTTTCAGTACCTATACAATTCGATCTCCAGAGGAAACCTGAACTAGGAGTGCAGTTTCTATTTGCCAATTATTTTCTTTCATTTTAATTTATGTTGTAACCTTCGGGGTTCTGTTTTTAGGGTTTCGAAGATCGGTTTCGAAACCCTTATGGTCTCGCTTTGTCTGTCCTTTTTTCCCTCCTTAATAACTCAGCAACTACAGCAGCTATCAACTTGAAATTTAAAATAATAATACATTTCGTGCGCTTGTACAGATTCTAAGAAAAAAAAATTAAAATAAATGAAAAATGAAAATGAACATTTTCCATACAAATTGAGATGTCAAAATTTTAAAAGAGACCTACAGAGTCAAGTGGGGTATCAAATGAAAGGTATTAGTTTGTACATTTCAAAATAGTTTTTGAAATTTCTGTAGGTTTCATACTTTTTGAAATATTTTGAAAATAGTCGAAAAAATACCCATTCCCCCCCCCCTATCTCCGAAGTTTGCAGAGCGATTCATTCAAAATGTATCGAGCGTTTGTAGATATAGATCTATATTTTACAGGAAAAATATAGAGAAGTCTGTCACATGAACCCTTTTTGAGAAATGGTCAAAAAGAGGGGGGATAATTTTCAAAAGGGGGGGCTACCCCACTGAGTGGGGTATCATATGAAAGGTATCGGTTTGTACATTTCAAAACAGTTTTTGAAATTTCTGTAAATTTCATACTTTTTGAAATATTTTGAAAAAAGTCGAAATTTTACCCGCTCCCCCCCCCCTATCTCCGAAGTTTGCAGAGCGATCCATTCAAAATGTATGAAGCGTTTGTAGATATAGATCTATATTTTACAGGAAAAATATAGAGAAGTCTGTCACATGAACCCATTTTGAAAAATGGTCAAAAAGAGGGGGGATAATTTTCAAAAGGGGAGGCTACCCCACTGAGTGGGGTATCATATGAAAGGTATCGGTTTGTACATTTCAAAACAGTTTTTGAAATTTCTGTGAGTTTCATACTTTTTGAAATATTTTGAAAATAGTCGAAATTTTACCCTTTCCCCCCCCTATCTCCGAAGTTTGCAGAGCGATCGATTCAAAATGTATGAAGCGTTTGTAGATATAGATTTATATTTTACAGGAAAAATATAGAGAAGTCTGTCACATGAACCCTTTTTGAAAAATGGTCAAAAAGAGGGGGGATAATTTTCAAAAGGGGGGGCTACCCCACTGAGTGGGGTATCATATGAAAGGTATCAGTTTGTACTATTCAAAACAGTTTTTGAAATTTCTGTAAGTTTCATACTTTTTGAAATATTTTGAAAATAGTCGAAATTTTACCCGTTCCCCCCCCCCCCCCCTATCTCCGAAGTTTGCAGAGCGATCGATTCAAAATGTATGAAGCGTTTGTAGATATAGATTTATATTTTACAGGAAAAATATAGAGAAGTCTGTCACATGAACCCTTTTTGAAAAATGGTCAAAAAGAGGGGGGATAATTTTCAAAAGGGGGGGCTACCCCACTGAGTGGGGTATCATATGAAAGGTATCAGTTTGTACTATTCAAAACAGTTTTTGAAATTTCTGTGGGTTTCATACTTTTTGAAATATTTTGAAAATAGTCGAAATTTTACCCTTTCCCCCCCCCTATCTCCGAAGTTTGCATAGCGATCCATTCAAAATGTATGAAGCGTTTGTAGATATAGGTCTATATTTTACAGGAAAAATATAGAGAAGTCTGTAAAACGAACAATTTTTGAAAAATGGTCAAAAAGGGGGGGATAGTTTTCAAAAGGGGGGGCTACCCCTCTAAGTGGGGTATCATATGAAAGGTATCAGTTTGTACTATTCAAAACAGTTTTTGAAATTTCTGTAGGTTCAATACTTTTCGAAATATTTTGAAAAAAGTCGAAAAATTTACCGCTACACCCTATCACCGAAGCATGCAGAGAGATCCATCTGAAATGTAGGTTGGTACTTACTAGTTTTAGGTCTTCATTAAATTTCGGAGTCTCTAACCAGTACCTTTAGTACATACCTACTTGTTGACAAACCTTCGAAACCCTCGGCGCGCGAGTTACACTCGCACTTGACGGGTCTTGTTTTATTCCGAAGAAGCAATAGTGTGAGAATGCACTGAAAAACATTATCCTCTTGTAATCTAAAGTCTAAACTTTACAATCTGTTGCGCGTGGACAATTTATTTGAGTACAAAAATCACTACAGATTGAAGCCATCCACCGTCGAGGCTACGTACCTATATAAGGCCCAGGAGGCCCCAGGCCGAGATGTTGCGACAAGCTTAACGCACACTTATCCATCTTAGTTATTTGTTATTTATTTGTTTATATAGTAATCATAAAGCGAGGTCAATGATTTCTTTGGGTCTTAAGTTTATCTGTCTCTATAGTATAAGACGTCTCATTATGTCGAAACTGTATACTTCAATATAAATAGGTAAACTAAAACATAATATTATCGGTATTCAGATTGGCCTTTAGGTATGCCCTGTTATTGAATCCCGAGATATATTTTGGTGTTTTAAAAAAACGCTATCTATCTATAAATACATATAATCTATCTTCTGTACCTTTATAAAAGCGAACTACCATGCCTTTTTTTTTAAAGCAGGACACAGGTCACACAACATTATCTAGCCCCAAGCTAAGCAGAGCTTGTGTTATGGGTACTAGATAACTGATACACTTATTACAATACACTACATAGGTAGTTTTTTTAACTTATATTATTATAGATTTTACTATAGAAAACATTCAGAACACCCTGAACAAATATCTGCAGATCGTACAAACATTTGTCCCGAGGCGGGAATCGAACCCGCAACCTCCTGCGTCGCAGGCGGACCTTCGCCCGCTGCGACTCAGGGACCGTACAACCCCGAGTTTGGGTTAACCCCTTCGAATGGGTAACACTATCATCGTGTGCGCATTACGAATGGGTTACCCCTTATTCGGGTTACCCTGTACAAAACCCTAGTGAAAGGGTAACCCTTTCATTGGGTTTTAGCAACGATAGTTATTTACCCTTTCGTGGCGCTATCCGATTGAAGGGGTTACCTCTTTGTATGGGTTTTTTGGTGTAACACTATGGTTTCCATTTCAATTGCACTTTTTGAAAATAAGAGCTAGAGGCAGCTCAACTAAACAATCTAGAGGCAGCTCAACTAATCCATTTATAGATAAGTTGAGCAAACAATCTAGAGGCAGCTCAACTAATCAACTAATCCATTTATAGATAAGTTGAGCAAACAATCTAGAGGCAGCTCAACTTATACATCCTTTTGGATTAGGTGAGTTAAAAACCTTATTTTTAACCTTACGCAAATCAAATAGAGATTATAATTGCAATATTCTAAAATGTAAAGAGTTACCGTGTTACAGTGTTTGAAAAGGTAACCCCAAACGACCGGGTCATCAAAACTATCGAGTACTCGAAACCCTTTCAAAGGGTAACCCATTCGACTGGGTTTTGAAGGGGTTACCCCTAAGAGCGAGTTATTCATTGAAAGTGTAACCCCTATGGATAGGGTTTTAAAACAACCTCTTCAAAAAACCTTTTCAAAAACCCCTTCAACGGGTAACCAAATCAGTCCCTGGTGCGACACAGCGGTCCTTGGATGATTGACCGAGCGAACTCGAAGCGTGAGCGAAGCGTCTCCGTTTCAAGTCTGGCAAAATTAGCCTTTCTGTCAGTATGTCCGTACTCCTCTACAGGTCGTATTTTACAACCAATCGGTACGAAACTTGGTGTACAGATTCTACGATTTTATAGAATTTTTTTGTCGTCGGAGTTTTTTATTAGAGGCGTACTTCCTCCAAAAAAGGCAAAGAGGGGGATTTAGAATATATCCGCTTTAAGAGATCTGATTTCAATGATTATATTTTTAAATGAAAAGTTGATTTTAATTGTTCTCATTAAAAATTGGTAATGACCGATTTTTGGCATGACGAGCAGAATAGCTCCGCAACATACAGTAATATGCAAGAGAGCATTAATACGAGTACAACAACCAACGCCACCATTTGGTTAAAAATACCTACCTACAACAATCGTACCTCAAATGAAGTGAACTGTAATAGGTACCTACCTTTTCAAGTGTCTAAGTGGTAACTGCTTAATAGGTAGGTAAGTACTTAATTTGTTATCTAGGTACTAGGTAGGTACTTGCACCTACAACTAAAATTTAATCCATTCTGGAGAAACAGACGCCTATTCTTGCATAGTGTGCATATTTTATTTCAAAGGTACGGGAATCATTTTATTTGTTTTGAGCTAGGTATTACTGAACAATTACCTACCTTCATATGGTAGGTAGGTAAGTTGCACAATGTACACAAACGTAGTACCTAAGAGGGTTTTTTCTGATTTTCGGGCATACCTAGGTACCTACCCAGGTAAAGATAAACCATTCAAACGTCATACCTTCCTACTTACTTGGCCTGCATTTTTAGAATGCTTTATTTGTACCTACCTAGGTACCCGAAGGTAGGTAGGTAGTGTAGGGTCCCTAGGTACTTACCTACTGACCTATGGGATTTTTCTTTTGACGCGTCAAACAGGAAGAGGCACCGATAATTACATTTAATACCTACTTATGACAAGTTTAGCACCACTATTAAGGGAAGGCCTAGGTACCTATAATAAACTGGTGCTTATTCTGATAAGTGATACGATAACATAACACTATTGCTCCGTGCTAGGTATTTCATACTGGCATGGCGATTTGCAAGCGAGTTACCACCGAAAGACATAGTACCTAGGTAGGTAGGTAGGTACCTAGGTAAATTCATTGTTGAAAAAAGGTAGTGCTCGCGAGGTCTACTGTTCGTAGAACTACTAGTGATAGTTTGTATAGGTACTTATTGTACTTACTCTGGATTGTTGAAAAATTATTAACTTGTGAAGGGAGGGAAAGGGGGATTGCAGGGTAGTTGCAGTCGAGAGCAACCCGTGAGATTTGGTGTCTCACAGGGCAGTGTTTTGGGACTTAGTCTCTTTCTAGTGTACGTCAATGATCTGCGCAACTCACAACTAGATTTAGCATAAAACTTTCCGGGTTCAATCCACAGGTGCAAAGAGCAACAGAAAAGTAGTAAACAAATAAAACTAACAAACCTGTATACGTTTCGCCATTAACACTAAACGAAACATAATCCTTGGGAGGCACGGGTGGGAGCTGCGTGGTCGGTGCCATGTCTTCCTCTCCGCGCGAGAACTGACACACTGGCAGAGTGATACTATTCTAAGATAACTTTTAACTCGTTCGCATTTTGAGCAGTCGGCTGATTAGCGGTACTAGTTACAAGCGGTAAAAAACAAAACAAGGATTATATCATAATTCCTATAGCTCAGTTACCCAAAGTGTGTGTTGACGTCCGCTAAGTAAAGTTGCCATTTAGTTTGTTTGCAAATCAGGAAATAGAGAAGTAAGTACTTACTAACACATGTTTAACGTGTGTATGTTACAAAAAATATTGAGAATTAATCTAATAACTCGCTGACTAATTTAATCATTTTTGCCTAACACTAGTAGATGCAGCCCAATTAACTGTTTCTGCTGGCGAAATCCACTTTTTGGCTGACCAAAACCTCTTTTTGCTGAGCGTTTAAATGATACGTTAAAAATAGCGTCGTTGTCATTATTAGCATCATCAGCCTGGTATCACCCACTGCTAGGTTTATCTATTGTGGCTAGGTACAGGCTCCTTAGGCTTCTGCCAGACTCTGCTCTTTTGATCTAAATAGTAGCCAATAACTTGTATAAGAGTACAATTTATTACCGATCCAAATATCAATACGAGGCGCTCAGTCGTGAAGAGGTAAGAAAACAAGGATTACTTTCACAGACCCGACCGGTACGATCAAATAGAAACAAGATAAGAATACGGCGTATTAATGTAGATTGTATCTTATTGTACACAGTGCAAGTCCCAAACTATAAGTTTTTTGTACACAGTGATATAAAAACTGTACACAGCGTGATTAATTTGGCATGAATATAACTTTATAATAACAGTATGATAACAATATTGCCTAGACCCGTGCCCCCCCCCCCGCTCACATCAGATGGGAGTTAGGAGTTGAATAAACCTAACATAAAAATCAGTCAGGAGTAATTTGCAACTTAGATCACACTATTATTATAAATGTGAAAGTTTGGATGGATGGATGGATGGATAGATGGATGGATGTTTGTTATCTCTTCACGCCAAAACTACTGAACGGATCGGGCTGAAATTTTGCACACAGGTAATTCTAATCCTGGAATCAAACATAGGCTACTTTTTATCAAATAAATCAGTTCCCATGGGATATAAATCACCTTTAAACGTTTCCATATAAACAACGTGTGCGAAGCCGCGGGCATAAACTAGTTTAAAATAAATTAAAGAAATTCCAGAGAAACAAATATTTGTAGTAGTACAAACATTTGTCCCAAGGCGAGAATCGAACCCACAACCTCCTACGTCGCAGGCGGATCTTCGCCCGCCGCGCCACAACGGTCGTCGGATCGGTTGGTTATCCGTCGATCAACCAAAGCTACCACCCAATCGATCGACGTGAATCATCGATTGACGATCGGTCCATTGGTGTGGTGTGGTAACACCATAAGCTGGCCGTGCCGGTCGTGGCGTAGGAATCAACCTCTCCAACTCGCCCGCGGAAGTCGTAACAGTAGACTAAGGGCACCCAGCAGAGGAGGGAGGAGGAAGCTTCTGTCTGTGCATATTTACGCCCATCACCCATCTGCCCATCACCCATCCGCCCCAGCGCGGCGATGACGGCGAAGCTCCTTGTTGGTGGAGGAACATTCAGCAGCGAAGGTTTATACATCCGGTTTGTACATGAGGTTGCTGTAGGTAACCGGAATAACAATAAATGGAAATTAGTACAGAAAAATAACAGAGAATTTGACACTTCCTAACGCACTTAGTTTAGTTAAATTTTAGTATACTTATTTTAAAATTAAATTATGAGTGTAATCATAAATAAACTTGTGTACATATCGTTTAGATAAAGAATGGGCTTGAAAATGACAGCATGCTGTCCCGCTGTCATCCTCATATCTTCACGGCTTATACCTAATATTTGAAGATTAAATAATAATTTTCTAAATAATATCTTTAATAATTTTCTAGTTTTGCTTTTAAATCACTGTCGTATCATTAATGTGAAAAGTTAAGATGCTTTGATGTTTGGTACCTCTTCACGAGTTCTCAAAAAAAAACAGTTCGAAACCAGTTTACAGGAGAGGCTACGCACGTGTCGAGAAAATATTTAAGATAACGTCCATTGCAACCCACGAAGACGCTACGCACGAGTACGCACGAATTGTCGTCATTGCTACACGCATGGCTACTTTGAATATAGCATCCACCTAGCTCAACGCTGTCAATGCTACGTAGCTTTACTGCGGGAACTGGGACGTAAAAACTAAGCCGTGGGTTAATGAACTGGGACTTTACTGATATGTGTGAATCGGTCCTAAGCCGCTGCCCCACCGCTGCGCACGCTGTGCACGGCCAAGCGGCGGCGCGGGGCGGCACACTATAGTGTGTGCTGCAGTGAAAACGTAGATAACGATTTCAAAACAAAGAACACACGCAGCTAAAATTCGCCGCTTGGCCGTGCACAGCGTGCGCAGCGGTGGGGCATCGGCTTAGGGCCGATTCACACATATCAGTAAAGTCCCAGTTCAGTATCAGTGAATCACCAATTCGGTACAGAATATTGACCATCCAACGGTCAACGGTCCGTCAATATTCTGTACCGAATTGGAGATTCACTGATACTGAAAATATCACTTTATTTCCGTGTCAATGTTTAGTTTTTTTGACCTTTTCTAAGTGTACATTTATTGTATTTATGGAAATAAAGACTTTGATTTTGATTTTGACTGAATGGTGTGAATTATATGTGTGAGTCGGCCCTAAGGGTGAACGATCACATGACAGCTTACGTCGAGGGCAAACGAGTCCTTCGCCGATACCAAAACTTTAAGTTATAATCCGTAGATCAGCCACGCACTCCGATCACATGGAAGTATTCAACGGAGTCGCAGTGAAATTAAAACGGCTGATTAAAGAAATAAATAAATAATATATATTTTTATTGTTAAATATTGAACCGATAAGCTTATCGAAATAACATAAACGATGCACTTTTCTACAGGACTATATTAATTTAAATCCTCTTTATTATATTTCCATGGATCTCATTCTCCGAGTTCTAACAAAAAAAAAATCATGAACCGGACAAAGTGGTAAAGAATTAACAATCTTACGAAATTGAAAGCTCCTCTTTATTTGATTTCTTTAAAATAAGCTTATGCTAACTGCATAATCGCCGAATTATGTTTAATAGAATTCATATTACCAGTTAATTTGCAAAGAGCTATAAACCAAGAATTAATCCGCTAAAATAGCAAACATTTATGTGACCATCCCATTAGGGTAGATATGGCCTAAGCTAATACAGTGGTCGTTTAGGCGGGACAACTAACATACTTAGTGGGCGTTGAGTCCCCAAGGTGAACATAGCTATCACAGACTTACGGCGGTGTTCACCAATAGATAATTGGACAAGTAGGCTGCTTCGTCGATTAACGTTGATATTTAATGTATGAATACTTGTGTTAAAACGTTTAATCAACCGTTTAAAATTTAACCATCTGTTGGTGAACTCGGGTCTAAGGATCAGACATCGGAGACCTTAAGAACAAACTTACATTTATGCCACAGGACGACAAGCTTGTAATATGGCATTTATCCATCAATTTATTTTCAATACGCTTGTTTTGTTTAGTACGTATACATTTATCTATTGTACAATGGGGAATTGTGAAAGTATATTCCAACGGTTGGGTATAAGTTCCTTGAATCCAAGTATTCCAACTCACATCCAACCAATGTGGCGCGGCGGGCAAAGGTCCGCTTGCGACGCAGGAGGTTGCGGGTTCGATTACCGCCTTAGGACAAATCTTTGTACGATCTGCAAATATTTGTTCCAGGTGTTCTGGGTATTTCTATGTTTTTATTTCTATGTATAAATAAACCAATATTTCGATGTAATATATTGTATTTAGTATATCAGTCATTACATTACATTAAGTACCCATAACACAAGCTCTGCTTTGCTTGGGGCTAGTGATGCTGTGTGGATTATTTATTTATTTATAACCAAGAAAAGGAAGATTTACTTTTTTTAGAAGATTAGGGTAACTGCTAATATTCTACTGATTTCCGCGATACAGGCTTTGCTTATGGCCTAAGACCGTAGATACATAGATTTGTTTGGTGTGTTCGTAGGACTGCGCTTACGCCACCATTTTAGTAAAAGACACCATAGAAACTCCAGATAGATCTGGACTAAGCTTATGCTGTAGCCAATTCTCTAAAGAGATCCTTTACACTTTAAATTGTGTAAACCTATGTACAAGCAGAGCATATCCCTACCTATGCTATGTTATCATACCTTAGTACGTTTCCGACCACTCGTGCATTCCTGCGGTGGCACAATACCTCCCCTCTCTCCCTCTCTGAATATGTCTTCGGCATGCACTTAATTGTGCCTTAGTGGATGGACTAAATACCACACATACTTGTTTGGTAAGTGCTGAAAACAGATACTGTTTTTGGTGGTGGGTACAATTACAATCCTATAGGATAATCTTTATCTGAACCAAGAAAACTAGAAAATTTTCGTTAGTTGTAATTTTTCTTGTAGATAAGTAAAACGAATAGGTACCTACAGCAGTAAATAAATCAATATTATTTAATATATTAAATCAATATTATATCAATACAGGTGTTTATATAAAAGAAAACAATATAAAAGTATTATATAAAATACCTACATGAGAACCAAAAACGGCTTTCTTCAAAATAGCGTAAACTGCGATGTCGTCAATGCAATTTGCACCTCCTGGCATTTTTCCGGCCTCATCTGGGATTTAATTCAATAGATTCCATACGAAATTTTGCGGAGCCTTGAAGGTAGAGATCTGAAGGCTTATAGCTACTGCTACCGTTCTGGTTACTCGATATTATAAGTCAGAAACATAGGTAGGTAATATTGTTCGTATAATGATCGTTTCTGTAAGTTTGAGATGAAAGTCGGTCATCAGTGGCGACCAGTCTGTAGAAACCCATTATCCATTGGTCGTGCGCCACTAGCAATTATGGCGGTCCTGAAATTCGTACACAGAAAGCAATCAGCAAATAATATTGCTGTAAAACTATCCAAGGCGTCAAACGCATGTCGGTATACCTGGTTACTAGTATAGTATTATAATATCTGTGACCTGGTATTATACCTACTTTAAACTTCGAAACATTACATTAGTAAAGTAGAAGTTGATAACAAAACTACTTTCATTAGAACTTTTCTCGTTGCAACGTTGAAGGTAGACTCTGGATTTGGCGCGCCTGTTTGGCGAACACACAAAAACAGTGTGTTAGCACAGGTGTTAGTATTGTTTTACAAACAGTGTTTACATAAAGTAGGGAAGTAGAGGTGAGATTACAAAAGTAGGATGTATCTGGATTTGTTTTGAAAGTCTGATCAGATGTTGCGAACAAGTCATGATGTTGCGATGATGTGGCCGCTTCTTCGTCAAGTCTTGGGCTGCAATGTGAAAATATAAGAATTAAAAGGTATTATGTATTTATATCCCCTTAGCAGGCGCCGCCATTATGCAATTTTTGACTGGTCCCTTGCCTGCTAAGGGGATATAGTGATACTCAGATTTTTTTTCTTAGTATCATGGCTAGCATGAGTGTTCGTCTGTAAAAACGTGAAACACCAAAATTCTAACAACAAGTAGCTCAGATTTTAATCACGAAATTAAAATTTCTGTTAGAGAGTTTTTTATTTGATTTCAAGTTGTAAAAAAAAACATAACCTGGACTGAGCAACTTCTTAGTCATTTCAAAAACTTTATGAAATGAAATGAAATGAAATGAAAACATTTATTGAAAAAGAAATACACAATAACAGTGGTTAACTAAATGTTAAGCTAAAGCTAGGTGTTATCAGTTTCTCGTCAAGTAAAATTAGGTATAAATTAAATTACATAAATTAGTTTGAATTAGGCATGTAGAGATCAGGAAAAGGTTCGTCGTTGAGGAATTACGAATTGTTTATAGTCATTGTCTAAAAATTCACTTACAGAGTATATGGTTTTATCAAGCAGAATAAGTTTCACATTATTTAAAAATGATTGTTCACAATTTAAGAGTCGAATACACAATGGAAGTTTGTTAAAAAGTTTAGGGCCAATAACTTCCGGCTGCTTTTTAGAGATGTATCCGAGTCTATGGTTCATTAGCTCTCAAAATTAACCAAAAACGTTGGTACTTTTATGCGAAATCAGAATTTAAAGTTGATACAGTCGAAAATAGTGAAACTTATTTCATGCATTTCAAACATCGATCAAGTATGCGGCCTTGCGACCAGGGGGGCCGGCCGGAAATTTTTGATCGATGATTTCAAATGACTTTTCTCGCATTTTTCCGATTATAGTAGTCCGAAGTATTAGATGACTGATATACATAATACAATACATTACATAGATTGATGTTTTCTACTATCCATAGAAAACACCCAAAACACCCGCAACAAAATATTTGCAGATATTGCGCAGAATTGCTACTAAATATTTTTTGTCCTAATATTTTGCAAAATGGATTTCCGCAAAGTAACACCTGAATCTTTTATTGATCGAACAAACATTTGTCACAAGGCGGGAATCGAACCAGCAACCTCCTCCGTCGCAGGCGGTCGACGATAAAAAAAATGAACTAGCCTTTCCTGTCTTGAAAAAATATTCAAAACCATTTTGAAACCAGATTTTAAGTGCAAAGTACCTACTAATGTTGCGATCGTAAATGAAAATAGAAATCATTATTTCAAATGTACGACAATTCACGTTATCTTCCTTTTATTTAGGCTGAATCGTATTCGTTTCAGATCGTTTCGTTTCAAAAGAGTGTTTACTTATTAATTGATTAATCCTTCCGCGTGAATCCCATTGCTAGAGGTGCGGTACAGTTAAAGGCAATTTCAATTTTCACCAGGTACCTGCCAAGTTCAATAGGGGCCTAGCAATAACTGGAAAGCAAACAAAGTGCGGGTTCGGTGCTGGGGATAGGAGCTGATGCTCAGAGCATGCAAACAAAACAACCAGATAGGGGCACGTGAGCAAATAGTCGATTTCTACTCGCGAGATAGAACGCACTGGTCACTGGTCGAACGAAGTGAATGTAAAGCAGTAGCGCTAAGCTTTGGAACCCGCTGGATACTGCTGTTTTTATGAGTTAATTCCTCACGTGAGACGTGCTTATTCCCAACGTCTCACTAAAAGTATTTCCCATTTCCGAACAATGGCCAAACCAGGGTCTCTTCAAAACAAGAGTGCATAGGTTTCTTCTAGACCTTCAGGTTAAGGAACTACGTATACAGATCCGCCTGCCAAGCGTGGTGATTATGGTAAACCCCCTTATTGGGGGCCTCCCCCCACGTTCAGCAGTGGACGTACCTATGAGGGTTGATAAAGAAGGTACACTTATAAATGTAGGGATTTAGCTGTAGTAACAAGAAGTGTTAGTAAGTAGCTAATTTGCAAATTAAACAAGGAAACTGGAAGAAAGTAAGGCTTTGAAATAATATACAATGCGAGCTAAAAATAAAATAATTGCAAATTGGGTTGAAAGCTTTGGGTTGCGCTTTTGCTTAGTCTTCCATTACAAAAAGACTGTAACTGTGACTGTGTTGTATATGAGATTCTGAAAATTATCAAATTTTAATGGCAGAAGCCATTTCGGAAACGCCGTTTCCAGGGTCATTTAGAGAACCTGCAGATTCTTGTATAAAAAAAAACAAGAGAGCTCAGCACACGTTTAAGTTCTCTGTCATAATAATAGCTTCGCTTATCTTCCTCATCATCATAACATAAGCCTGAGTCCACTGCTGGACATAGGCCTCCCCGAATGAAATCCTGCGGAGGAAAGCCCTAGTGACCCGTGCGTGCCACAGCTTTTATACCTAAACCTCTCTCGGGCACCAGTCTCTTGCAAAACAAGATAACTAGATGTAGCCAAAAATTGTAAACAATTATCTTTTGTAAGAGAAAATAAAATACATTATTCAATTCAATGAACACCATCATTTTGGGGGCTCCTACTGCAGCTGGGCATGCGGGTAGGGGTATGCAGTTCGTTGATGGAACCGCTTACACCCAGGTCACATTAACTATGTCCTTTGATTCATCGTAAGCATGGGTTTTGGTGCTCGTCTGCTCTACAGTACGATTGCTCTCTTCAGGAAGTCCCTCTGTGGTGTCCGATGCTCTCATGTGATTTGTGATACAGATGGCATATCTCGGAATGCAAGTAAACAAACGCAAATTTCATAGTACTTACAAGAAAAAGCGACAGCGTCTTTTGTATAATTATCAAAATATTTCGGAAGTTCTGAAAATATTGAATCTTCCACAAAACCACCAGGTACGTCCCTAATCTTCAAGATAATCTAATCAACGCGTGCATCGTTCCAAAGTTTTCGACGTAAACCGCTTAGAAGTGGTTCTCTTGCTGCAATTTAAATTAGAAACAAGCAAGAAGTCGGATACTTCTGGAAAACTTGCGAGTTTCGCGGAAACTCGTCAGATTCTTCCAATAGGCGATCTGTCTTAAATTCCGAGAACTGGGTTTTAGTAGGAGCTGAGAAAAGTTTCGAATGGAGGCGGCATTGTAATAATACAAAATTTTTTCATGTGGCCAGTAACCAGAAGAGAATATACTAAGCTCAAAGATCCCATGACTACGTACTTAGAACTGTCGTTGACTAAGCTCTGTTAACAAGAGTTTCCAATCGGAAGATAATGTAAAAAGGTTAATTTCAACTTAGTGACTCAAAGAAATCCTGACGTTTTTCTACCAGGGCATTTAACGGTTTTGGCATTTGTTTGATATCGGCGTTTTGCGACATGGGTATTAAAGTAGGTGTCCTTAATAATGTCTGAGCTTTATACTCGTACACTTGGAATAAGGTACAGCGGGCTGCATTCAGCGAGGTACTGCTACCACCATAAAGTTATGCGCCTTTATTCAGAAAGGATTGCTCTCGTGATTGTAATTCAAAAATTGATTAATGATCAGTTATCGCGATGAGCTGTCACGACAACAATCCTCCCTCAATAACAGATAGATAGATAATACTTTATTGTACCACACAAAGACAGATAACAATACAGAAATAAATGCTAAGAGTAGACGAAGTACAAAGACGGCCTTATCGCTATGAGCGATCTCTTCCAGGCAACCTTGGGATGGACTGTTGTTCAGTAAATTACAGAAGAGTTGTACGTCTTAAGCCGGGTACAGACCGGCGCCGGCGTCTCGGGGCGTAATGTACCGTGTCGCACAGCGAGCGTTCGTGCAGTCTGTACGGGGAAGAAGGCGTGAGCAACGAGCTACGAGACGGATTTTATCACACCCGCCGCCGTGTGCGGCGTCAAAAAAATCCGTCTCATTGCTTGCGGAGCGGCGCGGCGAAACGTTTCATGCTCGCTGCGAATGGTACATTATGCCCCGTAACACCCCGGTCAGTACCATATGATAGGTAACATTGAAGTAAGTACCTACCTGGTTTAGTACCTATCTGAATATTATCTGTGTGTTTTACTATAGGCCCATTATGTTGCAACGCAACTTTTCACCCTCTAAATGTAATTCCCAGCTACTGAATAGAGATATTCCCAGCCAATGTCCATATTTTCCCGCCATCGCGCCAGTACGAATAAGTACCACATCACATGCTTCGGGCATCGAACCACCGGTATAATGAATTAGGTTCGGGTTTGAACCTGCTAATTAGCTCGAGCCCTGCGGCCTTCCACGCCCTTAACTTCTGCCACTGATTCAACTTTAACTACCTGACAATAGTTATTTGTGAACTACCGGTTCCGTAGATTAACGACCTGGACTTAATGGATCTACTACTGGCTTTAATAATAGTTGAGTACCAGTTGCTACTGAAAGGATGATGATGATTATTCTGTTTGATTTTAAGACCTACTTATATATACAGGGTATTGCTAATTCACTGATATTGCATGAACTGCTGGTTTTGCCCATCACGAACACTTTTGTGAAGACGCCAGGTCTAAATCTTTAATTTGATTTTGGTAATAGGTACGCTCCAACCAATAATCGTTCTTTACAAAGGCTATAATTGAAACTATTTGAAACCTAAACAGCTCTGCCCGGAATAATAATTAACAGTGAGTATGGGAGAAAATGATCGGTCTTTCATTAGTAATTTATTCAGTTCCGTTCCGGACAAACGTTCACGTTTGGTTATTCATTTTGCATCAAAGGAGATCTACAAAAAATAAGACCTGGCATCTTCAAGAACGTGTTCGTGATGATGAGTATAACCTGCAGATCACGCAGTGTCAGTGAATTACAAATAACCCTGTATAGAACAGTCGCAAAAATTAAATTTGGTTAGTGTGATGAAAATACCACTTTAGCGTCAAAGGGTTTCGTTAGTTACATTGGTTAGTTAACCATTCATAATGTCGGTAGTAACTAGCTCTTACCTGCGGCTTCGCACGTTTTTCCTGAGGTAAACAACAGCGTAAAATTTACAGGTCTAGAATTACGTACATCTATGCGAAATTTCAGACTTCACCGTAGTATTTGGCGTTCAGTTCACCGAAACATCTCACTTTACATTCTTACAAACTTTTGCCTTTATAATGTTATAAGGATAAGAAAGGACAACGTGACTGGTAATTACAGCCGTTGTCTTGAAAGGCACAATGGCAAACACCCGTGCTCATTGCAGCTCGTCTGAAACTGGGTCAGTTGGATCGGCAATATGCGCGATACCTAATTATCTGACACTTGCTGTCTGGGAGACCGTTGTTGCCTCGTAAGGAACGCTCACCTCGTTACAGAATCGTGTTTAGAACACACGATAGAACCTCATTCTAAATTTAAATTGTGCAAAGCTGCATACATCCTCATTTTTTGACCTTTTTCATATGTACAGGATTATCAAGGCGTAAAATAAGCTGACCTCTACGTTACATTACACACGTGAGTAGCTATTTACTCATAATATGATAAACATGGACCAAATATTATTTCGTACATTCCGGTTTTTTATAGTTTTATTTTCATCTTCAGCATTGTTTTTTTTTGGTGTCGTAAAACGAAGAGGATTCTGCCAATCACATAGAATAGACATCCGCTTCTTACGTTGCCATCAAGTAAATAGGTGTGGGAGAAACAAAATCAGCAATTTGGAAGGGTTTTCAAGTTCTAAAATGTTATCTATCGGGTATGACAAGTACTTACCTTATTAGGAATGTACCTAACGGTTTCCGTTCCTAACGTTTCCATCGCATTTCAACACTCACGCAGCAATGCAACCCCGCATCGCAACTCGGATCTCAAGTTACTTTTTGATGGTAACAGATTTTCTTTTAAAGCTTCTAATAAAATAGCGACTTAAGACATTCTTTATAAAGTTGCGTTTTAGTATTCGCGGATTAGTCACGGGACGAATGATGCAGGTTGGGTAGGTATGGTACCTACAGAATTCAAACATTACGTTGAATCGGGTCGTAGCGTATAAATCCAGACCGTTAGAGCCAGCAGGTGATGATAGAGCAGCTGTAATTGTCTCGCAGACCAGCTGACTCTAAGGACATCTCTGCAAATTATGAAGATAATGGCTTGTTTGTCGTGGAACATTGTAAGTAAAAACAGAAATTCTCGTTTTGTTGTTTGCTCAATCAAATGTAGAGCCTGAAGATTCGTGAGAGTACGTTCCTAAGAGCTTTGTTCTGTGCCACATTTATTGCGGACAAGCTACCGACGACACCCTTAATTTTCACCGAAACTTTATAACTTAATAAATGCGTAAGTAGTATTTAAATCAAATCAAATAGTTTATTTGCAAGAACACAAAATTATACAATATGTCAGATCTTAAAACTAGTTTCGTGATTGTATTCAGCCTGCACGCAGGCGTGCAAATATTACATAATAGCCAATAGGTACCTAAATGCGAAAGTCGCTAGTCTAGTCTCTTGTCTGATACCTGTTCTTTCTTATACCGCTAAAAGGATCTTAGTAAAATTTGGCAAGCATAGATGGCATCCTAGAAAAATACAAGCAAAGCCGCAGGCAAGAAGCTAGTGAGAAATAATGTGATCAACTCTCATAAATCTTTTAAAGCTAGAATAAAGATGGGAAATTGAACAGAGGCTTCATACACTTCGGAACTTAGAAACCTACTTTTAAGAGAAGACCTGAAACCGTAAGTTCCTAAGTAAATTCATGCATTAGGTACCGAAAACCTGAGAAAACAGACAAACTTATTCAAAAAGATGCGCATTCAGAGTGTGCTCAAACTTTGAAAAGTCGAAAGTAAGCTGAAGTTTCGCATTAAATCTAATTTGGAAAGGGTTTTCGTGTCAGTCGGCTCGGCTCGAGTTCACAACTCAAATAGCAACACTCGCGGCTCAGTGCGGATGGGTTTGAGCAGGCGCTAGCTGATGCCACGCTCGAGACCAACATTTACATGTCCGTATTTTTGTAGCACTAAACTTGGAGTAAGTACCTAATTAAAACATCGAAGTTTTTTTCAGACAGTTATTGTTGAAGGTCTATTAAATCATCATCTCAATCATTATCTCAGCTGACCGTAGGTCGTCATACACTACGTTTGCCGAGTCGCACTCAAGAACACGCTCACCCCAGCGGTAGTCGGTTTTTCGCGAGATATGGCCGGCCCACTAGTGGGGTGCACTGCTACTTCAGCTTGCTAATTCTATGTCGATAACTTTGGTTCTCTATCGGATGTATTTGTTATTTAATTCCTTCAGAAAAACCCAAAAAATTCCTTCAGATAAACCCAAAAAATTCCTTCAGAAAAACCCAAAAAATTAATACGTAGTTACTTATTTCATTATAGACGAAGAGACTCAGCCCAGAATGAACCCTAGAACGGATGCTATTAAGTGCCTTTACAAAATGCAATAACTGAGAATACGGCGTCTAAATTAATTCGTAGAGAAGTAAAACTGAAGCTAACGTTGTCTCAAGTCTTAAAACACTGCAACATCGCCCGAGCGATTACACTTTAAAATAGCTTAACCCCACTCTCCTCTCGAAGGGGTTCCATCCCCAGCAATGTACAATTCCACCGGACCGGTGATTCACTCGACGACTGTTATTTTGGGTCAGTTTTGGAGAAATTCTTCAAATTTTAGCGCAAATTGTACAGTTTATTGTGTGCCCTGAATTAAAGTTTCAATAATTATTTGTACCTATTATGAAAAAATGTATTAAGGGGTTCATGTTGTAGTAAAATAATTTGAAATAAACTTAATATAAAATGATGTATGGCATAAGAATATTTCTGTTATTTCATGGCGCATGAAACTGGCGAAATATTGGAAAACTCGAAACTCAAATTATGGTAAATATCCCGTTGTAAATGACTTTAGAAATATTTTAAAGTTTTAAATTCAATTCAATCACTAATTATCCTACTATCCTACTAATTACACTAATATTATAAATGCGAAAGTTTGGATGGATAGATGAATGGATGTTTGTTACCTCTTCACGCGACAACTACTGAACGGATCGGGCTGAAATTTTGCATACAGATTCTAGGCCTGGAATAAAACATAGGCTACTTTTTATCCCATAAATCAGTTCCCATGGGATAGAAATAACCTTTAAACGTTTCCATAGAAACAACGCGTGCGAAGCCGCGGGGCGCCGCTAGTTTATTATAATAAATTTTAATCAATGTATTTCAATGTTACATTATTATTTTTTACTGTCGATCGACGAATGTCTTTTTGAATATTTTAAATCAAATCAATCGTTTATTTGCGAGAATACAAAATTAATACATATACTACCTACATTTTTTATGTTGCATAAAATAATTTTATTGACAAAGAAGATTACAATCAAATACCTACTTATTATAAATAAATTAGAACTATTACAATTAAAAGAATTGAGCCAACTGCAGACTGTTGCAATCAATCAAACAACAACTAATATTGTTATAAATTGTATTCAGCATGCACGTAGGCGTACTTATATTATGTGATTCATAATAATTATTATAATTATAACTATTATATTATAATAGTCTATAACTATTATACTTTAATAGTTTTTTGGCACATAAAAATATGGGGGTTTAAAAAGCGAATAGAATTTAATTTTTTTTAGTTTGCCGTTGCGCTACTCGACATATTGTTATAAACATTTCTTTTATAAATAACTTTATGGCACTGGTATTTGTAGAGCAAATTGTTTAAATTTGGTCTTTTTTCGATTTTGAAAGTACCTAGCTGATGTGATTTTACAAAAAATCAATAGATTTTAAATCCAAATATTATTTAAATCATTTTAATGCTGTGTAGAATGTATAATTCATTGTAAATCAATTAATTTTATTAAGGTAAGTAATGATGATGAAATGTTTCTAATCTTAGCTTATGTAGGTATAATCTTTTGAATATTTTAAACATAATGTTAGCTCCAGGAGACGAATTTTCTACTTATCTGTAAGACTTGACTTGCCTGTTATGAAACGTAACGTTATGGTAAAAATAAATGAAACTGCAACTTGACTATGGAGGAGCTAAGAAAAATAATGTGTCATACATTATTTTCACGAGACAGACAGACTCAGAAGGGGCCATAAATTAAACAAAATGGCTGCCTACTGTTATGTCGTGTATGTTATGTAGTAATAGTTAAATAACACGACGCTGGACATGCGTTGTTTGATTTTAAATAAGGTGGTTAAAAAGTGGCCAAAGCAGCGTCAGATATTCAGCCCGTGCCTCTGCGATAGTTGAGACACGGGAGAGCGGAATGTAATCACAAGATCATTTCCAAACTCATCACTCGCTGTTCAGTCGAGTCAGTTAAGACCCTTCTGATGGCAACGAGTCGAAGTATGGTTCGCGCACCGGTTCTAAAGCTGAAACGCTTCGATAGCGCCTGATAATTTTTCCTGTGCTGACATCTAGTTATAAATTTTGACAACTTTTGCAACATAGAATTCACTCATTGATGTTTGTAATTCACTTTTATTATTGCATAACTATGCCAATTAAGGGGTTAAAATTAACAGAAAATTAATAAACCTAGATAGGTAGGTACTCAATAATATAAAATAGCAGAAAGCTCTAAAAAAAATCTATTTTTTTTTGTATGGGTAGGTTTAAAAACTCTTTTGTGTTTCTCGAAAAAATCCAATGATCTAACGATATCTATAGTAGGTATAAAAGTAACCTTCCTTGTCTTGTACAGGTCGGCAAGTAAGTATCTAATCAAGTCCGAAATCTTTATCCAATTGAGTGAAGAATGTATGGATTTACGGGATCCCTTTATCCCCCACACTGATCCAAAGAGAATTAGGTACCTATAATATGTACCTACCTTATACTCGTAGTAGTTGTACTTAGTACGTCAGTTTTTTCTATATTTTTTAATAAAAATCTATTCCACTCTCCAAAACTTATAAAAATATATAAAAAGGAATATGCTCTGGTAAGTACCTAATTCCTAAAATAGATCTATTCGCTAAATTTGTACATACCAACCAGGTGGAAATTTGTTCGATATTTTGATTTAAGAAAATATCAAAAACTTAAGTATGTTCATAAAGGTTAATAAAAATATTAATAAAAAATGTAATCCATTTCGATCCAGAATCCGTGAACGCCCTCTGCCGCGTGTTTGTGGATTTATATTTGTAATAAAGACCACGTGGAGTGCGGCCGATCGGCATGTCATAGAGATAACCCTAATATTTTTATGTTTTAATATAATGTATGGGTAATGTGTACTATCCGTTATGATGGTGTTTGTATATTAAAAACATACATAAGAATAGATTTATTAGTATATTATAAAAAGGTTCTAGCTTCTTAGATAAATTTATTTTGAAAAGTTAGAATTACAATTCGTGCGCCTTGTAAAAATTTGATAGCAAACATGAAGCATACTATAAAGTTGACGTCACGACGCGACGACGAAGCTGCGTTGTTGTGATCCTGATATTTGACATAAATCACTTTAATATCCGACTTCAAAAAACGGAGGAGATTCTATGTTCGGCTGTATGTACCTATAAATTTTGAATGTAGTGTTCATCGATAATAATATTAATAATATTATTATCGATGAACACTACATTCAAAATTTATAGGTACATACAGCCGAACATAGAATCTCCTCCGTTTTTTGAAGTCGGATATTAAAGTGATTTATGTCAAATATCAGGATCACAACAACGCAGCTTCGTCGTCGCGTCGTGACGTCAACTTTATAGTATGCTTCATGTTTGCTATCAAATTTTTACAAGGCGCACGAATTGTAATTCTAATCGTCGGCTTATTGCAAGAAGTCATTAGTCGCAAGAAGTCACTAACTGCGTTAGATATACCATTGAGTTCGTCTCGATGAGCTCTACATTTTGGTAAAACTCATAAATTTGTAGCTCTTCAAACTTAGAAGTTATGGCTTGGTTATAAAGTCAATAACTGCATTTTTGGTATATCTGGCTTCATAAAATTCATTAACTTACATTAATAAATTTTAACAAAAGAAAAAAAAACACAATTGCCATTCTTATTTCCATACGTAACTCATTTATGTGACTTAACAACATTTTGAAAGTGCTTTTACGTTCACAAACGTTTGAATAAGTTTTGCTTTAATTCATTATTTGCACCTTAACCAGTTTTGTCGTATCGTATTTTTTGGAAAAAAAAAAATAACTTTTTTAAATGACTTCTATCAAAACGAGTAACGTCTACACTAAGTTTTTTATTTATTATAGAATTAATTTTTTATACTTAATTACTTTTTTCGAAACATAATTAATGGTAAAAGAATACTATTCGCATTAAATGACTTCTTTCAGAACAAGTAACGTTTATAGGTACCATCACTATTGGATTGGTAAAATTAATTATAGGTCATTGACAAGTTTTAGCTAAACTATTATGTTAAACTTAATACAAGACTAAAATCGCTTGAATGAAGTATTGTTTTATTAGTGATTTTTGTTATTGTAAAAATAACAGGTAAATGTAAGGTAATGACTTTTGCACACATACATTTACGTGTTGCTATGCTACTTATGAGACCGCGTGCCGTGTGACCGGAGTCGCGGAAGCGGGGCAGAGGGGTATTTTGTTCGGGGCCGCTCGCGCCTCTGCCGCGCCGCGTAGTAGTTCGTTCTTTCCGGCCCTTGTGGGGGCACATAGCGGGGCATCGAGGCTTGGCCTCTTTACCCCGGCATCAACTCGAGGAGTGACGACTCCTAGGTCCTTGGATTTCGCTAAAAATGCTTTTATTTAGCTTGTTAATCATTTTATTATTTTATTAACATATTTGCATGTTTTTTTCTTTTTTTTTGTTTGGTTTGGGTTAATTTTTTTTAAATTAACCCACGGTCTATCCGGGGGGTTCCGCGGGGGTGAGGTCCTAGGGAAGGGGCCTCCACGGGCGGTCATCGTCTGGAGGCCGGGGTTGGTGAGGCGCTATTTGGTGAAGGTGGGCTTGGTGACCGTTGTCGGCGCGGTCGCACATTCGGCGACTGTGCTGTACGACAAACTCGTCTATGGATTGGATCTGCGGGTCGCGGGCGATGACATCGTTCCTGACGTATTGGCTCGCGCCAGTGTAGATCCTCAGAGCCACGTTTTGCAGCCCCTGGAGCCGGTCCCTATTCGTCTGGGAGACTAGTGAGTACCAGGCCGGCGCTGCATATGTGAGTCGGGATCGGACTTAGCCTTTGTAGACCCACACTTTGGTCCTCAGAGGCAGGCGAGATCCCAGGACGGGTCGGAGAAAGGTCGGGCGACGCACGCTTGTTGTAGTGCGCTGTCAACCTTCGGCTGCATCCGCAACGACCTGTCGATCCCGAAGCCGAGGTACCGGATGTGCGGGCTCCATGCCACGTTCTGGCCCCGAAGTGTCAGCTGCGGTGGGTGGCCGATGCGGCGGGAAACAAACAGCGCAGCCGTCTTTCCCACATTGACGGCCATGCGCCATTTGTCCAGCCAGGGCGGCAGGATGTTCAGCAGCCGCTGCATCCTGCGGGCTGCGATGGTGGGGCTGGTGGAAGACGCAAAGAAGGCGCTGTCGTCCGCGAACAGCGCTAGCGACACATCCCTCTCCCCGGGGCGTAGGTGGCCCTCCAGGGTGGGGATGTCGTCGGTATAGAACGCGTATAACGCTGGCGACAGGCTGCTACCCTACGGTACACCAGCAGAGATGGATCGAGTGGAGGATGTGGCACCTTCAACTGCGACGAAGAACCGCTGGTTGTCGAGGAAGGATGCCACAATCCTGATGAGAGCTGGTGGAGTTGGGGTTTGCAGGAGCTTGTACAAAACGCCGGGGTGCCCAATACGGTCGAAGGCCTTTTTTACGTCCAGAAAGACCCGGACGGTGCAGCGCCTGGCGTTGTGCTCGACTGGTGAGCTGCAGCGTGGTAGAGTGGCCACTCCTGAAGCCGAATTGCTTCGGGCGCGGCTCGATAATTGGAACCAGGCGCCCCAGGAGCAGGCGTTTCAGAGAGCTTGCCCACTATTAGTAGTAGAGTAATGGGGCGGTAGTTGGCCGGGAGGCGGTGATCCTTGCCGGGTTTGGGTAGCACGATGACCCGTCCGGTCTTTCAGGATTTCGGGAAGTGGCCCGTCCGGAGGATCTCGTTGAAGAGCCGGGCGAGCGCGGTGACTCCGCGGCCAGGCAACTGTTGGGGACTCCGTCATAGCCTGGCGCCTTCCGTCTGGGTAGACGGACGACGGCCTTCCGCACCTCGGCAGGGGAGATGAAGTACTCCCCGTCTAGGGGCGGTGTTGGGCCAGACAGGAAGTCCCTCACTGTGTCCTCGACCTGGTGGTGGTGGTTCAGGGTTTCAAAGGTGGCGTCGGCTGCAACGGGGTGAGGCGAGAACTGCTCCGCGAGGTGCTCGGCCAGAATTTCGGCACGGTCGGCGGGAGCAAAGCGCCGGACCCCATCTTGGTCCAGCAGCGGGTAAGTTGTTGCCGGCTGCCGCGTGAGCGCCCTATTCATTGATTCTATGATTCGCCCTATGCGATGATTCAGTCCCAGGTCTCACGCCAAACCTGTACTGCGGCCGAGAGCTCGGCAGATATCGGGTTGAGTCGCGTCTTCAATGTATCAATGACCTTAGGCAAACACAGCTCCATATTTCAATATGAATGCGCAGCTATAACCGAGGCAGCCACAGCTGTGCTAAGAAGGGATATAGATAACCAGTGCGTTTGTATCCTGACTGACAGTGCTGCTACACTCAGGGCCCTGGCAGGACACAGCTGCAACTCCAAGATCGTGTACGAATGCCACTTGGCACTTGAGAGGATTTCCTGCAGAAACAGGATAACCCTTCAATGGATTAAGGGGCATAGCGGATCACTTGGTAACGACGCCGCCGATGAGTTGGCACGGAAAGGTTCGGAGACACCGATAATAGGCCCACCTCCGCTCCTTCCCCTACCATTCTCCCAAATCCGAACATGGATAAGGCTGAAAACTAGAGAAAAACATAACGAACGATGGACGCACCTACTAGAGTGCCGCCAGGCAAGAGCAGCGCTACCAGCTGCATCACCAAGGCTAACTAAGCGCCTACTGAACCTGACCAGAATGGACCTACGCGTCCTACCTAGTGGGGACACTCACAGGACATTGCCCACTAAATAAACATCTCTTCACCATCGGAGCAACAGACAGCCCTCTCTGCAGGGGATGTCTTAGTGACGAAGAATCAGCTGCCCACGTAGTCCTGGTATGCGAGGGAGTAACAGCGCAACGACACGAAATCCTCGACCACCCGAGGTCGCTCCGCGAAGCGTGTGAAGATCCCAGGAAGATTCTGCGCTTCTGGACGGAGTTAGGCTGGTTACACTAGCAAACAAAACACGCACAATGGACCAAACCGTGTCTAAGTGCGGAAAATAGAGTACACAATACAATACAATACAATAGAGTCGCGTCTTCAGTCGCGGGCAGCGGGAGCGCGCCCACTCGCGCTGGAGTTCGCGTTTCCTCTCTATTACCCTCTTAATGTGTTGGGGGAGGTCGTTGCGCTGGCTTTGGCGCCTGGTGATGGGTATGGAAGCGGCCGCCTTAGCCTCGATGATGCGCGCCATCAGCGCTGAGGCCTCGGATTCCACTTCTGTAGTGTGTCTGTTCTGGAGAGGTCCGACGTCCACGGACTCGAGTGCCTTGGCCAAGTCGAGCGATGTGTAGGTGTATTAGGAGGGTAGATAGGATAAGAAGGTTTTCAGGTAAAGCTCAAAGTCTGTTACTTAATATTTTCTAATCTAAATAATAGTTTACTTAATCGTTTCCAACCTATTTATGTGTTTATAACTCTTTACTGCCTAGCAGAGTTATTTTATAAAAGCTTAGAACGTGTTTTTGACTGATTCATGTGCCATTATTACTAATTTTAGTTATTTTATTAAGTGTTTTCGACAAACAAGGTAATTTGTTTGGCTTTTAGTGATAAAAGATGTTATTTTATGATTATTTTGTCTTTTAATACTCCAAAGAGGCCACTAATAACTTCGTTGCAGAAATACTTAACTCCAGTTTAGTCAAAACTTTTTAAAGCAAGAAGTCATTATCTTTGCATTTTTAGCTTTTAAAAAAATTACAGTGGTTGAATTTGTACTGATTTCAGTTAATTATAAAATAATTTCATATCTCTATATACTGGCGTTTAAATTATATTGATAACTGTCGTAGTATTGATGATATGGGCTCTTAAAGTTATAAAAACTTTAAACTGCTTTTGCCAAACTTTTGGATTTGTCGGTTAATGATTTCTTGCAATAAGCCGACATTATCTTCTTCAAATTTAGACAGATTTTGAAATTTGTTTATCTATTGCATAAAAAATTATATAAGCTAATTCCCGAGAGATTAATATGTATCCCGTTAAAAAAACCGTGTGTCTATGGGATTGGAAGTCGGTTTTTATTAGCTTCAAATATTTTTTTCCTAATATTGGTATTACCTACTAATTAGTAAGTATGCCTAAAAAGCGATGTCCACAACAGTCACTGCTTTGTAATGATCTCGTCTGGCCGCCATGCGCCACGGCCACCATCTATATTAACATATTTTTTTATTACTTACCTATCTTTTATTAGTTAAGTATTTATTTCTTTTTAAATTTTTATTTTATAATAAATTAAATAAATATAACATTTTCACATAAAAAAAATTATTTAATTTTTGTAAATAAAAATTTAAAGTCAAATTGCCATGCCTATCAGGAAAGTGAGTGAGGCACTTTAGAGGTTAAAAAAAATCTACAAAAACTATTTTTTTTTATTGGTGTGTTGTGTACTGGCTATGTAAGTACCCATTTATTTAATTATTAAAAAGGAACGCCATTAGGTACATACCTATTTATAATCTTTTTATATCTTCTCTATCTTAGTCTTCTCTTCTCAATATCTCTGCCTCGCTCGTACCCTTGGGTAAGAACAAGAAATAGTATTTATTTTAGGCGGGACACAATATTTGTAATAACGGTAGCTATTCCGCTCAACACAAATACAGTTGTCTCCGCTCCCTCGAGTAATCAGACGAGGCTTGATGGCTCAACAGAAATACCTACACTATCATTTTCGTACAAAAACTTACGTCAAGTTTACGTTGCTCTTTGAAGAGTGAGTACTCCCCTGCGCCGCCCTTCAGACAAAAGCACAAACACTGTTGCATTAGAGGTTAAGTACACTAGAAAGTTTGGAATCTCAGGGCTCTCTTCGAGGCAGAGTTGTGCTCTTTAAAAAGTTTTAATTTATAAACAAAAGATTCAGCTGAAAACAAAGCAACGAAGGCAAGAAGAAATTCTCAATAACTCCGCGCTTTGCAATATTATGAAAGAACTCTGAAATAAATAATAACATTATGTTAGTACTTGCCTATTGGGCATACTAATGTCCTCCTAGCCGAATTTCGACCACGGCGGCCAGTCTCATCGGAGATGATGCGCTGGACATTTATTATAGAGCACAAGTGTGTGCGCAAACACAAGTGCATTCTCTATTCCTTCACTCTCATAATCCGATGGGACGACAGATCGACACGACCGGGGAGAGGTCAGGCGCAGGACTAACGGCTTAGCCTGCTTTGCGAGGTACGGAATATGGGTATACTAATCATACACTAGCCATACTCGATGTAGAACTTTGTAAACAAATTCACTCCATCTCTGCCGCGTCTTTTTATACGTAATTTAAATTATTAGTCTATTTGAGATCCTATTGAGAGAATTCAATAAATATTGCTATGAATTATATCTGAAACTCGACGCCAGGCAAGTTAGTTTTAGTTATTTGTGTTGTGGTTTGTTTATAAACATTCCACATCGAGTTAAAGACATGGGTAATGTAAAACCTTTCAAGAACAAAATCCTTATCCAGCCAATTAAAACAAGACTCTTCAAACAATATTGAATGAGTCTTCTAGCCCTTCGTTAGTCATCGTCGTCGGCCGTCACTTTCCATCAGGGGGCCTACCACAGAAATCTTAATAACAAGGCACTGTTATTCAGATTTCTGTGGGGCCTACTCAAGGAAAATATAAGTTTTGTTTCCGTGGTCGTGCAAAACTAACTCTTAAATCGTTTGCATAAAATTAGCGTTTGCACTAAAACGAATTAGAAAATACGATTTCGTTTTTATGAGTACAGGCCCTCGTACATAGACTTCCCCTCGGCGCACATTACTGTTTGAAAATTCATGAAATGTTATTGGTATGTTAGTACAAACACAACCGAACGTTCAATTCAATAAAACAAATCATATTTTCAGATTCAGAAAATGGTAGATCGAGCAATTTATTGAAACTAAAACCGAGCGGAAGTAGAAGCAAATTGGTACGGAACCACAGATTAGCTAGTGTTAGTACGGAACTACGGAAATGGTTTGTCAGACGATGATCTAGTGCTGGGGCTTATAAGACGGGTAGGATTGGAATTCAATCTTTATTCATTAAACCTGCATTTTTGGATAAAACCTTAAACTTCTATCGTGCAATATCTTAACTTCTAAAAGTACAAGACTTCTGAGGGACAATGGACCCTGGTTACAATTTCTGTTCCAATGTTTTCTCAATAAATTAATAGATATTGTAAATGTAGATTAGATTATTATTATTATAGCTATTCTCGAACCGAATGGTCTGTTGCGTGACGATGGTAAGAGGCCCGACGGATGACACTAGTCCTAAGGGAATTGGGGAGGCCCATTGTGTGGGACGCTACATGCGTCGACACACTTGCGCCTTCCCATCTTCCGAGGACATCCGTGAGGGCGGATGCGGCGGCAGATTTGGCCGAAGATCTCAAGAGGCGCAAATATGCAGGTCTCGACAGAGCCTACACATTTGCTCCCCTTGGAGTCGAGAACCTAGGTCCGTGGGGTACCGAGGCTCGCCGGGTTTTTAAAAAATATCTGAGCGTCTGGTCGAAGCGACGCGTGACCCGAGAGCTGGTGAGTATCTGGCACAGCGCATCAGTGGCGTGGCAATGCAGCCAGCGTCTTGGGGACGCTTCTGACTGGTATTGATATGGATTAGTTGAGCTACCTGTAGACTGTTTGTAACAGTCTGCAGTTAGCTTAATTGTTTCAATTGTAAATACTTGTACTTCTAATTTTCTTTATGAATAAAGGCTATTGCCAGATTAGATAACCATCGTCCCGCTGACCAACGACAGATGACGATAATTCTGTCATCTGTGTGACCAACAGAAACTATAATTTGCAATGATAATCTAATTAAATTGGCTCAAAAATCCATCACATAATATTGATTTTCGCATGCTGATAGTGCCGACCAACAGAAAAGACCTTTATATTATTTCCTACTGATCTATAATAGGTACTCGAAAATTTGATTCGGGCGTGTTCGGTCACGATTTTAGTCGAAATACTATTTGTTACCGTAAATAGTGCACTTTTATTCGTAATTATATCTAACCTGCAGAAGTCAGGTAACAATTCTGCCCTACAATTAACTCTCAGAACAGGCACTGAACTTTAGTTCAAAGTTCTATAACTACCTTTAGAATTAGTTAGTATCTTGAGGCCCTAATCCTTTGGTTTTTGTTCTAAAATAATGGTACAATTTGTCATCAGATAATGAATGAGGTATGCTAGTAATCAGCCGTGGCCGACTGATTATTAGGACTGTTTTGAGGACGGTGTATTCATCAATCAAAATCAAAAGGTTCTTATGCACCGTGAGTTTATAAAGCCTCCTCTGTAGATATCCACCATCTACCTGTTTATCTGCTATTGTTTTACCTGGCATTGCAACAAGGTGGGTTCTACTCTACCATAATCACCACGATTTGCATTGGTGTTTCCATCGATCACCACCCACAGGCGAATTTAAAGAAGTCGATGATTCTTACGCCCCGCGGCCGCCATGTTTGCTTTACCTGCTGGAAGAAAAGAATAAAAGAGAGGCAGAAAAAGATAGAGTTATACAGGGTGTAACAAAACTAGGTTCCGCTTCGACCACAGAACAAGGTAATATACAGGGTGTTAGCGTAAACAGTCTTATCCTTGAAACCACGTATGTACACCCCTAAAATAAGACGATACAAGTTATTATAAAAAATAAAAGTCAATTAGTTCCGATGGAATTTCATAATTCATTTTTCTGCTATCCTACGTGATTTCATGGACACCCTAGTGACCTTATCACGCCGCGCCGCCCGCTCTCGCCTGTAGCCGGCCGGTGGTGTAGGTATCGAATTGTAGGTACTTACAACTTGTGATGGAACTTTCCCTTCATACTTTTCCTGGCTTAGGACAGGCAAAAATAGCTACTCTAACACATTTGCCAGTAAGTAGGCTAAAGTAGGTAGGTACTTTTACTTTAGTAGGCACGTAGCCTTTGTGTAGCCGCTAGGATCGTTTGCCGGCTTGGCACACGTTGTTCTGGGAACCGCTCTGCGTACATCGTACGAGCCAAGTTCATGTTGTCACCAGCGATGCCATAAAGTCGCACCATTTCAGTCCACTGTTCATTTGTGAACGACATCGTCACTTCTCTACTTAACACAATACGCGAACAAACGTGTTTATTGGCATGGAATCGAGGAAAAATGCATTTGTGGATGTTTTCTATGTATTATAAAAAATATCTGTATACAGGGTGTCCCAAGAAGTAGTGATATACTGAAGCTGGGAGGTAGAGGACCTAAAGGGCTATCTGAATCACCCCCATTTGATTGAAGCCGTATGAATAATAAAATGAAATTTTCAGAGTAGCTACTTGATAGATAGAGCAAGTTTTTAAAAGCCAAATTGTATTTATTTTTTCTGTGATTTTATTTTTTTAAGGGCCCTTGAAGTTGTGAACATACTGGGTAAATTTTATCTTTCTTGGCATTTTTTTATTTTTTTATTCCATTTGAAGATCTAACGATAGTAAATGTTACCATACTGAATTGGCCTATCTATCAGCTTAGCACACAAAAAAAATCAAGCATCTACTGCAATAATTCACGTCACTATAAATAAAAATCTCATCGTACTCGGCGAAAGGTGAAAATTTAAAAAAAAAATCATAACTCCGAAAATACGAAAAATCGCGGAACATACATGGGGGTGATTCAGATAGCCCTTTAGGTCTTCTACCACCCAGCTTCAGTATATCACTACTTCTTGGGACACCCTGTATAATGTAGTGTATTGTATTAAGTATATCAGTCTGGTACCCATAACACAAGCTCTGCTTAGCTTGGGGCTAGATAATGCTGTGTGAATTGTCCAGCCTTATTTAAGTATTTATAATTACTTTGTGTCACACTCTGTATAATAAAAATCACTACAATATTCTTAGACGCTTTTAACAATTCAAAATATGCCGTACGGCATAATGGATAATAATACGGAATAATTCAGTGGTTCCCACCGCACTAAGTCACTCGTTTAGCGCTGTCGTCCTGCATGCTAGTTAAAACCCAATAGGTATTAATTTGCACGTTACATCTACCATACTTTACTGCTACAAGAAGGCTCGAAACGTAATTACAGGTCGAGTGGGTTAGCTTTGCATTCTAGATCAGAGCCGTTTTGATATTTTTAATGGAGCCTTTTCGTTATTACTAAGTCTGCAAGAACTCTTACGAGTCGTTTTGTCGTGTGTTTTAGAGAAACGGGTGATTTTTATTATATTATGATTTTTGAAGATTTTTTTTATGGACTTTACCTTCGTTTGACCGCAATCTCACGGGCGAGATTGATGCTACATCTTTTCCATCAGGACGTAAAAGATATGGCCGACACGGTGTATCAGAAAAAGCCTGTGTTGTTCCAAGAAGATTTGATCTACTTCTAGGTACATTATACCAAATTTCAGCCCCATCCATTCAGAAGTTTTGGCGTGAAGAAGCAACAAACATACCTGCATCCGTCCATGCAAACTTGTGCTATTTATAACATTAGTGCGATAAACAGAATTTAATTCGCTATCTCAAATATTATGATGGCGGGCGTGCGCATTGTGCGCGGCCCTTTGTGCCTCACGAATCACGATCCACAAAGGAGGCATTCAGAAGGGATCCCCGCGTCAAATATTGAATTTACAACGAGATTTGATAAAAGAGAGGAATTAGAAGGCCAAGCGACGAGCGTTGATTTGGCCTCCGCTTTGTGATTCCAGAATGTCTTTATTGTGATACCTACTTGGAGTGTCTTGACGGGTAGGATGCAAATTACGAGTTATAGGCTGCAAAAGTCCTTGTTTACGTTACTCTTCTTAGTTGAGTTGAGCCTTTATCAGTAGGTCAGCGTTTTTGACAGACTGAAAAATAAAAATTGGTTGTCTGTAAAGTCGGTTTACTGACGATAGTTGAACGTGACAACTCAGAGCGAGGTAACGCCGCATGACGAGGTAACGCCGCATGACGTCATATTTTTTCGTGCGTGCAGCCGGCTCTATCGAATTATAAGACGTTGTCACGTCAATAATAATAATAATAAACGTTTATTTTAGAATACATACTTACTACTTTCATATGACAAAGAAAAACAAATTTTACACAAAAACCAGAAAAAAAAAATTGGTTGTCTGTAAATTCGGTTTACTGACGATAGTTGAACGTGACAACGTCTTAAGAAAATACTGATGGAATGGTAGCATTTGATACTCAATAAATGTCAGTTAATGACAGTTTTTAGATTTTTCAAAACAATATTATCTGCAATAAATCGAATTATTAGTACTTGTTTACCTATAACATGGAGGGGTAAAATTTTAAGTTCCACGATTTTTTTCCTAATTATTCTTAGTATTTTTGTAGAAGGTAGGTAACTAACTAACAAACTCCGTAACTTCTGTTACACTTTTGTAAAATCTTTCACCTGTACCTACTTAATTAGTTATAGTCAACCTACCCCTTCGTACGCATTCTTCGTATCTACGTATCTACAGGTACCAAGTGAAAGAAGCTGTGGGCAGAATCTACTTCAGTTAAATCGCTACTTGAAGCCTTCCCTCACTTTCAGTCCTCAGCCAAGAAACATATACAGGGTCTCCCAAATCCATGTAAAAAAATTCTACAGACCGCCAAAACCAGTCATTGATTTAATAATGAATGATGGTCTCCATCAGTTGCTCCGTCAGTGCAGCCGATTGGTCTAAGGGTGTAAGTGTAAGCGAACCAGTCAAAGTGCTTCGCCTCGTCCCAGTTTTTAGCAAATTTCATGGTCTTCTTATTTAATATGCAATGTTCATACAACATATTTGATTTTTATGATCGATTCTACCGATCGGTGCCATAAAAATACGGGCGGTTATTGGTAGGATTTTAGTGGGTTCGATTACTGGATAAGGCAAGTAATTTTTAAAAGGTCTGCGAATGCAGTTTTACTCATTATTAAAAATAAAGAAATGTTTCCTTTCAGTAGAACTTCCTATCTCTAATATTTCAGGTACCTACTTGCCCTCCGTGTCCCGTGGATTTGGGAGACCCTGTATTGTCCAACTTTTTACTTGTATGAAAGTTTTGTATTGATTTACAAGTCTGGACACTGCTGCCACTCAGCATACAGTTATCATTTCTGTCACGTGCGTTGACTGTGATCCCGGTTGTGAGGTCCGGGGTCGCGGGCCCCGGGGTCGTGGGGCCCCCGGGGGACACGCAAATGTAGCAAATAACGGACCCCTGTCAATGTGTCTGCGTCAATTTCAATTGCTGCTCGCTTTGAGACGGTGCTTGTTTTATATTCTGAGAAGAAACACGTTTTGAATTTGACTTGTCTAAGTGATATTATTTTGCAAGCCTAAAGAAATAAACTTATCGAAATCTGAAATCTAAACAACTATCAAGGACTTTTTGTATTTTATTAGTATTTATGTAGGTATTCATATAGATTTGTCCATATGTTTTTACAAGAGAAGGTGCCTAACACAAGAGCGTGGGAATCTAGTCTTAAAATATTTATCACTAGCGGCCCGTCTCGGCTTCGCACGGATGGACATTTATTTTTTAAACGTATAAATATAGCCTATGTTACTGAGGGATAACGTAGCATTATAAATTATAATGGTGAAAGAATTTTTAACATCGGTCTAACATTCCTTTTTGAGTTTATGCGTTACAAACATACATACAGATTTCTTCTCTCTAGAACACTTAATAAAATATAGTGTTGATTAAAAACTGTCATTATATAATAGGCCCTATGTAAAATCTGCCAATAATTAACATCACATTACCAAATTTACTTAACATTAAAATAATAAAATTCGTCAAACCCAATGAAACCAACATCATCTGCGAAACGAAGGCACATCGACTCCTGGCTCGGATACTTAGAAAGGATGGAAGAAGACTGGGACGTCTGCAACGCCTATCTCGGCTGCTCTGTCAGCCGCCGAGCCGTACGCCCGCGGTGCCACTGGAAAGTTTCCACGCATGTCCTGTCCGCTTATGACCACTATGTTTCCACGTGTGTGGAAACACGTAGTGGAAGCTGATCTGCGTGAGCTACAAGCGGAGGACTGGCGGGAAACTGCACAGGAAAATGGTGACTTTTCTTATCGGAGACAAGATACACTGATGACCGATGTGGCGCGGCGGGCGAAGGCCAGTCTGCGACGAAAGAGGTTGCGGGTTCGACTCCCACCCTGGGACAAATGTTTTTACGATCTCCATTATATTTAGATATTTTCTGTGTGTAGTAAAAAATATATCTATGTAATGTATTATTATTAAGTAAATGTCAGTCATCTAGTACCCATAACACAAGCTCTGCTTAGCTTGGGGATAGAGGATGCTGTGTGAATTGCCCAGCATTATTTATTTATCCTTCGGGTCGCTGAGCCAAAGTAAGTAAACCTTAATCCTACCTTTAAATAGGTTAAATAAGTCAAATAACCGAAAACAAATCACATTATATAAGAGAAAGTTTGGATTTAGATGAACTATATGATGAATATGATGACAGGCGCGTGGATATAATATAATATACAATATCCACGCGCTTATCAGATCCTCAAACAGACTTCGTTATAAGATACGCAGTGGCGGAATTTCTGTTTGTAATGTTCATTCTAAACCGACACGTATTGCTTTGAGTAAATTCCCTAATATCGCTCCCATTGTAATCCTTCATTAGTCTCAGTTTGATCAAACGCTTGGGATTATCAGGGGCTCAATTCTACTACACTTCAACCAATCGCTTACTATGACAATGGTATCGTCGCGAAATCGTCACGCAGAATCCTAAGATGAAAGACACTCTAGATAGTGCTATTTGCACGGAGAGATTGATAGAATGGTTTCAATCTTGACACTTTTGACACGCGTCCCTCAATTTGAGGTTTCTTTCATATTTCACATAGAGTCATAGCCTCATCATTTAATTTAAGCAAAAATCATTTTTTATTGGTATGATGTATGACAATAAAGGAATCTGAATCTACAATATCCTAAAATGTGTCATTCTGTGCCGATGCCCGTGTTATAGTTTAGCAGAATATGCTTATATTATAAGCCTCAGAGTAGGTACTACAAAAGGTTCCTGCTAACGACTGATTGAAACCGATCTAAGACCTTAGAATGAATTTTGCATAGTTAACGAAAACTATAAAAGCTTTCCTACACATATATCACCGCGCTTTGCAGCGTCCCTACCCTATTTTTCGTAGCTTAGGGACTGGCGATCTAATAGTTTTAAAACTCGATTATGATGGTTCAAATGTTTTGAGTGATTCATTAGGCGGTACTCTGTGGCAAATGTACAATAACCCCTATTTAGAATATCAAAATTAGTTATGAACTTCTGCGACACTGATGATGTGCAGTGTCGTTAGATATTTTCCACTAAATATTTTTAGTTTTGTAACCCATTTGATTAAAAAAATATCTAGGATTCTATAACCGAGTATAGAGTAAATTTATGAAAGAGCTGACAATGAACACCATTTTACTAACAAAACAAAAACCCCATAACCTTTTGTTTGAAAATTTGTAGGTCTTCTAGACCAACACTGGACCAAGATGTTTTATTAAAAGCCCTGTACAACAGTTAGTCAGAGACAGGCACTTGTATACAGGGCAAATTCCCCGCAACTTGTACATCGCTAATAATCAGCCACCGAGCCGGTAGCAGACTGGCCACTAAAGACAGACATTTGCTACTGCGTCACAGCGCCTTGAGTCCAAATCAGAAGGTTAACATTGCATTTCGAATGAAAATTGTTAGTTCCACACACGCATAATTAGGTTCTTTTTAAAAATTTGCATTTATTAAAACACTTGTAAATAGCTCTATTGTTACAGGATGTAATGAGTACCTTCTGTTATGCAGTGTACGAAATTTTATTTTGAAATAGAACAATCACCTGAAACATCAGCAAGAGATACAATAAATCATACCTACGGTGAAATAAAAGCTTGTCGCGCACCTGGGAAGCATCGCTGCAACATAGCACAAACATGTGTATTCAAATTTTACTATAATTCTTTGATGAAAGATGAATATTGATGATGAGAAAAAAACGGGTATGTCCCAGATGATCACACGGAACCTGATCACACGTCACATGATCACACCAAACTGGGGTGAGAGAAAAGCCAATGAATCCGGTACGTTTGATCACGCCATACCTACCTGTTCATGCCCCATATTTAATTTACCTCAATACCTGCGGTGAGATAAATACAGGTGGAAATCAAAATCAGGAACTCTTTATTTCCATAAATACAATAAATGTACACTTAGAAAAGGTTAAATTATAAAACTAAACACTGACATGGAAATAAAGTGATATTTTTGATTTCTGTCGCTTCGGGATGTAGGCTAAAGCGACGAAGAAACTTTTAGCCTGTTAGTTGTTATTTTTGGAGTTGGAGCATCGATCAAAAATTTCCTGCGGCCTCCCCCGTAGATACCTAGAACCTTACAAGAATGACACTCAAAAGTGTCCACGTTTTGTTTTGACGCAGACAGTTTGCGCAGAGCCTGTCAAGTTTTTTGCATGCGGAACAAGAGATTAGTGGAGTCGAACTTATTTTATTTTATTTTGTAAGTAGGTAGGAAGGTACCTAAAAATAATTTATACACTGTTTATTTTTTTATGGATTATAAAATCAACAGAATTCAGGTAAAGATAACGAATCATTTATTGATACAACTATAAATAAGCGACGCAACAGTCAACAAACGAAAGGGTCATTTCGGACATACAATAATATAAATAAGTTAACAAAAGCTAGTGAAGTAAACCTAAAATACAATTTCAGGCAGGTACTTTAAATTTAAAAGAACTAGTGTCTGCCTGCGGCTTCTTAAGAGTTTTTCTATGGGCCAAAAACGTTATTTCAAGTCAACTAGGATCTCATAAAATACTTTTAAACTTACGCCATATGAACACATTATTTATTATTACCTACTATTTAATTTTGAACGTCGACAACAATAGGTAAATAAACGCGTAAATACCCGTTTTATTGTATTACTAGTACTACAGTAATTCCTAAGTTCTGAAAATATGACGTTTCCAAATGTTTAATACCTAGGTACTCTCATATAAATTAAAGGTTTTTTTAATTAAATTTTCAATTTCCTTGAAAAAGATTTAGTTTATTGTATAAAGATCTCCTTGATGAATTTTTTAACTTTTGAGATTCTTTTTTTTTCTATGTAATGTAATCTTATCTTCCGATATCGTTCGATTATAGATTTTAATAAAATTGTTGTGTGATTGTTATCGTCGCACTACTGGAAAGAAAAAATGTCAACACCTAAAAATGATGAGAACACCTTGATACCAATTCGAGACATATTTATTGTTGTTTTGGTATTTTGGTATTGTCTTATAGTAGTTTCTGTCTTTTTACATACGCTATAAGCATCAGAAGATGAATAAAAAAGCCCACTGAGGTTTTTCACACTCTTTGAAATGCTTGGAACAAATGAGGCTTTCACGGCCAGGTTTAAATTATGGTTCACATCGCTGTTGTGCTAAAATGGACCTCCATTTTTCCCAACGCACAGGATCTCGAGGGTAACTAAAAATTAAATACTAAGTTGATTAAATCTAATACTTTTGGTAGTCTTTCTTTTATTAGAGAGTCCACACAAATAAAATTGAGGGCGGGTCAGCTAGTCATTTTATAAACCTCAACCAGTTATTTTTAATGTCTTTTCATGAAAAAAAAATTATCACTTACAACTTAACACAAATAAATAAAAAAGAAATTAGAAACAATAGCCGCTCCATTCATCAACTTAGAACAAAATAAATATTTTTACATAGGCAAACCCAACAACAATATTTAATGCTGATTTCTCAAGTATATAAGGCTCAATTGGCTCATATCACAATACACAGGAAAAAATTACATTTAAACTTACTGAAAATAAGAAATTCCATGCTTTTTCTGTTGCTTGGTCGGTCGATTATTGCATTTTTTATACGAGCACTTGACCATGCTTTCGGTCCGAGAGCTAAAATGACACTAGTTGAAAAGGTATCCCAAAATGCCAAATGGGATACCTTTTGATAATGACGTTTTCAGGACGCGCATTGTGCATCTAAGGGGGGCCGGCCGGAAATTTTTGATCGATGAGTTGGAGCAAAACCCGTTCCAAGTTTTTTTTATCCTATGTTAATAAGTAGCCATGGCAACAGAGATGGCTTCCAAAAAAGTTCGGTCATCTTTTAGCAAGTGGCCAGTATTGTAGCGGTCTGCGTCTAGGTATTATACCTTGAAAGTGGTGGTAGTACCGTGCAATAGGCAGCGTAGCGAGTGGTGGTCTATGGTGACATTAGGTTACCTAATGGTAGTACTGGTACCAAAGAGTTGTTGTACCTAAACGGTCGCGAGGATGTAAATAATCAGTTAGTTTTTTATAGTCAATAGACGTTTGACCACCACCAGTTAGTAGCTGGAATTAGAATTATAATAAAACGTCCATTGCCTTGGACAATTTTAAACAACGCGCAACGCTTTGTCCACCGAGATCGGCACGGGGAGCGCGGCATGCAGTGCGGCGAAGGCGTGCAAAGTGCTTCGTCTCGTCCCAGCTTTTGGCAGATTTCATGGTGTTCCTTTAACTTAATATGCAATGTTTGTTTGACAGATTTAATCCTTATGATTGACGCTACCGATCGGTGTCATAAAATTACAGGATGTCATTTTATGACTCTTTGTGGGTTCGACTACGGGATAAGACAAGTAATTTTTCAAAATTCTGTGTATGCAGTTTTACATAATTTAAAAATAAGGAATGATTTGTTTTAGTAAGACTTCTTTTCTCGAATATTTCGGGTACATGCCCTGCAGGTATGGTTAGTTAGTTCCACCCTGTACGTTCCTCGTTTGCCCTAGCGTAGAGCCAGCCAGGTGGATTAATTCCATGAAGTATTTCAAAGCCTCAGATCGTGGAGTTGCTACACACTACTCTGTCCTAATTATATAAATGCGGAAGTTCACGGATGTTCAGATGTTAGCGAGGCGGAGACTGAATTGTTTTAGGTTAAGTATAGATTAGAGCATTTTCGTAACAGAACATCGAGCATTCGCTGTTTTAAAATTAACTTGACCCACACTTCGAACGTGATGCTCGATATTTTGTTACAACCTGATTTTAAAAACCAACGAGCGTTTTGGTTTAACATTTTAGCGAGTAAAGGCACGAGCGCGGGTATTGGGGGACGGTGGGGATGGAGGTGCGTGGGTCGAGGGAAAATGTACGCCAGGAACAAAAAATGCTACAGGGAAATGCTCGCTCTTCTTGAGCATTACGTAACACAGCGTCGAGCATTCGCAAGAACGTTACATCACATGGAAATCAAGGAAACTGAACATTTGGCTGGATTGTACCATTCGTAATAACGTTACATTACACTGAAATGCCCTAGCAAATGTTCTAGTCTATACTCACCTTAAGGTTAATTTTGTGCAAAGTGCACTTGTTGATGAAATTCTCTTCCAGCTGCCTGCACAGGATTCCAACTGTGGAGAGACTAGACAGCCTACTCATTACAACCAAAAGCAAATCTAGTTGGATTAAGCTGAACACAAATTCTGTTGGATGGAAATCTTTATTATGGCGCTAACCCGACCCAAATCAGCGCCACCATCTATTTTATCTTAATATTATGATAACCTATAAACGTTTCCATATAAACAACGCGTATGAAGCCGCAGAAACTAGTTTTACTTTAGCTACATGATAATGTTAGTTGGGTGAATCTATTTGACGTAAACGTGAGTTATATTGGTAGTATTAAGGGCTAAAGTAAAGAAAAAATTTTAGATACAAGATTTTTAGGGTTCCGTAGTCAAAAAACCCTAAATTTACCTAATCTGTGAAAAGGGGAAGAACATAAAATAAGTCCATTTAAGAAAGTAGACATACATCGTTTTAAGTAAAGTAGCAAAGAGTAATAAATACTGCAATTCCTAATTCAGTACGTCTCACAAATCTCGAAAACTTTTAAACTTGGAAATGTTTAGGACCATTAAAAGTTTTAGGACTTCTAAAGAGCAAAGCTTTTAAGACGATTGCCATAGTTATGACAACTGCATGCGAAGGACCAGCGCCCAGAGTCTTGGAATGATCAAAGGAGATGGTTTAGGGTTCCGTACCGACCGTACCTGAAACGGAAAAAGCAGAACTTTGTAAGATCATTTTACTGTCTGTCTGTCTTTCAAGGCCTTTTTTATCAGCGTGGAGGTATCGCGTTGATATTAATAATCAAATACCTACTCAAGTCTGCCAAGAAAAAATAAACTTCTAAGCCAACGCAATTAAAAGCTACAACCGTGGATGATGCATATTTGAAACTCGCAAGGGAATTAAACCATAAAAGTTAGGCACTTCCCTTTTAAATCGTCACGAAATTGGGCAAAAAGCAATATCTTATATAAAGCACAAATATAGGGGAAAATCACAAAAGCGTATATTTATGGTTACATTACAAAATAAATACCTTCATTTTTGTACGGGACCTTCGCTATGCGAGTCCGATTCGCACTTTGCCTGGTTTCATTTTGAACACATTGGACAAAAATGGCTGTATTTACGTGGACAGCTGGAGCAAAAACGAGACAGGTTTTTTGACAATTTTGACTGGTCCTTACTTCTCTTTAGGAATACTTCCCTTCTTCGAACGCAGCGGGGCAGGGTTTCATTAAAACTGTCAACAAACGTGAGCCCGCCTTTGGAATAACCACTTTTTAACAAAACCATTTGCAATATTATTGAAATAATAGACACAAAAAGTTAACTATACACAATGGTCGAGTCACATTATTATATTGTGATAGATTACGTGGCTTCCAGAAGTACCTACACACAGAAATATAAAACCAATATCAACAGAAAAGAAAGTATCCATTTGGTATATTGCGGTGAAACATCTTCCACGACTTGGAACAAAAGTGGCAATATCTTGTGCTAGGTGCTCCAGACTACGTATGGAGTCAGCCACGTGGTCACAGCTGCCTCGACTGAATTCGTTTATCTCATTAGAACCATGCTGATTAAATCTTTGGGGATTCGCTTAAAACTGTCTGTGGACATTGTGGAATAGAGCTTTGTTGGTAACTACGATAAATGTATAATAGTCGTGGTCAGTCTTTGTTTGGATCGTAAGTGGTTTATTTGTTTCTCGTATAGGAGTAAGATAAAATAAAAGGAAAATCAGAATCAAATGCGTTTATTTTCTCATGGCCTATTCAAACATTGTAACTTTACATCTACTAAATAGAAAATGTACGACTATTTGATTCTCTTCGCTTCAATCTTTTATAAGCTAGTGCAAAGAAGCGAAAAAGAAATCACTAGCTGGTTAACTAAATATTGCTTATCGACTAGAAAAACTAAGAACAGCAAGAAAATAACGTACCTTAGCTTAACTGCCACGGCTGACGGGCACTCACTATTGCAATTTCACACTATTAGTGTGTTGCGAGCGGACGACCGCTTCGTTCAAACGCTCCAACAAGACTGCTAGTTTCTACCTACCTCCAATAAGAATTTACATCTGACAGTTACTCTGGAAGTCTAGTATCAACAACCAAGTATCAACAAGATTGTAACATTGCTTTTAAAACTATCTGAACATAGTATAACAATATTAAGAGCTATTTACGATAAAAACATTTAGCGTAAACAACTTCGTTACAATATTAGCTTAGTTTAAACAAATCAAGATCTAAATTCGTCGTATCCTACGAATAAGGTTACAGTTGCAAAACACCAACTTTACAGGAGACGGTTTTTTCTTATTATTTCGAAAAGTTTCCATTATACGAGTAAGTTTTTTTTTCTAAAACGTTTTATCATGATTTTAGCTAAATAATCATGTAGCTTTCATAAATAAAAAAACCCGTTTTCTCTAGTTTTTGTCGCTTAACACCTTGTTCCGCGTGCAAGTTTCAAAACGACGCTGTTTTAAGCGCCTCTGTGACCTTTTTCCACGACGATTTCGCTTCACGACGTCAACTGAGATGGTAACAATCGCCTTTGTAAGCTTATTCGATGAAATTTGTGGGACAATTACAAGAATACTAAGGTAATATTTTACTCTCCTTCAAGAATTTCATTTGGTATCTTGTTAATTAGCGTCAGAAACTGTTTACTCATGCATGCTGCACAAGACGCTTTACTACCTGGAAAATATTAGATGGATTTATCTTGTACAGCACCCAATCTACGACCTTAGTGGCGCAGCGGGCGAAGGTCCGCCTGCGACGCACGAGGTTGCAGGTTCAATTGCCGTCTCGGGACAATTGTTCGTACAACTACTACCTCTGACTTGTCAAAGTTTTACTGCTAAAATGCAACTAATCGCTCAAAATCATTCTAAAGCTAAAAGTAAAACCTAGTTCGTATGAAAGTGTTGGATTGCTGACATACTACGAAAAATAGTGTTTTCGTAAACTATGTAAAACTCATCCAAGGGTTTCTGATTGCTTGATTCAAATTATTAATTGAAACTTATTCGTTATAATTCCTTTCATATAAAACAATGTAGATCCAGCATAAAACTTTTAAAACTTTTTAACAGGTTATTAAAACTTAAGTCATATAAAATTATTAAGGTAATTGTTCCGTGATCATGGCGCATGAAACTGTGTCGAAATAGTGGAAAACTATCAACTCAAATCATTTTAAATAATCCGTTTTAAATGACTTACAAATAATTCAGTGCAGTGACTAGTAAATATAATGTTTTATTTCTCCTTAAACATTCGCATTACATTCGCGTGCATTCTTGCGAATGCGAATGTGAGTATTCGTTACATCTAGTGTGGATAAATGGGTCTATCTATTAGATAATTGTCATAATAGATTGATATGCCTCTGCTTAACGTATTTATTTCCAATTGGTCATTGAGCCATGAAGGCTATTTATTGAATTTCTTCTGCTAGTTTATTCTAACCTATTTTGTATTTGTATTTCTTTTTATTTCTTTAGAAGACAGGCAGTACATAGATATAGAACGAGAAACAATAAGAATTTTCTAAAACCAGTAAAGTCTCCACTATAAACAAAATTACACATAAAAACTGGTGAACAGACTTAACAAACAAACATATCGTGTGATAATTAACTTACTTATATAGAGGAAAGTGCACAATAATAAATTGAAATAAGTAACCATATTAACAAATTAAGTATTAAAATTAACAAAGATAGAACACTATTTCTAACAAACAAGAGGAAAAGACTAAAGGCAAAATAAAATAATTTAAACTAAGCTATTCACTTGGCGGCAGCAATGCCTACAATGCTTCTACGCAACGAGGCGGCGGCGGTTGAGTCGAAAATATCAATTTCGTTGATTTTATTGTAGTTATTGCAAGCTCTATTCAGAAATATGTTCTGCCTATAATTTGTTCTAGAGGTTGGAGTCCGAAAAGTTTTCTTTTTCCTAGATGAAGCCCGGGGGAAATGCAAATAAATATTATCAAGTAACAATTCGGAGTCAATTTTATTGTTCAGTAATTTATATAAAAAAAGAATGTCTAGATCTACTATAGAGTCTGTAGGAGCTGTCGGAAAGCGGAATAAATTTTGTTTTAAAAATTTGTTTTGATTTCGTTGTATTTCTTCAATATGTACTTTAAATTTTGGATTCCAGACTGTTGATCCATATTCAAGAATTGATCTAACGAAGTTGTTATATACTAGGATGAGAGTTTAAGGGCTATTAAACTCCCTACCAATTCTCATAATAAATCCAAGCATTCGATAAGCCTTGGGCGTAATTGTTATGAAATGAGTGATAAAAAATAATGTAAAAGATAAAAGATGTATGTAAATTATAAGCTGCAGGCCTTCCTTAAAAATAAATAAAGTAAGTATTTAAATTATAATCATCAAATAAAAAGATGTTTGCCCAGGGGAGGGTGATCTGATTGTTTTCTATGTAGGTATAATAAAAAAAATAGATATATGTAATCTTATTGTGTTAAGTATATCAGTCATCTAGTACCCATAAAACAAGCTCTGCTTAGCTTGGGCCTAAATGGTGCTGTGTGGATTGTAGAGCATTATCATATAATATTATTATTAATCAATCTTCTCAATTTAGTCAACCGTATCCAGATGAGAGAACTCGTCAATGAGCCTTGAGCCTACTGATGTGGGTTTACTCACGTTATATTATTAGAGAAAACATATATTTTGGTGTTTTACAGTCTATTTCATAATGGTAATACATGATTTAAGTAGGGGGACTAGGAAATACAATGAATTAATATAACCTTAAAGTATTTATTTAGTATGTAAAAGTTCATGGTTTTCCTGTTATTTAAGATACTATGTTATTTGGAAAAAAATAATCCTTATGATTGAGCCTTTTGATCTGTATCGTAAAATTACGGGTGGATATTTTACAATTTGGAGGGTTCGACTCCTGGTTCAGACAGGCGATTATTCAAAAGTCTTTCAATGTAGTTTAAATTGTTTTAAAAATCAAAATCAAGTCTTTTTTCAGTAAAATGTTCTATTTACAAAATTTAAGATACTTTCCCTCCACGTGGCATGGCCTTGGGTCGCCCTGTGTAGATTCTTACAAGTTCTACAGGCTACAAGATTAGTTCCCCTTGTGAAGCTGGCCGTATGAAGCCCATGTCAGAGAAATAGTTTTCTTCATTGCTGCAAAAATAAAGAGTACTGCATAAAATCAAGTTTTAAGCAGAGGCTCTAATATCAATCTATATTATGACAATAATCTAATAGATATACCCATTTATCCATAAGAGAGATGTAACGAATACTCACATTCGCGAACATTCGCAAGATTTAATACTCGCATTCTCATTCGCAAGAATGCACGCAACGAATGTAATGCAAATGTTTAAGGGCAAATAAAACATTAAATCTATTAGTAACTGCACTGAATTATCTTAAAGTCATTTAAAACGGGATATTTACCATGATTTTCCAATATTTCGACACAGTTTCATGCGCCATGATCACGGAACAATTGACTTAATAATTTGTGATGATAGCCTGTATAATAAACAGTTTCAAGTTTATGCTGAAATACCTTGTTAAATAAAAGGAATTATAACGTATAAGTTTCAATTATTTATTTGAATCAAGCATTCAAAAACCCTAGGGGAGTTTTTCTTAGTTGACGAAAACTACTATACCAATAAAATTTTTTTATAATTTTTTTGTTTTGCAATTAGTCACTAATCAATCACTAATTTATGTGCCCGCCTCATACTCTACTGCACTGTTTTCCCCTCGCTCGGAGTCGACACACAGCGGTCACCCGCGCCCGCGCGCCTTTTCGCCCGTGGTACACGGTTATTGTGGAGTGTGTAACCATATTCGCCGGGAAATTCCCATGTCGGTTGCGTTTCGCACATGAAAAAAAGTGCCAAAGCTGTTCGTTACCTTATTCGTCGGGCGAAATGCATCAGTGCAATTGTAACCAAATTTTTAAACCTTAATAACTTTTTTGTATTCATTATTTATTTACTTTTTTCGAACTGGTATGATGCAAATGATAATGGAGATTCCAAAAATACAATAAAAATAAAAGGTCACATTGGCGACTGTAACCTTATTCGTAGGATACGACGAATTACATTGTTATTCCTTACAGCTCGACCATCCTGCTAGAGCTAGTCCCTACGCGACAAAGTATGTAGATAGGTGTAAAATGGTTCTGTTGAGGAATACGTTAATTGAATTAAAATTTGAATTAAAATCTCTAATTAAAAATAAAGTTCTGGCGTAGATTTTTTTACTATAAAAGTTTCAACACTTATTACTTGTAACCAATTAATCATGTAATCTATAGTTAATATTATATTTATTCATCAATATTATTCAAGCTTATGAGCACGTTTGAATGATCTGTCGAATTGTGGTCTAACGAACTGTATTCAGCCTGATTTGTATTTCTGAATTATCGTCCCATGTTTGTCGTATTGGCCATTACGTCTGAGTTACCAATGAGACTTAATTAAGGATTGTTCAACCCTCTTAGCATGGGATCTAAGTACCTACTTCAAAGAATTTATTAAGATGCCCCGCCTTTTATATATATAGCCTTACATATCGCTCTTGCTATTGGATACTTCGAGGAAAGATGTCCCTCTTCAGCGCTGTTGTAGCGACCAGATTTTTTTGAAACAGCTGGATTATCGAATAAAACCACTACACCCACAACAACACGCCTACAGCTCAGGTAAATCAACAACATCTGCGCTGCACACAGTAGTTAGCAGATTAGAACAAGACATCTCAATCAAAACGCTCCATTTCGCAGCCTTCATAGATATCGAAGGGGCTTCTGACAAGACAAACTTTGACAGCATCAATACATTCCTGCAAAATCACGGAGTGGAGCTAACGATGGTAAACTGGATCATAGATCCTATCCATTCACGGTTATCTGGTAGAGATCGCTCTTGAGCGATAAGACCGTCAATTGTTACATAGTCTGTAATTTTGTTGTTTATTTCAATATTGTAAATTATTTTGATAAGTGTGCAATAAAGAATTTTCTATCTATCTATCTATTATCACGCTTAAGCTGAGAGCAGTATGGGCTTTAAGTTTATGGGACAAGTACGCAGGGAGTAATCCCATGCTACTCTCGATTTATGATAGGGTACCCAAAAACACATACACTCAAAAAGCTTCACCATACAAACGCACGAAGAGCCAAGTGATAGCTCAAAAATATATGAAATAAGAACATACACAGATGGCTCTAAAATGAATTATTTAAAAGTAGTATATATTTCATTGCGCCGGCGATTTACCCTCAGTACCACGCGAGCGCTTATCGAGGGCAGACCTATGTCAGTTCAATCGCGAGACAATAGAAAGTTACGCTTGAGTAGCTCGCTGCCCGCTCGGTGCGTTAAATAAAAAATAGTAGCGCCGAGATGTAAAAGCGCTCTTAAGTCCAAACTTCAATAGAGTAACGATACGCCGTACATCTCGTTCACTTGGACTATCACCTTCCTCATAACAAGGCGCTTCGGTACCCTCCTCATAACAGGGCACTGGATTAGCCTTCTCATAATAAGGTTTTGAGTCCGTGCTAGCGTGATGACTCAGCGAAACTGCTGCGCCAGATTTAGTATGGAAACTGTACATTTTTGTAAATAAATAAATTAGAATGAAGCACTGATTCGAGTATTACTCCTCTCCCTCTACGAAGACCTTACGGACCCTGAAGTATCAGCACCCTCTGATGAGCGAAGACATTTCCAAACAATTTATTTACACAATGAGTTCTTACAATGAATAAACGTAAACATGCCGCGCATCCGCGCGGAAATGGGATATGATGCATTATTTTAAAGTTACATAGCTTATCGTTACAATAGAAACAAAAAAAAGAAAACATAACTTATACAAAGAAAAACGATAAAAACGATGACGCACGCGTCAGTAACTAATTTTGAATTTTACGATTTTTTTTAAATTTATAAATTAAGCTATTTTATGGGCTAGACGCACTGATAGGGCTACACCATTAGGGATGATAGGATACGTGGTTAGGGTCCAAATTAGATTCCGTAAGTAGGGGTTAGGCTACGTAGATTAGGTAATAGTGAGTAGGTACGTTCTGTGCCTTTAGTACGCCCTTGTGTAGGTACCGACATTCAACGCCTACACGTACGTAGGGTAAAACACTGGTTTGTCCTGCAGTGAGAGTTAGTGTTTGTATCACCGGCCGGCCATGACACCCGTGCGGTCACCAGAAACGCTCGTAGGGTTAAGTGACGATTATTAGGTGGTTTTACACCCGGACTCGATAGATTTCGAACGCAATCGAAGTATAATCCCTCTACTGCGTGTTCAACTTCGACTAGGTGTTCAACTTCGTGTTTGTTTTTAGGAATAAAGGCAAATTTCAATCGGCAAATCAAATGAGTAATTATACCGTCTGACCAAGATATAAAAATAAATTATTTAGACATCAAACAAGATTGACATTATCCACGAATAATAGTTTTATGATGGCAATTAAAATATACAATAAAATTCCCGACAATTTTAAAGAAATGACATTATTAACTAGATTTAAATGTAACCTGACAAAATGGCTGACCGAAATATGTTTTTATAGTATAAATGAATTTTTAAATATAAACTGTAGGTAACTATTAATTGATTTTGCATGATTATGTGTGACATGTTTCTTTTTTTAATGTAAATTTTATTTAATTTGTATTTTAATTTACAACCTACAATCATTTATACTCTTATATTATATTCATACGCCTGAAAAGGCAGGTTTTGGTAATAGTAGCTATAATAATAATTGTAAGATCTATGTATAAACCTGAAACTTTATGAATAAATGAAATCTGAAATCTAGGATCCCCACAATAACGCCGGCAAAGACGCTAATGACGACGCTGCTATGTTGACTCCACGCTTGAACTGCTTGAACGCATTATCACCTTCCTCATAACAAGGTGCTTCGGTACCCTCCTCATAACAGGGCACCGGATTAGCCCGTCTCTCATCACCCCTATCACCATAAAGCTCCGAGTCCTTGCCGACCTGATCAGCCCGGTTCTCACCAACCTTACCATGATAGGGTACTGAGTTCGAACTACATTTGTTAATGATGCTCTCTCCACGAGAGGGTGGTTTCTCCTGCTGACTGTTATGCCTCATCGACTGAACACGTGACCGGAAATATAGCTGTACCGGTCGGAGAAGTGTACCTCGATGAGATGCTCGATCTGGTGTTCCTTGGTTGCCTTCGGAGGCGGCCTGCCCGCTGCTGCATCGTCACCGCCATCCCACCTTCCTCATAACAAGGTGCTTCGGTACCCTCCTCATAACAGGGCACCGGATTAGCCCGTCTGTCAAAACCCTTCTCATAATAAGGTTCTGAGTCCGTGCTAGCGTGATTAGTCCATCTCTCATCACCCCTATCACCATAAAGCTCCGAGTCCTTGCCGACCTGATCAGCCCGGCTCTCACCAACCTTATCATGATAGGGTACTGAGTTCGAACTACATTTGTTAATGATGCTCTCTCCACGAGAGGGTGTAGTGTTGAGATGCTCGATCTGGTGTTCCTTGGTTGTCGTCGGAGGCGGCCTGCCCGTAGCTGCTGCATCGTCACCGCCATCCATGTAACTGGATCGACTTGACGCCATAGCTCGCAACAAGAACGAAAAAAAAACACAATTAAACACAGGCAAACTAACCAGTTGCACAATGGGCGGCCCTTACGCTAAATGCGAGGTACGTAATTATTTGAACAGGTATAGACGAGGGCGTATTATAGAACGTCCTACCTTTAGTTAGGACGATTTGTATTTGTTTATTGAATTAATGTTCAAACTGTATTTTTTTTTTTTTTACAAACCTAGCCTAAAACGAAATATAAACTTCCGACATCATAAACTACCATAATCATTTATTTTAACATTTACAATTTATTGTCATTATTTTAAATACAAATTTTAACCTAGCAACTTATTTCCACAACCGGTATTCTATACCGGTATCCCATACAAGACCTGAGGTACCGATATACCTGCTATCAGAACCGGTACAACCGCTATCTTTACCGGTATAACCGAAATCCATACCGGTATAACCGAAATCCATACCGGTATAACCTAAATCCATACCGGTATAACTGATATCCATACCGGTATAACCTAAATCCATACCGGTATAACCGAAATCCATACCGGTATAACTGAAATCCATGCCGGTATAATAGAAATCCATACCGGTATAACCTAAATCCATACCAGTATAACCTAAATCCATACCGGTATAACCGAAATCCATACCGGTATAACTGAAATCCATGCCGGTATAACCGAAATCCATACCGGAATAACCTAAATCCATACCGGTATAACCGAAATCCATACCGGTATAACCGAAATCCATACCGGTATAACCGAAATCCATACCGGTATAACCGAAATCCATACCGGTATAACCGAAATCCATACCGGTATAACCGAAATCCATACCGGTATAACCGAAATCCATACCGGTATAACTGAAATCCATACCGGTATAACCGAAATCCATACCGGTATAACCGAAATCCATACCGGTATAACTGAAATCCATACCGGTATAACCGAAATCCATACCGGTATAACCTAGATCCATACCGGTATAACCGAAATCCATACCGGTATAACCGAAATCCATACCGGTGTAACCGAAATCCATACCGGTATAACGATAACCGTTATGAACACAACCACTTTCGAGCTTCCATACAAAAATTGTAAAATTTTGATGTTTTTTAATTTTTGTGTTTAATTCTAGTCTAGGTTAAGTAATTTATAGGCAATAAATGATATATAATTATTATTATTATTATTAAAATCGTTTCTCAAAACTATTAAAATGCTTTAAAATTATAATTAAATTATTTGACAATATATCGAGTTTCGTATTATTACTTGGCCCCGTATAATTATTACAATTTTGGTCCTGCAGAACATTCTACCACCGAACTGCGATCCCCAACCCGCATGCCCAGCGTGGGGATTATGGGCATTACCCCCCATGAGATAAAAGCCAATAAGGTGTTTATCAGGGGGAGGCCTGCGTCCAGCAGTGGACCAAGACAGGCTGTTGAAGTTGAGGGTTGATCCGGGAAGTTAGTGAAAATATGGTAGTAAATGACAAAAATGTCAAATAACAAGTTGAGAACTAATTTACAATGAAGTTTGTGCAGTTTGTAATCGTTTTCTGGTTTTCCACCCTCGAATACTTATTAGTTACCTAGCGATTATTCTTCTTTCATGGTTCGTGGTTAGATAGAATAGTATATACCGATTACGGTATACCGATGAGTGAAGACAAAGAATAATAAAAATAAAACCAGACAAAAAAAAAACAAATAAAGAAATAAATTGGATATTATGTTTAAAGACACTTTAACAAGCCATAAATTTTCATGACGCCGGACAAAATTCAACCATAGGCATCAAAATAATAGTGATGTTGATGAGCAAAAAGAGAAATTAAATAAAAAGGAACACAAAAAAAAATTAAGCTGTTAAACAAATATCACTCACGATAGTTCTGTGTTCTGCAGTTAAATTGGCCATGACAAAATAAATAAATACAATACAAGTACTCTTTATTGCACACCAAATAAAATAGAAACACGGGACAGGAAAAGACAAACACATAGCAATGCACAATGGGCGGCCTTATCGCTATGAGCGATCTCTTCCAGGCAACCTTTGGATGGACAGGAAATGGAAGAACATGTATAGACGGTGGCGTGTTCTACAGCGGGTATAATATTTGGATTAAATATACGTAAGCAAATACTAGTAGCTATAAATACAATTTATTTTTACATTGAGACATGGGCGCGGCGAGTAATTTATTTCAAATACTCGCCTTATCCCGCTTCTGAGTTATAGGAGTAAGATATAATAAAAGGAAAATCACAATCAAATGCGTTTATTTTCTCATGGCCTATTCCAACATTGTAACTTTACATCTACTAAATAGAAAATGTACGACTATTTGATTCTCTTCGCTTCAATCTTTTATAAGCTAGTGCAAAGAAGCGAAAAAGAAATCACTAGCTGGTTAACTAAATATCGCTTATCGACTAGAAAAACTAAGAACAGCAAGAAAATAACGTACCTTAGCTTAACTGCCACGGCTGACGGGCACTCACTATTGCAATTTCACACTATTAGTGTGTTCCGAGCGGACGACCGCTTCGTTCAAACGCTCCAACAAGACTGCTAGTTTCTACCTACCTCCAATAAGAATTTACATCTGACAGTTACGATAAAAACATTTAGCGTAAACAACTTCGTTACAATATTAGCTTAGTTTAAACAAATCAAGATCTAAATTACATTGTTATTCCTTACACTCGCTATACAAATCCTATGAGATTTTTCGGTCTTTTCTCGGGGCGATTAAGTGCCGATACAATAGATTTTTTTACTACAGTGACAACTTGGATGAATACAACTGGCGAGTGTTACTTGAAGATTGCCTGGACAAACGAATAGGTCCATGGGAAAAACCAATGCTATCAGCAAAACTTTATCTTAAATAAGGCTCTTCTCTTTGACCTCTTACCTGATGTACTAGTATAGTATTATAATATCTGTGCCTGATGTAAGTGTGTACTGTAAGTGAAGATTTGTCCGACGTTATATTACTATGGTCTAGAAGATACCTATTCAATAAATGAATGAATTAACGCTTTATGGTCAGATAAAATACATAAAATATATTTTACTTAATCAAATAAAAACAAAAAATATACAACAGGCGGCCTCATTGCTTAAAGCTATTTCTTCCAGGCAACCTTACCTCACTCTTGTCTTGAAGAGACCCTGGTTGTAATTGATTTTTATCGAGTTTAAGGATTATCCACACGAGAAGTATGGTAAGGCCACAGTAACACAGATGATTTTCCCATAACCCCCCGAATAGCAGAGCAATCGGTACCTACAGAAGCTGCAGTCTACAGAATAGCCCTCAGTTGAGAGCTTATTGTAAAGTTGTATCTTGATTTCCCCCGGGCGGCGAGCTCCGTCGATACTATTCAATAAATTCGTATGTCGATGTTAATACTGCGGGGATTGCAGGCTTGGGCTTCGAAGCTAGTATTTCAGCTTTAAATACTAACTTTAGACCTTGGGGAGGATTCCAAATTGCTCAGCATATAGAGGTTAATTATTAAGCTGTAGTGGGACTTTTGATTCAAACAGTTTTAGGATGCTCTGGGGGCGTGTTGGAGGGTTGCAACATCGGCAACATTGTTGATTTATTGGGGAATTTGCAGAGTTCCTAAAAGCACCGGCCAGATGGAACATAAAGTTTGAAATTACGAGAGTTACATAAACTAAATCAGTTACTGTGGTTTATGCCTGCGATATCTTTCAAACATCAATTATTTTTGTACTTGCTAGTTTGTGCAAATTGTTAGAGTAAATTACCTATGTTGAAATATGCTGAAAGTTCTAAAATTTTGATTAGGTACAAATTTATGTTTTTAATAAGTTTAGATAGGTATTTATCAGTTTTGATATTGATCAAGAACTTATCCCTCGATACCTAACTAAGTACGTATCAGAAATTATTATAAATGAGTCTCAAAAGTTTTTACAAGGTGTTATAAAAGTTATTTGATAGGTAGCCGTGTAATTGGTGTTCGCGCACGGCAAATGAGGTGGCGAGTAAATGAGGTTCAACGCCTTTTATATGATACGTATCGAAAAACTTAGATAAGTTTATTTTATGTTTCTAGTTAATTATGGAATGGATTATGGAGAGAGAGAACTACATCAAGTGTAGGTAGGTAATTGATAGCAGGTAAAAAGTTGTAAGCCATATTCTAGCTAGAACTTTCCAAAGCGTAGCAAGAAACTTGTGAGTGTTGTGGGTCGGTTAGGCGCACACTCTTCAGCTTCTCCGTACCACACTGTATGAAATAACACTTGGATCAAAATATTAATATTATTATTTAAATAATAGAAATAAATTAAAACTAGTATTTACCATTGAAACAATTGAGCTAACTGCAGACCGTTGCAAACAATCTGCAGGTAGCTCAACTGATCCATATCAATACCAGTCGGAAGCGTCTCCAATGCAGCCAGCGTCTTGAGGACGCTTCCGACTGGTATTGATATATGGATCAGTTGAGCTACCTGTAGATTGTTTGCAACAGTCTGCAGTTTGCTCAATTGTTTCAATTGTAAATACGACTTCTTATTTATTTCTATTATTTTATTGTAATTTTCATTATTATTTTATATTTTAATAATATTTTAAAATTGGGCAGGCTCGAGTCACTATAATAAGAGCATTTTAAAACATTCGTTAACATTATTTATACTGATTTGGGAAAATTATTTCGGCCGTTTGGCTTTTCCATTTATTTCCTAACGTAGCCCGATAGTTACAGAGATCGTGGGACGCGAGTAAAGCACGGTATCATCTTTACTAACATAGGTTCAAATATAACTTTATGAAAATTGGGTCCCTTAGTAATTAATAATATTAACTTTTAGAGTTCTTGGCCGTTAAGGGCCGGTTTCCGAAAAGCGGATAAGGGCTTTAGCTTAACAATTATAAGATAAATTGAATAAATGTTATAAATGCGAAAGAAACTGTTTATCTGTCGGTTCTCTCCCCTTTTCCCTATTAAAAGGCTGAACAGATTTTAATGAAATATGTCAGGGAGATAGATCTTTAGGAAACGATGACATAAGCTACTTTTTATTTAGAAAAACACTAGCAAAGCCACGGGTAGAACCTAGTTCTCTCGAATATCCACCCTATGTAGAGTCATAGATAAATAATAGTTTTAGTTTGTCCATGGTAGAGCTGACAAATAAGACTTGTTGTACCTTTCTGAAGCGACTGTACCTGAGTTTGTGTCGTGAATCAGAGCGAGCCGAGCAGCCACCGCTCCACGAGCGGAGCGACGCGTGGCTTCATTGTCAAGTTCACGGGCGCTGGGCCAGGCGAGTCACGGTGACGCGGCGGAGTGGGGTTCTGTATCTTATGGTAACAGTCCTCCACGGTTGCATCAAATTCGATTTCGGAGATCCTGATGAAATATAATAGACTAGACGATCGCCTCGCGTTTTCACCCGCGTAGTTCCCGTTCACGTTGGAGTTCCGGGATAAATATAGCTTATGCCACTCTCTGAAAAGTAAGCTTCTTAACGGTGGAAGAATTATTCAAATCGATAAAACTTTTAAATCCACCATGGTTATTAACACTAAAATCATTTACAACGGGATATTTACACGTGATCATGGCGCATGTAACTGTGCCGAAATATTGGAAAACTCAAAACTCAAATCATGGTAAATATCCCGTTGTAAATGATTTTATTCAAATAGGTCCAGTAGTTTCGGAGCCTATTCAATACAAACAAACAATCAAATCTTTCCTCTTTATAATATTAGTAGGTACAGATATACATATTTTATGAATCCCCGATTTTGGATGAATAACGACCGAAAAATAAGCCATTAAACTTTAAAAATGTAATTAAACATGAAAATGAACCGAACGTGCAGAACTGCTTAGTGATTTTTTTGCATGTAGGCATGTTTTTAATCGTTCTATCGATTAACTATACTAAGACCTCTTTCAATCGAGCTCAAGTACTCCTAACGAGCTGTCATTGATCTGAAGTCGCGTCAGTATATTATCTGGTATATTACGAGTAGTAACGATGGTTCAATAACACAACTTCTTATCAATGAGAGCTGTATTTGGTTGGTTAACATTATTATTAGAGTACTTGAATCCAAATAACATAGGCGTTAGGAAGTACATTATTAGCGTCCTTGATCTTAGGCCACATCTTCACTTTCTTAAATGCGCCACCATGTCAAACGTTCTACCACTTACAATTTAAAAAAACACCCTAAGTCCAGTTGGACTTTAAGTCGTTTTTGATTGATGAGATTGAAATCGCGATGTATCTAAGAAAGGAAAAACTTTGCTTTGAATAAATTATGCAATTTGGACATGCGTGGTGGTTAATAAAATTATGGCAAGCCCTCCTTTTTTGAAGGAAGCATGTCTAGCAGTGGACATAAGGAGGTTACACATAATATAAGTTTACTCAACCGTAAAACAATAATTTGAAGAAAAATTAAATAAAACAGAAATCCTGCCCCTCAAGAGCGTTCAAGGAAGAAGCAAAACGCCTTCGTAATTATTAAGTAGGTCACTAATAATTAAAGGAAGTGACTTAATTTTGATCATTTGAATAATTTATGAATACAATCATTAATCATTTTTTACGTGGTTTGGCTATTTTTGGCTGCTTTTATGAATTAATTACAATTTCAAGTTAATTACACTTGCAAGATCAGATTTATGTGCCCAAGGTGGGTACATAAATCTGATCTGGATCTGCTCTGATGAATCATAAAAGTAAATTTATTAGCATTGCCTAAAAAGTCTAGTTGATTTTTAATACTTTTTGGATGAACTTTTAATACTAATATAGTACTAAAATGTAATTGATTTTATTGGTCGGTAGTCTGGCTGGGCCATCAAATCCAATTACGCTACGTAAATAATGTTTTATTGTACTTTTTTCTTTTTACTTAGCAGCTAAGCTTCAAATTTTATAGGCAAGTACTTTAAGGCTAAGAGCCTACTATGTCTATAATAACATAACTTCATGAAATTGTGTTGAGTCAATGATATTGTAAAGTCGCTGGCACACCTGAATGAAAACACACAAAATATTATTTCATCTTGATCTGTTCAGTAGTTATGAAGATAATAGGCAACAAAACTTGCACATTTCACAATCTCTTGCATTTATAATATTAGTAGGAGTTTATAGATTAGGAGGTAAATACTTCAGACAACTTAAGAAATCTTGCGACATACCAGATCTTATTCTACATAATTTCCTAATAATACCTTAGCCTAGGAAAGGGTGCTATGAAGCTTAATAGGGGAGGCCGATATCCAGCAGTGGACTATCATGATGATGATAACTGCCGTGGCGGCCGCAGCGTAAGAATCGACCTCTCCACCTCAACTTACCGACAGAAATATCACTTTATTTCAGAGTTTAATTTTATAATTTGATCTTTTCTGAGTGAACATTTACTGTATTATATGAAAATAAAGTTTGATGAGATGTGAATGATGAGTTTTTGATATGATTTGACAACCCGTGCATGTCGTAAATAACTACGGAACCTAGCAAAGGGCAGCAGCTTCCATCTGTATAATTTTAACACCTTAATTGCGATCAGCAATCCTGGATCACTGATCGCAATTGAGGTATTCACCACGCTCGGCAGGTGCCAGGCAAGGTGATTATGGCAGAATAACATTTGTTTGGGAAAGGCTCGTTCAGTTCAGCAGCGGATTTATTTGTGCTGAGGAGGCCCCCCTCCGATGACGAAGAAGCAGAAGTGGATGACACAAGGATTATGACGATGCTGAGGTTGATTCGTGATGATATCGATTCATGACATCAGTGGGAAGGTAGGTATATTGTGTGATGTGTAGTTACTTTAAGAATTGGTGGTTATGGCGCCACTTATCTCGGTAATGGCTTTGATATTGGAAACGCATCAATGGCCAAGGCTCTGCGTAGATGCGGAAAAAGATTACAATGAGTTCGAATAGGATTGTGAAGCTGTTGGAGAGATATCGCATCATTTGCATCGCGTCGATTAATTAATTTTGATTTGATAAATATCGACTCGATAGAAAATTTTATGGTTGTATTGATCGTATAGATCTGGGAAGTTCAGTCAAAATAATTCCAAATAAATAATAAAAAATTCCTGAAAGTTGATTTAATTGACATACCTACCTAAAATTAGTGTTGCCCGCAATAATGAGTCCTTAAGCTCATGAACTAGTTTAAAACTGTGTTTTGGGCGCCAGAAATAAGAAGGAATCTCTACCAACCTATAAAAATATATTTTATTCTACTGATAAAATATGTTTCAACATCAAAGACAAGTAGTTTTGTATAATATTAGCCGTTTTCCACTTCTTTTTCACTTCGTTTAAGTTATTTTTTCTCAGAAGAACATCTGTACCGTACCTATAGCACACAAACACAGCCGAGAGAAAAGTTAACACCTACCTAGTAAATAAATAATTGGCAATATTACAGCTGTGTGGGCCGGTGCAGCCTTCAAAAATATCGTCCATTATCTGTATCTGGTGCACAAACTTCTTTATAAGTAGGTATGAATAATGAAACGCGGCACGTAGTCTCAATGGCAGAGCTAATTTTGTAATAACACGTTGCGTGACCCGGCGCGAGCTGTGGGAAATCAAACACTTACTACCACCTAGGTAGCTTACCTGCCGAATGCTGCTTAGCTACAGCATGCCTATGTAATATCCGGATTCTAAGCTTCAGGACCGTCCAGGTACAAAAGTATTAAGTTACTTTACCTCAATTCAAGCAAGTGTTTATCTCTTGGGTTCGTTTCAGCGTTCTGCGATCGCTTTGTTAGATGCCTTGTTCTTTGCTTATTGCTTATTCCCCGCATTTATTAAATGCAAATAGATGTGATCAGTTTTGGATTTGAACTCACGCGAATCTGTATCAGTCAATCACATTGGTTTGAAATGCTCTTTGTTAAATACCAGGGAGTTAGGGAGTATTAAGAAAGGTAACAGACAAACAGATCGCGTTAGTTAGTTCGTTTGTACACAGTGTTCTATTCTGAACACAGGTAGTGTTGTATTCTGAACCCAGTCAGCATTCAGCGGAAGGGCCAGGCGGTGATGGCGGGATGGGGTTGGCTCGGAAATGTCGTTCTTGCAGCAGTCCGAAATAGAAGAAAGAGAGAGATGCAAATGGATAACTTATAAAGTATCTCTAAAAATACAATTTCTTGTATTTCTTCAGGATTTCATGCAGAGGCCGTTGGGACATGATGCAATTTTAGCACCTATTGAACTCTTTAGTTACCTTTGTTAATGTGGGACACTCATTGTGTGACTGTTTGAAACAAACAGACGATTTTCACGCCTTTTAGTCGACTTGTGACAATATTACCAACTTCACCGATACCTACCTAGAACTAATCTATATGACTTCATCCTGGGACTGAATTCCACTAAATTAATCGCTTCACCATAACTATGATGTCGTCTCTGAACGACACATTTTGGCATTCTACTTTTAATGAAAGAAACTACAGATGGAGGGACGTTTGTCACAAGTGTCATGTTTGAACCTGTCTATCAATCCTCAAACTCTCTGACTGAGCATATATCACCGCACGCACTATGTAAAGTTTCTTTTATATAAGGACGTTTCTGCGACCATTGTCATAGTAAACCGATTGGCTTGCACAATTTTATCCCTGGCCGAACTATTCGATCCACAATTTCACATTCTCAAATTATATTTCAAATAGTTATTTGTTTCATAGAATTCAAGCTTCAAATTGAACACTACATAATATAAATCAAAGCACTAAATAAAACGATTTAAAAAAAAATATACGTTTCAAATTGTGAGTGTACCTACCTTTGAGGTTGTAAAATTAGAATTAATAGGTCTAATAAATCACAAGACAATCTGAGAGCTAAACCAGTGCAATACCTTTCAGAATGTCTACTTTTTATAGATCTATCCTGGTTTCCTTCACCAATAGTATCAAAATGCAGAAGTCCCGGGTGACGTGGCGTGTGCACTGTTACAACAGGCCGCTCTTACCTTGACTAGACCTTTGTACATTGACCACTAAATTCTAACTCTTCCGTTATTCTTATGTAATTGAAATGGCACTATTTGTTGGAAAACGTCCCCATCTTTTCCCACGCACGTCTGTCTTTGTAGTGCGAAATAGACGTGATAGCAGTAAACTCCAAATGCCTAACAGTAAAACAGCTTTCCTACAAAAACGTGTATGTAGTCTGTATGTCACGTAAAATCTATGGTAAAATACCTAAATCATGAAAAGATCTTGACAATACATTTAGGACGAAATTGAAACAATTATGAATTAACAAATGCTATATAATATTAACGATTTTATGACAGATACATTTTGACATCACCTTATTTTACATTTGCGCCTGTTACTATTACTACTTTTAAATTTTTTGACTCTATATAAAATAACAATATAATTGAGTATTAATTTGTACTTACTGTAACACTTGCATGCTAATCTTACTACCTACCTCACCACAACAGCCTGTAATGTACTTACTGTTACACTTGCATGCTAATCTTACTACCTACCTCACCACAACAGCCTGTATTGGTCTACTATTAGACGCAGGCCTCCCCCTGATAAGCGCCTTGTTGGCTTGTTGGTTTCTCATGGGGTAATTCCGATAATCCCCACGCTGGGCATGCGGTTTGGGGATCGCAGTTCGGTGGTAGAATTGTTCTGTAGGCGGCGCTGCTGCCCGCCCCCGGTGGATATCCCTTACCTCCTCTTACGACACCCGTGAGAAGAGTAGGGATGGTGCAAATCTAAGCCGGCACCACACAGCTAATCGCTAATCTTAGTAGAACATCATTAATACTAAAATATTAATAACATCTGTGTAACCTACATTGTGTTCAAGCAAATAAACTATCTACCAACTATTTTAATACACTGATGTCGATGACTGATGTGACTGATGTCATATGTCGCCAAAACTATGTTTAACTAATTTGACAGCACTTAAAGTGTTGCCATCCCTTTCACAACGATCGAAATAAACAGGATGGCATCAATTTTAGTGCTGAGAAATTAGTTTAGTTTAGTTTTGGTGACATCTTGACATTGACTTGATCAGTGACACCATTATCTGCCCAAAGTACGAAGCGTTAGCTTCCGATAAGGTTATTTTTATTTATTTACAAATCATAGAAACATTTTCCCCTAAATCGAACCCGCAACCTTCTTCGTCGCAGCCGGACCTTCACTGATTATTACACACCGCCCAGATCTAATAAGTACGTCTAATCTAATAACGTACAACACACCTGCGATTGTTTCAAATCAATAGTATTTCATTCAACACGCCGCCGCCGCCGCCGCCGCCGTGCGCCACTCCAAACAATAGCCACCTTCACTGCTAGTTACCACAAACACTGCTGCAGATTGAATTGGACTCGGAATGATTCATTCGATCTAAGCCTTCGAATATGTTGTATGAGAGTTTCAACTCTATGCCAAAGGTGTATGATTCAATCTGTGTGTGGCTTTATTGCCGAGTAATCTGAAAAGTTCACACGAATCATATCTAATTTGAGTTGAGTTGAATTGGAGGAGGTAACGATTTATTTCGATGTTAGGTTTTGTATGCACCTCCTCGTACCTACGCAAAAATAGTCAGCAAATGCAAGCATTTTTGGTGTAGCTCTATTTTAGGGTTCTGCTGTGAAACAACGATATCATTAAACTTTAGTTCGTCGGTATGGCACTGACCTTCGTCAGTTTCTTCACTATGCTGCGTGACTATGCAAATACAGAATACAAATAAAATCTCCCAATAAAACACGTCAACATTTGAGAATTAAACAATTACGTATTCTTCAAGCTTACACTTTTAATTATTATTGTAAGCAGGTTAACTACGATCCTTATTGTGTTGGAAGAACACAAACAGTTCATCCCTTAACGAGGGACTACATTATTAAATTCCACACATTGTACACTTTTATGTTAACTGTCCCATCCCACCAATTTAAAATAATTGTATACATATATTTATTTAACTAAGGTACTCAATCAAAGCCGGTGGCAGAAGCCAGCTTGTATCATTAACAGTAGTTAACATGGCTCCGGGGAGCTTTACAGCTTAAGTGCAGGTGATTATGACGAGGATGGAGGCTGCGGAACCATGTGTTAGTTTTCCTTATGGGGTTCCCACGCTTGGCGGTGACACACGCGTTTGTTTCGGTCAGGCAATCAGGTCCAGCAAATAAACATAAATAAATAAATAATCCTGGACAACGCACACCGCATCATCTGACCCTATAGTAGGCAAAGTTTGTGTTTGTTACGGATACTGTGTAACTCTTATACCTAGAACTATATGTTTTTATTGTACAGTCAGCGTCAGAATTAAGTAACCACCTGCATAACACATGCAGGTTTAAAGCAGGTCGAAAATAAATTATTATTTTTATTTAGGAATCAAAAAACAGGACGAATAGATAAAAACAAAAAATTCTAGCCTGCCTTGTATTATGCAGGGTAGCTGTCTGTACATAAACAAACCCAGAACACCCGCAACAAATATCTATAATAGATAGATAGCGAGAAAAATATTCCATTAAAAAATACTCTGGGTAGTATAATGATCGGTTTCCAGCGTCAGCGGAGAGGAGAGGAGAGGAGAGGTACAAGCAACATATAGAATCCCGAGTATGTAGGTACATGACATGATAGTTCTAATGGAATCTAGAATCCACACGCCAAAGTCAGTGGACTCGATAAGTTGTCAAATCAAAACACTGCAGCACTGTCGGCTGCAATATTCATGCACTGAAACGTCGCACCAACCCGTCGGCTGTGTCGTCGATTTTGCTTTGTAGACCGTATGCGCTAATCTATGCTCTATACTAATATTATAAAGAGGAAAGATTTGATTGTTTGTTTGTTTGTTTAAATTGAATAGGCTCCGAAACTACTGGACCGATTAGAAAAATTCTTTCACCGTTAGGAAGCTTACTTTTCAGGAAGTGACATAGGCTATAATTTTATCCCGGAATTCCCACGGGAACGGGAACTATGCGGGTGAAACCGCGAGGCGGATCGTCTAGTTTGTCCTAATTTTTAAATATCGTTTCACTCTGTTTTGGTGGAATTGACAAGCACAGACTAAAAAGAAAGGCCCATTAAAATGAAAGCCAATAAATAATAACAGAAGCACTTTATTTCTTACTAGCAGCTCGTCCCGGCTCGCACGAGTGGATATTTAATTTTTCAACATATAAATATAGCCTATGTTACTCAAGGATAGTGTAGCATTCTAATGGGGAAAGGATTGTTGAAATTGGTCCCATAGTTTTTGAGTTTATTTGTTACATACATTATTATAAAAATACAAATCTTTCCTCTTTACAATATTATTGTAGATGAAAGTAATGTCTAATGCTACGGAACCCTCCAAAGTCTCTTAGGCTCTTGACCACATTATTTTATGTCATAATTCGGCGTCTGGCGTCTAGTTCACGATCAGCCGACCTTCCCCATTGCCTTCTACCGTGATTCTTATGTCTATGGTAAGTGATTCCCATGGCTCATGCTCTATGGTTCTTATAAACGCATGCGAATTCTGTGTGTCAAGGACAATGATGTGCGTGTAGGCGTTTTGTTCAGTTTTTTGTAGGTTTCTAACGGAACATCAATTAGCATACCTATAAAACCTATCTGAGATATTATCGCTTATTACGTTTATTTTATTTAACTGTATATTACGATTACTTTTAATAACTTTTTTCGTATTCATTATTGTCATGGACATACTAGAGAACTGAGTACAAACAAAATAAATAAATAAATAATTCTGGACAATTCACACAGCGTTATATAGCCCTAAACTAAGCAGAGCTTGTGTTATAGGTACCAGATTACTGATATACTTATTACAATACACTACATAGATATTTATTATTATACATAGACACATCTAGAACACCTGGAACAAATATCTGAAGATCGTAAAAACAATTGGTTCTGAGGCGGGAATCGAACCCGCAACCACCTGCGTTGCAGGCGGACCTTTGCCCGCCGCGCCACAGTGGTCGTCAAACATAGCTGAGAGGTCTCCCCTGTTAGATCACAGTACCTACTAGTTATAAGGCTGGATGGGTAATTAATGGACAAATAGCTACATGTACAAATATAGTTATAATAATGCACTCACATTGTAGTATTATAAACGTTTGTAAAACCAAATTAAAAGTCTAACTCGTATCAAAATAATTTTACTCTTATTATTTGCTTATAAAGGAGTCTATAGGTACTTATAACGGTTATAAAATGTAAACTTGTAACTCTTACAAGCGCCAGTAACCAGAGCAACTATTGTTCAGTATGCTCACTACCCCCTTATGTGGCTCCTATTAGTGTAGAGCTTATAATTGCATTAGAAAATAGCCTTATAGCGTTTTATGAGTGCAAATATGGGATTAAATGTACTTGTAGCCAAACTGTTTCATTGCATGCTATAAAAGCCAAAAGCATGTATCAGGATCATAATAGGAGTATTAAAAGTGCAACACTCTTAAAGTGTAGCGGTTATAGGAAATTTTTGTTTGTTGGGGTGTAGGTCGGTTTATTATTTCTTCATGTTAAAACTACTAAGCGAATCGGGCTGAAATTTTGAATAGATGTCCGTTCAGCGTCCTAGACCTAGAATATCACACAGACTACGTATGCCGCGTCACAAGCTAGTAATTTATATCCATTCCGTACAAGACCAACCCATAGTAATGATACTGCACCAAATTGAGGTTTTCTCAGCATAGGCCTCCAAAAAAGGCCAGATGTTGATTTTAATGACAAAGCTGTAGTATTACGCAGTTGTTACAAACAATAGGTGGATTCGTGTGAGAATGTGCGTATCGGTAGATCTGTCAAATGAGAGGTATATACATAGGTGACCAAACAATAGGTACTTACCTATCTACATAAAAAGGTTATAAAAGTAATAATTATCAACGAAGTAAGTTTGCTTCACGGAACAAAAGAAAAACAGGCAAGAAATGACTCAGCTAATTAACTTATATGTGGAAAAACGTGTACTATAGGTAGGTACATATAAACGACGTTGTACTTAAATAATATTTTTTACGTTTCATTTCATCATTAATATTATTATTCAGTTTTTTCCCTTCTGTCAAAATCGAGAACGGAACTTAACAAGTCTTCATTTATCATCATCATCACCTATTAGTCCACCGCTGGCCATAGGCCTCGCCTAATGAGCGTCATAGCGCCTTGTCTACAGCAGCGTGCCGCATCCAGCATCTGAATGCAGTCTTTTGCAGGTCGTCGTCCGGAGGACTTCCTACACAAATTTTGCCGAGTCGCGGTCTTCTTTTTTTTTATTACAGACACAATGATGCATATTTTAACTGCAGAACGTACAAAACTTATATTTAAACTATATACAAAAGTACAAAGATTGGTACCTACATAAAAAAGGACAGACAAAGCGAGACCATGGTTTCGAAACCGATCTTCGAAACCCTAAAAAGTCCCATTACAATTATATTGTTTAAGTGGCAATATCCACCCACCGTCTAAATGTAATTGTATGAATAAGTCGTTCTGCCAGACTTCTGATAATCGAATTATCGCACGAGCCAACTCTGGACATAAACTCTTCAACAGGCCTACAAGTAAAACAGACTTACATAAATAGGATGTTTTTGTTTCCTTTCCGATAGTTTATCCACAGGATACTCAACAGTATAAGTGATAAAAAGTTCATTGTTTGTAATTACCTACAAAAAACTAATTTAACTTAAATTGGAGAACGCACTGTTACCTTATGATAATTAGTTCAATGCTAAGTTTATTAACTTCTATTTTAAACGCGGAAATACTTAAATAAGGATTAACTTGAATTTTTATATATTTAACTGAGGTTTTTAGGAACTCGGCCAGTTTCTACATAAATTAATACTGACACAACTTCGGAATGAAATTAAGAATAGCTTCCTATGTATATCGTATATTTATAAAACATTTGATAAAAAATGGTGTGTTGGAAAACTACGTAGATAAACAAATTCTTTATAAAACTTTCTTTATAAGACCAACAATTTCATATATTTTTTTTTACTAAAACTAATAACCTTTATTAATTAACTCAGAAAATTACAATTCGAACAGAAACAAACATAAACCAGTATCTATAATTGAAACAGTTGAAGTAACTACAGACTATTTCAAACAATCTACAGGTAGCTCAACTGATCCATATCAATACAAGTCGGAAGCGTCCCCAAGACGTTGGCTGCATTGCCCCGCTGCAGCGGGCGCAGCGCATCATCATTGCCGTACTGCGCTGTACGGCAATGCTGATGCGCTGCGCCAGACACTCACCAGCTCTCGGGTCACGCGTCGCTAAAAACATAGTTCTTTGTAGAGCTGCACAGCCTCGATTGCCTTGTTAGTCGGGCGACAATCCAAAAGCTCATCGATAAAAGAAAACTATATTTGGGACTTTTCCAAGCAAGTCGTAAGAATTGGAACAGTTATTGTTTACCTGAGTTGGTGATTTCCTACATCAATTGTAGTATTTTAATGTAAAAATAACAGCATTTTTTCACCTACTTAATTATCAAACAATAAATTAACACACATACAAGCTAATTCTTGTATGTGTGTTAATATTGTTTGATAATGGTATGGAAAAGCTCAAGTGATTGTGAGCCGGCCATATCTGGCGAAGAACCAACAACAGCTGGGGTAACCGTGTTCGTGAGTGGAGACCGTGACTCGGCAAACGTAGTGGTAGTGTATGACGCCCTCTGGACGAACTGCGAAAGACTGCAGGCAAATGCTGGATGCGGCAAGCTGAAGACAGGGCAGTGGAGCTCATTAGGGGAGGCCAATATCCAGCAGTGGATTAATATAGGTTGATGATGATGATAAGCACGCATAGACAGCCATTCCCAGCGCAGTGAGACATGCAAAGGTTGCTGCTGCTCTACAGGCTGTACTACATGTTTGTTATTTACTACATGAAAGATGAATCCTGGAAATATGCGACCCCGATAATGCCAGTAACAAGTCTAAGTGAAATCAATTTATGGATGTTATTCTAGAAACTAGATCACGTGCGTTAGATTATTTAATTTTCCCGTTCGTTATATTGGTTTTATTGTATTGTGGGGAGAGTAGAGACAATTGTTAACAAATGGCCTCATACTAACAAAGTGCCGTCATGACCGTGTATTTCACCTCTCCTTCCTAGGAAATTCATTTTATTTCAAGACTAGTTCCTGCCCGCGGCTTAGCACGTGCTTTTCCGGGATAAAAGTAGCATGTCAGTCCCCGGGACAACATTTATCTCCATGACAAATTTCAATTATGATATTGTTCCGTGGTGGCCTTTTTATATTCCAAGATAAAGGTTCGATTTTTCAAAATGAACTCTTTTCATCCATTGCCAAGAATTGTCTTCTTGACCTCTGTATTAAATTACTATCATTGTGACCAAACACAAACTTAGAACGGCCAGCAGTATTACCAACTACTGTTACCGAAGCTACAAAGCTACGCTGCAATACACGCAGAAACAAGAACCAAAGCGCAAAATAAAAACAATGGGAACGGGAGAAAAGCGATTTCAGGAATAATCAAAAATCCACCCTTACGTTGGCAATACTCGTTCATTCCCAGAGGATCAGAGAAACCATGATGGTGTAAAAATCCAATCAATGTGATAAGATCACAGGTGGCGGTTATCGAGCCCCGCATCGGAACAAGAGGAAACGTTTCGACAATGTTACAAGCAACCCTAACGTATGTGTTACTTTAGGGAGAGTGGGGCGCTATAAAGTTACTAGCTTGTCCATGCGGCTTCACTCGAATTATTTCTAAAAAAAAATTTACTATGCCATTCCATAGGATATAATCTAAATTACCCAAGGAAAAACAAACATTGTTATTTTACATTGAACGATCAATATTAATATTATAAATTTGAAAGTAACTCTGTCTGTTAGCTTTTCAAGCCTAATCGGCTGGATGGAACTCAATGAAATTTGGTAAGAAGGTAGACCCCATTGATAGATATAGCTTACTTTTTACCATGGTAAAGTCCCTGCGAAGCCGCGGGCAGAAACTAGTCTGAAATAAAAGGTTAAAACGGAACCAATTTATCTCAGTTCGCAGTTTTCAGGTAGAGTATCTTAGTAGGTAGTTTAAAGTAATTGAATAACCCACACAAGGTAGGTGCTATTCGGAAGATTAAACTTATTCACAACTTAAGTAAGGCATAAAGCCCATAAAGCATCAAGCTGTGGTGGTTGGTTTGGTCTGCAGTTAGCTCACTTGTTTCAATCGCTCAAAATAAATTCAAGATTTATAAAATATAGATTTACAGTAGATTTATGCAATATATAAATCTACTGTAAATCTACTATAAATCTGCGGGGGATAGCATGTTGTCATCTTCAATCCCATTCTTTATCTACACGACTTTTAGCTACGACTCAGCCAGCGTCAGTGTTAAGAAGTTTCATTTCAATACGTTTAGTAGTTTCGGCGTGATGCGCGTTTAAGAAACAGACAGACAGACATGAATGAAAAAGTTACAGTTATGGCTTCAGTATCATTAATAGAGTGCCCTCCAAAAAAAAATTTCAAAATGTCTTCAATGTACTCAATAATAAATTAACTAGGTACCTAAAAATAGATACTTTTACCTATTAAAAGTGTAACAGATCAAATTCAGCGCATTTTTGTTTCATAATATGAGAGAAACTGTGGTTAAATGTGAACTTAATTAATCGGCAGGTATGGCACTCACGAACGAAGTCGCGGGTACAGCTAGTAGTAAATAAAACGTCAAGTGACTCACGCATCGAGAGTTCCGTATAATTATTAGACCTTGCTATTTCGGTCTTCAGGGAAATACCGTATAGGTTGCGGTCCATGACAAGAATCAAAAATTGTTTTTTTTTTTTATTAACTACAAATTTGCGGTTTTCGGATTTTTCTTTTGATTTGTCGTAAATGACATTGCTTTTAGACAACTTTTATGGTTCTAGGTCAACGGGAAATAATCTATAAGTTTTAGTCCATGGCGAGAACCAAACAATATTTTTTTGTGAATAACTACAAAATTACGGATTTTGGATTTTTCCTTTATTTTTGTTATAAGACCTTGCTTCTTGCCAAATTTCATGTGTCCAGGTAAACGAGAAGTACCCTATAGGTTCTGTGTGCATGTGACTCCCTTAGAAATTTCTAAATATTCGGTCGGACATAAACGACTGTAACTTTTGATGGTGTTGACTTAGAAGTTTTACATTATTTTTTATATAGTTTTACTTTACTTTAGAAGTATAATTTATATTTAGGCTCCAAGAGGTTTTGGAGTCGAGTATTTGATGTTAATTTCAACTAGATACTTCCACGCGTTCTGAGGAAAGAGGTAGACAGCCGGACCACTAAGTAATCCTATAAGGTTTCCTTTTTTCCTTTTGAGGTAGGGAATCCTAAAAATAAAATAAGGATGGATTAAGTTTAACTCTTTATTAAAAGTCCAAGGGTCATTCCCTAATCACCGTTTTGGCTGAATGTAGAGTATTTTTATGCATGAAAGAATTCATATAAATCCAAAATATGTATAATCAACTAGTTTCTGACCGCTGCTGCTGCACGCGCGCTTTCAAGTAGCCTATATCCACCCCGGGATATTATCTACCTCCCTGCTGAATTTCATTAAGATACATTCAGTCATTTAAGTGTGAAAAGGTAACAGACAGATAGAGTTACTTTCGCTTATATAACATTAGTGAATATAGTCAAAATCAGAGATACTCGTTGATCGAATTATTTTATTTACAATTTTAGGAAAACTAACAGCTGGGTTACTATAATAAAAGAAATGGTGGAATTATGAATAATTAATTATGAAATCATAAATATGTCCAATATATCTCTGTCTTCAGATAAGAAGCGAACAAGTCCCTTCTGGGTCAAATCCGTTCCAGCTCCATTTTAGGCCTCATATTCACGGTAGGTACTAACTACAGCTTGAAGCTTGTTCAATAAAATAACAACTTAAAAAACAACTAAAAAAAATCAGCCCCATAACAAACAGCATTGACATTTCCACATCACTGATTCATATTCCGTACTCCATCGTAGGTAATAAGGTTGGTACCTATTCATTGTTAGGTGTTAAAAAAACGATGTACTTGGGTAATCGGAGCGACCTTACAGACTGTTTTTGTGAGAAAATGTTGTGGTCACAGCTTGGGCTAATTGTCAACTGTGTTCCCAAAGTGGGCGGAGTAAACGGGCAACTTGGATTGAGACAGAAAAAAAACAGGAACAGGTAGGTAGAAATGATAGAATTAACTGACGCAATGAAGTCAAATGAGTTTGTCAAAATATTTTCACAATTTAATTAATAAGTAGATTTTAGATAAACTTCACATAAGCACCAAAAATATAGACACAACTGACTGAATACGTGACAAATGATTTTTTTGAAAAACAACCCAGAAAATCTAAGTCAAGTTAATCAAAAAAGGTTTTAGGTATAAACATATCAGCAACCATCAAGCAATTTTAGTGGTTCTACCATCGCTCGTTCAAGCTCCCACGTTGACAATGAGAAATGCAATCCTTGAAGTAATACAAGATACTGAGATAAGTGATTAACCAAGTAAAATAATGCGTAATTTGTATGAGACGTGTGTATGTATGTAATAGAGCGTGTATGAGCGACCCTACCTCACATCTCGCAGAGCATACTAAATGTAACGACCTGTATTAGTCGACAATCGATCGATTTGAAACGATTTCAGCACAGCTAGGTCTATTGTAGAATGACTAGGAAACCTATTGTTTGGATTGTGGATTATTCAAGCTTTTCTTTTAGGCTAGACTTCCGATTTTCACAAGATTACCGAAACGGATTGCACTCTCAACTCGTATCGTAAGCATTCTTTTATTCATCTAACATCTAACACTTTCATGGCCCAAGACGCAGATGATCTCTTCCAGCCCCGTGCAGTGGCGGCAGAGTAGTAGAGACGAGTAGTAGAGACTGGGCAGTTAATGCGGTAAATCTGTTTGACCTTGACCTAGCTAGAGGGTATAATCTTCAGGTAGTTGTCTGTCAGCCATCGGCTTGGGGATTGGCATTGTTTTTTGGATCAGTGGAGATACCTCTACATTGTTTTCAAAAGTTTGCAGTTAGCTGAACTGTTTCAATTGTTTATACTACTGATAATTTAGATTTTACATTGGACTCGGACTATTCACAAGACCTATGGTTTATATAGTAAATGTTTGTCTCTGGTGCCTAACTTCAGATAAAGCTATGTTAAAAAGAAAACAAAACCGTAATTTTAATTTATGTTTCTAGATAGGGTTAACCATTCTGTCATTTTGTCAGACATCTGTTTGAAAATTTGTAGATGTAAAAACAAGACTTGTAGGTACACAATACAGATCTAAAGTTTTCAAAATTCGCCTGCTTTTACAAGCAATACAACATGAAACAGAATAACTCCACAACACCATGAATTCCCGAGGAATCCATACGGTTGCAACAGGCCAATCTGCTAATAAGATCTCATAATTAATACGCACAATGCAGCGCTTGTATGGAATGCAATCACGCTGGGTATGACGAGTGTATGGAGTTGGATGGCCGCGGATTTGGACTGAATTGTGATTGGATTTGGACTAAATTGCGATTGCGGTGAATTTATTAGCAACCTTGCTTTTGTTAGAATGCCAACATGGAATATAATTTCATACCTACTTTATGGGTTCCTACCCTACATCCAAAAGTTAATTCGTTCAAGGGAGTAAGTACGTGAAAAATGTTTTATATCAAATAAACGAAAGACGAAGACGAACAATTACACAAAAAAAAATTTTCACAACAGTTTTTTTTAATTCTAGTAACTAGCAAATGTAGTAAAATTGTATAAATTTTTGAAAATAGTTTATTTGATTTGAAAGGTTATCTTCAATATCATCAGCTATTCAGTACCCACAGCTGGGCTTAGGCATAAGCCCATCCCAGCAGTGCCATTGTTCCCATTTGCCTCAGCCCTGCGCCGGTCTATGCCATAATAAAAATAATAATAATGCACAATATAAAAAAAATTACAATCGAATAAATGAAACAAAATATTATGTAGCCCTCGCCTTTAGATTTAACTGACATAAAAAAGGCTTTCTCTAAAATTTCAGATTATCTAGAGGATAAAAAAGCTTGGGACGGGTTTTGCACTAACTCGAAATATTATGATAAAACAATATATAGTAACAATTCCGCGCAAAACCTTATCTGATAAGATCCTACAAAATGTAATCCGTGTGTACCGCCCGCCCTCCCACAAATTGATCCTACTTAAAATTAGAGAAGGTAATCAATAAACTTATGTAATATAAAATAACCTAATTAAATTACCTACCTACCTCCTTAAATTGATCCTACTTAGAATTTAGAGAATGTGAACAACAGACTTATGTAATATAAAATAACCTAATTAAATTACCTACCTACCTCCTTAAATTGATCCTACTTAAAATTTAGAGAAAGTAAACAACAGCTTATGTAATAAATAATTACCTAAGTAAAATACCTTCCCACCTCCTTAAATAGATCCTACTTACATTTAGAGAAGTTAAACAACAGACTTATGTAGGTAATATAAAATTGCCTAAGTAAATTAACTTACTACCTCATTAAATTGAACCTACTTACAATTAGAGAAAGTAAACAACAGACTTATGTAATATAAAATTGCCTAAGTAAATTACCTTCCCACCTTTAAGCACGAATATAACTAAAATTGTGAAAGAAAAGACCACACTAATTACAAAATGAAAAAACTCATCAAAAATAAGTTGTCGACTAGTTTCGTCTCTCCACGAGACATCATCAGGACGCTATAACAATACTCGACTTTGGCACTGAGACCGTCAAGCAACAACGACAAATTCTAATTTTAAGTAGGATCAATTTGTGGGAGGGCGGGCGGTACACACGGATTACATTTTGTAGGATCTTATCAGATAAGGTTTTGCGCGGAATTGTTACTAAATATTGTTTTATCATAATATTGTACAGTGGATTTCCGCAAAGTAACGCCTGAATCTATTATTTAACTAACTCGAAAAATAACAAATAACAGGCTAAAGGTTTCTTCGTCGCTTTTTTACTTTAGTCTACGTATCGAAGCGACAGAAACTGCTGTCTATGCGGAAAGCAATGTGACGAACTTACAATAATCAGAATTAATAAACAAAGGAATTTTTCAGGAACATTGAATTTACTTTGTGGCAAATGTACAACAACCCATCAAAAATATCACTTTATTTCCGTGTCAGTGTTTAATTTTATAATTTGACCTTTTCTATGTGTACATTTATTGTATTTATGGAAATAAAGAGTTTTTGATTTTGATTTTTGACAAAGAGCCTCTGTGCTGTTGGCTTCGGCCCCACGTATGCCTCCCAAAATACCGCAACACTATATTGGCCCGAGATCATAGAAATGAGTAACACCTAATAAATAATGCACAAAATAATAGGTACCTACCTACTATGTCTGCAATAATAATTAGTTCAATAACAATTCACAAAGCTCCAATTTCAAACAAGCACAATCAAGCCGATAACTCACCTGCGTCACCCAAAGCCTCGAGCCTACTCCTCATTTCCCTCAACCCTGCATCCTTGAGGCCCGCGCTCCCTCGTATAAAAGCGCGCGGCGACAGACCCGAGCCATCAGTCGTGTTTGCACTCAACAACACATCATGAAGTTCTTGGTAAGGAGTTTTATTAATTCTCTTAAAATTAAGAATCGAATAAAAAATTATCAAATAGAACACCAATATACCTATGTATAAGTAACACCAGTATCTACCACCAACAAGTATTCGGATATTTTAACTTCGCTGTAAATGAAATTAAAATGAAATGATAACGGGTTAACCACTTTTCCAAATCATTTATTTAATAAAGAACCCTAATAATATATAATCAATAAATATAAGGCATTTTTAAACTTAATCCTCTACATATTAGGGTTAGGTAGAAATTGAAATTTTAAAAATTGTAAACTTATCACTTGTTATTAATAGTTTTCCAAGATCAGCTGGCTCCAGCCTTGATGAGACAAGATAAATTACATTTTTTTCTAGTAAATAAACTCTGTAAAGTTAGATTACACATTTTATCTGTAGCGATCACCCCTGAGCCTTTTAAAGTTATATAATCTGAGCGGAAATTACACGTCCCGCGAATGAATAATGAGGAATTACACCTACCTCGGGAATGTTGCCACAAATTTTTGTAAAATTATATAACGTCATTATAAAATAAGTGACAATATTATTTGTAATAACAAGCGAATAGTTTTATTAAAATATGTCGCAAAATTTAATTTCTATGAAAGCTTGCAACTTTTTTTTATTTTAAATTATAATAGGCGTGGATTCTGGGTGGAGTCGTTATAAAAACATCTTCATACAAAAGTATAATCGACTTTGTTTCCTAAAAATTACAATTATTTCGCAATCCATCCCAGTAAATTACTTCCCTTTGTAATTAATTTTTCGCCTCAACTTTATACAAATTAAAGATAATACACGGGATCTTGCAAGAAATATATTAACATTTTTATTAAAACGAAACAGTGGTTGCTTATTACGGTTTTGGGGTTCCGCGAACTAAAAAGAAAACAATAAATATTTGCCTATTTTTACAATTTTTCACGAAACATCTTTTGTCCGTTACTTGTTTAAATTTTACTTTTTGATTCCCTGATATACTTAGTTCACCATTATTTTATTAACAAAGAAAGAATATAAACAACGAATATTTACAATTGGAACAGTTGATCTAACTGCAGACTGATGTATTATTTTTCACTCATACTTATACTTTCAAATAAATAGTTATCCACTATTTCTGTAATTATAGTTAGGTACCTACCTAGCTGTTAGTTTCCCTAAAATTATAAAATAAAATAAATAATTTGAGAGTTTTAAGCCCTGTTTTGATAATTCCAGTAATCCCTATTTTGGAATGATTAAAATAAAGTTTTATACAAATCAGCAAAATATTCGCTTATACTTCGGAACCCTCGGTGTGCGAAACAACTCACAATTGTCCTGCCTTGCCATCGTTTTACAGATCATAAACTCACATAAATCAAGATTTTTTCGGTTTATATAAAGCACTTTTTTTGCTTAGAGATCTTGATAACTGCTAGTTAGCTAATAAAGTTTTATTCGCTGTAGGTAATAATCCTAGGTGTTTATTGTTTTTGTTAATTATTTTTTAATTAATACAGTTTCGGTCTCGTTTCAAGTTTAATAATAAGCTGTTGTGTATGTACATTTTAATTTTTGAACTCTTGAAGTTCATCTTGGGTTTGCTATTATTAGTTTTAACCTTACTTATTTTTAACTTTTATCATTATGGAAGTAAGTAGGTACTTACTTAGTTATATGGAAATAATTACTTGCAAACTTATTCTTTTGTTACAAAGTACCACCCGGTTAATCAATTACTTATTACCAATGATTTCCCCCATCGTTCGATAATAGACACCATGACATCCTATATTTCGACATTGCTTTGTTCTATGTTGACATGCGCAGAGACTATACAATTACTACCTAGGTATGTACTTAGAATAGACATTGCTATTGAGAAATTGTAAAAGGTGACGTCATTCTTTATTTTTATAGGACTTTTGTTACCGCATTATTAATTACCTGCATTAGAAAATTTCAATTAAAATCACCAAACAGAATTAGAATAAAAACACTAGAACACAATAGATATGCATGAAACAATACAAATATAAATTCAATTATTTTAACGACCGATGTAGCGCGGCGGGTGAAGGTCCATCTGCGACGCAGGAGGTTGCGTTTTCGATTCCTTGGGAAAAATTACTGTGAGATATGAATATTTTTTTGTCAAAGAAAATTACAATCACATAATAGAAACAAATTAGAACTAGTATTAATATGAATTCTATTATATTCCATCTATTGATTTCAAAACTCAACATGGTTTTTGGAATTTTTACGTGAAATTTATATTTCTTATTAGAATTTCTGTACGACAGTATAATTTGCATTCATAAATACAAGATTTCCAGTTGAACTAAGCAACTATAATATTAATTCAATGCAAAAACCTCTCGGAAAATTGCTTGAACTTGCTTTTCGCGTCACGTTTTGGAAATTAGTTCACCTCCAGGACAGGCCTTTTAATTAGAACAGATGCAAATTGGGAGCCGAGACAGTACTTGGTATTAGTGTTCTCATTGGCATAGTGGTGCTATGGCTCTCTTTCTATTCCTAAGTTGTCGATCGATGTTGTACGATAAACACCACTTTTTGTGTGCTCTAAAACGATGAACTGTCTCTATGACGACATGTTTTCTAACTTCTGCGAGACACTATAAATTGCTTATTATTTGCCAATAAATGAAGAAAAAATTTATTGGAACACAAAAGGCAAACAAAAGTAATACTTCCTTTAAATTAACTTTAACTCTACACTGCCAGTAACAATTGCCTGCCCAGTACTTACAGCAATAAACAATCCTATTCAAATGAACAGGCCATATTAGTTCGTGAATGTGAAGACCATTATGGTAATTTTTAAATGAGATTGTGATTTTTCTGTTATTCCTAAATTCCAAATGTTATTAAATATCACGCCGCAAAGCAAATAACGTGCAATAAGTAACATTCTGCCATGTTGATGAAAAACTAGACGGAGCACCCGAGTACGTAGCCACAGCGAGCCTCACGTGAGCTCGCCCAGGTATACTCGTTATCCGCCGTAGTTCGGAACTACCCGCGAACTGATTGGAACATGGGAGGGGGAACGCATAATTATTCACGGATTATTGGAAAATGCAGAGCGTAAGCCTCTGCTTATTACGAGGCAGCAGGTTTTATTTTACGGAAAGGATTAGGGATTAGGTAGATTTAAAGGCTTAATAACCACCCCGGTTCAATGAATGATCAAAATCTCTTGTCAAATAGTTATTTTTCTGTTTCTTTTGCATGATTGATGATGAGAGACTTGATAATCTTTAAAAACAAAGAAAATCACAATCAAATAAATCAAATTAGAACTAGTATTTTTCAGAAACAATTGAGCTAACTGCAGACTTTTGCAAACGATCAACATGTATCTCAACAAGATAATAGCTAGCTCCAGCTTTGATTCTTGATTATTGAATAATAGACATTTCTGTATTTCAACTTAATAGAAGCTAACTGTTTACAGCAAAATGTTTACCATCTATAACGATTTGAAGTTAGGCTGTTATTAAATAGGTCTATAGGGTTGGAACTCGAGTAGAAACTTATTTAAAAGTTATAGAGATGATCAGGCTCCAAACAAGCGGGTGCTAGAGTTCTTTCCTAATTAGATCTGTCTTGATTACTCATATGATATTAAACCAAAATGTCAATGTTTTTCGTCCCGAGATGGTATTTAATGTAATGAATGAGCTAGTCATTAAAATAAGTGCGACATTTAAGCTCGAAGCAAGGTGGTCGCTCAAGATCGCCACAACATTAAGAAAGATCAACAACTGCTGCAAATATCAATAATGGAATACATCATTTTAAATGCTTTACTGATTTCCAACCTTCAGTAGTGGTCATTAAGCCGTTTTGTTTTAATTTCTCTTCTCATATGAATACGACTCTTATTCCATGACCGCCTACATTTATTTCCATCATTTAACTCCATTGGCTCCACTCGACTGTCTAACCATCAACATTATCTCCTCAGATCGTAGCCGCCCTTGCCCTGAGCGCCGTGTGCGCAGAGGAGGCCAAGAAGACGGAGAAGCGTGGCCTCTCCGGCCTCGGCTACGGTGCCTACGACGGCGGCCTAGGCTACGGAGGCCTGGGTTACAGTGGTCTGGGATATAGTGGTCTGGGCTACAGTGGCGTCGGACACGGGCTGGGATATGGCGGATATGGTAAGCGACTCCACTGTACAATCCTCAATCAAAACACAACAGATTGAACAAAAATCCAACTTCTGGGATTATGGGGGTGATTCTGGACATCGAGGGGGTCAACGCTTGTTCTACGATTTTTTTAATTTTATATATTTTCATATATAAAAAAATTGTGACGTTTTTTCTTCATATTCGTGTTCTTTTACGTGTATTCTTATATTATTGTTTTGAGATTTCAAAGGAATACTTTTATTTGCAAAAAAATAATAACAAAAGCATTCTTAATTAAAAAAATCATTAGTCACAAGTTGATCCCCTCGAAGTCCAGAATGCCTTCCGGCTTAGTACACCCTTTCCATGGCACTCTGTATAGTTCCGTTACAATATTTTGTTGATCGAGTCGCGATCACTCGGAAGCTGTAATCACGTTGAATCTGTAATCACAAACAACATTGCCTGCACCCTAAACCGAATACGACTACAGTAAAACATTCGCCCACAGTAGGTATACAAAAGATCAACAAAATACAAATAAATGTGAGTAAAAGAGTTCTGAACTCTTTATCAATTTTCCACAGAAATAAGTTCACAGAAGTCGAAAGTAAGGAGTAAATGAGTATCACAGCTCGCAGGCCGTGCTTAACTCCGTTTGAGTTATGAATGGCAACGCAAAGTGCTGAATTCAGTTACAGCTGATATTAAGTTTCATTTACCATCCTATTTAAATTTTGCTTTGGCAACAGTTTTGCACCTTTCGCGAGGAAATTGGGACTTCTAAATGACCAATTTACTGAATTTACGGGTATTTTAAGCCGGGACTTGTTTTTGCCCTGGACAAGAATTGAATATTGGACGGCATAGTATCCATTTTACGATTGGTGTGAAAGGTTTTGTAATCTATTACTCGGTAAGATAATACAGTAGGTAATATGGTAGTGCTGATGATGTACTCATTTCATTAAACCTTCAGTCATAAAACAGAAACAGAAGTCACTACGTTATGACCAATCCGATTGATCCAACCGATCCGATCCAAACCAATTTGATGAAAAATATTGACAAAAACTTTACGACGACAATAGATAGTAAAATTCTTCAAATTTAGTGATGATAATCTCAATGCTATGAAAAGTTCGTTGTGTAATAGAGCACTATTTGTGAAAGCGCTGGAACGGCCAAGTTTCAATTGGCTGAGCTCCGTATGAATGGACTGAACTTCAGAGGCGCGGAGAGCCTTCATTTGGCACAAGAAAACTTGAATTTTACGCTGAAAATGAACTAGCTTTGGCATCTAGTTTCATTTTAACCGAATAAAAACCGTATGCATAACACAGAAGACAAAAAGCTAATCCACAGAGAATCTGCAAACTCTAAATTAGCAAAATAAAATAAAATCGAGCTTATTTTTCTCTGAGTATTGCGTGTTCCGAATAAATTACAACAGTTTTGTCGCGCATAAACTTTGTGCATACTGTCTGAGCAATTTTAATGTGTCCTAACTAATAAACACGTACTTTGCTCTACTTATAAAATAAACCACTTTTATGTGAAATTTCAGGTCGCTTAGTTGAATACTAAAATGTTTTAAAAGGCCTTGTTGAAATAAGCAGACTATTTCACTCGCATACTTCAGATCATTATCTTCTACAAAATGTGTATGAAAAGCTGTCGCTCGGGGTATTTCTAGGTGTCGAAAGAATGCACAAATTTGCACATATTTGGTTATCAAACACATCCAAGCACAGCATTCCTTGCATCTAAACTTTAAACATCTAGAAAATTGCACATCTCATTCCATCCAAGTAGCTTTTCATAACCCCTCAGTATCCAGCTCGCTCTACTCTCATCAAAACTAAAATTAAATTATAAGTGCAGGTAGTAAAGTTGCTTTTCTCCTGTACAGAGGTAACGAAATATATTTCTGCTGGATAATCGGGGCGATTCGTCCGCTGCATTTAACTAGTGCTTTATTGTACTGCTTATGTTTATTTATTATCGTTTCATTGGAAACCTGCCGGTGGGGTAAGTGAAACTACGGGGTAAATATCAAAATTGATGAATATGTTTATCTCAGCTTATGTAATAATAAGTTTAATTTAACTGAAAGATGTCCACTATTGGACAAAGAACTCCGCTAAAGATCGCACCAATGCCCTTTTGCTAACCACCAAAGATAGCGAATCTGAAATTAATCGCAGTCAAATTAGAGACAATTAATGATGCATTTGTATATTACTCGTCAATAGGTATGAAGATATTGTTCCGGATGACGTCATCGGATACTCGAGCGCTTTGAAAATACCTGTATTGCCGATGCAATATCCGAAAGTAGGGAGCCCTAGTACCCTATCGGTATATTGTAAATACCGACGCCGCGTACGAGTCGTTTCCAATCCAGTCGATGGACAGCTTAAAACCAACCCCACCTCTACGTTTAAAATGTATAGGATTGCAAGCATCGAATAGATTGAGGAAGGATTTTATTGAGATCTTTCTGTGAATGGGTCACTGGAGAGCCAGTAATGGCTTTTGGCAAAGGAAAATGTTTATGTGAAGCCATTATTGGCAGGAATCGACAATGCGCTTGTAAAAGCTGAGGATTTCGCTAAATTGGAAACTAGGTAATTTAGAAGATAAATCTAGCGACAACTAAAAGTCAAGCAATATTCAGATACATAATATATATACGTACTTATTATAGCTAAAATGTACAGACTTTTAGCTATAAGTATGACTTTTAGAAGAAAAATATATTCTCAAGCGGCTTCAACTTAATAAACTCAGTATCTACTTAATGAAGAATCATTTGTTCTAAAACTATTTCACTTAAAATGTTCAACTCCTTCGGAATTCGCGAAAGAAACTCAATAAATTGAGTCCGAAGAAGTTTTATCGGAACTATTAAAATTCATGAAATCAGTCTTTTTGAATAAAACTGCTCAAACGGACTTTGAATTTATGATCTAGGTTAGTTGTTTGAACCACTTATGGACTTATGGACCAATCTTATCATTGCCTACAGATGACGATCATTCATTACTGCAGTCTCTAGTGGATTAGCGCGTCATAGGTACTCAATGTAGTAACGCATAAAGTTATATTTATCAATGAATTCTTTTATCTTGTATCTTGCATTCACTGCCCAGCTGATGCTCACCGAGTTCTTCATGTCATCGGAACTCATTGTGTTAAGCCGTCATAACCAAAACGTTTACTTAAAAGCGTTGCACATGACATAAGGCTTGCATAGTACAGTAATGTTTCCAAACATTATTTCCCAATAACCAGGCCAAAAAATTCCAATCGAAAATTTTCCAAATTGTAGAGCATACCCAAAGTGGCACTCTAAGTCTACAATCAGATTCTTCAGGTCGTTACTCCTAATGGCCACCTGTGGCGTTCATTATGCCGTGATTATAACACGGTCACAATGTCACAGCCTAATGACATAATGTGGGAGGGACCTTGGCCCACTGCTGGTCTTTGTTTTGTTGTGACAAGTCCTGAAATACTGCAGTTTCGTGGTTAGAATGCTAATTAGGCAGACTATAATAATTAAGTTAATATACATAAAATGTATACATAAAAGTACTTTAGGTGTCACATAAAACCAGCTAACTTAAGTTTAAACATTTTGTGTTGTGATTTTGTATAAATACTTTTTACTTTTACTCTCCTTATCTAGTTTTAACCCTCACAGTATATTAGTATTTTATTCGGTTCCGCATAGATTTATTCAAAGAACCTTCGATTAGAATTCGATTTGCGTTTTTTGCTGACAATTTATTGAACAAATTGCTTCAATGAATGAGTGTCTAAGGAACTTCAAGGCTCGCTAAAAAGTACTTTCAAGGCCTAGAGTTTATCAGTTATACTTGCATGATTTTATTGATAAAAAATAAACTGATCTAAAAAAAAACCTCAACCTAGGCTCATCACGACAGGCCAACGTATAGACAGGCCATATCATCCGACCTTTCATCCCGATAATAGCCAATTGCTTAGAAGAAAATACTTCTTATATAATTGTGCTTATTTGATTGTTTGTTTTGTCCGCAGCTGCCCCCGTAGGCGTTAGCAAGGTGGCGTACACCACCACTCATGGCGGTTACGGAGGATACGGCGGATACGGAGGATATGGCGGATATGGAGGATACGGTGGATACGGAGGACTCGGGTATTCCGGTCTTGGCGGATACGGCTCTGGTAAGTTACCGCACCACTTGACTCTAAAAAGTAACATTTGCAATAAGATGATATTTATTACTTCGCTTGTTGATATCACGTTTTTTTACAATAAAAGTGGGTTTATGTCAAGCACTAAAAACCGGGAAAATTGCCAAGATTTCTGATGTTCTAAGTTCTTGCTATTGATGAAGTTTAGCATTTTTGTCAGAGTATCAGGAGGACCAATGGTATTGGCGTCAGTACCTGTTGGGCAGTCGCCTTGGGCGTGGGATCCAACACGCGGTAATTGGCTTGTTCTCTGAATGCCGTTTGTTCTTTGTCTATTATCAATCTAACAATGTTATGGTGGATTACTCATGCGTACCGTTTCTTTGTTATTTTCTTGTTTAGATACTGCCCTTTTTTGAAATCTCCAGATGTCTCAAATGTTAGGACTAGCTTTCAGGACTGGTTGTCCACTTGATCCAATTGATGTCCGAGTCATCATAAACCTCGTATGCTGAGTTCGATTTGACACTGTACGAAGTGACGCAGACTTGTCAAGACTCCGTCAACATCATCTTTTGTAATTCTTATAAATTGTATCATCACTGACTCTTAGTTGGTACGTCAGTGGATGTGGTTAGCACAGACCCGTGATGGATGGCACGAGCTTCGGACGGTCTATACTCAGTATTGATAAAATAGCTGCGGCTGATGATCAGTTTATTTATCAATCTTATGTATACTCTATTCCCTCCAGGTTACAGCCACTACCCCGCTGTCAGCTACGCCAACCAGGTTGCCTACCCCGGCTACGGTCTCGGCGGCCATGGCTACTCCGGTCTCGGCTACGGCGGCTACAGCGGCTCCCACTACGGACATTACTAACCTACCCCCGCGCACCTTATACCTAGTGTTCTAGAAACCTCTACTTCCTTTGTGGTCTTATTGGGTGATATTTGCAGGTTTTTTTCCAATTGCAACAAAATAGGAGCACAATCAAAAAATACTACTTGTTCTAGCATTTGTTTAAAACATTTGTAAATGGAACTTAGTTTGTCGTGAACATCTGAGCATCGTTAAACATACAAAACTATTCCGAAGTTTTTATTTGTAGCTATCTTGCAAAGCCCTAATAAGGGGTCAAACAGCTTTACCCCAATATTTATGATCTAGAGGTTTCTTAGAATACTTTTTGCCACCATCTTTTAAAAAGCCAGTTGTGTTCGTTCTGTGATGCTTACTTTTGTAAAACCTCAAGTGTGGTCGCAAAAGGGTACCTTGCCAACTTTTTGTATCGAATTTTCACATGTGATTTGTAAATAGGTATAAATATAAATAAATATGTATATACCAACAAAAGTTTATTAATTTCATCCCTTCCCTAAAATAACGAATGTTTCGGTATCGTAACAAGATCATAATAAGAGGTAATGGTTTCTGTTATCACTGAAAACAAAGTTGAAATGCGAAATTGTTTGCTTAAATTATCTTGAACGATCTCGAACACAGATGATCTCGAACAAGTATAAAATTCGTAAGGGTAGAATAAGGGACTGATTACGCTTGTACTCTACTATATATGACTGTAAACTGTGGAGCTACAGTTACATTCTCTACAATATTGAGTAAAAGATTCATTACTCACTTGAGTTCTCCAAGATGCAGCTTTGCTATTCAATCGTCTCCCATACCCAGGAAGTAGGAACCTTTCATAAGTTGCTGATACTGTAAATGGTAGAGCGGATATAAAAACCTAAGTTATTGACAGAAACGGAATCGACATCGGCAAGTGTAGCGGTCCCATTAGCATACATGAATTATTGAGGCATGCAGATGATGCGGCGTCCGCTGTTGTTGTTGATACGACTGCATGGGCCGGGTGTCGGGTTCGATGACAGTATTATATGAATAAACAATAAAAACATTTATAATAAAGGGTTGAACCGCGGATCCAAGAGTTGAAACATTTTATTTTCAACATTTTTGGAAACTTACTGCTAGGTCTTATGATATCTACAGGCGGTGCTTAGCGTTCTACGTAATTAATTTCAATGATTTTATTTCTCAAAATAACTACTTCATATGGAGTTATTGTAGAGTACCTAGACTCAAATCCAAAGAGATCCTAGGGGGAAGTAAACAACGTACGTAAACAAATAAATAATGCTGGATAAATCAAGCAGTCGTTCAAAGTAATCTAAGTACAACATAAAAAGACATAAAAGTCGTTTGTTGTACAAAATTACAGTGTTTTATTATAATATTGAATAAGCCTAGGTTGTATTTCAGGATCCAAGGCTCCTTTTAAAGTTTATGTCTTAGAGTAAATAATAACAAATTATTCGTTGATTTGTCCAGCATTATTATTTACAAGTCAAATACACTTAAATGGATTAAGGCGGTACCCTACCTCGTTATTGTGTGAAGAGGATAAGCATAGGATTTCGCATTCACAGGAGCGGGACAGAGCAAAGCGGCGTAAGCCCAAAAATCAAGTTTTTAGTAGTTATTTGCTCCCCACAAACATTAGAATAGTTAATTGAAAAAAAGGCAACATATACAATGTTCTTTATACTTAGCTCAATTACTTTGCTTAATCTCAAGATCGTATCATCTGTATTTATTGAGAAATTAGGGTTTTAGTAAAAAATTAGAGGTAACTTTGCGATTTTTTTCTATCGAGAAAATTTTATGGAATCGTGTTTTCGAAACAAATGATCGATAGAATAAGTCCTGAACTTTACCATATATAAATTTCAAAGTTAAATATTCAGTAGTTTGGAAGATATGGAGGTCCGACGGAGTTGAAAATAAGCAATTTGAGGGTAGGTACCCCCTTAACAGCCAGATCTGGACGCGTGGTAAAGCATCAGCCAAATTCGGCAAAAAACAGGCGACGCAATAGCAGTTAGTATCTTTACACGACTATTGGGAACGGGCACGGTTTTGCTCCCTTCTATATCTCGGACATTATTAAATCTACAGACTTGCAATTTTACAGGTGCACTTTAAACAAACCTTATAATAGGCAACCTACATTCCTGGCCTTAAAAACTCGCCATAAAAATTCCGAACAAAATTCAGCGATCGGATATCCAGTAAAGTCTAAATAAAATTGTCAGTTTTATGATATCGAACCCCAAAAATGTATTATTCATAAGCTAAGCCGAGTTTCGGGTAAAAAACGGGGTAAATCGAGCGGTTGCAATGGCAACACGTTTACGACACCTATGGAAAGTTGCCGTTCGGCGGGAATTTATCGAGGCTGGGAACACCGCTAATGTGCTTCGAATTTTGTGAAAATAGTCGAGAAACGTTGATATTATAATATTTGTAAGCTGTTTCGTACATTCCAAGGACACGACCATTTCGCACGCGTGTTTGCTTTTATCGCTTAGTAACTATACTTCTACTACTTCTTTTATAATACCTACTAGAATTATAATTAAGAGGTACTTACCTACCTACCTACTAACAGTAGTAGGCTACTAGTTGAAAGGTGTATAGATTGAATGGCGAGCAAATACTTAGAGGTAGCCGATTATAAATATAAGTGCTTATTTTAGAAACCACGCGGCCCAAGAACTTGCAAACCCATCATCGGTGGGTGTTGTCAGGGTGTAAATTAATCATCTATGTATGAATGGTATGATGATGTTAAATATTTTGGAACAAAACACACTTCTCCACGAGTCGACGAATCGCCAGAATTCATTAGTTTTTTCGACTCCCTTAGCGCTTTCAACTCGGCAAGACGTAGGTTCAGCCTAATGTAGATATATCGCAGTACTTTGTGAATTGCCACTCCATTGCCTCTTCATTGCCTCTTCATTGCCTCTGAGCAAACAACGCGGCTGTTTGCACGCACTACTATCCGCATTACATAATTAGTTTGATGAGTGTACGCATACGCACTACTCGAGAGCAAATACCGGGCGACTCATCTGAGAGCGGATCAATTATGTAGGTATCAAGATGGCTTGAGTTGATAACTGGTTTTGACCATAGAATATAAAGGATCAAGAGCTGTGTTCTTTGCCCTAATAGGAATGCTCCCGTGATCCACCCAGGTGAAACACCAAGGTGGACCACGGGCGATGGACGCTATAAGAAGCGTTAGGTATTATAGCAACGTAAATTATTGTCTTACGCATCGCACCATACTATCAAATAACTAAGTTTGCTAGTTTGTCTCTTCACGCCAAAACTGAGCTAGAATTAAATTTTTTGTATTATTGGAAATTTAATCGGGAAAACGCGAGCGAAGCCCTGTGCAGAAACTAATTCTATAAAATCTGTACACAAGCATGTGTACAGCTTTAATTATAACAAAAGAAATTGCTATTATGCTTTGTACTTCATTTTGTCCCTGCATTTGACCTCTTTATCCGCTATAATGCAGTTTTTATCTCAGAAAGCCAGTTTTTATCCCAGAAAGCCAGTTTTTACCCAGCCAGTTTTTTACCCATTACCCGGCTTTGAGCTGACCTGAACCAACGAGGTATTTTAGTTATTTTACAGCTATTTTTCCAGCTTTATAAAATAGTTTTTAAACTGTGCAAGTGCGATACTCGGCTTTGGAGTTTAGCGCTAAAGTAAATAGGATTTGGGTTTTGTAGAAATTTAATTAAGCGTTGTTAGTGTTTCAATTGTTTTTGTTTAGCTGGGCAGAGAGAGTTCACGATTTTTTGGACTATTCTTTCATTGTAATATTATTGCGGTTTTACACAACCATTTGCCTGCGGAAATAAATAAGATCCTTTGGAACATGTACATTAATAAAATCGTAAATTCGTAACATCGCAAACACTGATTATAAAAACATGGCATGTATGTTCCGAAGTTCCTAATAATGCTGAAGTACCTAACATGGAAAGCCTCTCTGAAAGCTCATGAATTTTAATTAGGAACAAATTAACAATGTGTGGTTGGATTCAATTGAACTGCGATGAAAGTACCCATCTACGAATTTTCAATATTTTATTGTGCTCTTTAATATAATAGGTCGATGCAACGATTCTTCGTAAATTTCGCAACAGATTTGTTCGATTCCTCATAAAAATCTAACATTTATTTGATATTGTTCAATCCAAACACTTTTTAAGTATAGAATAGGAAAGTAGAGCAAATAACTCAAAAGAACGGTACACGATAGTTATCACACCGTTACTTCACAATGGTCTGCCTTTAAAACAATAATAGCAATTCTCTCAGCGGCGATATAATTTCCGTCAGGCGTTCTTAAGCAAGCAGTGCAGACAGAACAAAGCTAATTTAGCGGGTAGCGGCTCCGAACCCGCACCGCGGCATCCCTCGTTATTTATTACGTCCACTATTGCACTGTAAGCTGCATCCAGGCCGAGTTATAGGCGGCAGCGGGTAGAGAGCACAAAACTACGATTATTACTTATCACGCTGTAAATTGCAGCCTGACCAAGTCATAAGCGGCAGCGGGTAGAGCTCTAACCCCATGTTCTATCTGACGCGACCCTCACACTTTTTGGACATAATACAAAATAGGACAAAGGCTTAGCTTGTTTTGTAGCCGCTGCCACTCACACTAATCTCTGCGCTAAGATTTAAACCGCAAGTGCGAGATACATTTACAAGAAGACCAATTCAATGAATTTTCCTGAACCCGCTTTCTGCTCAGACCTGGACCTCGCCACTCCGACCTGAGATGCCAGACTGGTTATTGCAAACTGTCATAACGGCAAGAGGTCCAATTTCATTGTTAAGTGGCCACTTTTATTAATTCGCTAAAAGTTATTACCGTATTATAACGACATCGTTGCCATTTCTCTCGGTGGGGATTTTACAAACAATCGCTATTTTTACGTGAAATATAGGTTTTTACCATTTTACCTTATGGAAGCAATTCTATCCTATCCAATTCCTCTTTCTTTGCCTTACGGCCAGAAGAAGCAATTGTTTTGCGGCTCAATATTTGCCAATCTCCCATTTCACAAACAATCGTTTTTCAAGAACTAAAAATACGTTCTTTTTCCCCGTAACCAATTAAAAACAGTGAAAAATTATATTTCGAAATGTAACAAAACGTACGTTCCTTCCTAAATACATTCCCGTGTAGTTTACCATTGCAATAAAGGCGTTTCTGCACAATAACCATCCTATCCCTCCCGGCAAGCAGGGAATCAGTATTCATCAGGCACTCAGCGGATCCATCGCTTTAAAGCGCTACGGCGCCTGATACAAATCTAACCGCAAGCGTGTTCGCAAGCCGTGCATTATGTTGCTATTCCACTGCAACAGGCGTATGGTCACAGAACCAGCGATTGCTCACCCATTATTTTTTACGTAAACATTAAAATTTGCAGTGCCCATGGCCCATGACTATTTATACACAAATATAACAACCTATAGGTACTCTAAAATTTTGTTCCTCACAAAAAGGCAGAAATACACAGTCCTCCCCTAATTGTTTTGTCTGTTCCCGTAATGAAACTGTGACTTTGGAAAAACCTGACAGATAGTTTGCAGATACTTTGATGACTAATCATGAAGATGATGTGTGGAGCCAAAATATCCGTAAGTTCTTGACCATGGCTTGCTTGTCCTCTAAGCCGCGTGTTGGTGGCCACAGCCCATCTCATTGTGAAGTGGGATCCCGGTGGAGCCGATGACATTAGCATCTCGGGAAGCCATTTTATATTTATAACGGAACCTGACACGTTTCCGGTGCTAATTCGCTAACAGCTTCTCTTTGTTTATTTAAGGGTTGTGTTTTACTTTGATGAGTTTTAATTTTAACGTTGGTTCGGAAAGTTTATTATACACGTTGGCTGCTACCGACTCGATCGTCCTTCTAGAGCGCCTCCTAGAACAGCGCGCGCGCGCCCCGCCCCGAACAACTGAAATTTTGTACTCGAATTAAACGTGAAACGAAACATAGGCTATTTTTTATCCCATACCTACATAAGTTCCCATGGGATAAAAATAACCTTTAAACATTTCCATAAAACAATTCAAAATAGTTTATGCCGTGGGCATAAGTCTAACCATAGGTACATTTTTGACTGATATTTTCTGATTTGTGTTTAGTAGGTAGGTGTAGGTACCTATTCGAGTCTGAGCCTATTAGCCACTTTTACTTAGTTGTGTATGTAGGATCGAAGCAACATCGATATGCAAATTAATTCGTTCCCTGAGCAATTATGTACATCCGAGTAGTCAGAAGATTGCCATAATTTCCTGCGCTCGCCCACACAAGAAAAAAAAAATTAATAAGAACCTGCCTCCCTGGACGGGCTCCCTGGACGTTCTCCCTGGACGTTCTCCCTGGACAGGGCTCCCTGGACGTTCTCCCTGGACGTTCTCCCTGGACGGGCTCCCTGGACGTTCTCCCTGGACGTTCTCCCTGGACGTTCTCCCTGGACGGGCTCCCTGGACGGGCCACCACCGACAGTTGTTATAATTACGCGGAGAACGTACTATTACATGTTTGTTTCTTTGTAAGTATGTAGAGGCATGTATTTAATTTTAGAAGAAATCGGAGCTCGGAGTTTCTCTGAAGGATGGGATTCGTAACGAATCGGACAGAGAACCAAAGTTATCGACATAGCTCAAAGAAGCTGAAGTGGCAGAGGGCCGGCCATATCTCGCGAAGAACCGACAAAATTAAATGCTGGGGTGAACGTGTTCTTGAGTGGAGACCGACAGGCAAACGTAGTGCAGGACGCCCTCCGGTCAGGTGGGATGACGATCTGTGAAAGACTGTAGGCAGAGGCTGGATGCGGTAAGCTGAAGACAGGGTACTATGGCGCTCATTAGGGGAAGCCTACGTCCAGCTGTGGACTAATATAGGCTGATGATGATGTAGACGCAGGTTCATGAAAGGTACCAAACTCTTGAAACGAAGTTTGATGTCAAAAATACTTTCTGGCGACTTTTGCAGATAGTTTGATGACTAATAATGATGATGGTGTACCTGTAGAAAAAGCACTACGCTTATTAATACAATACCGCTACCACACAGCACAAAAACGTGCATATATTGAGGCGCATCGCAAACGTAGACACCTTTTGTTGTCGACACGGCACAACATCACTTTTTGATCATCAATGTGTATGTGTTAAGTGGGGGCAACTGGACACAAAAAATGTTTATGTATGCGCAGGGAGTGGACGATTTCATACTGGTTCTATAGACATCAAATATGCATCGGTAGCTTGTATCTGACACAAGACACAAAAGTGCCTAAACTCGTTATCGTTAGATATATTTTACTGTGGCCAAATGGCTCCCACAAGCTTCAAATGAGTGATTCGCGAGCTGTCTGTCATCTGATGCCGTCAATTATCAAGATTTTTCTACTAAATGTTACGAGTTAAATCCCATAAATTGTTTGCACATTTTTGTGGTGTGCTGCAGCGGTGCTTCCCAGGTGTGCGACGAGCTAAGGCTACGTACGTATTGAGCTGTCGGATAGGTATTTGTAAAGGTATTTGTAAAAGGTGCTGGTTAATCTATGGCGAGGGCGAAAATTAGAAGAATAGTGAAGAAAATATTATGTAGGTAACGAAAAAAATGTTTTTGATGTTGAACGTGACTTCAAAATTTATTATATTTTTTTCCTTTTCTTAGGGACAGCATTCGTTTTGTCATTTTGAAAAATCCGACCGTTTTTTGAAACTCCGGTCGAAGATTTTGTATAAATTGCTGTACATTTACAAACGATCAGATTACAATCTGAGTTCTGAGCCACATGCACGTGGCACGTGGTACGTGGGCCCACTAGCCCAATCTTACAAGTATCGCGGCAGCTCCCGACCACGCCTTTGCTCTGAGCTATGGAAATGTCAGAGTGTGCTCCACATTGCGTCACCCTGTGCCACTTTATAGCAGCCAGCAGTGCCCCGGTGGAAGCAAAACTTGAACTGTGTGTGCCAATTGGATGGACGATATAGAAGACGGCAGCCGGCTTTCCCTGAACGGCACTTGAAATGTCAAAATGCCTGAATAGGTGTACTGTAGTCGGAGTTTAGTCAGCAGGGGGGGGGGGCATCATGGGGTAATAGCAAGCTCAGATGACCGACGACCGAAAAGCGCGGCTGGCGAAGGTCCGCCTGCGACGCAGGAGGTTGCGGATTCGATTTCCGCCTCAGGACGAATGTTTGTACGATCTACAAATATTTGTTCCGAATATGTTCAATGACTATTAAAAATATCTATGTAGCAATTATAAAGTCATCTAGTATCTACCCATAGGTAACACAAGCTTTGCTTAACTAGGGGCTAGATGATACGAGGTGGATTGTCCAGCATTATTTATTTTTTTAGGAAAGACTGTAATGATTATCACAATTTTACTAAACCCGCACCCTCCTACAGCTGGCTATTCCTCCACCAATCCGTAAAGGTCGTCGTTGACATGCAACTCCACAATTCAGAAATGCTCGCAGCTATTTGGACAATTCACTCAAAGTTCCTTTCTCATGGGAAAACTTAACTTGGTCAACCAAAACCAAGGACTGCCAGTAAAATGTACCAACTATGGAGAATGTTCAATACATTGTTATAAATTGAGAGAAGTACAGCTGTGTGGTACCGGCTTAGAATTTACATCACCCCAATTCTTCCCGCCCCGCACGTGTGTCTAGAGAGGCGACTAAGGCCTGGAGCGGGCCCCAACCCGCATGCCCAGCGTGGGGATTATGGGCACTATAATGAGACAAAATTCAATAAAGCCTTTATCAGGGGGAGGCCTGCGTCCAACAGTGGACCATTACAGGCTGTCGAGGTCGAGGTTGAGGTTGAGAGAAGTACGAAGGCAAAAGTAATTTGTAATGGAGGAAAATAGTGGCGAATTTGAGCGAAATGACAAGATAATGAATATCACACCCAATTAATTGAATTGAAAAGCTAAACCAACACGGCACAAATTTCGGACTTTTCATAAGGCACATTGAGTGGTAAATTAAATAACAAAACTTCTCATAGATCAAATAATGCAAAACTCGGCCCAACAAGTCCTTAAACAGGAACGAGTGGGGAGTAGGTATTTATGGGAAGTCACGCGCCCGGGATAATGGGAGCAACGCGCCATTTCTCTTTTCTCTATTTATGAAACTCTGCCCGTGACACTTGTGTCGAGGAGCTGGCGAAGCGTCGCCAATTTGCCGAATAACTCCTCTTTGTGACGCGATACAACCATGTCTAAGCAAAAACACAAGACAGGCAAGGAGACAGGAGTGGCTTACACAGACAACCATCAAACGTTATTTTGCTGAAGTGTCAAAAAATTATTCAGCTCAAGGTTTAAAAGCAAAGCTAGATTTGACGACCACCTTTCATATTACTTGCTTAGGGCCTTCATTGTTTTTTCTGAGTTTTTTTCAATAAGAGCTTACCATGTGTATCGACAAAAAATCATTCTATTGTTAGACACAAATTAAAACGATACACAGTTTTGCTCTTGATTTTTCATTATCTCCATATTTTTATTATCTCCATCGATGGTTGTGATGATGATGAGTTTCCCGTTTGCTGCGACGCTGAGCAGCCGCTTGTCAGGCACCCTACAGCGACAAGATTCCTCAGCATTCATTTATTTTAGCCCATCTTGATGTCAAGTCAAAGAATTTACATTTCTCTATTGGTGTCGAAACATCTTGCCTTGGAATTTTTGATATTTTTTGCGAAAGGTGATTTTGAGAAATACGAGGTTGTATTTTGAATACGTCTTACATAACTTTTGAAATATTATTGAGGTCCTAGATAGCTTTTAGGAAGGGGCTTAATCCTCAATCCATCAATCTTAACTTTAGGTCGTAACAGAACACAACCCTTCAGTACTATTCTGCTAATGATGATTTCTTAGTTATCACTAATCGCATTACATCCTGCTGGTGATGATGGAAATCGAAGTAACTTTCTATACGTAGAAAACTTCTAATGTAAGAAGGTGCTACGACTCACATAGTTCGTAACATTTGATATTTTACAGCTGATATTAAATCAGTGGCTTGAAACTAATATTGCAACTTGGATCAAATTTAAGTGTTGGCTTCGCCACATGTGTACCACCCTGTATAACTTTCGTCTCACTACATTGTAAAATGAACCCTATTCTTCAGTAGTCTCTGACTTCAGCTTCAAGAAATTCTCAGTGAAACTTGGTATGTTCAAACTATTATTTTTCAATGGTATGTATGGATTTCAGATAAAAGCGATCGTTAAACCTGGGATGTCTTATCGCTCGTAAATTAAAACGTGTGTTACCTTTGTAAAGCCGACTTTATGTCCAAGGGCGTAAGAAGTTAAATTGAACATATAAGTCAGTCTAGACACAGGTAGTAACGTACAGTGTAAAAGTATGTTAGGCAAACTTAATGATCTACCAGATCATTAATGATTTGATTCTGCTGTTATCATCTCACTGGTGCTAATAAATGAAACAATATTTTGGATCAAAATATTTTTTCGAGGCCCAGGCTGTGGCCCAGGTACTTAGTAACCTGAGACGAGAACCTAACCTAAGTAGGGGTATCTACATAGCAAATACAAAACGTCTTAAAATTTGTTTTAGATACGATAAAATCCCAAAAAACCCAGAGATTAAATTCATACGTGCATAAATACAAATTTATGAGAGCCACCTAGAAAGCTTCGTATCGGTGAATAAAAATTTTAAAGTGAAAAAGCTTAACAGGAAACAGCAAAACACATGTTACCAATAAACAAATATTCCACATAGTGAGCTGCCACTATGAATAACATAACTTTACATAACATTTACGAGATCTAAACTGGTTCCACACGTGCTGTACTGGACCACTCTAGAACTTCACTGCTTCACAACTGCACGGTTACCTACTTCATAATGTCTGTCTAGTAGGCTACTTTCAGTTAACTATTGACTAGGTACCTACTTGATCACAAGCTGGCCTGGATTATGATAAAACTTTAGGTTGTACAGTAAATATATTATTTATCTCCGCTCACGTAACAAATCTGGGCGCCTCATCTGTGAACGTTACTAGCTTTTGCCCGCGGCTTTACACGCGTATTTTCTGTATAGTAAGTATTGTTTAAGTTAGGCTATGTTCTAAGTGTTTGCCAAATTTCATTTTGATCTATTCAGTAGATTTGGAGATCCTAGGTAGCAAGAATTTCTATTTTTTTAATAATATTTGTAGGATTAATAGGATAGGATAGTGCGTCGGGGTATGATGGGACGGCAGGGAAGACCGTAAAACATGAATTGTAGCCGAATTAAGCCATATTTTGTTATGCGGGCAGGTCAACATTAGAAAATATGGTTTAATTCGGCTACAATTGTCATACGGTCTTCTCCCGTGTCTGATCATTCCTCAACCTTACCATAATTATAAATATAATGGCAGTTCACAATTTAAAAAAGGAAAGCGATACCTGCAACGAATATCGCTTATCTATGCTAATAATTGATTTTATTATAGCCTGAAGACTTTCCTTGATGGTAAACCTAGATGGTAGGTAGCTAAAAATAATTTTAAAATAATCAAGAAACAAGGTAGGTACCGTAATAAAAAATTACGATCTGCAATTCGGTTGATGCAAAAGTCACATAACCTTTAAAATATTAACAGCTTAGATGAAATTAAAATCTTCAAGTGATCTCGAAACCCTCGAAGGCATTCGGTACTTGTTGACATTTAAATGTAGATCAAGCTCCAGTCGAACCCGAACGAAAAGAATCTCGATCAATTCTGTTGCGATATTCATTAATTTTCAAGTCTTGATTAGGAAAGAGTGGTCGAGGATGCTATAATTAATTAAGTTTTACAATGTGCTAAGATTAATAAATACGCGTGAAAAAACTAAATTATGATTTGTGATGGATTGGGAAATTAATAACTATGTTATTTTTTAAAGTAGATGATAACTAGAAAAAAATGCCTAACTTTCGAAAATAATGTTTAAAGTCAGCGTCTTGGGGACGCTTCCAACTAGTATTGACATGGATCAGTGTTGTGTTAGCTGTAGATCGTTTGTAACAGTCTGCAGTTAGCTCATTTGTTTCATTTGTAAATAAGTATGTAGGTACTAGTTTTAATTGTTGTATGTATTAGTGTACCTAATAGGTTAGTAGATATTATGTGTATTAGTATTAATAGTTTAGATTTATGTTAAGAAGCACCGCTATCCTTTATTTTTCACACAATCGTTTTGGTTGTCTGGAAGAAATCACTTTAAGCGATAAGGGCGCCAATTCCATTGCTGTTCTCTTTATGTTTAATTATGTCAAATCTGTTTTATAAGGTGATGAATAAAAGTATTATCTATGTATCTAATTTGATTAGATTATTTGATTGTTATTTTTTTGGTTAATAAAGATTTAAACATCCCTTGTTGTCATTCCGGTAAAGCCCTACCATTACCAAAACAATCTGTCGAATCCGTGTATAATGTAAACTGACGTACGTACAAAAAACTATGAACCAATCCAGACAAGGAAATAAACAAAAAAATAAACAACTCTCTCCTCAAAATATTTCCTTCGTACAAATTCTGTCTCACCAAACGAAACCTTTCAAAAGCATCACAATTATTTGACAAAGGTACAATGCTGAAAGAAACATTGGTAAAAAACTCTTGGGAGGGGCAGGGGGGACTCGCTTCAAATATTTACTATTGGAATTACGGCTGCTTACGACAAATACATTTCACTTCGACAAACGAATCGAGATGAGATGGGATGAAGTAGGAGCAGAGTATGGATACGCTTGAAGAGCAGCCGGTTCTGAATCTCTCAGAGGCGACCAGCTCTCGTATGAGTTCTAGGAATGGACCTTCCATTGAATTGTAGAACGGTGAAAACACATATGGGCCATCATTTTCAGTTTATTTATTCTCAAAGAAATCAATTTGTGTCGGAGTATTTACAAAAAAAATAATAAATTAGTACAACAATAAAATATCTAATCGTAAAAGTACTAAAAATATAATTATCAATTTCACAATGTAAAAATAAAAAAAAAACGTTAGTAAATTGTTACCTATAATTTTACTTAAAGCTTGGCGCAGGCGAATATTTTTTTTTCGAACTCGTAATCTGAGACAATGTCGTAAAATAATTTTACACGCTTTCTTACATTTTTGAAATTACCTTTGGACCGTCTTTCTTCCAACAAAGCCGATAAAAAGATAGGTGTATACTGTAATTTTGGGGTTTCGGCATATTTAGAAATGCAATAGCTCCGCTTATACGGAAAGAAGACATATCCATAGCTCGTATCTGAATCGCACTCCATTGTGCGAGTTAAAGCCGTTCAGGGGCCTACATGCCGGAGGTACATGTGATGAGACGACAAAATAGCTGTTCTGCCTTTTATGACGTCATCCCGCAGTCAGGGTACATAATTATTTCAGGTCTGAAAGACCCAACTAAGACATGGGTTATATTTTAATTCTTACATTATGTTTAAATTCTTACATGTGAAAACAATTATCCATAAGTCATGGCCATTGTTAGTTACAAAGAAAATAAATTACAATCAAATCATAGAAATAAATTACAACAAGTATTTACAATCGAAACAATTGAGCTAACTGCAGACTGTTGCAAACAATCTACTGGTTGTTCTACCGATTCTGTCCCCCTAAGCCGACTTCCTCATCGGCACACTGAACATGCCTCCGCAAAACAAGGGAGCTTTTGCCATAATGATGACGCTTGGGAGGCGGATTGGTGATCACAGTGCAGGTGTTAGAAGCACACAGAATGACGGTGCTGCCCTCTCCCTCGTAGGTCCATCCACACCTTAGTTGGCTCTCACGAGATCCACGGGCTCATTCGGAGGAGGCGATTCTTCTGAATCACAATTTTGCTCCTGGTTTTATCCAAATGCTCAAACCTGTCGGTGGCTATTGTTTTCTACAGCGGAGAAACTTTGCAGGTCTTAGTCTTCATTTCTCTGGTCCATTGAAACAAATTACGTACATTGGACCTAGGTTTGATAAATCTCAGGTCAGGCTGCGTTATATTTAGCTCTAAATATAACAAATTGCAGTAATTGCAGTCGTTAGGTGAATGTGTAGAATTATAGCTGGTTACGCAAGGGCTCGTGTGGCGGAGTGGCAAGTTTAATTGGTGTAGAAGCAGGTTTGATATCGGCGAAGGAAGCTGGTCATGTCTGTCGGTATTTAATATTTATGCTTTGAGTGTTTGCGATTTAGACACGTAAACGTGATCAAGACTTTTAAGACTCTAGAACGAAGTTTAGAAACCGTCTTTCGACGGTTGAAATCCTGTTTTGTTTTTGCTTTGTTTGGTAGATCTCGGTTGGTGGTCCACATTTTTTGAAAGTAACTCCTATGGGCTTCGCATTCATTTGTGTACAAAGAACGTACGAACGTAGGTACCTATCTTTTCTCATGGTGTGTTCAGTTTTTTTAATCGATCACCTTTGTTAAACTACCGTACTTGGTAGTTCCTCAGCTTGGTCCTCCGCAAGCAGTAGGTATTCTTCCTTGATGCTGCTTTATTGATCCGTAACACAACCTCAAAATAATCATACTGAAAGACACATCCTTCTTATGAAATAACTACAGGCTTAGAAAATCACCTCGTCATTACCACTCAATGAAACATATTCAAACACAACTAAACTCTAGGATTCTTTAATTTTAGCACCACCTGACAAGTAGCCAATCCATTTTGATATTTTACTATATTTTAACCCTCGACAAAATACATTAAACATCTATTCGTGATGAATTTTGTTAAATTGAAAAAAAATTCCCTAATCAAAATTTTGTGCTGTTTTTATTTTCTCATATATTGAGCCCGTGACTCCTTTCACGACTTCTCTCCAACTCTCATGGTTTCGGGTTGGACATGCACTCCTATCTCAAATGTGACCCTGTAAGTACTACGTACCAGGTGTGATCGCAGGTCTAGGAGCTGGACCGCGCAGTCCAGGGCTCCATTAATATGCCGCTATCGCGTACTTATTCAAATCCTTGCGTTAGGATCCAAAGCTGCACGATTTATCACGCCGTTACTGTAAGCTTGCACAGTGCCGCCACGCGGAGGCTCTTAACAAGTTTCTTGCTGCTTTACTTAGTGTTTAATATAATAATAGTAAATAATGCCGGACAATACACACAGCACCATCTTTTTCTAGTTTATGTACTTTCATGGGGTTTCTTTCTTTTTGGTTGTAAAAAGCTTATTCTATCTATTTGTAGAGATTTAAGATGATGATGTCCTTCTTGCCAAATTTCTGCCACGGTGGCCAGTCTGAACGGAGACTGGTCCATGTGCGATGGACATATTATTATTTATTTAATATAGTGTGTGCGCAAACACTGGTGCCAGTGCTGTATTCCCTCACTCTCCCCCTTGAACAATTTTTTTCAAGGGGAAAATGGAATAAGAAAAAACTTACTGAAAACTGGAATTCATTTTTTGTGTTTTTTGTGCCCTTAAGGGATAAGGGGGAAACAATAACCCTCATATGATACGTTCCAATTAGCTATACTTACCTTTTTGATGAGTCAATGTCCTTTTAATTCGGGTTTGTATAAAAAAGCACGCAAGTGCAGGTCACACTATTCATATTACGGCAGGTACCTCTCCAGGGTGTCGCACTGCACAACATAACTAATAATCCGAGTTTTTACGATAACATACGTTGTACAGGCGAAGCTGACAACCTGACGTGGGATCCAATTTACTTATCTGCGTAACCTGTCCAGATACACTGAGATACTATCTACAATGCCATTTGACATCAATTCTAAATGGTATTGGATGAATCCAAATCGAAAATTCGGGCAGGTTTATGGCCCTCCGAGGGCAATTTTGTAACTAAGTTTTATATTTGATCGGCTCCTGGATAAAACTCAATTGAGGCAGGTCACCAAGTATTGTTAGTGTCGTACCAAACCTTGTTTTGGTTAAACACTTAGGTGTTTAACCAAAACAAGGTTTGAAGGACAAGGTCTAAAAGCAAGGTCGAAAATTATACAGAGTGAGATTTCGTTAGGATCATTCTAGTTACGAAAACAGAACTTTTCCAACTCTCACGGCTTCAAAAAATTTCACCCCGAAACTACAACTGGCATTTAACATTTAACATTGGCATAATAACATTTGAATTTAGGTAGCTTTTGGTGCCTATCTAGATTACCTCATAATTTATACCTACATGTCATAGTCAAAACCGGTACTTAGGCAACTTAATAAAAATGGTGACATTCGCATCGTCCCATAATGAGCTCAAGAAAACTTTGTTTTCTTCGAAACGAGTTCATCAAAAGTTCCTTAGAAGCTTTAATTGGCGTAATTATAAGATGGCTACACGTCGGGAAGATGCCTGCATCCACTACGTTAATGCAAATGTTTAGCATTGATTCAACTTTGAATCCATCGTAGGGCTGTCACTCTAGAAAAACTCAGCTTTTTTTAACATTTAACTTATCTTTTGGTTCTCTAAAGATTTCTAGAAAGGTAATTAACAAATACATTTGTCATGCTGTGCCTACTGCTGTGCACTTTTTTTGGTTCTGTACTCTAAGCTAGGCTATAGAGAAGTTTAATTTGTTTGCAAAACATTACCTGTCCTTACAACATTGAAACTAATCTGATGACCATGAACAGAATCTGATCCGCATCAATGTAATTTTTTTCAAAGCCAATTATGCTTTATTAGGAGTGCATTTAATCAATGATGTTCTTTCTGTCCTTGATAAAATTACCTACAGTTGAAAAGAATGACATTCAATAATGAATGTAAGCGGGTTAACTAGGAACCTTGTTTGTATTGGAAGAACACCAACGTATGATCCCTGAACGAGGGACTCCATCAGTTCTTCCAACACAAACCTGGTTCGTAGTTAACCCGCTTACATTCGTAATGAATTTGTCAGACTACGAAAGTTTTATGGTAAAACTAACTTCTGCCCGCGGCTTCGCACGCGTTGTTTCTATAAACGTTTAAAGGTGATTTTTATCCCATGGGAACTGATTTATGAGATAAAAAGTATCCTTTGTTTGATTCCAGGATTAGAATTACCTGTACTTATGCAAAATTTCAGCCCGATCCGTTCAGTAGTTTTGGCGTGAAGAGGTAACAAACATCCATCCATCCATCCATCTATCCATCCAAACTTTCGCATTTATAATTTTCACTCATATGCATTTTATTCTCATCGATTTTACCTGCTTGACTCCCAACTAGATTTCAACTCCTTGATATTTTGAACTTGGTTTAAGATGTTGTAAGGAATCAAGAGACAGCCCTAGCACATGTCACATCCGACCATTAAGACCGGCCGACGGGCGCGGGCGCTGTCAAAGTGGCGGGTGGCAGTGGCGCAACTAGACTAGTGCCACAACCCGGATCTGTGTGCCCATTACCCCTGTTTGCTCTGTGATACGGGTCGCTTTTAGACCACTCCCCGCACACACCTATTAGATGTACTTTGAACTTATTTCAACGAGGTAGTTCTGCTCCACTTTTTATTAACCCAGATTACCTTTGACATGACAAAACAGAAAACATGAAAAAACCGACCAAGTGTGAGTCGACTTGTACACGGTGTGTTCCGTACCATCATACAAAACTATTAAGGTAATTAAGAATCCTTCGAAAACTGATTTCTTCGATAAAACTGAAAAAAAGTAAAATGCCAACATGACGCGGCAAATGTAATACACACCCTGACAAAATTTCAACTGTCTACCTATTACGATTCAAGAGATACATACAGCTTAGATAAACGTAGAGCAAAAATTGCCGTGGAAGCCCCCGTTATATTTATATTATTTTTTGTTATAGCAGCGGCACGAGAAATACACACTTTGAGAAATTTCAGTCCTTCTTTAACGGTTCATGGGATGCAACCCGCTGACAGACGGACAGTTAGCGGAGGCTTAGTAATGGGTCCTGTTTTTCACCCTTCTGGTACACCCTAAACGGGAGTACCTGTTTAACAGTATTTTATGGTATTTTTCTATCAACCGCAGGAGCAGGCGCGTATTTTACACCGATAAAGGCAAAACTTAGCGAACTTCGAAACTGAAAAATCCTCCACCACCTGAACCTCCGTTCAGTGCCCACCGACAGACGACAATGCCCCCACACCGAATGTCTTATCAACGGCAATTCACGTTGGCTGCACTAGTCGGACCTCAAAGCTTAAAAGCGATAGTGAGACACGCGCGCGCGCATTCATTGACACCCCACAAGCGAGGAGGCTGCGTCCAGCCATGAAACACACGGTCATTATCTTATTTTTAACTTAACTGTGTCATTATCTCCAGGGAAATAAGGACATTTGAAAATAGGTTTTAAAACCTGAATTGGGAATACAACAATTCCCAAATCAGGTCTGAAAACCTATGGTGTGATTGTATGTGATTGTGATTTATAAGTGAAGTGATATGTGATTTTGTGGAAGAAAATAATGTGCAAATAGACTGATGATGCTTTTGAATATTTTTCACCACCATCATCCCTTGTAGACCCTATTCTCTGCTGGGCATCGGCCACTCTTTTTTGCCACCTAATGCATAATTCGTTATGGAATCGTAGATATTTTTTGTGAACAAAGTATTTGTTGTTTTCTGTTATTGTTAAGTTCATTCATAAACTTCTTTGTTGACATAAAATATCTTGGATTCTAGAAACAAATATAATATGGATGCTCGAAACCTTTTATAAGAAATAAAATTTCCCCTGTGTAGGTTTCAATTCTTCTGCTAGTGGCCATTGCCCTTGCAGAACCTTCGAGGAGGGACCGAGAAGGCAGCAAGACTTCTAGAAGAAGTGAGAGGAAGAGAGAACTTCTAGAAGGAAACTATGGACTGAGGATACGACCTATTGATAATGGTGAGCGCTTTTTTGTACACTTTGTTGGAGTGGCTATTATAAATAGTCCTGGAATGCACACAACACCTCACCTTATAAAAATATACATAGCTAAGTTCTAGGTACATTCCAAATGGCAATAACCTGCAACAAATATTGTGGTGACCTTGGAAGGTCATACATTTTTTCAGCGGAAGTCGAACCTGTAACATTCTGCTTTTCAGGCAAATCTTCGCTCATTGAGCTACACCGCAGTGGTTCTCGAATTGTATCATTACAAAAATCACCTACTAACAATTTTCCTATATAATAGGTTATAGAACTAGTTAAATGTGGAGATGTTTTGTTACATCTAGAGAAATTAACACTTCAGAGATGTCGTTTACCCAATCTACACAATACGGTGTGTGAGTTTGTATCCGGCCTAATGATGTCGGATATAAACTCATCTAGTACGTTACTTAATCAGTGGAAAGGCACCTATAAATAAAATGCACTGTTACAGCTGTCCAGTACACAGGAGGCTATCCTAGAAGTCGGCAGCAGAAGAACATCCCATCGGTAAGTGCTTCATTTCTTTCAATAGAGTTATATCATCATCAACATCAGCCTATACAATTCCACTGCGGGACATGCCTCCCCATCCCTACAGAACTATAGTGCCTTTTTTTTTATTTTACACTAATTAATACGGTAACATATACTACTTACATTAATTAAAGGACCTGGTTATAAACCATTATGATTAATTTTATTATTAGATAGTACTACTAATCATTCAAAAATGAATAAAAATTCATACAGCGCGCTCACAAAACCGCAATCATTCTAACTTGATTTCCCCGAAATTATCCGCGATTGGGTCGCAGTGTGGGAAGATAGCACCCTGTCTTCGGATTGAGATAAGTAGTCTACTTATAAGCAGCATTAAAAAACAATGCAATCTACGATTTGGGTGCCTTACAAAATGCGCAAGAACTTACAGCAAAGATTCATTAGAGAAGTTCTCAGTAGGTTCCTGGTGCTCGTGGAAAATATCATTTCAACTTTGATAAAAATAGTTTTGCTTTGAATTCATAGTGCTGCATTATTGTAAATTTCCGATGCACACTTTAATGCCGGTAAAGTCTTTTAAACTTAGTTTAAGTTTTACAAGTTGTAGTTTATAGGCTCTGCTTTTGCCCATTGCAGGGTTTGTTGAAAACTTATACGCGCAAGTTTCTTCTAAACTTGTTCAAATGAGTAAAATGTAGGACACGTTGGCCAACCCATTTGGGACTAAGGGACTGCGAACGTGTTAAAACTTTATCCAGTTCTAATATCTACTATGTTTGCTAGAGTAGTAGGTAAATACATAATTTATGTTTGGTTTGATGTATAAATCTTTCAATTTAATGGCTGTTTTGGAAAATATGATGAAATATTCAAATCACTAGAACATCGTTTTAGAATATATATGTTATTGCAACTAAAATGCGGATTTTATTCGTTTGTCCTTCTTTCTTGTATTTTTAATTATTAGATATTTCTGGATGTCAAATAATTCAACGAGGATTTTAAAAATCTACTTAATTAGTAGGTACTCTTACACATCGAAGAAATTATAAACAAACAATTGCAGACTTACCGGAAACGGATGTCTTGTCTATGCAAGATGGCGGAAGTAAGCCTCAGATTTAATTTTATTAATCCTAGAAAACAATTTGTAAGATAAAACTGATGAAAATGTGTTTTCGTAGCATTCTTGGAAAAGGAAAGTAATGCTCTAACTGTAAACTAATCGTTACCAAGATTGTGCTACCCAATTTTTTTGTTTTTGTTATAAATAACAAAGTTCCAACTAAAGGCCACTTTTCACTAAAGCGCCGCGCGCATTGTCCATTACCAGATAGCTAACTGAATGATATCGCGTCATTTCCAGCGATTCTTTTGTCCTTTCACAGATTAATTTTTAGTGCGCGTAGCTTTGGTCGTTAGTGGCCTGATTATAGTGAAAATTCTATTGTTTTTATCCGGGAATCTATTGTTTTTAACCATTTTAACGGACAGGGTAATAATTACGTATCTTATCTGTATTTGGGCGGGAATTGTGCTCTTAAGGTCAGAATCGGGCCGCAGTATGATTGATGGTGCCTTTATATTGTTTCCCTTCGGTCCTTGGGACAAAAAGGATTATAGTTTCACCCTTAGATAGGGAGGGAACGTAATGCGATACTATGACGTTAATATTTTGTTATGAAAACTGTCGTAGGCTGGGCAATATACGAAGAACAAAGAGGCTATGAAACGTACAGAACGAGAGCTGTAAGAGATACCTAATAATGTTTCTGAATGTATATTTTACTAGCTTCTACCCGCGGTTTTGCACGCGTTGTTTCTATGGAAACTGATTTATGGGATAAAAAGAAATAAAAATTTCTGGGATAAATTAGACTTACCTGTATGCAAAATTTCAGCCTGATCCGTTCAGTAGTTTTGGCGTGAAGAGGTAACAAACATCCACTCATCCATACATCTATCCATCCAAACTTTCGCATTTATAATATTATAGTGTGACTAATAAACAGTTTAATTAACGTCTTGATTTTATTTATTTCTTAATCACAAAATTATCGATATCGACCAAATCGAGGGTGCAGGTTAGGAAAAGGGGAATACAATTAAAAGTTGCCGCTCGCGCACACCTAAAAGACTAGTTATTTATATCTTATTATTATTTGGTAATAATACCAAATAGGAGCCTTCACTATCTACACAATCAAGTTCCTTATTCAGGGGTATCGCGGAGATAAGAGATATGATGTAACATTGTAAGAACGGACGTGCAGCCCTGAAGCCCTAAAGTTACAGTTTAATTAGAGGTAATCTTATCACTGATTCTGGTTCATGAGGAAGATTATCTGATTCTCATAGGATACCATCTCTGTGCTGTGAGTACCTGCCTAGAGGCTACATCAGAACAAAATGCATAAGTATTTTATTAGTATCTGTGACCTTGTAAAGCAAAATTATGATAACAACAATTTAGATTTATTTATTCCATTTCGATACAATAAGGACACTTTGAATTTTTAGCATTATAAAGTGTTATACTAAACTAGTGATTGGAATAGGGTGATTCCGTTTCTAGTAATTGGAATGGGGTGATTCCGGTTCTAGTAATTGGAATGGGGTGATTCCGTTTCATCCCATTTCAATAAATCGTTGAACAAAAGTTTGCAATCCATGGTTACGGAAACATTTTTAAACTGATTTTTTGGTCAAACTGCCATAAACTTTGACCCTAAGGGCCACTCTCCACGGACTCCGTGCACAGGGTCAATGCCTATTACCGCGCCGCGGCCGACGACGCGCCGCATTTAAAATAACGTCCTCTGAAAACACGCTCGTAGTCGTAAATTATTTTAGTATTCCCCATGGGAAGCGTAATTGTATTATAATTGAGAAGCCTAACTCTAATAAAATCTAATGCATGTTTAGATACGAATAGATATCGAGTTCTTCTAGTTGCATGTTCTTTTATTTAGGGTTCCGTACCACAAAAGGAAAAAAGGAACAATTATAGAATCACTTTGTAGTCCGTCTGTCTGTCTGTCCGTCTATCAACCCTCTTTTCTCAGGAACGCGTGGACGTATCGAGTTGAAATTAACGTCAAATACTCAAGTCCGTAACTTCTTGAAGCCGCAATATAAATAAAACGTCTAAGTCAACGCACTCAAAAGTTACAGCCGTTTATGTCCGAATATTTTGAAATTTCCAAGGGAATCACATGCACTCAAAACCTTAAGGGGTCCCGTAGACCTAGAATCATGAAATTTGGTAAGCAGCAAGTCTTTATAGCACAAGTAGAGGGAAAAATCCGAAAACCGTAAATTTGTAGTTTATTAACCACAAAAAAAATTATATATTCTCTCCCTCGGCCAAAATATACAGGACTACCTAGAATGATATTTGGCAAAAAAGAAGGTCTTACAATTATACGGAACCCTTAGTGCGCGAGTCCGACTCGCACTTGACGTTTTATTTATATCTATACCGTATTATGTTGAAAGCGCAGTCCTTAAATAAAGAAATAAATAAACTCTACAATAATTATTGTAATGCATTCTGATCGTGTCCATAACAACTGCTGAATAATTCCATTCGCATCGTAAATGAGTGCAAATAGTTTCATTTGCATTCATTTCATTTGCTGAACTGTTTAATTGTTTTTTGTGTACCTTTGTGCCGTGAGCTTTGCGAGCTTTATTTACCTTTTGAACTGATTTTTCAACCGATTCTTTCAGAGTACTTACGATATTTTTAATTAAGAATACCGAAAGAATTTCCGGTAGTATTAAGAATAGCCCAAAAACTTTGATTAACTTCGATTTTCCAGGAAATTCCTTTCGCTCTGGATATTTTTTGAGGATTTCTTCGTGTTTATTTTAAGGGTGATATTTTAACTATTGGTTTTGATTCTCCCTGCATCAAGTCTAAGTCAATGTAGTGAAAGAGTTAAAATCATAGTCTTTTTTCCATATTGTTCATTTGTATAGGACATTTACAGCCGGTTGTTCGTACGATGATTAAATAATGGTTTCTCATGCCGAATCGACAAGAGATAAGATCATTGATTAGTTAATTATAGACATGATCAGCGTACGAACCCCCGGCTGTTAGTCAATTTTAATATTTCAGATTAAATAAAGTACACGCACACATTAATTAAGTGAGGTGAGATGGGACACAAACAATACGAGCCACGACTATAATCTTGTATTTTATCACTTTGCATTTAGATTCATGATCAAAACGAAACTCAGAAACAAGTAAATCACTCATCCGGTCCAGTTCTAGTTTGTGGCTCTAGACTCTAGGGCAGTGGACATTACACAACACCCGTGTGACCGCTACACCAGGAAGTACACTTTATATTCATTTGAATAGGGTCTAATATCGATATGATTATGTCACTGTGATTTATGAGGTTAATTGTGCCATCACGTTGCAAAATTGAGAGATGGACAAATAATTTGTTTGTAAAATGATCTGGTTTTAATTAACATGGAACTAGGTGGCGGTAGGGTCAGTCGGAAGGTTGAGTGAACTTTCAATGCTCTTTCTATTTTAAAAAAGTGCCCTAATCGTTACCTATTTGTTCATTCAATCGTGCGTTTGGGAAGATTTTTTTTCATTCAAAAATGTAGGTATATAGAAAGAACGTTCACGCAACCAACAAGCTTCCGATTTCGAATTACAGCTCTGAAGGTTTTGTACAGAATACGTAAGGAATACAGAAATATTTATTTTAAAACATGTTTCTGGGCTCCCCTTGTTAAGCACCACATTGGCTTTTATCATTATAGGGAGTACCTATGTCCAAAATCCCCACGCGGGCGGGCTGCGTGCTGCGGGTTGGTGATCGCAGGTCGGTGGTAGAATAGTTCTGCAGGAGGCGCGGCTGCCCGCCCCCCGTATCTATGTCCCGTAGTCGCCTCCTACGACACCAACGGGAAGAGTAGTGGTGGTGCAAATTCTAAGCCGGCACGGCTAGGCCCTGTCGACCCGGCACATGATAAAGATGTATCTACTTACAGAGTAAATAGTGCATCAAGGGATTTCTGGAACTCTTGTCCAAAAATCTCTTGACGTCCTTTCTGTGCTGGCCGGGGAAATGTCATCTCATGAGTAGGTGGTCATCTCATCCACCCAAACTCATCCACTTCGGATGAGTTGACCACTCCAAAATGTTTAGTGGTCAATGACAGGAGATTATTGGAATTGGAATAGGCCACATTCGCCATTCATTTCTACAGTTTTAAAATGACTGTAATATGTACGTACGTTATTCATCCACATCGTTCTTTGTAATCCAGAACAATTTGCGGCTGTCGCCAACACGGACACTAACTAAATTAGAGAAAACCTCCGAATAGGTAGGTAGGTCCCCAAACAAAAATCATAATTAAAGTGTCCGACGGCAACCAGTGGCCCTATTCTGGGACGGTCTCAATTTCAACTCTGACACGAAACAGAAAAATTAATTAAAGCTTATTGGGTTTTTATGTTCCATGTATTACGAGTATACATTGAACGAGAATTTTCACACACAGAATAAATACTTTTTAATTTACTTTTTACCAAACATCATCTTTCGAAATGTATAGAAGATCTATATTTAAAAACACTATTGAACCATCATAGATTCATCATCATCATCATCATCAGCCTATATTAGTCCACTGCTGGACATAGGTCTCCCCTAATGAGCGCCATAGCACCCTGTCTTCAGCTTGCGGCATCCAGCATCTGCCTACGATCATAGATTATCATAGATTCAATAGTGTTTTATTCATAGAGTATTCATTGTGGCTACCTAAGTAATGTAACAGGTTTGCAAATAGCGCCTTTTTATTGTTTCTGATAATTTCAATAAATAACGAACGTTTCTTATTTTATTTTTATTTTTTCAATTTTAATTTATTTTTATTTAAAATTTTATTCATTAGATCTGACAAAACAACAGAGTACAATGAAGTTAAGTATACAAAAATTAAAATAATTAGAAGACGAAACGAAAATAAGGGAACTTATTATTAACCTAACCAAATAGGTACAAAAAGAAAGTAAGAACAAAATTATATAAAGAAGAATATCAAGACATTTTTATGTTTATCAATTAATATGACGCTATCATAGACAAAATAAACGCCCAGAACGACTGCCCGTTGGTGGAATCGCTTGTGATTGCAAAACAATATTTTTTAAAGATTTTTAAATGAATCAATTGATTTATTGTAATGATTGTTGTAAGAGGTCTATCCGTTGACCATCAAGAATCCAAACTTAAACCACGGTCGAACCTCTCACAGAATAACCCTCTCCCCAGGATCGGAACAAAGGGTTCGCGTTAATTTGGGGACAGAATGAAATGTCGTGCCCCGAATGTTTGCCGCCGCCAAATATTGGGGTCAGCCGAGGACGTGCCCACGCTTCCTATTATTATTTAATTCTGCGGGAGCTAGGAACCTATATCACCTCGACTTCTTGCCTTTGTCAGCACAAGTTTGGCTCTGGGCTTTTTGCAGTGGTGAAACTATGAAATATGAATATTGCTTGATGTGTTCCGAATCTGCTTCAATACATGATCTTGCTTTGGCATTTAAGAAATTTTAACATTTTTATTTTTATGGCAAGACGACGTCGTCGATTTGGCGTGGAGAGAATAGATGAGGGTGCACAGAACCAACCTGACTGGCACCATAGCAGAGAATAAGTATATTCTTAGTATCGACGTCCACTGCCCACGGGTAAAAAAAGATAGAAAGTTGCTTTTCGAAATAGGTTTAACTCCTATGTCCCTTTACTAACTATACCTGCAACAAATCTCATACTTTCAATTTTTCAATAAAAATGCTAGCTCTTTCAATGAGTGCAAATGGCCAAGCAACATCATTCTCACGGTATTTAGCAACAAAGCGAAACAATTTTTTAGACGTCGCGCCAGAGCCGGTTATCTGCCCCAAGGAAATGAGGTGGCAGCAATAAATCGTCCTCTCAGCGCATACATTTAAATAAACCCTAAAAGGGGTGCTCTGGGTGCTGGGTGCAGAAACCGCTGGCGCCGCACTTTCCCCAGTCATTAGCACCACAGTCAGCTGAAGAGTTGCCCACAATTAATACTGATGTCACGTCGACTTTTTACGTTTCGCAATTTAAATTAGCAGATATTCGCTTAAATTTGCGGAGAGATATAGCGCACTTGTTTTAAACATTTTTACCAGCGTAGGGTTTTAGAGGAACCTAATTTTATTTTATTTTAGCTGCTGATTCCACTGCATGATACAACTAGATAACAAAACGTGGCCCGTGAAACAGACGTTGACATAGTTACACAGTGAACTGAGGGTGAGTCTATTTGACGTTAGTAACGAGACGTGACCGTTACGGTTGCGTAGTTCCCTGCGCGCACGACTCTGTACAAAATTGTACGGAATAAGCAGACGTCACGATCACGTCACGATCACGTCTCGTAACTAACGTCAAATAGTCTCACCCTTCAGACGGTCGCAATAACCATGAAACCGTATGCATCTAAAACAGAAAGAGCAGAAACAAAGAGCTCTGTAATTCTTATTTGAATATAATTCCGGTACAATGACGCGGGCGAGTAGCGCCGGGAACTCATAATCCCATGTTTGTTCAAAACTACCCGCCTTGTTCCGACTTCCGTTTATTATATTGCACAAGTTTCCGCTGGCGGCTCCCTGCGAGAGTTCACGCATGGGGAGTAAGTACTGTGCTGTCTGGGGTGTGCGGATGTGCAGATGTGCGGATGTGCGGATGGGCGGATGTGCGCATGTGCGGTTGTGCGGTTGTGCGGAGTAGCAAACGGAAAGTTAGGAAGAACGAGCTTTATACTGGACGTAAGATTATGAAAAGAGGCATTTCAAATATGTATACATAAGTAGTAAGAGATTCGGAAACGTACCTAAATGTTTTTAAAAACTAAATCGAAAATTTACAATAAAAATAGCTTTTACAATGAGACGTCTATGAGCGTGTTTAAACATTTTAAACTCAATACGAAAGACAAATTAATATTTTTTGTTTTATAAATAATAATTATAATCACGCTGAACATTCCACACAGCATCATCTAGCCCCAAGCTAAGCAGAGCTTGTGTTATGGGTACTAGATGACTGATATACATAATACAATACATTACTTACATAGATATACATTTTTTTACTATAGGTACATAGAAATATCCAGAACACCCGGAACAAATATTTGCAGATCGTTCAAACATTTGTCCCAAGTCGGGATTCGAACCCGTAACCTCCTGATCTTCGCCCGCCGCGCCACATCGATCGTCAAATAAATAATAATAATAAATAAATAATGCTTGACCAATCCACACAGCCCCAAGATAAGCAGAGCTTGTGTTTCCCAAAACACAAGCTCTGCTTAGCTCGGGGTCATCTAGTCTAGTCATCTAGTACCCATACTAGATGACTGATATAACTATGTACATAATACAATATATTACTTACATAGATTATTCATTAATTAAAACAAACTTAGGTTAATCTCATACGCGCGTGGGCGGCGGCGGCGCGGCGAGGCGATAAGCATTCGCCGTAGAGACATTCATTCTAAGTATGCTACGATGTGTCTGCTGGCTGGATACATAACTAGGTAGTCTTTAGAACATTTTGGTAATAATAATAACTTTTACATGCGCACCTAATAATTTGAGATTCGGTTACAGTTACACCTAACGAGCGTCAAAAAATGATTCAAAGATGAAAACCACAACGAGCTCGATTTTCACCAAAACAGTCGCAAATTATTTCAACGAATAATGACTTCCTCTAATGGCCGTGAATTTTGACAAATTTTGAAATATTAGACAATCTTTCAAGTGCACGTATTGAAGCGCTCGCCAGAATTTTTCCAAATTTCTTGCCTCTACAAGGACAATAAACTGGTACGTAGGTACTTCGAGAACCTATTGCTTGTAACTGTTAAATTGTTTTCGATAATGAAACGTCTGAATCAAATAATGAGTCCCATTCTTTCCCCGCGTCGAACGGAATGTAAATTTAATTACGCATTGTCTCCGCGGTAATTATGTGGGTAGCTTCGTTTGTCAGAGCTAGATCTGTTGGAAGACTGGTTGGGCAACTGCTGGAGGAAATAGACCAAAGAAAAAGGCACAATTTCTTTACAGGATGCCCCTATTGTGGAATAGGTACATTGCTTTTAACATATCGCATGTTATGAAAATTTCTAAAATAAAAACATTATGCGGGCGTGTGCTTCGAGTACAGAAATCGGACTGTCCATCCGTGGGATTTGTGACTGGGAATTAATTAATTTATTGATGTAATTAGAACGGCTTTAGGCCAATTATACTAATTACAGTAGGTTTTAAAATTAAATAAACTTAAGTGTAGTTAGATTAAGTAGGTACATAATGCTAGAAATAGTAACGTACTTATGTCAAATAACAAACAATAATCAAGCATAAATAATTAAAATATCATAAGAAATATTCAAAGGTAAAATTTAAGTATAATATAAATTGAACAATTATATATAGTTCATAATTTAATATAAAGTAAAACATTTGTCAAAATTTACATTCACAAAAAGTTAGACATGCAAGCATAAGAGTTCTTCACTCGTCCGCGAATATATCGGTGTCCGGGAGGGCCTCCAGGAGCTTGTTCAGGGCTGCGAGAGTCCTGGGTATAGGAGAGCGGGCGCGCGCCACCGTGCGGCTCGGCGTTGGAGTTGGCAAAGAGTCGATGTCTCCTGCTCCGTAGGTAGTTATTGGGTACATAGAGTCGAAGTGACTCATTCATCAAATCAGGCGCGTCCATGACACCACGAAACACCTTGCAGATTGTTGACAGCTGATCATGAGCTCTTCGCGTTTGGAGAGAGTTAAAGCCAAGAAACCCAAGAAGGAATCTCGTCGGGTACATAAATTAATAAGGAATGAATTAATGAAAATGATGGAATGATAGTGGTGTCTTCTCATGGCCGTTATTAGTTTTCTATGACCAAGTATTTACGAAGTGGGTCGAATACTTAGTTAAAGTCACCATAAGTGACAGATTGTGTAGGTAAAGCTCGGAGAGAGCTTACTCCCGAAATTACGTACTCAGTAAGCGAAGAGAGGTCTGCTGTGTGATGCCATGGGCCGTGAATTATGGTGATGATCACTTTCATAAGACTATGTAGTAGGTCTATCTATGCCCTACTTCACTTTTATTGGCATCTCGTCCGTGCAACAATTTCTTGTTTCCCCTCGACTTATGGATCTGAATCATCACGAGTTACCCAACCAGTCGGCCGACCGCTCCCACGCTGTTTTATTTTAATTATAATATACGTTAAAATGAAGAGGCGCGGTAAAGCGCGATCGCCGTGTTCCACGTTAAATATTTACTAAGCACGTAAGAACTCCTTAATACATTTTATATGAGACAATAATGGGATAATGAATCTTAATACCTTGAGAAGTTAAGGCAGGGCTCAAAGGGCTGCTTTAAACGGAGGAAGTCGGTTTTATCAAGGTGGATAATCAAAATGGATTCAAGTGGCCTTTCATTTGCCTATTGACTAAAGTTGTTGTATGAACACAAAAAGGTAAAAACTATTGTGTAAGATTCGCCACTGGTCGTTAATTTTTAATTGTGCATTTTGCTGGTACACTAAAACTTTAAGCTTGACTAGTTTTTTTCTGAACATATATTTTATTTTCAATTTATAGCTTGTTTGTAAAAGTACCTGAATAAAATGCACGTTTCTTCACTTTTCCACTCATGCGTCTTGTGCAAACGGGGCTTGGTTAATCGTTTGGTTATTTCCAATACAGCGTTCCACCGTGAATTGGGTGAAATCCTTGAATTTGGGAAATCCGTGAATAACTCAAGTGCAATCGCCGCGATCGCTCCGCAGACATAATCCGGACTATACATTCTGGCGCGCTTTTCGCATTTTCCTCTACGAAACCCCCTCGCTCTTGTTTTACGACTAATAGTTTAGGAGTGTTCGAAGACGGCACGATGAGGAGCGTGATACATTATGTAAATACTTATTTTGACGTCCTCTGTGGTGGTAAGAATTAGGTAGGTACCACACAATACCACACTATCATTACCAATTCCCAAATTTTATTATCCGACTCATAAAATTTTAATTAGAGAGCAAAATAGAACGTTTAGTCAAAGTAAGCCCAGTACTTTGACTGAACGTTCTATTTTTAAATCCAAATTGGTTGTTTCCATTACTTACCTGTTAAATTGAAGCGCTGCTGTATGAAGACAGTTCAAAAATAAAACCAGCATTAAACATTTACTCCACCTTCGGATTTTGCTGACCCTACTGACTGATAAACGAAATTATTCGAAACCTTACACAACACACAAATATTAGATAAATGTGCTTGATCTACGGTTGTCAGTAGAGCACAACATCCCAAACCGGTTTTAGTCAGAGATTCAAAATGAAGATGAGACCATAAAATACCGTTGCGAAAATCAGCGCAATATTAAACTGTTGCGTGGTCAAATTAATATTCATCCATCAAGAAAATAAAAAAACACTTTCGAAAATAATCAATAAAGTGAAAATAGAAATACTACAAACACCTGTTCGACTGATTTGTAACTGGCCTCCATTCGAGGCAGACCGACAGGCGTGGCCTCGTCTCGAGGCTGCCTCAGCAGCTCACATGCGTCCACTGTTGGACATGTCTTCTCCAAACGAGGGGTGGTTTTTCCTTCATCACCACGCTTCGTTGGTGGTTTGGTGATCGCAGTGGAGGTGTCAAAAATACACAGAGGGAAGCTGCTGCCGCTCCTCTGGAAGGATCTCTTCTTCGACTCTGACGATATCCACGTCTCTTGGCTGCTCTTGTTGCAATGACCTCTCATTCTAAACGCGAAGGTAGGTATCTCTATACCTACGGAGACCTCCGTTCCGTCCGGCGTAAAAATAAACGTTTTGACTAAATACTCATTAAATTAGAGAAAGTAAGATGTCGTTTGTGTAAGGATTTGTGATTCTCAGAAAAAAGGTTCAAAAGAAAAATTGGTCCACCCTTTTAGCGTAAATCTGAAATCTACAGTTTTGTGGAAGATTTTGGCTGGAATTTAATTCTTAGGCATTTGGTCGACATCTTTCTTCGTAACATAAACCTTTACAGAAAATAATTTAAGTTTTTTAGGTATACTTACTGTCAATTTACTATTTAGCTATATTTCCAAAATTATTTCCCTGGGTTTGGAAGAGATCGCTCATGGCAATAAGGTCGCCCTTTGTACTTCCACTATTCTTAGAATTTCTTCCTGTATTGTTTTTCTGTCTTTGTGTGTTACAATAAAATGTTATCTATCTCTATAAAAACTCTACCAAAGTTAGAAAGATTTAGGCACAGATATCCTCTTATTTAGAAAAAAAACAAGTTATTTTTTAAATCTTCATCTATACATACCTAAAGTATCCCTAACCAAACACTACCTATCAAATAATAAATGCCTCCAATTTACAAATTGTCGTTTTTTATTCTGCGAATAAAAGACACTTATCGCGTTCATATGAAGCGAGATAAAAGGAAGGCTCGGAGGGTAATTCGTCCAGATTGCCGCGAGACGAACCGACACACGGTACAAGCAACAAGTCGACTGGGAATCTGAGAATACACGAGGGCTGTCATTTGCAAAACGGGTTCCGCACAAGTGTGCACCAGTTCAACAAATAACTTTTGAAACTATTCATGTTAATAACCCATACTAAGTTTAAAGTGAAAGAAACCATGAATATACCTTTTCACGTCTAGTCGGAAAGGATCTTTCTTTTTTTAGGGTTCCGTACCTCAAAAGGAAAAAAGGGACCCTTATAGGATCACTTTGTTGTCCGTGTGTCTGTCCGTCTGTCAACCCCCTTTTAATACGTTCACTTATCCAGTTAAAATTTACGTCAAATACTCAAGCCCGTAACCGTTTTGGAGTCGCGATATAAATAAAACTTCTAAGTAAACGCACTCAAAAGTTACAGCCGTTTATATCCGATTTTTTTGAAATTTCCAAGGGAATCACATGCACACAAAACCTATAGAGTACAGTAGAATCATGAGTGCTATAAGATCTTATAGCACAAGTATAGGAAAAAATCCGAAAACCATAAATTTGTAATTTATTCACAAAAAAAAATACTATTAAAACTCGCCGTGGACCAAAACCTATAGAGTACTTCCCGTAAACCTAGAATTATGAAATTTGATTAGAAGCAAGGCCTTATAGCAGAAGGTATGGAAAGAATCCGAAAACATTAAATTTGTAGTTAATTCACAAAAAAATACTTTTGATTCTCGGCATGGACCAAAACCTACAGGGTACCCACAAAAATATAAACTTCCCATTGACCTAGAATCATGATAATTTGGCAAGACACAAGGTCTAACGGAACCCTTAGTGCGCGAGCCCGACTCGCACTTGACGTTTAACTGTTTTTTGTTGGGCAAATGTTTCTAATACTGCAAAATGCAGAGATGAGGACCCATTTTACCCAGTGTATAATAGTTGTTAGATATTCCTTTATTCACAAAGAAAATTACAATTGAGCTAATTGCCGGCTATTGCTAACAATCTACAGGTAGCTCAACTGATCCTTATCAATACCAGTCGGAAGCGATGTTTTTCATGCATTTTATATTGCTTACTTTTTTAGTTTGGGTATAATTCTAATTCTAATTCTGAGTTGGGGAACTGGGATCTGCACTGACATCTCGCTTTGGAGTGTATTGTGCATTTGGGTATAATAAATGAGTTTATTGTGTCTTATAAATTTGGTACAAAAATACTGGTGGTATTCCGGAGAACTACGACTTTTTTATCAAAGAAAATCACTTGTGCATGCGTTAGGTAGAAACTAGTTTAGACTACGAACTCAAATGCTCGGAAACAATAGATACGTCACTCATTCCATCTAAGAAACGTACGATTTAGTATTGTAGAGATAAACATCTAATTTCCCAAGTGTTGGGGAACCCCAGTAGAAACATCGCGAGGCTTCTGAAATATTACCCGAGACGTTCAGTTTACCCCGAACTGGGCACGTGTAATTTTATTCATAGCTGCCAGAATTAGGACAGTTTTATTTTACTCCCTGCAAAATAAGGCCGATGTTGCGTACAGATTATTTAAAGTTTAGTCTAGCTAGCAATACCGTTAAGGTTTGACAAAACGGGGTATTTTCATAATTTACTTAAATAAATCTATTTATGTAATGTAATCTATTAACTAGGTACATCAGTTATCTAGTACCCATCATGACACAAGGTCTGTTTGGCTGGCTACGTAATGCTGCGTGATGGTCCAGCAGTATTTATTTATCTTGGCGGGATAGCATGTCATTTTCTATCGCAATCTTTATCGACGACGTATGCCTATTTATTTATACTTTTTAGAACATGATTCTTATCATCATCATTATTTATTTATCTTGGCGGGATAGCATGTCATTTTCTATCGCAATCTTTATCGACGACGTATGCCTATTTATTTATACTTTTTAGAACATGATTCTTATCATCATCATTATTTATTTATCTTGGCGTGATAGCATGTCATTTTCTATCGCAATCTTTATCGACGACGTATGCCTATTTATTTATACTTTTTAGAACATGATTCTTATCATCATCAATAATAAACATAAGGTATTCAAAATAGAAGTATAACTTTCAAACTTTAGAGTTAGAGCTACTTATTCGTTATAATATATATTTTTTTTATTTTATGCGACTAAACAAAAAGTTGTTGAGAATACGGATGTAAGCGGGTTAACTACGAACCTCATTTGTGTTGGAAGGACACCAACGTTTTATCGCTTAACGATTCATCATCAGGGTGAGTGCGGTTTGCGTCGCGCCCTTATTGTAACGTAAGAACACCAACGTTACAATACGGCCGCGACGCAAACCGTATTTAACCGCTTACATCCGTAATGAATTCGTCTAACTACGATAGTTGTTAAGAATCTTAAGACTATTTACTGTCACATACTCCTAAATCTAAACTTATTAAGCCGACCTATCCCAAAAACCAAGATTACCTAACTATAAACGTATTAAGGCGTTGTTTATTCTCATGCAATATCGCACATATCCACAATTTATACCGCACTCTGTTCTACTCTGGCCGGCCCCGGGCGGGCGGCGCGTCGCCTTAATTTACTGTCTAGATGGCGGTGGATGTTGAGCGGAATTCACAGCGGATTATGACTGAACAGGTAGGTAAGTAAGAAAAAATCTTATCACGGATTCCCGCTCGAATTTGAGCTAGCCTGGCTAAGTACTAAGTAGGAACCCGTGCCGTGACACCCGTCACAGAATGATAAAGTATTTTTATGCATGCCATGCAGATTAAATGTAAACTCTACTTGCGTAATAGTATTGGGTAGGTTGCTGGTAATAGTGATGGGTAGCGCAGCGTAGCGCAGGTCCAAGTCGTCAGGTCTTGGCCATCTCTTCGCGCTATAAAAGCCTCGACCTTCGGCCTCGGCCTTCATTTCAGTTTGTCCATAAAAGGCTGCAATGATGACCGTGCTGTGAAGGCCCGGACCTGCGCTACGCTGCACTTTGGGATATCATCATCGTGGCCAGCAACCCACCCAGTATTGTAAAGCAGGTAATTGAGATGTTATGGGTTTCTTGTAGACTTTACACACAAGCTAGAATGTTGTAGATGCAGCATTGCGCTGTAGTTGTTATAATAGAAAGAAAGAAAGTCATTTTACTGGCTCACATTAAATACACATTATTAAAAAACCTTAATTTCTAACAAAATGTCTCCACCATGTGAACCAAAAAGGTCCTCAATCAGCTTAATGCTGCATATATTATTAATGTTAAAGCGTACATAAGATAGTTTAGTTTTATATGTTTGTGGATTTAAACGCATTGATTATTGATATTTCTATCCGCCTTTTTTAATTGCTGGACTAAGGTCCCTACCTCCTGTCTACTATTCCTGTCTCATAATCAAAATCAAAATCAAAATCAAAAACTCTTTATTTCCATAAATACAATAAATGTACACTTAGAAAAGGTCAAAATATAAAGCTAAACACTGACACGGAAATAAAGTGATATTTTTGATTTCTGTCGCTTCGGTATGTAGACTAAAGTAAAGAAGCGACGAAGAAACCTTTAGCCTGTTAGTTGTTATTTTTCGAGTTGGAGCAAAACCCGTCCCAAGCATTTTTGTCCTCTAGATAATCTGATATTTTATAGTAAGCCTTTTTGCACAGCAAGGTTTTAACAATTTGTTTGAATTTATTTATTGATAATTTTTGCAACTCACTAGGAGTTTTGTTGTAGAAGCGTATACATTGCCCTTTAAAAGATATTTTAATTTTGTGTAGCCTAGTTGTGGGCACAGCGAGCTTATGTTTGTTTCTGGTATTCAAATTATGTTTATCGCTATTTTTAGGGAACTGACTTATATTTTTATGTGTGTACAACAAGTTTTCATAAATATATTGACATGGTACTGTCATTATGTTTATTTCTTTGAATTTATCACGCAGGGATTCTCTGGGACCCATATTATAGATTGCACGAACAGCCCTCTTCTGCAGCACAAATACGGTGTTAATATCTGCAGCGTTCCCCCACAGCAGTATACCATAAGACATAATACTATGGAAGTAGCTGAAATAAACAAGTCTAGATGTATCCACGTCTGTAAGATGACGGATTTTTTTGACTGCATATGCTGCAGAACTAAGTCTCTTCGATAGCTTATCTATGTGTGGGCCCCATTGAAGTTTATTATCTAAGGTGATTCCTAAGAATACGGTACTTTCTACTATTTCTAAAGTTTCTCCTTTAACGTTCACATCAGCCTTCACTTGTTTAACATTAGGTAGAATAAATCTAATACATTTTGTTTTGGTTTCGTTTAACAAAAGATTATTGACACTAAACCAATGAACTACTTTTGAGATTGCATTATTCACATCGTCGAAATTTGTGTTTTGTCGTTTCATTTTAAAAATTAATGAAGTATCATCAGCAAACAATACAATCTCGTGATTATTCTTGACAAGATGAGGCAGGTCGTTAATATAAACTAAGAATAGGAAAGGACCGAGGATAGAACCCTGTGGTACACCCATTGTAACTACAGACCCCGAAGACCGTTTCCCATTAATGTCAACTCTTTGTATCCTATCACTCAAATAAGATGTAAGAAGATCCAAAGAGGTGTTCGTTATTCCATAGTGATGTAGTTTCCTGATTAATGTTTCATGGTGAACGCAATCGAACGCTTTTGATAAGTCGCAAAAAACGCCCAAAGCGTCTTGCGACTTCTCCCAAGCATCGAAAATATGCGATACTAACTCTACACCGGCATCAGTAGTTGACCTGCCGCGAGTAAACCCAAATTGCTTACAATGCAGCAGGTCATTGCCATGAAAATGCCTAAGCAATTGATGTAAAATAAGTTTTTCAAAAACTTTGCTGAATGTTGGCAGTACTGATATTGGTCTAAAGTTAGTGGGGTCAGACCTACTACCCGATTTAAATAGTGGGATTATTTTACTACATTTCATTAGATCAGGAAATACGCCACAATCAATGGATTCATTAAATATAAAAGCCAGATCTGTTGCAATGGTATCAATCAATGGTTTAATAATCGTAACGGAAATGCCCCAGAGATCTGCAGTTTTCTTTGTATTTAAAAGTTTGAAGGCTTTTTTAATATCTTTTTCATCAACATGGGTGAAATTAAATTTATTTTTACATTTAGTTACATTTTCTATTAGCAATGACTCAGCAATTACTTGAGAAGAGTTTAAACATTTTGTAGTAGAGATTGGAATTTCAGTAAAAAAGTTTTCAAATGCCTGGGCCACTTCGACATCATTTTTAACTGAGCAATCATTAATCTTTAAATTGTAATCATTAACGTATGTACTGACCTTTCCAGTCTCACTTTTTATTATATTCCAAGTTGATTTTATTACATTATCACTGTTTCTAATTTTCGAGCTAATATAATTTGATTTTGCTATTTGACAAACTTTTCTAAATATTTTTGAGTAATTTTTTACTTTTTCTTTGAACTCCTGGCTAAAATTGTATTGTTTTTCACTATACAGTTCATATAACTTTTGTCTACTTTTATGTATACCCACTGTTGCCCACTCACTAAAGGTAAGTTTTTCTGAGACCATAATCGATTTGGGTGTGAATATTGAATGGAATGCATTGGTGAACTTGTTAAAAAAATTGCAGTACGACTCATTTGGGTTGTTAAGTGAGTGATAAGGTGATGGTTTACAATCCCAATCCAATTTCAACCGTTCAAATCGATTTGTGGTTACAGGTATGTATGTTATTTTCTTTTTACAATTATTATTTTTTACTTGAATTTCTAGTTTTATTAGTTGACCTAAGTGGTCTGATTTTAAATTTGCTATAATTTTTTTAGTTACAATTTTTCCGCTTTGGCAAACAAATACATTATCTATACATTTTGCTGAGGTTTCAGTTATTCTAGTAGGTTCCATAAATAATGGCCTTAGATCATAAGAATTAAATAAATTAGTCAGTCTAGTACTGAGGGAGTAAACTTCTAAAAGGTCAACATTAAAATCTCCACATACCATTATAGTTTTATTTGATTTTGATAATTTAAATAAAATATCCTCCATAACATTTTCAAAAATTTCAAAAGAAGCTGATGGTGGGCTGTATACGCTTACTACAATAATTTGCTCCAACTCTACACATGCTACTTCAATGTGGCTTTCAACGGATAAGCATATTATGTCCTTACGGTCTTTAAATTTCATTAATTTGTTTATTAATATTAATGAGCCTCCACGAATAGCATGTGATCTGCAAAAAGAGCTACCAACCTGGTGGTTACTGAAATTGAACATGAGCTCATAGCTTTTCAGCCAGTGTTCTGTTAAGCAGATGATATCAATATGAAAAGCGTTCATGTACAATTCCAACTCTAGTAATTTACTGTTTAATCCTTGAATATTTTGATGCACCAAGTTAGTAAACTTTGCATTTATTTTACAGGTTTGGTTTCTTTGACTTTTTATGTAACCAATATTATTTGACTGTTTATGGCTAGAGACTTCCTCTATTGTCGTTAAATCTAATTTAAATGGCTTGGAAGAAGTTCCAAGGTCTTGGTTGTAAATTTATTACAATGCTCAAAAGAAGCATCTTGTTTAGCCAAATTTTTGGCTGTAATAGTAAAGTAGTAGGATAGCGACACAGCTATTTGTTTTTTGCAATAATTTGAAAGGTAGTAATTACCTTTTTTAGTCAAACAATATTTTTTACTAACAGTACTGTTAGTGTCAATCACATGTATATTATTATTGCATGAAATAGTATGCAATGTCATATTTAGCTTATATCTAATGTTATTTTCTGTATTTGGCAAGCTGTCACTGTAGGGGAATGTGAACATTACAATTTTATTTAACTGTAGGGAACATAGTTTCTCCATATATTTAATTAAGTCTAATTTGTTCACATTACCCCTATTTCCAAGAAATATTATCAAGTTTGAGTTATTTTGAAATCTTTCATTTTCAATTCTATGCATTATATCATGAAGATTGCAGTTAGGTAAGCAATTATTTATAGAGTGCTCCATATTCATGTTTAAATACTGGCCCATATTTTTTCCAATTTCATCGCAGTACATTATGGTTTTATCACCTGAGCATGAAGTGCTGAGGTCCAGGTGGGATGCGGCTGAGACAGTACTGTCCGGACTTGAGTTGGGACCGACCAAATTGGGTCCACAGCACCCGCAGCCCTCCAGAATCCTGCCCTCCAGACTCACCTGGCTACTGAGAAGCGCATCCATGGCCAGGTTGAGTTCCCTTGTCTGTTTTGTAGTTTGCTCATAAAGGCTGATGTAGTGCCCTAGGGAGTGCTCGGCCTGGCCAAGTTTGCATCTCAGCTCTTGCAATTCAGCCTCATATTGCAGCTGATTTTGATTAAGCTGTATTGTACAGAGCTCTAATTCATCAACTAGTTTCCTATTACATTTGATTTTAGATACTTCCTGCTTTTGATTTTTTAATAAATTTTGTGTTTTTTGTATGAAGTTACTTAATTTAAAATTTTTTTTAAACTTATTTTTGCTTAGTTTGTGTTTGTGTTTGTTGTTTTTGCTGCTAGCCTCCACACTACACACTGAGTCATCTTTTGTTAAGTCAATATTATGCAATGTGTGCATGCTGCAGCCAGCAACAGAAACATGGCCCGATGATAAGTTAGCCGATACTAGCTCATCAAATAAAGTTTGTGTTTTCGCGGTGGCAGAGTTCTGGGCCGCTTCTTCTAGCTGGGTGATGTGGTGGTGTGCATCACACAATTCCTTCTGCAGGATTGAAGTTCTGTGCAGGGCCGTTTCAAACTCTATGCCACATCGTTCATCGAACCTATCTATTATGGTCTGAAGCCTATCCCGTTCCTCAACAATAGAATTGTTCTCGCAAAATAACGCGGCCATCTCAGTTTTTAATTTTTTATTATTGTCTAGCGCTTCTAAGAGAATGTTTTCGTTTTCATCTCGTTCTAATTCTAATTGTGCAATCTGTCTCTTTGCTGACTTCAGTTCTAATAAAGCCTGGTTTAAATTGGTTTCTGCTTGGCGCAACAAGGCGCTTCTTGTATTCATTTTGAACGGTTTTTTTTTACCGTAGCGAGCTTGAGACAGAAAATACAATGTCTATAGGTTATGTGTCCGAAAATGCTGCAAGTACTTACGTGTCAGTAAAAGATGTTAGCTTTGTTGGAAATAGTATCCTACATTTACGAAATGCACTCACGTAAACTCGAACTTCTTCAGAACACACAAGCCAGCAATGAATGCTAACCGAAAAAGAGCCGGTTTACCGAGGGCCAAACACATTAGTCATACAACTTTTTACGCTTATATCTATTTGTACACTTGTTTTATCTTATAAATATACGATGGAATCGGAATAGGGACTAGAAAACTACGTAAAAACAATTATTTTGTGAAATAATGATATGGAGCACCAAAGTGAACAGCTGTTGCTAGGGTTGCCAACACCCGAAAAAAGTCTAAAGAGTCTTTGCTCTAGTGATGTGCCGAGTACGGCTTGACTCGAGTCAGACTCGATTCCTGCTTAGGACTCGCCTACTCGAATACCAATTTATTATGATTCGAGTACGCCGGACTCGATTCCGGTACTCGAGTCATACGAGTATTATGCGAGTCCAACTGACTCGAGTCTTGTATTCGAGTTAGGTTGACTCGTTCATACTCGATCTCTTTTTACATAAGCAATGAAGTAACGCCTTTTGATACAAGTTTGAATTGAACCTGCAACTTTTAAGGCCTCCACAGATCCACACACAGACGCCGGAGGCGTGGTGGAGGCGGAAGCTTGCGAGTTGTATCTCTTATTGTATCTTATGAAAGACTACCACGCGGATGCTAAGCGGTGCACGGCCGTGGACTCGAGTCCAGGACCCGAGTCTTGGACTCGAGTCTAGAAATTCGAGTCAACATTCGAATACCAAAAAATAGAACTCGAGTACTTGGCTCGAATACCGGAATCGAGTCAGGATTCGAATACCGTTTAAACCGACTCGAGTCGACTCGATTCACCAAAACAGCGACTCGGCACATCACTACTTTGCTCTACCTGCCTATGCGTTTAAAACTGTTGTAGAGCAGAAAATCGCAATGAATACGGATAAAAGTAATATCAAAAGGAGATGATCGTTTCTAATCATCAATAAAAACTAAAAAAATAGCAAAGCAGCTTATTCCAATGAGGAAATATCTAGGTAAAATATTAGAAATAAAATAAAAATTCGTGATTATCATAATTATGAAATAATCAGACTATCAGCAATTTAATCTGATATCCTTATAGACATTTTATAACCAAACTTTCTTGGAAGAGGAAAGGCACTTCCTAAGTCCGCTCCGTGATTATAGGGTTCCAGCTCCCAGCCTCAGGTCAAGATAGTCACTTCTTAGTCCGCTCCTAGGTCATAAGGCTCTGGCTCTCAGCCTCGGCCTGAAATTCAAGGCTAAACGCTGCAGGATTATAATAAACTTAATTTACATACATACACAAGTCCTTTTCAAATGTATGGCGCAGCTCTGAGCTCGGCGTTATCCGCATTTCATTACCAACACTTACACCTGGGTCTAGAACTTAGGCCCAGTACCTAGGTACTGCACATACATTTCTGAGATTTTAATCTGTTAAAAAATGTGGGTATAAGATAAAAAAATATATTTATAAATTACTTCTGGAACTGCACACACTTTCTTTCTGATGTTAATGTTCCTGGCCTAAACAACATGTACTTGTGCAAGTTTCAATTGGAGCAATAAACATCCATCAAGCAAAACTTTCTCACATAATATAAAAGTGTGATGTGCTAGCGTCAAAAACTCTCATGATCATGCTGTGCTCGATTTAGCTTCTAAAAGGCTTGTTCGCCAGCATCCATATATTGCTCTGGAATAAGACTGTTGTAAACGTGTCAACACAATGTTTTTATTTACCGTTTTAGAGTAGGTACATAAACTGAGTAGGTATGTACCTATATCGATTCAGCTTCTAAAAGACTTGTTCGCCAGCACCCTTATATTGATCTGGAATAAGACTGTTGTAAACGTGTCAACACAATGTTTTTATTTACCGTTTTAGAGTAGGTACATAAACTGAGTAGGTATGTACGTATATCGATTTGGGGTCCTTCCTTATGTAACACCTTACCTATGAATAGACTTTGAAATATGAGACAACACCCTCGTTAGTGACGACAGTTTAGCCCTTAAAAGTTACAAACTCCTTGGTTAATTTTCTCGAAGGATGGAAACTGCGGCTCTTAGAATTTTGAGTGGGTTAAATTCTTGGTACCAACCCTTGCACAGAGTCGTGACAAAAGGACTTACCTGTACCGTCCCTGAGCCAACATTTATTTGCACTTACGCACACGTTTTTACAAATCCCGTGCAAAGCGGGGACGGTAATGATACAGCTTTGCCACGCTCCGTGATTTGTGTCCCAATTGCGAAAAAGTGACTCTTCACTTTACTTCAGACAAAAATGTATATTTATGCGAACGCTTACTTCTGACGTGTGTGGAGGGAAATAAGAAAGAGCGACATTTAATAGCTTCTTCGTATATTTACTTATGCCTTTCATCTCTAGGTAGGTACATACTTATTTTGTAAATATAGCTTTAAAAATTGAGTCTTAATAAAACGAATCTATATTTCCAAGCGCAAACGCGAACAAGATTGGGTCCACGGAATCGAAAAAGGTCTGATCATTTCTAAGAAATATTTGTACCGATTGAAAATGAGGGATATCACTTGCCAAACGTTTTCCTATCAACAACATTTGCCCAGAGGTTTTAGCGAGCAGATTTCTATTCTAAGCCAGTTCAAATAGAGTGTTTTGTTGTGCAGCAGGAGTACGGTCCACCCAGGGCGCCTCACCGGGAGTACGGGGTGCCGAAGGTATCCGACGTGCTGACCGCGCAGGGCCGCGCGCTGCCCGCCGCCATCGCCGGCCATCTGTACTCACCCGTGTCCGCCTATCAGCCCAGGGTAACACATCATTCAACATACCTAACTATTTTTATATGATACCAACTTCTGCCTGTGGCTCTTCGCGCGTTTCTCCTGGTTAAAAAGTTGCCGTTGCAAAGTATTATTATCCAAACTTTATTCAGATCCCCACAGCTGATTAGTCGTTAAAGTGTACAAACACCGAGTTACCTAAATTGGAATTCGATTGTCATAGAAAAGTATCGAATTATACTAGTTTCATTTCGACACGATGAAAATTTCTAGGCTGTTTTCACAATATCCGTGGAATGAATTTCCTAAGAAAGATGCTTTATGTGTTTTCGTATGTTTACAGTTGAGATTCGAGATATCAAAACCAGTTCCGTCGCAGATCTTGTACTCTGAACACAAAATAATCAGCGATGATTTTCTATCAAACCATGGATTTGGGTCGCTACAGCAACTGCAGCCTCCTTTGATTACTGTCACGAAACAGGAAAACTATGAGAAACAAGAATCTTTGGATAACAGAAACCAAAAATACCACCCTAGTCTACTCAATTCTCAGCGCCTGATTAATCAGGGTGAGAGTTATGAAAAACTGGAAAATCCCGTCCGGAATTTTGAATCACAGAAAACTTACAAAAATTCTAAATCTAATGACCAATCAAACGTTGCCTCAGATCAGGAACAACAACGGCAGCAAGAAAACTTGATAAATCTTCAAAACTTTGAATTTAATAGGCAAGCGCAAGTTAATCTAGAACCCCAAACTGTCCTCACTTACAATGAGATACAACCAACTCGTGTGGACTTACTACACCCGTTTTTACCTCGTGTACTTCCATATAATCATCCAAGTCAAGCTATCTACTCGCACCAACTGATCCAACCTATTTACCCAACGGAAATCCAAGGGTTCCCTCCAAACTTTTTCCAACAAATCAACCAACTTGGAAATCAGCTCACGGTAAAAATTGAAACAATTGAAGACGCTGACAACGAACAGGCTAATGAAGAGGAAGAGAAAAAGGACAATGAAAAGGAAACACCAGAAGTTGTAAATCAATATCCACAACGGCCCGACGATCAGACGAGCGTAATCCAAGCAGAAGTCACATCTGTTACTCCTGTAAGAACAAAATCAATTCTTTCTCATTTTACATCGGCCATCCCAGCAAAAGTTTAACCATCATTTTCTATTACAGATTCCTAGTCCTCAGCCTCAAGCAGTGAGTTACTCACGCTTCTCTGTGGGTCTGCCACCGCCGTCTAATGAGATTCAATTGCCGCTTTATGTGCCACTACCTTCGCCAACTCCACCGCCGCCGTTCCAGCCATTGCCACAGCCGCAGCCACCGCAGCTGTTTGTGACACCAGTTTCTGCACAACAATATCAACAATCCACACCACGGCCGATACTTCAACCATTACTGCAGTCAATCCCGCTACAAGTTCAGCCACAACTGCTACCAGTTCAGCCACAACTGCAACTATTTCAACAAACAACACCGCAGCCAATACTTCAACCACTACTGCAACCAGTCCAGCCACAATTGCAGCCAGTTCAGCCTCAACTGCAAATAATTCAACAAACAACACCGCAGCCAACACTTCAGCCACTGCTGCAACCAATTCAACCACGATTGCAGCCAATTCCATCACAACTGCAAATTATTCAACAGACAACACCACAGCCAACACTTCAGCCACAATTACAACCAATTCAACGACAGTTGCAGCCACTACAGCCACAACTGCAGCAAAGATTTCAGCCACAACTGCAAATAATTCAACAAACAACACCACGGCCAACACTTCAGCCACGACTGAAAATATTTCAACAGACAACATCACAGCCCACATTTCAGCCACCATTGCAACCAATCCAGCCACAATTGCAGCCACTACAGCCACAACTGCAATTAGTTGAACAAACAACACCACAGCCAACTCTTCAGCCACAATTGCAATCAATTCAACCAATTCAGCCAATTCAACCGCTATTTCAACCCTTACCTCCACAACCAACAGTACAACCGACAACCTCAGTTGCACCCCCACAAACACTCTTCACAGTAGCAAACCAGCCTCGGGCTAGAGGCCTAATAAGGTTCCGTCAAAGACCTACTCCATTGCCCTTTCGTCAAAACCAACAAACTTTGACCACCAGTTTCCGAAAAAAGCCAATTTTAACAACAAGTTCTCCGAGTCTACAAACTCTTAGCACTCAGGAACCCGTGTTGTCTTCCACACCCTTGGTCGTCACCACATTAAACTCACAGCCATTATTTACGTCGCAAGAATTAAATAATTTTAGTGATGACGTGTCCACCGTGGCTACTTCCATTTTTCCCAGATCTACAACTGAGTCTTCTAGTCAACAAGCAGAAAGTACAACCACGCCAGCTTCAGTATCCATTGTACCCAAATTTGTTTCAACGTTATCAACGCGCTCTACCTTACCACCATCGTCAAGTTCACCATCGTCCACGACAACTCCTTCAACTCTACCACCACAGCCTGAAACTGAGACTTCCTTAACCACATCACAGTCGTCTCAACAAACGCTTTCAACGCGAAACATTGATTCTCAACCTCTATCAACTTTGCCTCCCCTGCCATCATCAGAGTCTCAACCTATAGAACTATTACCTGAACCTCAGATTTTATCAACTTTACAGCCAGGTCAAGTTTTTACTTCTCTAGAACCTTTGCCTACTCCAGAAACCTTCCCTGTAACACCTCAGCCATTATCCCTCCAGCCTGTCCAAATAACGCCACAACCAGAGATTCCTGGAATCAGAGCGATTCCCGTTCAGCGTTATGAGATTCCACCTGCGCAGCCGATTCAATTACAGCAGCTAAATCCACAACAGCCAATCCAATTGCAACAGATCACACAACAACCGGCGCCGGTACAGATTTACGAAATTAAACCGCTTTCAGTTCAGATTCCCCTTCAAGTTACTCCTTCACCTCCGCCGTTTGAAATCCGATTCGCAACTCAGTTACCGGTAGATCAACAGCAGCAACAACAATCTCAGTTACAACCACAACCTCAGTTACAATTACAACCTCAGTTAGAACAACAATCTCAGTTACAACAATCTCAGTTACAGCAAGCCCAGTTACAACAATCTCCGTCAAACCAACAGTCTCAGTTACTACAACAATCTCAGACCCAGAAAAAACAAGAAACTCAATCCCAGTTAGAGAAAACGGAGGACAATGTGGTAAATCCATCACAAGACGATAAAGAAGCGCGTATCATCCATGCCCAAGAGTTGCTCTACCAGCTATACTCCCCTTTCCTCCAACAACCCGTGTATCCTCGAGCTCAGGAGGTCAGCATCCAACCCCCTCAGTTCAAAGCTCCCTTGTCTATTCCTTCTCCATACCCCACGCCTCTTCAGGCCACTCCAGTTTTCTCAACGCAATACTTCGGCAAATATGCTCAAGAAATTTTCGGAGGTCAACCTTTTCCACATTACAAAAAGAAATGAGTTTTAAGGTTTTAACGCGATTATGCAGTTATATTTTTATTTGTTAGTAATGTTATTTGAATAATAATCTTTATTGTCTTTATATCTGTTATTTGACTGTATTACTTTTATGATGGTACCTAACTGACTGTGATGATGTCATAATTTTGTTTTAAGATTTTTTACGAATAATAATAATATGTGAATGAAAATTGATTCTGTTATTGAAAAAAATAATCCAAAAACAAAAAACTTGTTTACTGTGTTTTATGAGCTTGAGTGTGAAGCCGCACCCCATCCAACCACACAGGTACACAAATATAGTATGTATAGTACCTGTCTATACAAAAGTTGGGCTGTTTGTAACTTCTTCACGTGATTAATATTAAAAAGCCACTAGTTAACGAAATGCAAGCTTCGGACAACCCAGGGGTTTAGGTTGGCCTAACAATTCAAATGTATAAATGTAGTTTTTTAGAATTGAATAAAATGTGTTAGTACTTAACCAACAAAACATCAGGGAAGGTAGTATCGCTACCACATTGTCATTATTTCTCGTAAAATTTATCTAGGTACCTACAACAAGAGCATTAGGTGTTTCTAGCGAGATCATAGGAAAACGACGACTGAAGTAAGACTATGAAATAAAATTATATAAAAGTAAGGTGTTTACTTCATACATTTGTATCGAATAAATCGAGACCTCGAGGTGAAACGAACGATATTTCCACTGATTCGAGGATCTGACGGTAGCTCGTAAGTTTCACATATTATATCGGGGCTCTACTGCTGCACGTAGTGTATCGAGGGGCGAGGCAGCAATCCCTTGTTCCAGAGGATTGTCGCTTCATATTCTATCGACGGGGCTAAGCTTTAGCAAGGACGAGCACACGCTAGGCGCTACCACGATATTTTTTTTATCAGCAATTCTAAAGGTTTTAGTCAAATTGCTTGTGTCAGGTAAACAAAATGATTTCTGGCTGAGTTTAAGGGAACCCATAAAAATCTAGGGGCCCAGTGGGTTGGTAGAGGTTAACAAAAATAATTTAAATAGAATCTTGTTTCAAGCTCTTTCTAATCTACCTACTTATTAAGTAGAAAGTTACTAAATTGACTCGTTTCTTTATTTTATTGTCTGGAGATTTGTAGTTATATTCATTCATTTTTACTCCTAATTCAAGTGGCTAAGGATTTTGGGAAATCACAAACTAAAGACTACCAAAGAATGCAAATAAATAAGAATGTCTAACCTGACCCAAAAAGTTGTAAACTCATCTGAGTCGTTTATCGGAACCAGTACAAAAGTTAAGATGATACTTGAGGATCCTAACGATACTTGCGGAAGACCTCGCGTAGCGTTGACCTTGCGAACTTGCAAGGTTTCCCTGAAATTGTAGAAGGTAGCCTTTTATTTTGGGAAGTTTTGGAAACCGATACTTGGGTTAAACTTAGACGGATTAGTTACTTGAGGCTAGCACCTCTGCCTTGTTTACTGACTGAATTTAAATGAGATGGTGGAACAATATTTGGAGGGAGCGGCATTCTGAAAACCTGACAGAAGAACTTAGAAATAGTAAGCATGACAATGTATATTCGTATCCTTTGGTCTAGCTTGTAATAAGTAGAAGAAAAAAATTGAAATTGCAAACATTTCATCGTTTCAGATTCAAAGAAAAGGCGCCGAAAAAATACACATGATTCAAAAACAAATCAAAGTCATCTCCAACATCCGAACCATCAAAACAGTTTCTGAAGTGTTTTGAGTAATATTTCTGCTCTCCTAGTTAAACCCATCCCTCCTGCTCGAGTTTAATACAAAAATAGTATAAAACTCGATTGATTAACACATAAAGAGTAATCTCCCCGGCGATGTAGGCATTCCGAGCGTGAGTGGCTCAGGGGCTGTTTACGAGCGCGGGTTACTGCCTCCCTCGCACCTACTGGATTCACGGACGACGTAAAATTAGACAAGCGAACATCGGCTCTTAGGCTTATATTGGTCTGCTAACTTCTACCCCTGGCTTCGCTCATGTGCCTGGATAAATATTAACATTATAAAGGCGAAAGTTTGTGTGAATGTTTGTTACCACGTATCTCCGCTACTACTTAACCGATTTAGATACCTAAGAATAAATTTCTCAAATTAATTAATTTAATATAATTAATTATTAGTAATTTCCTTAATCGAACAGTTCCGAGGATATTCTTTATTCATAAAGAAAATTACAATCAACTAACAGAAGTAAATTACAACTAGAATTTACAATTGAAACAATTGAGCTAACTGTAAACAATCTACAGATAGCTCAACTGATCCATATCAATAAAAATCGGAAACGTCGCCAAGACGCTGGCTGCATTGCCACGATGTATGGCAATGCTGATGCGCTGCGCCAAATACTCACCAGCTCTCGAATCACGAACGCATCGCTTTGACCAGACGCACAGATAAAATTTAAAAAACCCGAAGAGCCTCGGTACCACACGGACATAGGGTCTCGACTCCAAGGGGAGCAAATGTGTAGGCTCTACCGAGACCTGCATATTTGCGCCTCTTGAGATCTTCAGCCAAATCTGCCGCCGCATCCGCCCTCACGGATGTCCTCGAAAGATGGGAAGGTGCAAGTGTATCGACGCATGTAGCGTCCCACACAATGGGCCTCCCCAACTCCCATGGGGCTAGCGTCATACCGTCGGGCCTCTTATCATCGTTACGCAACAGACCCTTCGGTTCGAGAATAGTTGGAACGTTAGCGGTGACAAAGGCCCGCCGGACGATGTCGTTAAGGCTGGCGTGGCGAGATATCCGACCGGTGGCCCTAGTAGGTACACGATAATCCGTGATGACCAAGCTGTTCAACAGCAGTACCGCACTGGCATTGCTGAGGCGCGCAACACCTCGCACCCAACCGAAGACATGTTGCGATACGGAAAGATACGGGATCCAATAAAGTACCAGTGTTATATGAAGGAAATGCTTGCAACCGACGTCCTGACTCCCACTTAGAAACGGCCAGGAGGCGGGCACGATCTGCAGAGCTGGAGCACGTTTGTAACAAACAATTCCATGTCAACTCACACAGAGGCCCGTTTCATTGCCGTTGGGACAAAAGTGATTTTGGGGGAGCAGCATCAGGGCAAGAACTATGCCCAGCCGTCCGAGCTTCGTCTAAAAATGAATTTTTCCAATGATATTGCTTTTGTCTACACAAGAGTCCGAAATACAAAATACAAAAATACAAAAATCTTTATTAGGAACAAAAATAAAAATTATATAGAGTACAATTGTGGGCTGACAACCGCAAAAGTTAAAAACTGTGTAGCAGAGTCAGCGCCCTCCTCCGTTAGCAAAATAATATAAAAAGCTCGCACTTTGAAAAAATTTATTCCAAACCTATTTGTCGAAATTCGTCTGTGATGATTTTTAGATCATCAAAAACTGTGTTCACCACTCCACCTAATGTTCCATCATCCAAATACCAAACATTGAGTTTAGATTGGAGACGTTGAATTATCGGTTGGATGGCAAGGCTAAATATGGCCGGACCAAGAGGGTCGCCCTGCTGGCTGACAGCCAACAGCGGACGAAAGGACTTTGTTTCTGTAAATTAATTTGACGGTGAACCGTAACATTGTTAAAGAAAAGGGCAAATTTCTGGAATTTTGCCTTTAATTTCTTGTAGCAAGGCGCCCCTGTCTACGGAATTGAAGGCGTTTTTGACGTCTACCTTCAGAATTACCTCCCCATAATTTTGGTCTAAAAATGTACGAAGGGAATGTACTGCGGCCTCACATCCGCCTCGCGAACCAAAGCCTAGCTGAATTGGTCGGAAATAGTCGCCTAGATAGTCGGCTTCTTTCCGACAGCAGACTTTAGCCGCGAGGCGGCGGTAGGTGGTGCCCAAGGTTATAGGTCTTATTCCGCCATCCTTCATTTTTAGTGCAAAAAGATTCGCACCGTAAAGGAGTTCTGTGATCTCGCTGTTGACTCGGCCTGACAACATCAGGTTGATCAGAGATGTCAAATCCTCCAGAAGGACTTCACCTGCGTGGCCAGACCCGCCAGATAGAACATCTCTTAGGAGCCACTCTGGAAAGATAATACGAGGATTAATACGTAAGGTTCCCTAAAAAAATTACTAATTATCGCCTTAACATTATAAACTAGTATCTGCCCGCGACTTTGCACGCGTCCTTTTTATGGACAAGTTTTATGATTATTTCTAAAAATAGCCCTTGAATAATAAATTCCCGGCCTAAAACTACCTGTATGCAAAATTTCAGCAGTTGAGTAGTTTTGGCGTGAAGAGGTAACAAACATCCATCCATACATCGAAACATCCAAACTTTCACATTTATAATAGTGTGATAAGTTGTACCAAAGTCAGTACCTAATAGTTGTATGAGATTCGATACGGCATAATTGTGTTCATAGGGTATAAATCATATAACATTAGTACAATCACGGGTAGCTACTTAGTTTTTGAAAAGTCGTATGAGATATTGAAATAATTGAAATTAAGACCGATTCTAATCAAATCAAATCAAAAACACTTTATTTACATACTAGCTGCCGCCCGCGGCTTCGCACGCGTTGTTGTTATGGAAACGTTACAAGGTGATTTCTATCCCATGTGAACTGATGGGATAAAAAGTAGCCTATGTTTGATTCCAGGATTATAATGATCTGTATACAAAATTTCCGTCCGATCCGTTCAGTAGTTTTGACGTGAAGAGGTAACAAACATCCATCCATCCATCCAAACTTTCGCATTTATAATATTAGTTTGATATACAATAAATGTAGATATGAATACCTACACCGAGAAAAGGTCAGATTCTAAAATCAAACACTGACACAGAAATAAAGCAATATTTTAGATTTCTGTCGCTTCGGTCTGTAGACTAAAATAAAGAAGCGACGAAGAAACCTCTAGCCTGTTAGTTGTTATTACAGATTATGTTTGTAAGCATTGCCAAAAATGTTTTGTATGACTATTTACTTAATAATTTAATTTGTTGATAAACACGGCTAACTAATAAGAGATAAAATCATTGGCCACTGCAGTGTCAGAGACAGTTATCATATTCGTTGCATTAGTAGTGCTTTACTATGAAATCAACAGTGGGTTTTATTTTCCTTGGAATTATTTTAGGTAAGTTAGTTCAAATTGAGCTCCGATCTCGTTTTTAAAGTGCCGTTAGTGCACAAAAACATTATAATTACCTTCTTCATCCGTGATGCTGATGCGACATGATGAGCGGCACAGATCAGAGGAGGCAGTGGGACCAGCAGTGGTTTGAAGTAGGATGGCTGATAGCGAAGCCGATACTGTACTGGCATGGATGATCACACGGACGAAAGGAATCACCCTGTTCATGATGCGATTACTTTTGACCTTCGATCAGGAAGTAGTTATTTAGTTCGTCCAAGCTTTTGAGTGTTGCGCATTTGCTGGGTTAATTTACCTGTTTTACACAATTATGAACTTGATCTAAGTAATTTACAATAGAATTACGAAACGAAATTTGCCTTTTTATTGATAAAAGTAGTTTTTTAAGTTGATTGACTATTACTCGGTAACGAGTAAAGCACACTTCGCTGTGATAGTTTTCCTCTTCATTTCGTCATAATATTATGATGCTACAACTGTGAATTACACATTTCCCGAACCTATCGTTTAGCTGGCACAGGTAACACTTGACTACAACAAAAATTGGCACTATAGAGCTTAACATTTCAGAAATGGATCCATATATAGAAAAATGCATTTACATACCAACAGTATTTTTAAACGAGCTGGCCAAAGATACCCCACACTACACCATGGGGTAGGCGAGGAGTTTTATTTAACATTTCATTTCACCTTTTGTCATTATGACCAGAGGGGTGAGTCTGGCAAGACGTGATCGAGACGTCGAGAGCTTAGTTCCACGTCCTCACGATAGAGGCGCTGCTGGACCAAATCCTATGGAAAATGGACCTCAGCTGCTCACGTCTGAATACTATTGTCAAAAAGACTCGGGCTCTGGTAAAATTACAGCTTTCTAGTAGGTACCTAATAATAGTCACTATTAGTCTCTGAGCTATGCCGCGGACGGACAGACGGACAGACGAACATGGCGAAACTATAAATAAGGGTTCCTGGTTGACTACGGACACGGAACCCGAAAAAAGAAAGGTAAAAGAGTTAAAAAACAATAATTTTTGTTAAAAGTTAAACTGACACACTCCATAATCTCCCAGAAAGGTTTATAACAGAAATACATTGGCAGAATACTTCGAGACATGTCTTTGTTAGAGAGGTTTACATTTTCTACGGGCAGAATTGTGTCGAATCAGAGGCAGAGCCAATTAAAGGGAAAGAAAAATACTACGAGCCTTTCACCAAGAAGTTGAAGTTGAACAGGACCACAGACCAATAAGAGATAGGACCCAATTAATTCAAAGAGTAAAGTAATATACAGAATGTCCCCCAAATAACTGCAGCCCCAAAACAAGTAAAACGCTATCAACAAATTATCAACAAAATAATGTTTGTAAAAGTGGTCAGGACAAATGATTCAAATCTTTGGTCTAATTTTACCCGTGAAAAATATTATCTATTCATTTTTATCAAACAACTAGGACATAACTCTGTAAAACTATTGAAAGAATGCACAGAAACTAATAAATTCTGAAGAAGTTCCCGATTTTTTCGGAATAATTCCCAAAAAGCCCGAAGCCCTACTGCAAAATTTCGATGGCTGCCATTATGTGAGGAAGAGATTCTGGTCACATTTTTCAAACATATTCTACGATCTTTTTTGATTTAATTTCACCTTTTTTTGGGATTGCAGTTATTTCGGGGACAGCCTGTATAGTAATATGGGGAATCAATGTAGAAAAATACTTTATATAGGTACCTACAATACTTACCTACAATTTACAAATTTGATAAAACTTATTGATGAGTGAGGACAATAATAATAATCAGTGGGTTATTGTATTATAGGAAACGGCTCACTGTAGGTACCTACTGCGCTGTAACATATCAATAACTTTGTGTGTTTGATACGTGTCCTCCAAGACAAGACACTCGCTGATGCGTAGATCCTGGTGACCCTTCCGGATCCTGGTCGAGGATCATGTTTGACGCCCTCGTGCCTTACGTCGCTGCTATCTTTGTTTTTGTATTTATGGCGTTGTGAGTAGCTTACCTGAGCGCCCTGGGTCAATCTTCCATTTGAGGACACCTAGAATGTTCATAACAGTTTTGAAAGAAATGTGTTGGATTAAATTGTCGGTATCTAATGACGAAGATGTTTGTTGTGTGTATTGTCGGCCGGTGCAATGTGGGGCTTCAACTGAATGGAATCTCAGGAGTGACAGTCCCAGTGCTAGTAGACCGCCTGCTAGTTTTGCTGGTACATTTACGTGAATATTCCACAAGACCGGTCTAAGATCAGTTCAGGACCGACACGAGGACACAGATTGAAGAAGGGCTACCCCAGCAGTGGGTAGACCAGGGACAATGATGGTGATTTCATGTTGAAGATGGCGGCGCCTTCATCTCGGAGCGCGCGTCCTGGTCGAGTAACTACTCGTGCGGCGTGGACAAGTCTCCGTACTTCGGCGTGTTGAACGTTGGTGTCAAGGAAACTGATACCTACCCGTGGCTCGGCACGCTCGTTTACCCTATCGGTGAGTCTGTAGAATATGTCATTATCATCATCATCTGCTAAGGGGAGGCAAGGTTGGACATAGGCCCACTGCCACGTCAGCTTGCTAATTCTTTAAGTACGTCGACAACTTTGGTTCTCTATCTAGATGCATTCATTACAAATGCTACCGTTCAGAGAGACTGAGCATAGCTTTCCATAGCTCGCTGAGCGACTTTGAACTGGTGGACCAACCTCACTATGAGTGTCCACGTCTCAGGAGGTCTATTTTAAATCTCCGAAATTGACAACTGCGTGCGTGGTTTCGTCAAATTGGTATTCTAATTCACCAAAACTCTTAGTTACGGCACGAAATTTGAAGTGACGGCTTTTTCGACGGGCACCTTTATTCTAATGGGCAAAATGTATGAACGAAATATTGAATAATATGACAGTTTATTTTTCCGGAACCATTGTCCATTTGCACGGTGGCTACGAAGCTATCTTTTTATTTTCGTAATTATAGTGTTCAACATATTTTAGAATGGAATAGAATAGAATTATTTATTCAGGTAAAAAACCACATTACAACGCAACATACCTAAACGCAAGGCGTCGGTCGGTAAAGTTGACCCAGCCTGCAATGCAAGTGTGTGCGTGCGATTTTGTCCATTTAACACTGAAATTGTAGTAAGTTTATTAGTAGGTATTACAAAATTTCATAGAGCTTGCTAAACTATTGAAGTTCACTCATAGTATTTGAAGTTCACTTACCGTACCATATTTTTTCAGAATGGCGGCTCTATCGCCATCTCTTAGCAAGACCTACAACTTCTCCCAGCTGACGGCGAATTTCTTTATTATACCAAAACATGGCTCTCAAAATTGCTCTTTTTAGTGTTCCATACTTCGAATGGAAAAAAGAGCCCCTATAGGATCACTTTGTTGTGGTGTGTCTTCTTCTTCTATGTCGTATTCTTTATTGCTGAAGGTCGTGAAAAGCTTTCACGGAGACACTGATGAGCCGCTTCCACACTACACTGTCTTCGGCCTGTCTCAGGGCTGCAAGCCAATCGAAAGTAACAGCCGTTTCTATTCAAATTTAGCAAGAAGCTAGGTCATTAAGCACAAATAAAGAGGAAAACCCGAAATCATAAATTTAGGTAAGTATCCAAATTTTAAAAATTATTTTTGATGCTCGCACGGGAACAAAACTTCACGTAAGCCTTTATGGGGCTTCCCATAAGCAAGGTCGTATAGCACAAATAAATGTTCATTCATATTTTTTTTAGTAAAAGGAATAAACAGAAAACCGTAAATATTTAGTAACATCACAAAAGAAATTGTAGTGTATGTGTATATAATTATAGTGTGTGTGTATATTTTTCGGCTTACAAAAGTTTCCACTAGAATTGTAGGTGGTTTAACTACAAACCTAGTTTCTGCTGGAAGAAAACCAACGTTTCATATCATAACGATGAGTTTGTGGTGGTTTTTCTCCTGCCTGCTGATAGTCCCTGTGTATCGGCAAACTTCCTTAAGGACCCGATGCTATTCTTCCTAGGGTGCCAGGCTTGAGAACACGTGGCAGCCAAAATGGGGGATCAGGTTTCAAATAAAAGATTCGATGAGGATGAAAATGGCAGCGCCTTTGTCCAGGAGATCTCACTTTGATGTTCCTTTTGACGTCTGACTTTGAACTCGAACCGCGCTGTACTGGCGTTCTGCGCGCGGGGGCGCTATATTTACGCCCTACGTAAAATTAACTAGGATATGTTCCCTGTTTTACTCTGTTACATTGATTGCCATCTGGACTGTTTGGGTAAGACTGTTTTAGTTAAGATCTTATATTATGTTAAGATTTATGTTATTATAAGCTTTGTGAATTTAATGACTGTTTTGTAAAGGTTTTATATTACTATCTTATAAGAATACGTTTTCTAATTGGATTTTTTTTTAAACTTGTAACTAGTGCGTTTTAAATATAATTAAGTTATGAAAGAACTGTAATAACAATAATTATGAAAATTAAATGGCTAAAGCCCCCCACTCCTTGGATATCTCACGCGCGATATTGTATAAATATAGCGCATATTAATACAAAATGTGGAGAAACAGAATAGATACCCAGCTCCGTAGGTCATGACCAGAGATCGGAGTAAGTAGAACGATTTTACGTACTTGCATCATGGTTTTATAGCATGGATATGGCTTTTTTTCCGGAAGGTTCCGATTTTTGCCGGATTCAGTTAAATATTATAATTAAAGTAGTAATTTAGTAACTACTACATTCGAAACTTATCGGAAGCGATTGTCGAACGTTTATGAGTTAATTGATTTTTATTAAACTGTCGACTAATGATTTTAAGTATTTTTTTTTTGTTTCCGCCGTATGCGATTCCATAAAATTCATCCAATTGATTTGAAGCTTAGTGAGTTGCTGTGTGCAAATTTGTGACGTTTTCTAAGCATTTAATCGCGAGACACGTGTCCTATGAGAAAATTTCTGCCAAGTCTATTTCTTTGGACGTCTAAAATCCATTTATACATGGAAAATGATCATAATGACAGTACCATGTCAATATATTTATGACAACTTATTGTAAACTCATAAAAATATAAATCGGTTCCCTAAAAATAGCGATAAACATAATTTGAATACCAGAAACAAACATAAGATCGCTGTGCCCACAACTAGGCTACACAAAATTAATGTATCTTTTAAAGGGCAATGTATACGCTTCTACAACAAAACTCCTAGTGAGTTGCAAAAATTATCAGTAAATAAATTCAAACAAATTGTCAAAACCTTGCTGTGCAAAAAGGCTTACTATAAAATATTAGATTATCTAGAGGATAAAAAAGCTTGGGACGGGTTTTGCTCCAACTCGAAAAATAACAACTAACAGAGGCTAAAGGTTTCTTCGTCGCTTCTTTACTTGTCTATATACCGAAGCGACAGAAATCAAAAAATATTACTTTATTTCCGTGTCAGTGTTTAGTTTTATAATTTGACCTTTTCTAAGTGTACATTTATTGAATTTATGGAAATGAAGAGTTTTTGATTTTGATTTTGATCGTTCTACATCTACTGACGTCAACGGAGATAATTTAAAATATGAAACTATATCATTTGCCTCATTTTTGGGGTTCCGTACCTCAAAAGGAAAAAGGAACCCTTAAAGGATCACTTTGTTTGTCCGTCTGTCTGTCTGTCTGTCTGTCTGTCTGTCCGTCTGTCAACCCTCTTGTCTCAGAAACGCGTGGAGGTATCGAGTTGAAATAAACATCAAATACTCAAGTCCATAACCCCTTGAAGCCGCAATATAAATTAAACTTCTAAATCAACGCACTCAAATGTTACAGCTGTTTATGTCCGAAAATTTTGAAATTTCCAAGCGAATCACATTCACCCAAAACCTATAGGGTACTTACCTTACCCAACGCTACCCGTAGACCTAGAATCATGAAATTTGGTGAGCAGCAACGTCTTATAGCACAGGTAAAGGAAAAAATCCGAAAAATATACATTTGTAATTTATTCACTAAAACAATGACTTCAATGACTTTTAATGCTCGCCATGGACCAAAACCTATAGGGTACTTCCCATTGACGTAGAATCATGAAATTTGGCAAGAAGCAAGGTCTTAGGCTGCCTGTCCATTGATGCGGAGCGAGGTAGTGGAGCGGAGATTTTAAGCAATTCCATTGGTCCACTGAAACAGATCGTAGATTTTAAGCTATTCCATTGGTTAATATTGCATAAAACTCCGCTCCTCTGCCTCGCTCCGCATCAATGGACAGGCAGCCTTATAGCCCAAATAACGATAAAAATCTGAAAACCGTAAATTTGTAGTTTGTTAAAAAAATTTTTTTTTTGATCCTCTTCCTCGACCAAAATATACAGGGTAAGTACCTATTTCATGTTGACCTGGAATCATAATATTTGGCAAGAAACAAAGTCTTACAACTAAACGGAACCCTTGGAGCGCGAGTCCGACTCGCACTTGACGTTTTATTTTCAATCTTTTCACTATATTCTCTGAGTGTGTCTAAATCAGGGTTTATGAAATTGATACCAGTCGCTCGCCCAGTGGCGAGTCGGGCCGACAATATAGCATCCATCGCGAAAGGGACGTTGATGAGACAAGCACAAGACTGTGGACATTGAAATGCATGTTGTCGTTGTTGTATAAGTATTAAGTCCGACAATATAGCATCCATCGCGAAAGGGACGTGGATGAGACAAGCACAAGACTGTGGACATTGAAATGCATGTTGTCGTTTTTGTATTAGTATTAAGTAGTAGTAGAAGCAAATAAATGATTTATCTATCTATCTATCATTGACACATGCGGAGGCCTATACCCAGCAGTGGGTGAAGTTAGGCTGCGGATGATGATATTGATACGTTTCTCACTTTACGCCGCCACGTAATAACTATGAAATTACGGAAAAAATGGCTTGATAATTATAAAATGCCGGAGTTCTGGAGGCATATCCATACTAACTTAGCGTTTGAGGTCATTGGTCCCAAATCGTTCTACCTACTCCGATCTCTGGTCATGACGGAAAGGACGCACGCACCGATTCAAAACTTTAGCTTTCAAGCATTGCGGTATGGATATGACTTCTCACTCCTCTGAGAGTCAAGAGTCTATTTTTAAGCAAATAAATACTATTTCATTTCAATAACGTCTTCTTTCCAATAGAAAAAGATGGATCTTATAAATAAATGAATAAATGTTATTGTCGCGTATCTTTGCTACGACACGAGGACACGACAGGTCATGAATCTTGTTACACTGTTAAATGCGACAAAGCATTTTTATAATGGGTACTATAACTACTACGAGTATGTAACAGAGATCTTTGTTTATCTTTTAGCTTCTACAGTTTTGCCAACACATGCAATACAAGTGATTTTTTTATATACCTATCAGTAGATGTTCAGTCAAAGTTTACGATTCAGAATGAACGTGTATTTTCAGGCGATCTGAAGATAACTGTGGTGGTGGTGCTCGTCACGACGCAGATTGCAGTCGCGCTGGCTTCCAGCATCGAGAGACTACCTAAAGATGATTTTCGGTAAATGAAATGAAATACGTTTATTCTGATATAACAGTACACAATATGAAAACAAGTAGCTTACGTTACACAGATAAATTAACAGAAATCGAAAAACGAGGACAACTAAAAACTATCATGCTTTTCTTAAAAAATAAGAAATGGAAATATGTTGAGTGTACTGCGATATCAGAAAAGGTCCATGCTCAGCTGAATGTTGTGAGTATAATAGTAACCCACAAGGCTGATTTTCAGCATGCACCAAGGTAAGGAATAATTAGTTTATAAGAATAGCCGTGGTGTAAGAATCGACCCCTCCAAGTTAACCCGTGGATGTCGTAAGAGCCTAAGGGACCGACAAATGGAACGAATGAACGAACGAACGATGAAGTTTCCTTCTGTGTATTTGTAACACCTCTACTGCGATTACCGATCCGCCTGCCAAGCGTGGTGATTATGACAAAACATCGAAAAAGTTATGTACTTACTGAAGGGTTAAACAAACCTTCATTCTAAAAAAGCTTAAAATAAGTGATTATGTTGAGGGTTCAAAAAGGCCACCATACTAATTGCTCTTGATTTCATACATGTACATGAATATGTCACTATTCTAACACTCTTAGTCGGTAGATCTTATAATTATGAACCCGGTCAGGGTGTAGCAACTTGAGAAGATGGCTACTAAAGTTAATATTCAATTATTTACTATCACATTATTATGTATTATCATCAACAAACTCAATAAGTGTATATTTTTTTGTGTACATTTTTTTGTAGTATTCTTTAGTAATTTATTAAAATTAATGTCGGATGTATCTTTTGAATCGTCAGGTATCTTATTGTAAGATGCCGCCATTTTATTTGTTCCTGTGTTATGATTATGAATACCTAGTTTTGAGTCAGGTATTATGATTTTATTATGATTATGATTCCTGCCCCCACTTACCCTTTGGCACGAGTTCTACCGAACTAAACATGCTTACAACACGACTAGGTGACAGAAGTAAATCATTGTCAAGGTATTTAATTTGGCAGTTATTTTTAATAGACTTGCTTCAACCTACCCCTAGTTTTCATATAACAAACGTTGTACCGAACATTCTGTATAATATTGAAAATCATTACTATAAATTAAAGAGCGCTTGTCGGTGCAATGATGCAATTTCCTCCAGTTTTCTTTCCAATGCGCTCTCCTTTACTTCTTTATACTTGATTATAATATCATGAAATCTGTTTGAAAATATTGTTAAAAAACAGGGTAATTATTTTCAGGTAACATGCTTCTTAAACTTATCAGCTTCAAGGGTCCATATTTCCATCTCCAATAGGTACAGTCCATGTTCGCAGGTTCCGTTCCCGCGTGCTCCTCGGCCGCGAGTGCAACGGGCCCGAGGACGACGGCATCAGAGTCAGGGAGTACGCCTTCCCCCCTGACTACTCTCCCGACAAGCCTAACATTGTCATGCTTCAGCTGGACGTGGATAATGTGCGAGAAGGTTAAGGCTATTATTGTCAAAATGCGGTTATAATCTTCGTCATTTCTGAAACAATGTGTTTCTAATAGATATTTCCATTTTTGGAGCGTTCTAGATTGGATCTATATTTTACAGAAATAAATATAAAAAGTCTGTAAATAAAACACTTTTAAAATGGTGAAATAGGGGGAGGGGAAATAATTTTCAAAGGGGGAGCTACCTCACTGAGTGGGGTGTCAAATGAAAGGTATCGGTTTTTACATTTCAAAATAATTTATGAAATTTCGGTAGACTTTTGGAAATATTTTGAAAAAAGTAGAAAAATTATTGATGAATTACGTCTGTATTTAATAAATAGCGAAGTCTCTAACCGGTACCTTTAGTACATACAATGTGTTTGTATAATTGACAAACGTTTAAAACCCTCGGCGCATGAGTTACACTCGCACTTGACGGATTTTGTTTATTGTTTCTAGTCAAGAAGTAAACATGTGAGCAATAAACGATTTGAGTTGTAATTTGAAGCTGAATGCTAATAGCACGTCATAGATACCAGTTTTTTTTAGCACAAGGTGGCCAACAGGCATGACGCCCGCCTGATGAAGCGCAGATGCCCTGGACGCCAGGAACAACAGGGACGCTCCACCGCGACGGCGCGGGCGCGCTGATGACCCCTTTAACGCTTTAGGACGTCCTTTTTAAGGTTGTTCCGTTCGTGTTCATACGAGATTCAATATTTTTGTGGAATAATTTTTTTTCTGCCATAAGGAATAAAACTAGCAATAAGGTTATTTGCCGCAAATCGTAAACCATTTTCTATAAAAATCGTAAACTATTTTCTTTAAAAAACCACAACATCATCACCACAGAATCTTGCGCCAACATGAAACGAACATCCATAGGTATGTTCATGTTATCAGTCCTGATTCCTAACCTCGTCAGAAGATCATCCACAACCTGGAGGCCTTCCGGGATAGGAAAATCAAAGTTTTGTTTTCGTTGTCGTGCAAAACCAACTCGACATAAGATTAGCGTTTGCACAAAAACGAATCATTAACTTCGATTACGTTTTTAAGAGTACGAGCTCTGTTCGCGGGTCGAAATTTGTCAATTTAAGCATTCTGTTTTGTCTGCAGCACTTGAGATCGTCTGCCAGCCGCCCATCTACATGACGATACATCCCGAGTTATATGTGATCTCCCCCCGCGGTAAGATACATTACATTAAGTTAAACAAGTATTTGACAATTTTGTTGCTGAAGAATCATTTCATTATGAATCTTTTATTATTGTCTGGTGGTCGAAGGAACTCGGGGAAACTTAGCGTGGGACACTCTCCGCTCTGGGGATGATTATCTGCGAACACAGGGCGCTAGTGCGCTCATGTTCCACATTGTATTTTATACATAGATACTTACCTATATACCATACCTATAACTATGATGTTATATTATTTTATTACATAGAAAAATAACATTTTGGTATCTGAAACCTATGTTCCAAAATGCAGTACCCACCCGGGTTTATGTTGACGCTTGTAGTTACATAATTTGAACACCTTTATATTTGGTACCTACAACATGATCAAAATAAAAATCTTGAATATTTACGCTCATTGACTATCATGTTTTGATGATGACGGTGCTGACAAGCGTTCGCAGAGTTGAAGGATGAAGGCGGACCTTGATCCGTCAACAGCTCAGGACCGCTATTTGTGGTGTCGTCTAAGGGAGTACCATGTGGTGCCGGCTTAGAATTTGCACCACCCCAACTCTTCCCGCGGGTGTCGTAAGAGGCGACTAAGGGATATCCACCGGGGGCGAGCATCAGCGCCTTCTGCAAAATAATTCTACCACCAAACTGCGATGCGGATGCCCAGCGTGGGGTTATGGGCATATCATAAAAGCCAATAAGGCGCTTGTCAGGGAGAGGCCTGCGTCCAGCAGTGGACCAACATAGGCTGCTGAGATTGAGGCCTGTGTGCAGCAGTGGACAGATGTGAGCTTACAATGATGACGATCCTTGAATACGTAATTCGTGACAGGTTTGGAACAAAATCAAAAATCAAAATCAAAAACTCTTTATTTCCATAAATACAATAAATGTACACTTAGAAAAGGTCAAAATAAAAAACTAAACACTGACACGGAAATAAAGTGATATTTTTTGATTTCTGTCGCTTCGGTATGTAGACTAAAGTAAAGAAGCGACGAAGAAACCTTTAGCCTGTTAGTTGTTATTTTTCGAGTTGGAGCAAAACCCGTCCCAAGCTTTTTTGTCCTCTAGATAATCTGATATTTTATAGTAAGCCTTTTTGCACAGCAAGGTTTTGACAATTTGTTTGAATTTATTTACTGATAATTTTTGCAACTCACTAGGAGTTTTGTTGTAGAAGCGTATACATTGCCCTTTAAAAGATACATTTATTTTGTGTAGCCTAGTTGTGGGCACAGCGAGTTTATGTTTATTTCTGGTATTAAAAATATGTTTATCGCTATTTTTAGGGAACCGATTTATATTTTTATGAGTGTACAATAAGTTTTCATAGATATATTGACATGGTACTGTCATTATGTTTATTTCTTTGAATTTATCACGTAGAGATTCTCTAGGACCCATGTTATAGATAGCCCGAACAGCCCTCTTCTGCAGCACAAATACGGTGTTAATATCTGCAGCGTTCCCCCACAGCAGTATACCATAAGACATAATACTATGGAAGTAGCTGAAATAAACAAGTCTAGATGTATCCACGTCTGTAAGATGACGGATTTTTTTGACTGCATACGCTGCAGAACTGAGTCTCTTCGATAGCTTATCTATGTGTGGGCCCCATTGAAGTTTATTATCTAAGGTGATTCCTAAGAATACGGCACTTTCTACTATTTCTAATGTTTCTCCTTTAACGTTTACATCAGCCTTCACTTGTTTAACATTAGGTAGAATAAATCTAATACATTTTGTTTTGGTTTCGTTTAGCAAAAGATTATTGACACTAAACCAATGAACTACTTTTGAGATTGCATTATTCACATCGTCGAAATTTGTGTTTTGTCGCATCATTTTAAAAATTAATGAAGTATCATCAGCAAACAATACAATCTCGTGATTATTCTTGACAAGATGAGGCAGGTCGTTAATATAAACTAAGAATAGGAAAGGACCGAGGATAGAACCCTGCGGTACACCCATTGTAACTACAGACCCCGAAGACCGTTTCCCATTAATGTCAACTCTTTGTATCCTATCACTCAAATAAGATGTAAGAAGATCCAAAGAGGTGTTTCTTATTCCATAGTGATGTAGTTTCCTGATTAATGTTTCATGGTGTACGCAATCGAACGCTTTTGACAAGTCGCAAAAAACGCCTAAAGCGTCTTGCGACTTCTCCCAAGCATCAAAAATATGCGATACTAACTCTACACCGGCATCAGTAGTTGACCTGCCCCGAGTAAACCCGAATTGCTTACCATGTAGCAGGTCATTGCCATTAAAATGCCTAAGCAATTGATGTAAAATAAGTTTTTCAAAAACTTTGCTGAAAGTTGGCAGTACTGATATTGGTCTAAAGTTAGTGGGGTCAGACCTACTACCCGATTTAAATAGTGGGATTACTTTACTACATTTCATTAGATCAGGAAATACGCCACAATCAATAGATTCATTGAATATAAAAGCTAGATCTGGTGCAATCGTATCAATTAAAGGTTTAATAATTTTAACGGAAATGCCCCAGAGATCTGCAGTTTTCTTTATATTTAAAAGTTTGAAGGCTTTTTTAATATCTTTTTCATCGACATAGTTGAAATTAAGTTTATTTTCGCATTTAGGTACATTTTCTATGAGTAATGACTCAGCGATTAATTGAGAAGAGTTTAGACACTTCGTAGTAGAGATTGGAATGTCAGTAAAAAAGTTTTCAAAAGCTTGGGCTACTTCAATGTCATTTTTGATTGTGCAATCATTTATCTTTAAATTGTAATCATTAACGTAGGTACTGACCTTTCCAGTCTCACTATTTATTATTTTCCACGTTGATTTTATGACATTTTCACTATTTCTAATACCATATATAGAACCCCTGTGTACTTGGCGTATCACCTGATCATGCATGTACCATGTATACATAACACACTCCCAAGTGTGTTCACTTTGATTTTACTCGGATCTTTTCAAATAAAAGTTAATGCGCACATTTTTCGAACAAATTAGTCATCATTAGACTTGTCCGAATGCGGTAAATAAATTATCACAATTACAATACACTTACTACATTTAGCTAAATCGACAACTTGGGAGTGTATACATATTTTCGCAGCTGATTGTTTATGTACCTACATAAAATGAAAACTGCTGAGTATTGGTATGCATATTAGATTTTTATACTTTATCACAGTTTGGTTATGCATTAGGGGAGGCCTATGTCCAGCAGTGGACTAATATAGGTTATACCTTACAGATTGTGGAACGGGGAAGCTTTTAATTTACAAGGTGAAGCTGGTCTCCCTCCCTCGGTGTAAGCAATTTTACAAAAAATTCAATGTAAGTTAACCAAGTTACCTTTCTTATGAAGTACCTACTCATAGTAATATCATTGTAAAGTTTGTAATTAATATTGACTGGCTTTGGTGCTAGCTAATAATAGATACTTAAGCATTCATTTTTAGACGAAGCTCGAACGGCTTGGCATAGTGCTTGCCCCGATGCTGCTCCCCCAAAATCACTTTTATCCCAACGGCAATGGGATGGGCCTCTGTGTGAGTTGACACGGAATTGTTTGTTACAATCGTGCTCCAGCTCTGCGGATCGTGCCCGCCTCCTGGCCGTTTCTAAGTGGGAGTCAGGACATTGGTTGCAAGCATTTCCTTCATATAACACTGGTCGATCCCGTAACTTTCCGTATCGCAACATGTCTTCGGTTGGGTGCAAGGTGTCGCGCGCCTCATCAATGCCAGTGTGGTACTGCTGTCGAACAGCTTGGTCATCACGGATTATCGTGTACTAAGGCCGCCGATTGAATATCTCGCCACGCCAGCCTTAACGACATCATCCGGCGGGCCTTTGTCACCGCTAACGTACCAGCTATTCTCGAACCGAATGGTCTGTTGCGTGACGAAGGTAAGAGGCCCGACGGTATGATACTAGTCCCATGGGAGTTGGGGAAACCCATTGTGTGGGACGCTACATGCGTCAACACACTTGCGCCTTCCCATCTTCCGAGGACATCCGTGAGGGCGGGTGCGGCGGCAGATTTGGCCAAGGATCTCCAGAGGCGCAAATATGCAGTTCTCGACAGAGCCTACACATTTGCTCCCCTTGGAGTCGAGACCCTAGGTCCGTGGGGTACCGAGGCTCTTCGGGTATTTAAAAAATTATCTGAGCGTCTGGTCGAAGCGACGCGTGACCCGAGAGCTGGTGAGTATCTGGCACAGCGCATCAGCATTGCCATACAGCGGGGCAATGCAGCCAGCGTCTTGAGGACGCTTCCGACTGGTATTGATATGGATCAGTTGAGCTACCTGTAGATTGCTTGCAACAGTCTGCAGTTAGCTCAATTGTTTCAATTGTAAATACTAGTGTAATTTTCTTTGTGAACAAAGGCTGCTGCCATTGTTAAAAAAAAGAAAGCAGAAATCTTAATTTAAGCATATCTTTGTTTGTTTGAGCCTTGAAGAAACTCTTTTAATAAAGTTTTTTTTTATATTTTATTGATAGCTTCTATAATGTTCTTTTTTCACAGCCTTTTCCTCCCCACTGCTGGGCCTAAGTCCTCATAGGTAGTTATTCTGTGTTTATTATCTTAGAAAAATCAGGATTTTTGGCCTGATAAGATCCTGTGTGTGCGAGCGGCTGTGACGAGCAGCTGCAGGTGGCGCGAGGGGTCTGCGCTAGTCTTGAAGCAAAGCGGACAATGGAGCTTTGTAAGTTTGCTTTTGAAAAAATATTATGCAGGGTGTTTGGTATTGTGAGCTACATATTTTTTTGAGGGCTTAGGGGTAAAGGTATACAGTCCTTTAAGGGTTCCCTTTTCCATTTAAGGTACGGAACCCTAAAATGAGTGACTTTAGCGCCATGTTTTTGGTAAAAGATGGCGCTAGAGCCGCTATTCTGAAAAAATATGGTACGGCAGGTAAGTGATCTTTAAATACTATGAGTGAACTTCAATAATTTAGCAAGTGACGTAGGTATATGAAATACTAGCTGCGCCCCGCAGCTTCGCACGCGTTCTTTCTATGGAAACGTTTAAAGGTGATTTCTATTCCACGGAAACTGATTTATGGGATTAAAAGTCACCTTTGTTTGATTCCAGGATTAGACTTACCTGTATGCCAAATTTCAGCCTGATCCGGTCAGTAGTTTTGGCGTGAAGAGGTAACAAACATCCATCCATCCATCTATCCATCCTAACTTTCGCATTTATATTAGTGTGATGTGATAATGGTAATTACAAGCTTACCGAAATTTCAGTGATAAATGGACAAAATATGATGAAAAATTAGATTACAAAAATGATAGCTATGTAGCCACCGTGCAAATTGTAATTGGTTCTGGAAGAAAATACTGTCAAATTCAATTTTTCGTTCGTACACTTTGCCCATTAGAATACAAGTGTCCGCCGCAAAAGCCCCCTCTTCAAGCTTTGTGCCGTAGCCGTAGACCTCCAGGACACTAGCACCGACAATTGCGCGAGAAGACATTAGCGCGAGTGGACACTTGCGCGAAAAAATCACAAGACTCCCAATATCTCTTGAAATAGACGTCGCAGACACTTGCGAATCTGTCCACTGAGTCAGGAATTTTGCTTCCTTTCTAGTGATATAAGATCTTACGTTCCCCTTCCGACTTCCTTCCCAATAATGAGAAACATACTTTAACGTAGATCTTCTTAGCATATTCTACGATGATTTCGGTGAAGCATACAAAAGACTTCTAAGCGCACGCACCTCTTTACTACACAAAAATGTTATCTAATCTAATAATATTATATAGACCATCGTAGCATCGTAGTGCATCGAGTGATGGGATTGGCGGTATAGCTGACTAACTAGGCTTCACATATTCATTTCTGTGTAGAGTCTGAGCGACATTCAAAGCTGTGAGTATTATACAGTATAGAGGTCACGGTCTTCTTGTTTACTCCAAATCTTTGAAATTTTAGGTAATTTCTTTGATACCACAATCGTTTTCGACTCAGTCGAAAACTGGATTTACGTAATGTACTAAGTCGTTTTCAAGGTTTTGACTAGCTCTAGGGTGTAGATTATGAATTTGCTTAGTCTTTAAAGCTACAAAACTACTGGGACAAAAGTTGTCCCAGTAGTTCTTGTAGGTAGTTAGTTTTATCTAATTTAATTTGATTTATTTGATTGTGTATTTTATTGAAATTTGAAATTGTGCATTTATGTAAATGTGTAACATCTATGGATTTTGTAAATCTGAAATAAATGATTTTTATTATTATTATTGTGCACAGAACAGGACATGCTCTGCTAACTTCACGTAGCAGATCATTTTTTAGGAACCGAAGAAAATTTGTGTATCTATAAGCCTTTGCATGATATAAGTAAACAGCTCCTGATTGTTTTGAAAAATATTTCCGGTATTTTTACACTAAACTTACTTTAAAGATGTCATCAAGCATATTTCTGTTCAGTCTATTTATACCACTGTTTAAATAGACTGCATCAAGTGAACAACGAAAAAAGATCTACTCATAAGGGTTTGATACATTTTAATAACTGAAGTCTTGAAAATTTATATCACAACGTTTGTATAAATTCAAAGATCTGTAAAGTTATTTTTATAAAAGTTCTATTAGCGTGTTTTGAGTCTACACTCTACATTTTGAGTCTCCAGTCTCAGTATACAGGATGGCTTTTTGAGATGGGAGTGGATGGCCTCATCTGAAATCATAAATGTTAGAGAACAGTCGTGAGAGTAAGGAGTCATGGGCTCAATATAAGAGAACATTTTTTGTAGGGAATTTGTTTGTATGATGATATCTAAAGTGAATTGTGGAGTGGAGTGTGGTTACCATTAAGTCACTCCATTTACTCGTATAATCAAGAAAAGAGATCTGAAAGAAGACTATTTATTAATGCCGATGTCATTTTCTAGACTAAGACTGATCACCATTTAAATAAGGAATACTCCTTGGTAGCTCTGAAGCTACGAAGGTCTACCTTAAAGTGTATTTCTCGTTATGGGGAAGGAAGTGGGAGAGGTAAGGGAAGGTTACATATAAACATAACAAAAACGAGCGTAAAATTCCCTTGACAATGATGAAGTCTGCAACTTTGTGCGACGTCTATTTCGAGAAATATTAGGAGCATTGTGATTTTTTCGCGAAAAATAATTTGCGCAAATGACCACTCGCGCAAATGTCTTCTCGCGCAAATGTTCTTCGCACAAGAGTACCAGATGCCATAAAATAATGGAATACGAATAAAGACTAACAAGACAAAATTAAAATAAAAAAAACCCGCCGACGTTTATTGGCTGAACAGATTTTCATGAAACATGGCTAAGAACACTCGGGATAAAATTATCTATAACACAAAAAACTAAATGAAAATCGGTTCATCCGTTTGGGAGCTACGATGCCACAGACAGATACACAGACGTGTCTACGTCAAACTTTTAACACCCCATTTTTTGCGTCGGGGGTTAAAAATAGAAGTGGCTATTGTTATAAACACGTTCAGTGCGCGCGTAGTGTGCGTGATGCCAAGTTGATAACTGATACGGTTTGTGCGTAGATGGGCTTCACGCTACACGGCTCAGGCTGCCGAGGCCCGGCGCGGTTCGTGGACTACGCCGCGCAGCACCAGTGGCTGCGGCACAGCGTCGCGCGCGCAGGCTCGCCCGCGATCACGCGCCTGGCTGACAACAAAATAGTCATGCGCAGGAGTAAGTCCACACCATTACATTGTTCCGATCACAATGTTCATCATCATTCGACTTGGATACTTTTAGCCGGGAATAGCAATCCAAGTTCCTAAGTCCAACACCGCCTGCATGATGCTTAGAATTTACACCGTCGCAATTCTTCCCGCGGGTGTTGTGAGAGGCGACTATGGGATATCCACCGGGCAGGCAGCAGCGCCCACTGCAGAACAATTCGACCACCGAACTGCGACACCCGACCCGTATGAGTATGAGGGGGGTTATGGGCATTAACCCCATGTGATCATCATCATCAGCCTATATTAGTCCACTGCTGGACTTAGGCCTCCCCTAATGCGCCATGGTGTCCTGTCTTCAGCTTGCCGCATCCAGCATCTGCCTGCAGTCTTTCACAGATCGTCATCCCACCTGGCCGGAGGACGTCTTACACTACATTTGCCGAGTCGTGGTCTCCACTCAAGAACACGTTTACCTCAGCGGTTCAGCTTGCTAATTCTTTGAGATATGTCGATAACTTTGGTTCTCTGTCGGATGTATTCGTTACGAATTATATCTTTCAGAGAGACTCCGAGCATAGATCTTTCCATAGCTCGCTGAGCGACTTTGATCTGGTGGACCAGCCCTACCGTGAGTGTCCACGTCTCAGCTCCGTAGGTCATGACGGGTAGGACGCACTGATTGAAATCTTTCGTTTTCATGCATTGCGGTATGGGTGACGAGAAGACTCGACGTAGTTTCCCAAACGCTGCCCAGCCTAGCTGGATCCTCCCAAAGAGGCCAAGGGGCCTCCTTCTCAAAATTATTTTACCTGACTGCAGAATTTGTCGAAGGTAAGTATACTCGGAAACAATTTCGAGAAGGTGGCCATGTACGATTACCGGTCCCGGATCAATGAGGCCATTGATCATGATTTTAGTTTTATCCAAATTCATGTCAAGACCGATGCGTCATGAGGCTGAGGCTAGGCCGTCCAGCATCCGGTTCAGTTCATCTAGCGACTCCGCCATTAAAACTATGTCATCACCGAATCGCAGTTGTGAGATGTAGTCGCCGTTTATGTTAATGCCCTTACCTTTCCAGTCCAGCGCCTTGTACATATCTTTCAACACGCTCGTGAACAGTTTCAGGGTATATCCCTGAAACATCCCCCTGTCTCACTCCTCTGCGCAGTTGGATAGGTTTAGACTGCTGGCCCTATACTTGGACATGGTGGCGGCCTCGTAGAGACATCTCAGCACCTCCATATAACGATAGTCTACTTGGCATCGCTGTAAGGATTTCTGGACAGCCCAGGTTTCGACAGAGTCAAATGCCTTTTCATAGTCCACAAACGCCATACACAGAGGCTGATAATACTCTTCGGACTTCTGTATAATCTGCATCACTGTGTGAATGTGGTCGATAGTGCCAAATCCTCCGCGGAACCCGACCTGTTCCGGTGGCTGGAACTCGTCGAGTCTCCTGGCGAGACGATTCGTGACCACTCGTGAGAACAGCTTATAGACGTGGCTCGGAAGTGTGATGGGTCTGTAGTTTTTAAGGAGAGTTTTATCTCCCTTTTGAAAAAAGAGCACCACCAAACTCTCGCTTCACGCATTTGGAGTTCTCCCACTGTGTATTGAAGAGTTTGAGTTTGTCTGTGATTTCTAACTCCATAACTATGCGGGCCTATTCGGGATTCGTTGCTAGTCTGGGTTCCCTTGCCGTTAAAGTCCCACATAACAACGTTGAAGTGTGCCTTAGTGGTGTTGTGTAAGGCTTTGGATATGTCTTCGTACATAATTATCCTCCACTTCATCATCCGAGTGTTCCGAGGTCGGTGCGTACACCTAAATCACCTTCATGCTGTACCGCTTGGACAGCCGAATTATCAGGTACGCTACCCTGGTCGACACACTGGAGATTTCTTGGACGTTGTTAGAGAGGGCCTTATTGACGAGGAAACCTACGCCACCCTGGAATGTTTTATCACCCTCGCGAAAGTAGAGAAGATGGCCCGAGTCTAGGATTATGGTGTCCCATTCTCTATGGACTTCACATAACCCCAGAACATGCCATTTAATATTCTCTAACTCCACTTCCAACTGCGCTAGAGATGGTGGTCAAGCCTCAGAGTGCGTCCGTTGAACGTTGCTAGGGTCGGTTTGCGTAATGAATTGTAGCCCGGTGATTCCTAGCACCCCCTGCCCCGCCGTTACCATGGCCGCTACCATGGCCGCTACCATGGCCAGGAATAGCGAGGCGGCCGGGAACTGGGGGCCATTTTTTGGCTTTAACAATCATTGGGGGTAATGCCCATAATCCCCACGCTGGGTATGCGGATTGGGGATCGCAGTTCAGTGAAGTGGTTGTTCTGCAGGGGGAGCTCCTGCCCGCCCCCCGGTGTTTGCGTCCCTTAGTCGCCTCTTACGACACCCACGGGAGGAATTGGGGTGCTGCAATTCTATGCCGACACCACACGGCCAATGCCCCCATGTGATCGAACCCAATACTTACCTAATACATTAATAAGGCGCATAGCAGCGGGAGCCCTGCATCCAGCCGTGGACCAGTAAGGCTGTTGATGTTGCCAAGTTGGTAGCGCTTTTCGTATGTTCTAGCCACCTCCAACATCCAGCGGTTCGGTCCGTGCGACGCCGAGGAACAGAAGTTCGCGGTCTACACCGACAATGTTACCATGGGGTTAGATCGTCACCAGGGAATTGCTTCATACAATGTAAGTATCGCTGTTGAGAATGAGGTACAGGCACACAGAACTAGTATATTAACTAATTTAGTTATGTGGTAGTGGTTAGTTTTAAAAAAACTGCTGGACAATCTACACAACATCGTCTATATTCTTGTCCCATAGTAAGCATAGCCTGTGTTGTGTTATGGGTACTGTATTAGGTGCTGATGCGCAAAGTTATTATATTAATCTGTCAAAAACTTAGGTTTACCTGTAGACAATGAGTAGTCCTGGGGTCCGCAATTGGCTGAACTCAGCAGAAAAATGTTCGCATCGGCGGGCTCACAGCGGCGACTGCGCAATTTTGTCCCGATTCCCACTAAGGTTACTCTTGCCGAGTCCCTATTGCTTCCCATTCTTGATTATGCCGATGCTTGCTATCCGGACGTCACTGAAGATCGATTAAACAAGCTTGAGTGCCTCCAAAATTTCAGCACCAGGTTCATATTTATTTTTTTTTATTTTTTATTTACTCATTTATTTCAGATTGGTAATCCATAGATACAACATAAAAATTCACAATAAAATCAAATTACATAAAATATTAGTACAATAATAATGATTAAAATTAGATAGGTATACAAAACAATAATTATTTCATGATTACATTACAATTACATAATAAATAACATAATTTACCTACTTACTAACTTAAATTAAATCTAAATGGAATTATTCCCCAACATTATCCTCATCCACTTATTTTGAATGGGACAGTCTAGGCGGGACATAATCATTTGCAGGATGCTGTTGCTGCTGGCTCGCGCTCGCTGAGATAGGGAAGCGACTTTTTTGCGAATAATCGCGTAAAAGTCGTCCGTGCGCGCCTCCGCGAACATACCAGATGCGCTGCAAAAGCGAGGCAGCCGCATCAGCATCCTGAAAATGTTGTTATACTGAACGCGTAGAGCGCTGGCTGCGCGGCGGGTACAGTTAAGCCAGAGGCTGCTCGAGTAGAACGACTGGCAGTACGCCTTAAATAGCGTCACTTTCACTTCTCTCGAGCAGCGTGCGAACCTACGCGCGATCATGTTCCCCCGTACAGCCAGAGCTCTACGCTCCCTCTCAACATCTAAATCATCACATAGGGAGTCGTTGACGACATGTCCTAAATATCTAAACTTACTAACTACCTTCAGAGCCGCACCATTGAGAACTATGGGCGGAACATAGGCTGGCCTTACATTTCCACTTTTAAAAACAAGGATTTCACTCTTTTTGGGGTTGTATGCGAGTCCATGTTCAGCCGCGTAGTTCTCACAAATATTAACAAGCTTTTGAATGGAACCCACCGATGGACCCAGCAACACCATATCGTCAGCGTAACTTATGTTGTTCACACAAACATTATCAACAAAACAGCCTGTATGGGTATTGCTGAGTTCAACGATAAGTTCATTAATATACAAATTAAATAACAACCCCGAAGTACTTCCACCCTGCCGAACTCCGCACTCCAAGGCATACTCCTCAGATAGAGCGCTCGCCCATCTCACCTGGTTTTTTTGACAGTTGTACCAGTACCTCATGATGGAAACAACTTCACCCGGTACACCCTCGCTTACCAGTTTTTCCCAAAGCCTGTGATACAAAACTGTATCAAAGGCCTTGGACAAATCCAGGAAACAGGCGTAAACAGGAGTCTTCCTCTCCGTATAGTACCTGACAGCTTGCTTAAGAGACAAAATCGCACTCTCTGTAGATAGCCCGGCCCTAAAACCAAACTGAGCATCGTGAAGCTTGACATGTTGCAAGAGAATGCTATTAAGCAAGCTGTCAAGCACCTTTGCGATGATGGTTGCTAGAGAAATGGGCCGGTAGTTGTTCTTATCTGACACATCTCCCGTTTTACATTTCACAATAGGCACAACAATGGTTTTGGTCAACGTGTCAGGTAAGTAGCCATGGCATAGGCATAAGTTAAAGAACATGGAGAGCACATTGGGAAGGTGAACACCCGCAAACCTCAGATGTTCGATACTGAGGCCGTCATGCCCAGGAGACTTACCCCTTTGCATGGTCTCAATGACTTTTCGTACATCTCTCGCTGTAAAACATACCGATCTCCTTTGCATGACAACCCCAGCCTTGACCTGCTCACGCACAGACGAGTCCGGCTTGGGTACGACCTTAAAATGTTCCCTGAAGAGATCGGCGATAGAGCTTGGATTACCTGCTTCATTTACTGTCACAGGGAGCCAGGCTTAGCGTTCATTTTATTTGTGTTCTTCCAAAAATGCTTGAAGTCTCTGGCGTCATGTTGACTAGCAAGAGCATCCATCTTTATTTGCTCTTGTTGGTCTTGACACCACTTCAACTTTGCTTTGAATATCTTCCTGCTTTCGCACATATCAACATAGGTTGGACCACGTTTTGGTTTACCGCACTCAACCCACTCCATAAACTTAAGCCTGGCCTTCCTGTGGTAACATGCTACGTGTTTATTCCATCCAGCAATGTAACCCTTTCTCCTCCGCGGCTTAGCTCGTGTATAGGTAGTTTGTGCGGCTTCTGTTAGTATATCTACAATGTTGTTAAACATATTACTTAACACTACTTTATGTCCTTCGTCAACACATGTTCCGTCACAACAATGGGCGAACTCTACTGGAAAATAAATTTCCCTTAACTTAGAATGACAAAGCTGTTGATATTGCTCAATTTGGCTACTTGAACGTTCGCCCCAGATAGTATATTTGGCCTTCGCAAATATGACGACGTTTCCGAATATTGCGCTAAACTCAAGTGCCCATCCGACTTCACAGGAATACTCACATACTATCCTTCTTGTACAGTATCTTTTTCTATCCTCCGAACCCTTACTATCTTAAGGAGCACTTCGAATTCCTCTCTCTCACTCGCTCTCTTTGCGTTCCTCTGAAACTCTCATCTTAAAAGTCCCTGCTCACACAACCTCTTTCCATGACAAATCTTTCACTATACAAGCTTCCCGTCTTTTGAATGCTTTCCCTCTGGACATCAGACGTGCAAAATCACACCCGATCTTGAAAAAACTGCTTCATCAGCATTATTTATCCTTGAAAAAGTTAGCCAACCTTATTTTATGTTTATATAAGTTTATTATAATCTTAGTATGCTATGTAGGTACTCGAATCTATACTAATATTATAAAGAGGAAAGATTTGATTGTTCGTTTGTATTGAATAGGCTCCTAAACTACTGGACCGATTTGAAATTCTTTCACCGTTAGGAAGCTTACTTTTCAGGGAGTGACATAGGCTATATTTTATCCCGGAATTCCTACGGGAACGGGAACTTAGCGGGTGAATCCGCGAGGCGATCGTCGTATATTACATAGTAAGAAGTTTGTTTTTTATGTATCTAAATCGCGGAATTAGAATTCTCTAGTCTGTGTTCTAAATAGATTTATCCAGTGCCACCGTCTATTTTGTTCATTTTATGTCCAGTTCCTTCCAAGGTTGCCTGGAAGATATCGCTCTTAGCGATAAGGCCGCCCTATGTACTTCCTGTTTTCTAAGCTTTTTTCTCAGTATTGTTTCCTGTCTTTGTGTGGTATAATAAAGTACTTTCTATCTATCTATCTAAAGTTAGCATAGCTTGTGCTATGGGTACTCTATTAGGTACTAATACACAAAGTTGGCATAGCTTGTGCTATGGGTACTCTATTAGGTACTAATACACAAAGTTGGCATAGCTTGTGCTATGGGTACTCTATTAGGTACTAATACACAAAGTTAGCATAGCTTGTGCTATGGGTACTCTATTAGGTACTAATACACAAAGTTGGCATAGCTTGTGCTATGGGTACTCTATTAGGTACTAATACACAAAGTTAGCATAGCTTGTGCTATGGGTACTCTATTAGGTACTAATACACAAAGTTGGCATAGCTTGTGCTATGGGTACTCTATTAGGTACTAATACACAAAGTTAGCATAGCTTGTGCTATGGGTACTCTATTAGGTACTAATACACAAAGTTGGCATAGCTTGTGCTATGGGTACCCTATTAGGTACTGATACACAAAGTTAGCATAGCTTGTGCTATGGGTACTCTATTAGGTACTGATACACAAAGTCAGCATAGCTTGTGCTATGGGTACTGTACTTCGTACTGTGATACACAATCGATGTAACTTCCTCCGCGTCTCTGAACTTTCTATGCCTAACCCACATTTTCGCAGACAATTTTTGTCACTAGCTAGCCAAATAGCATTACCTACCGACGTGAAACCTTTCAGTAGGGTGATTTCAATTGTTGATTCCTATAACAACGGATGCACCTGTTATACGAAATGCAGGCATCTATGCAAATGATATTTGTATGTTTGATAGCTGACCCTGATCCAGAACATGGAGTACAGCTGCGTCGTCATGGATGTGAAGTCGCTCGACTACCGGGGCGACGAGCCTCCTCCTGTGCCGAAGATCGTCCTGCAGCGCTGGTGCGCCGGCCCGCCCAAGATCTGCTACGGCTACCATCTCACGGAGATGAACTACTACATCATTATCGACACGTTCACACGAGTAGAGTTTAACATCGCTGTGTATGGGCAACAGGCACAGTTTATAAGTCCGACTAAAGCTTCGAAGTATTCCAACGAAAACGTGAACTATCCATTTATACCTAGATATCGCAATCTAGCGCAACACTTGGATCTTAAATCCGACTTGCTCTTGTGGCTACATTAATTGACCGGGCGAACGCGAAGCGTTTCTGTTTCAAGTCTGGCAAAATTAGCGTTTCTGTCAGTATGTCGGTACTCCTCTACAGGTCGTATTTTACAACCGATCGGGTACGAAACTTGGTGTACAGATTTTGTCGTCGGGGTTTTTTGATTAAAGGCGTACTTCCAGACTTTCAGACGATTTTTTTCAGGCTCGCGCACTAAGGGTTCCGTTTAATTGTAAGACTTTGTCTCTTGCCAAAATATTAGGTTGGGGAAAAAGTCTTTTTGCATTATGGTATGTATGAACTTGTAATAAAATCTCTTTGGCTATACTGTTTGTTTCCGGCTAGTTTTTAGTATCATTAAAAGTTTAAATTTTAAAGAAGATAATTCAAAATTCAAATTAGGAAAGTGTGTGCTTTTTATTTGTTTTTCGTACAACAATAAAGGTAAAAATGCAACGCAAGCCGCGAAAAAAATTTGCGATGTTTATAGACCTAGTGCAGTGTCTGTGAGAGTAGTACAAATTTGGTTAAGGCGTTTTCAATCCGGAAATTTTGATGTCAAAGATGCACTGGTCGCTCTGGTCGCCCTATTATGATAAAATGGATGCCATTTTTGAAAAAGTGGAGCAAGATCGGCATATCAGTAGTTAAGATGTCGCTGAAAAACTGGGAATTGACCACAATGCAGTTTTGGCGCATTTGAAAAAAACTGGGTACACAAAAAAGCTCGATATTTAGGTACTTCACGAGCTCACTAAAAGAAACCTAATGAACCGTGTACTCATTTGTGATTCTTTATTACGACGTAATGAAACCGAACCATTTTTGAAGAAGCTCATAACTGATGATGAAAAGTGGATCACGTACGACAAGAACGTGCGAAAAAGGTCGTGGTCAAAGGCCGGTCAGGCTTCACAGACTGTGGCGACACCCGGGTGAACTCGCAACAAGGCGATGCAGTGTGTGTGGTGGGATTGGAAGGGCATTATTCATTATGACCTGTTACCACCAGGCAGGACCATCGATTCTGAACTCTACTGCGAACAACTGATGAGATTAAAGCAAGAACTTGAGAGAAAGCGGCCGGAATTAATCAACAGAAGGGGTGTGGTTTTTCATCATGATAACGCTAGATCTCGCACATCTTTAGCCACTCAGCAAAAATTAAGAGAGTTTGGCTGGGAGGTGTTAATAAAAAAATTAAAAAAATGAGTCGAATTTTCTTAAAAAATGCGAAGAAACTTTTTCCCCAATATTATGATTCTAGGTGAACATGAAGTAGGTACCCTGTATATTTTGGTCGAGGGAGAGAATCTAAAATTATGATTTTTTTGTTCTGTTCTACAAATTTACGGTTTTTAGATTTTTATCGTTATTTTTACTATATGACCCTTCTTTTTACCAAATTTTATGATTCTACGTAGACGGAAAGTACCAGGTTTTGGTCTATAGCAAGAATTAAAAGTATTTTTTTTGCTACAAATTTACGGTTTTAGGATTTTTTCCTTTATTTGTGCTATAAAAGCTTGCTGCTCACCAAGTTTCATGATTCTAGGTCTACGGAAAGTACTCTATTAGGTTTTGTGTGCACTTTCAAAATATTCGGTCATAAACGGCTGTAACTTTTGAGTGCGTTGACTTAGAAGTTTTATTTATATTGCGGCTTCAAGAGGTTACGGACTTGAGTATTTGACATTATCTTCAACTCGATACGTGCACGCGTTCCTGAGAAAAGAGGGTTGACAGACGAGCAGACGGACAACAAAGTGATCCTATAAGGGTTCTTTTTTTCCTTTTGAGGTACGGAACCCTAAAAAGGCAAAAAGAGGGCTTTAGAATATTTCCGCTTTAAGATTCTGATTTCGATGATTATATTTTTAAATGAAAGGTTATTGTTTTTAATTGTTCTCATATAAAAATGTTAAAGATCTGGTCAGCATTTTTGGCATGACGAGCAGAATAGCATGTTGCGGGCATGCAGTAGTATGCAAGAGAGCATTAATACAGTACAGCGCCACCTATTAGAACCTCTTTGTACCACTTCGAGAGTAGGTACCTACTGTTTGAGAGTACTACTATATGAACTGGAAGCCAAGCACGAGTAGTTCCGGAGATAGGACCATTTCAAGTTTGACAGCTGTCATTGAAAATGTAGACTTCGACCGCCGCCCCGCTGCCCGCCCACCCAACTCCGTTCTCAACCGCGTCCGCCCAAGCCGTTCTAATCCGCGCCTGCTGTTGTCTTCAGAAGTACTCTATCTACTCTACAAGAAAATGTTCGTAAGTCATTCATGAAACACTACACAAAGTAAATGCAGTTGATAATAGTCAAACTGAGATTACATCACAATAATTCTGCCCTCTGTAGGAGAACATGTACAACTTCTGAAACCTAAGTTTCGAGATAAATTGAAAAAACTTTGCGCTTAGGACAATTGCTTTAGAGATGAGTCACGAAGCTGAATCTTGTTTATCGTATGTAATATTGATATAGAATGTTTACTATTAAATATATCATTTAAATTTAATTAATTAATTTGAAAAAACCTACCTCCTACTTCATTATATCGATTCTGTTCGCGCTTCACAGATTTAAACTTTCGCGCTGCGCGCCGCGTCCAACTTCAGAGCGCGTCGCGTATGTTGGCAACAGTGTGCCTATGCGCTGGAAACTTGTCTTTGGCCGGGCCAGAGGTGGGTGACCTTTCACTTTCTCGCGGACTACGAACTGAACTACCTACATTCTTTCTACTTACTTACTGTTTTATTTAACTCTTTATTATCTTTTAAATAAATCTAAACTGAGTGAACCCCCGTATCGGGTGAGTGTTGCATTATTGTTCATAGGTGTATTTAGTACTATTAGTTGTGTGCTGGGTAAGTCGAGGTAACGGTCAATGACCTATTTAACCGTTATCGTACCATGAATGCTATTAAATTATTTTATCCTACTCTATTTTCCTTTCTACTTACATTATCAGCGTCTTAAATTAATTACCATTCATGGTACAAATATTTCTTGCCGTCTTTTAGAAAATTTCATTATTAGGTAAGTACTTATCTTCTTTCTTTCTTGATTCATTGTAAATTATGTCATACCAATCAATTCCACACATCATCTATCAATCTAACTATCATCTAGCCTTTATTGATTTGTACCCCAAGTGATTAATTCCTTGACTGGGATACCTATCTAACAATCGAACCGATTTAGTGAGGTAGGTAAACCGTAATTTAATTTCAGTTTCAAAATCAAATCACATAAAGGGTAAGTAGGTATCTATGTATTTGCATTACCTACTATATTTTAAGGTCTTATGTACAACATTATTGCAACAATTTAAAAAAGGTTTACTCAACTTTGCATGCAATTTTACTCAACTATAAGGTTCGTAGGTTTATTATGTTTTTAAACGTAGGTACACTCAATTAGTGTCCTTAGAATCCAACTCTAGACATAGGTAGTGAAAAACCAAACAATCAGAGGAAAAACCAAAACAAAAGACAAACAATATTGGGCTTAAAATGGAAATGGGCTGGGCAGGGCAAAGAATAAAACCAAACAGATGGCCATATCACGATGTAACTCACATCAAGAATCATATTGACAACGAACAATTACTTTAGTGTCATCCATCATGCATGACGCAAGATGACATCTATTAAAAATTCACTTTTTAATTCTGTATAAACTGTGCGTGACTATTTTTTTGTTTTGTTTTGATGATAAAATTGTATTTATGACTTTAAAATTATTTTATTATGTTTGTGTGACTATATGATATGGATTAAAGCTCTTTTTATTAGTTTTACTATTTTAGTTTATTTTACACTCAAGTGTCATAATCATTTATAAGAGCAGTAACCTATTATATACCTATCATAAATAATAAATAATTAACAAGAGGATCTTCCCAAATTTTACCCCCTTCGCTGAATGATGTCACGTTTCCATTTGGAAGTAATACCTCTGGGTTTCTCTTTAAACTTCGACAAAGGGAAGTCATTCTCTAAAATATTAGGTTTGATTGTCTAGTTCAATGTTTTCACCGTAAGTTTGGCAATTGATTTTTAAATAGAGTATTAATATAATTATTTTGCGCATTTCTAGCTAGGACACAAAAAAACCGAAGAGTTTTTGAGATTTTTTTGTATGTCTGGGGAAAATAGAAACCTGGTTGATAAAAGTCATGATAGCACGCGAAGCAAGCCATGAAATTTTAAAAGAACTTTGTGGTGGTGTAGATAAAAAACTACGAATATAAATGAATACTAACGGCGAATCGCGGTAATTTTGAAGTTTGCTAAGGTGGGGCTAGCAACACAGACAATAAACTAGGATGACTGCGAGTGGAGATGGCTGCAGCAAATTAGCGGCTTTTTTTCGCTAGGAAACGGTTAGGGACAAAAAAAGATACAGCGTGTGGAGCGAACCACCGAATTTTTTGTTACTGTTTCGTTCGTCTCAAACTTGTTAAAAATAAATAAGTAGGTATTTATAAATTAGTAGATACTTGTTAAATGTTGGGTGTATGAAAAAATATACCTATATGGAAAAGCATTTGTTCACATCCTTTGTTCATATTGCTAATGTACTTGTGCTTGTTTATCTTGGCTTCTATGGGAAATATCAAGAATATTCCAAGACAGAAAAATCATATTTTTTTTTACTGAGCCGGAATATGTATGTAACTCAATTTCACAAAATTTGTCAGTTGTGCGTTTTCTCCTACAGAGGGCGGAATTAACGTTAACATGTTTTTGATTTTTCAGGCCTGACTACGAGAGTGATTACTCCTTGGTCTCGGAGGTGCGCACCGAATCTCAAAAAGCAAAAAAACAGCGCCGCTGCCTAGGACGAAGGCTGCTCCGGCTACCGTTCCTGCGGCTCTCGCCCGCAGCCGTGCTCACCTGCAGCGACAGAAGCACTTCGCGGGATTCGGCGAGCTAAAGAAGATTTTCCTTGGTAAGTTAATATATGATAAATAACTAATAAAATCAAAATCAATTCATTTTTCCATTCCATATAAGTACATCTTTATCAAGTTTGGATTCCATTCATTAGCTAAGGCTCTTTGTTGCTTAAGGCGAATAGTAGGGGTGATAGTGGCGCCACTACATATTTAATTTTATAATTACGTTATACAAAGGAATTATCAAAAAATCGGACCGCGCGTAGACGATATCTATCATAAGCTTTTTTTAAATGTATCTTTAATAGTTTTGTACTGTATTATTTAGGCAGATACTTGTTTCAAGAGTTTAGTTCCTATTGGTGGCCACTAAGCTCTCCAAACAAGGTTTTTGATTGAATAACACAAAACAAAACTATTACAGATACATTAAATAAAAGCTTGTGATAGGTATCGTCTACCAGCGGTCCGATTTTTTAATAATTCCTTTGTATAACTTAATGATTAAATTAAATATGAAGTGGCGCCACTATCAACCCTACTATTCGCCTTAAAGAAGCAACAAAACCCAAACTTTGCATTTATGTTCATATCAGATAGTAGGTAAATTATAATCCAGAATAGAGTTTTGTTACGATGTGCTACGCTCGTAGCCGATTAAGTCAGTGCTACGAGATTAGTCAGATGTGCTACAACGCTCGTGTTTAGTTTAAAGCAGTGTACTACACTAAAATATCAACGTACTAATCATATCTAAGCATACTGTATGATTAGTACGTTCATATTTTAAAGGTTAGATTCCGACGACGGTGGTGGTGGGTTGATTTAGTTAGAACCTTTGTCTGAGGAAACCTTCTTATTTACAGGAACAAGAAAACCAAGAAAGATATTTTCGCAATAATAAAAGCGGAAGATATGAAGGCTGCGGCTCCTTCGATGAAAGGCCGCAGCGGATCGACCGCCGTCTCATCCTTCACCACCCGAGTGTCTGACGGGCAGTCGCGCTGTACCATCACCACCAACGAGGGTGAATTTTTCATCGACTTTAAGCTGTACAAGGTGGAGGACGTCGAATCAACTGCGCCCGACCAGCGATACCGAAAAGCCCTAACATCTATAAAGCTGCGGTTGGGAAAAGATAATCCTGATAATCCTGGACTTATTCCAGGAGCTCCTAAATGTAATTTATAAAAGATTTCGGGATTCGGAACAACAGTTCTATTATAACAAAGTTGTCTTCAAATAGTTTTCAACGTAGCTAAATAAAAAATAATTTTATATTTTTGAAATTCATTTTATTTTACAGTACTACGGTGAAAGTAGGTTGCTAGAAATAGGTTATCGATAACTTTAGCGGGTTCATTTGGGTAGGATCTAGGTTCAATTTGGATAGGTTCATAATTTCCCTCTGGACCATCTGACCACCATGAACTTGCCACCGGTTGTCAATTGTTCCGTCTCAATTGACAACCGGTGGCAAGTTCATGGTTTTACCATTTTACCACTGGTGGTACGTATTATTTTTATTGATAGATAGGAACTTGGTAGGTAAAAATAGGTTGATAGGATTATGTATAAGATTTGATAGTCTATTAATTATTATTTTATATTGACAGATAGGGTTTTACGATTCGTTGTTGTATTAGGTATTTACTCACTCATATTTTCAAAGATCAAGGTAGAAAAGTTTTTCCTAGATAGTTAGACTAGTTCACTTATACTGTGAAGCAGTGTATGTAACCAGTTGCGACGCCTGCAAAGAGCTACAAACAACAATAGAGACAATTTTACGCACCTAAACGTGTTGAATGTTGTATTGAAAAAAATGGAGGTAATTTCGAAAACTTGCTAAAAATAAATTAAAGGATATGAAAACAATCCATTTTATTCATTTTATGCATCATGTTTCATAGTAACATTAACTGCTTATGACCTACACAATCGATTAGATATCGACTATAAATAGTGTTAGTTTTATTTTCAAAACGTCCGCGTTCGATTCCCGAGCTGAGTCCAAGTTTTTTATATATGTATAAATACAGTTTTTCTTGTTACTAAAATTGATTACGTTATTTCTAAGAAGAGATCTTCGTATGTCGTATAGTTTCAGACTTTCCCATACTGACCGATCTAAATGTGCCACCCTGTAGATGCCACCTTACAGAAGCACTACGACGTTAAAGTCAATTTTGAACTGTTCTCAAACTTATGACACCCCTCTTTTTGTGTCGGGGGTTAAAAAGAACAACGATCACGATCCATATAAAATTTACCAACGTCCTATAGCAAAAAAGGACATCCCAAAAAAATTATAAAATAGTGTGTAAAAGTTGGCACACTTCCAAACTCCATCCTTACACTACAACATATAAAAAATTATTATAAATAAATATTAGAGGACAATTCACACAGCATCATCCAGCCCCGAGCTAAGCAGAGCTTGTGTTATTTGTTCTAGATAACTGATATACTTACCTACTAAATAAACTACACTACATACCTAGATACATATTTTTTATTATACATAGAAAACATCGAGAACACCTGAACTGATATGCGGAGCGTACACACATTTGTCCCGAGGAGGGAATCGAACCCGCAACCTCCTGCGTCGCCTCCTGCGTCGGATCTTCGCCCGCCGCGCCACAGAGGTCGTCAATATATTACAATATTGAGAAACACTTAATGGCTATTTTGACTTGACTTCAATGAAAGGTAGATAAAGAGATCCATCATCGAACAACCTGACTTATTCATCTAGTGTCTTGGGGCGGACGCTTCCGACTGGTATTGATATGGATCAGTTGAGCTACCTGTAGACTGTTTGCAACAGTCTTCAGTTAGCTCAATTGTAAATACTAGTATAATTTTCTTCGTGAATAATGGCTATTATCCGTTAAAAGAAAAAATATTTCTCAATACATATTGATAAATTCATTAGATAATTCTCCATATTACTGCCCCTCAATGAATTTTCAAAGCAATTTTTTGTATGTTAGAGTGTAAGGATGGAGTTTGGAAGTATGCCATCTTTTTATACCTACCTACTCATTTTTATAATTCTTATAAGATACTTTGCTTTGTTGTAGGACGTGGGTGAATTTTGATGTATTTAGATTTAAATTTCTGAAATTCCCATGCGAGCGAGGCCGCTGGGCGCAGCTAGTATATTAGATAGATTTTATCTTCAGACACACACATGCAGACTACAGCAATTATATAGTACACGACAAATAAAACAAACAATAGCATTATTAACTTTTTATATTATCTTTATCTGTATAAAAGAGAAGAGAAAACTGGCTCATCAAGAGATCTCTGAATCTACAAGAGCTACGAAGCTGAAACTTTGCATGGAGCTTCCTTTCAGGACGTCGCCGTCGCGTCGGCACCCGCTAGAGGTCGATTCACATAATATATCAGTGAAGTCACAGTTCCGGCACAGTACCGGCACAGTGCGAAATATTCTTTCATACATTCTCTATGAACGCATCCCCACTTGTCAGTGTCAGCGTGAAAATCGCGGAGGGTGTGTAAGGGTCATCGCACACGCATCAACTCGGAAAGGGATCGTAACCGTATCCCTAACGTAAGCACGAAACAAGCGGATCAGAAGCTCCGACACGTCGTCGACTCGGCTACGGCTAGGCGACGACGCCGCGCTTACGGCTCGCCAACCGCTGGTTGACGGCTAGTTTCGGAAACGCAGACGGCGCGGCGGGAGGGGTGTGGACGAAGAGCCGTAAGCTAGGGTACGGAGAACCGTAAGCTAGGGTACAGAGAGCCGTAAGCTAGGATACAGAGAACCGTAAGCTAGGGTACGGAGAACCGTAAGCTAGGGTACGGATAGCCGTAAGCTAGGGTATAGAGAACCGTAAGCTAGGGTACGGAGAACCGTAAGCGCGGGGACGGCAAGTCGAGCACGCACCGCACCGCGGTTCGTGAGCTTGTCCCGAGGCGAGGCGATTACGTTACGATTCCGATTAGTGTGCGTTGCAGTAGGGAGTTTCATATAACTAATACTGAACGGCTCGAGTTGATACGGTTACGATCCCTTTCCGAGTCGATACGTGTGCCTTACAACGACCTTAAAACGTTCCAGTAAAATAGCTATACGACATCAGATAGTTACCGCATCGAATCCGTTGCTTCCAATCCGTTGCTTGGTACCTACCTAAAGCGAAGAAACAGACAGAAGAAGTCTGCAGTGTCTTCGTTTTATGTCTATCAATTTCTTATATCTGTCCGTCGCATTTATATGCGCTTAAATTCTGTTAATGTGGGAATTAATTAGCTTGACTATTAAAAAACCAACCAAAACAATCTATAATTATAAGCTATAAAATAAACATTTTATGGAAGAAAGATTTGTATTTTTGTATGTTCGTAACGAATAAAATCAAAAACGACTGGAATGCTACTGGAAAAATTATTTCAGCATTAGAATGCTACATTATCTCTGAGTAACATAGGTAGGTTATATTTATTAAAATAAAACGTCAAGTGCGAGTCAGACTCGCGCACTAAGGGTTCCGTTTTATGTTTTATTGTCCGTTTTGTTTATTATTAATTTTAGATCAACATTAAGTACCTACTTACTCTTATGACTTACCCTCTACATTTTGGTCGTGGGAGAGAATAAAAATTAATATTTTTTTGTTAATAAACTAAATATTTACGGTTTTCAATTTTTACTCGTTCTTTGTGCTAAATATGACCTTGCTTCTTACCAAATTTTATGATTCTAGGTAAATGAGAAGTACAGCTGGACCGAAAAGAGTAAAAATAAATTAAAATGGAACTAAACTAAACCTTTGCTCTGGCAACACCAAACCAATGTCAAATCTGTTCAAAATGTCACGCATAATATGTAAATAAACATTGGGTACCTCAAAGAAATTTGCATTTAAATAACTGTTTTTATGTGTAATAAATAATAAGGTGTTTAGTGTAATCCAACATCGAAAAATTCTAACCCACCAAATAATAATTATTACTTGTTTACTGATGAACACATCACCACTCGAAGTCAAAGATTGAGAAAGCGAATGAATTCCCGCTTTACGTACGAAAACCGCAAAAAGTTAAAAATTAAAAAATTGTTTAGTCAAATAAGTATTCAATTTACAAAATACATACCTATAACTCCAATTCAGAATCTTAGATAGTTTATGTCAACAAAGAAATGTCATGATATGTCACTGTCATAATGACAAGTCAGGGGTAGAAATAATTTTTTTACCATGGATCACTATTAGTAGTGATGGCGCGCGGTTTTGCTTGTGCGATACGAAAGATACCCTACCTGTGGATGCGGCATTGTCGCGGCCTCGTCTCCCTGTGACCGTAAGGAAATACAAATAAAACAATGTAAATAATTACATATTTTTATTGCTTAAAAAATTTAATATTATTCTGACATAAATAATAGATTCAGGCGTTACTTTGCGGAAATCCATTGTACATTATTATGATAAAACAATATTTAGTAACAATTCCGCGCAAAACCTTATCTGATAAGATCCTACAAAATGTAATCCGTGTGTACCGCCCGCCCTCCCACAAATTGATCCTACTTAAAATTAGAGAAGGTAATCAATAGACTTATGTAATATAAAATAACCTAATTAAATTACCTACCTACCTCCTTAAATTGATCCTACTTAGAATTTAGAGAATGTGAACAACAGACTTATGTAATATAAAATAACCTAATTAAATTACCTACCTACCTCCTTAAATTCATCCTACTTAAAATTTAGAGAAAGTAAACAATAGACTTATGTAATATAGAATTGCCTAAGTAAATTACCTTCCTACCTCCTTAAATTGATCCTACTTAAAATTTAGAGAAAGTAAACAACAGCTTATGTAATAAATAATTACCTAAGTAAATTACCTTCCTACCTCCTTAAATAGATCCTACTTACATTTAGAGAAGTTAAACAACAGACTTATGTTGGTAATATAAAATTGCCTAAGTAAATTACCTTCCTACCTCATTAAATTGTACCTACTTATAATTAGGGAAAGTAAACAACAGACTTATGTAATATAAAATTGCCTAAGTAAATTACCTTCCCACCTTTAAGCACGAATATAACTTAATTTGTGAAAGAAAAGACCACACTAATTACAAAATGAAAAGACTCATCAAAAATAAGTCGTCGACTAGTTTCGTCTCTCCACGAGACATCATCAGGACGCTATAACAATACTCGACTTTGGCACTGAGACCGTCAAGCAACAACGACAGAGTCCTGCCAGTGATGTTACGCAGGGAGCTCAGAGAGGCAACATCACTGGCAGGACTCTGTCGTTGTTGCTTGACGGTCTCAGTGCCAAAGTCGAGTATTGTTATAGCGCAAGGCAATTTTATAATACATAAGTCTATTGTTTACTTTCTCTAAATTTTAAGTAGGATGAATTTAAGGAGGTAGGTAGGTAATTTAATTAGGTTATTTTATATTACATAAGTCTGTTGTTCACATTCTCTAAATTCTAAGTAGGATCAATTTAAGGAGGTAGGTAGGTAATTTAATTAGGTTATTTTATATTACATAAGTCTATTGATTACCTTCTCTAATTTTAAGTAGGATCAATTTGTGGGAGGGCGGGCGGTACACACGGATTACATTTTGTAGGATCTTATCAGATAAGGTTTTGCGCGGAATTGTTACTAAATATTGTTTTATCATAATAATGTACAATGGATTTCCGCAAAGTAACGCCTGAATCTATTATTTATGTCAGAATAATATTAAATTTTTTAAGCAATAAAAATATGTAATTATTTACATTGTTTTATTTGTATTTCCTTACGGTCACAGGGAGACGAGGCCGCGACAATGCCGCATCCACAGGTAGGGTATCTTTCGTATCGCACAAGCAAAACCGCGCGCCATCACTACTAATAGTGATCCATGGTAAAAAAATGATTTCTACCCCTGACTTGTCATTATGACAGTGACATATCATGACATTTCTTTGTTGACATAAATTATCTAAGATTCTGAATTGGAGTTATAGGTATGTATTTTGTAAATTGAATACTTATTTGACTAAACAATCTTTTAATTTTTAACTTTTTGCGGTTTTCGTACGTAAAGCGGGAATCCATTCGCTTTCTCAATCTTTGACTTCGAGTAGTGATGTGTTCATCAGTAAACAAGTAATAATTATTATTCGGTGGGTTAGAATATTTCAAGCTGACTTCATGAAGGAATGAAACTGCATTGTTGCAGTAGTAAAATATAAAGTAAACATCAATCATATACCGCGCGGCCGGCACGCGCCGACCACCCACGAAGGCCCCCCACCATAAAACCGCTGAAATGTCATTTTTTGCGCGCAAGGCTGCGCACACAAGGGGATACAATAAGTACAATAACCTACACTTAAAAAATATCAATATATAAAATCAAACACTGACACGGATATAAAGTATTTTTGAAGTGAAAACTTCTTTAGCGGCGCTGAGCACTTTTTTTGTATGGGTAAAAACTTTCAAACTCGCGTCAGGGTCACGTGATGCTGATCGAAAAAGCGTAAGATCGTAAGATGTAAGTTTTCACTTCTGCCGGCACTCCCGGAGTGCTACCTTTTTTTTTTATTTCTGCCACTTCGGTCTGTAGACTGTAAAGAAGCGACGAAGAAACCTTTAGAAGAAACCTTTAGACTTTTAACAAAACGCAAATTTCGACGACGTGAATAATGCAATCTCAAAAGTATTCTACCTAATGTTAAACAAGTGAAGGCTGATGTAAACGTTAAAGGAGAAACTTTAGAAATAGTAGAAAGTACCGTATTCTTAGGAATCACCTTAGATAATAAACTTCAATGGGGCCCACACATAGATAAGCTATCGAAGAGACTTAGTTCTGCAGCGTATGCAGTCAAAAAAATCCGTCATCTTACAGACGTGGATACATCTAGACTTGTTTATTTCAGCTACTTCCATAGTATTATGTCTTATGGTATACTGCTAACGCTGCAGATATTAACACCGTATTTGTGCTGCAGAAGAGGGCTGTTCGGGCAATCTATAATATGGGTCCCAGAGAATGCCTGCGTGATAAATTCAAAGAAATAAACATAATGACAGTACCATGTCAATATATTTATGAAAACTTATTGTACACTCATAAAAATATAAATCGGTTTCCTAAAAATAGCGATAAACATAATTTGAATACCAGAAACAAACAGAAGCCCGCAACTAGGCTACACAAAATTAATGTATCTTTTAAAGGGCAATGTATACGCTTCTACAACAAAACTCCTAGTGAGTTGCAAAAATTATCAGTAAATAAATTCAAACAAGTTGTCAAAACCTTGTTGTGCAAAAAGGCTTACTATAAAATATCAGATTATCTAGAGGATAAAAAAGCTTGGGACGGGTTTTGCTTCAACTCGAAAAATAACAACTAACAGGCTAGTTTCTTCGTCGCTTCTTTACTTTAGTCTACATACCGAAGCGACAGAAATCAAAAAATATCACTTTATTTCCGTGTCAGTGTTTAGTTTTATAATTCGACCTTTTCTAAGTGTACATTTATTGTATTTATGGAAATAAAGAGTTTTTGATTTTGATTTTGATTTGATTTAGCTTGATAGTTGTTATTATAGAATATATTATGTTTGTAAGCATTGCCAAAAATGTTTTGTGTAGCTATTTAATAATTTAATTTGTTGATAAACACGGCCAACTATTTAGAGATATAATCATTGGTCACTGCAGTGTCAGAGACAGTTATCATATTAGTTGCATTACTAGTGCATTACTATGAAAATTAAATCAACAGTGGTTTTTATTTTCCTTGGAATTATTTTAGGTAAGTTAGTTCAAATTGAGCTCCGATCTCATTTTTAAAGTGCCGTTGGTGCACAAAAACATTATAATTACCTTCTTCATCCGTGATGCTGATGCGACATGATGAGCGGCACAGATCAGAGGAGGCAGTGGGACCAGCAGTGGTTTGAAGTAGGATGGCTGATAGCGAAGCCGATACTGTACTGTCATGGATGATCACACGGACGAAAGGAATCACCCTGTTCATGATGCGATTACTTTTGACCTTCGATCAGGAAGTAGGTAGTTATTTAGTTCGTTCAAGCTTTTGAGTGTTGCGCATTTGCTGGGTTAATTATTTATACAAACTTGTTTAAAGTGCGACCGAAAAGAGTAGAAAATAAATGAGGGCGCTGCTGTCGTTTAGATGGCAACACGAATACTACGACGCAAACGGTCTTGATCCTTGCGTTTAGCAATTAAATTTTGTTGAAACGTGGATGTCAATAGGTACAAATAAGACCAAAAGTAGTCGAAATTAATTAATTTATACTATCGTCCGATTGATAATAATCAATAAACGAAAATTTACTGTAAACTGGCAACTCTTTATGAATGTTGTTTGTAGAAATTTAGGATTTCAAAAGTAATTTCATATTCTTATTATTATCGTTATCATTTATTCGTAAAAATAATACATAACTAGTTCACTAAACCACTTTTAAAAATAATCTAATAAAATATCGTAATCAACAAAATAGGTACCTACATGTTTTCTGTCTTCCTTCTCTTTTTTCTGCAGGAGTTTTGAATAGGTAATCTTTTGTTATGCTAGTAGAATCTTGCATCTTCAATCCCAGATACATAACAGATGTACCTACCTAAAAACAAATTTAAATTATACTGAAATGTAACACAGGACCGTTAGGAGTGGCAGGCCTTTGGCCTGCTATTTGTCAAAACCCATATGGTTTCTTCGTCGCTTCTTTACTTTAGTCTACGTACGGAAGCGACGGAAATCAAAAATATCACTTTATTTCCGTGTCAGTGTTTACTTTTATAATTTGACCTTTTCTAAGTGTACTGAAGTGTATTGAATTTATGAAAATAAAGAGTTTTTTATTTGATTTGAGGTGAACAAATGGCAAAAACGGATAATGATGATGATTTTGTTTTAACGACGCAAAATATGGAAGTGGACTATACTTTTGCCAATAAAAACGGAAATAAACATTAAAAATACCATGAACGCAAATGCAAATAAACAACATAAATATTACAAATTCAGAGACAGGCAGATTTTACTATTTAAAGACCATTTAATCGATTATTTATCAGTGGAGGTTCTTTGTTATTTGTCTGAAACATGGGGCCATAGCTTTTGCACTTGAAATTCGGCTAAAATACGTATAAATATTAAATCAATCAGTTGTTTTGTTTCACTGCGATTAGTTTTTTCCATGTTGGATTACACTAAACACCTTATTACACATTAAAACAGTTATTTTAATGTAAATTTCGTTGAGGTACCCAATGTTTATTTACATATTGTGCGTGACATTTTGAACAGATTTGATATTGGTTTCGTGTTGCCAGAGCAAAGGTTTAGTTTAGTTCTATTTTAATTAATTTCTACTCTTTTCGGTCCAGCACAAATACGCGTAAGAACTTGATCTAAGTAATTTACAATAGAATTACGAAACGAAATTTGCCTTTTTATCGATATAAGTACTTTTTTTAGTTGATCGACTATTACTTAGACCAGGGTAGAAGCTTATAAAAATAATAAAAAGTAAAAAAAAAAATAGTAGGATGAAACCCATTGGAAAAGGAGGAGAGTTTTATAAAAATGAAAGGAACAACTATTTACGGGCGATCTGAGGTCGGGAAGGCGAAGGGTAAAAAATGGTTTATCTCGATTTCTGGCAAAACTACAAGTCCTATGAAAAAAAAACACATGACAGAGTTGTAGGTAATAACTTAATAAGCTGATCTACAACTTTTGTTTACACACTTTTTACACATAACCTCATTATTTATGTAAAAAATTCAAAGAACCAAGTTTTTGGTTTTTTATTTTTATCTTATAAATAACAATTTTTTTTTCTCGAAATTTGGTGAGAACTTACCTTTGTATGTCCCAAATACACTGTAATTTATTATATTTAATTATTTTTTCACCTTATTTTGACTTAATATCGAAAAAGCATTTTCAATCGAAAATTCACCCGTCAAAATATTAGCTTTCTTCAAAAATTGGTGTGCTTTCTCTACGTTAAAATCTCTACTTTCCGATGGTGTACAAAAATATATATTATACTAGATTCTGCCCGCGGCTTCGCACGCGTTAATTAAACAAAATTGTGAATCTAAACCATTCCCAGATCCCCTTGAAGACACACAAAAATTTCATCAAAATCGGTCCAGTCGTTTGAGAGAAGTTCAGTGACATACACACTCACAGAAGAATTATATATAGTAAGATTACTCTAGTAAATCTTCTCAGAAAATGCAAATAACTCGAATTAAAAATTACAAATCATCAATCACGGTTAGAATAAAACAAAATTGTGTAAGGTACACTGCACGCGAAGGCCTATTTCAATTGTTGATCAGGACACACAACAAAATTCAAAATCTAATAAACCATTGGCTGAGTCTACTATATACAGACTTGTAGAGAGTAAACTCAGTGATGGTGATATTAAAGGTGCCTCTCGCATTATGTTTTCAAATGACACGATGGCACCAAATGACGATGCTACCCTCATATCTCTTGAGAGTAAGCATCCACCCGCAGGGGCCAATATTCAACTCCCCGATCCACCGGAAGAGAGTGATGTCGCCGTGGGCACGACCAGCGAGGACGTGCTTAAAGCTGTCACATCATTTCAGAGTGGCTCTGCCGGCGGCCTGGATGCTGTGACTCCACAGCATCTAAAAGATCTTCTATCTGGCGGGTCTGGCTCTCAGAAGAACGATCCCTAGCCATGCAGGTGAAGTCCTTCTGAAAGATTTGACATCTCTTCAAAGAGAACGAAAAATACTACGAGCCATTTACCAAGAAGTTGAAGTTGAACGGGACCCAATCAAATCAATGCAAAGAGTAAAGTAATATACAGAATGTCCCCCAAATAACTGCAGCCCCAGAACAAGTAAAACTCTATCAACAATTATCAACAAAATATGTTTGTAAAAGTGGTCAGGACCAAAGTTTCAAATCTTTGGTCAGAACTTCTTCCTCACTAAATGGCAGTCATTTGAAATTTTGCTCTCCAAGAGTGGTTTGTCTCGTGCCTAAATTGTCTTATCTCTTCAAGTAAGTATTAGTTATTTTACCTGTGGAAATTACCTATTATCAATTCATTTTTAACAAACAACTATGACATGAATTCGTAAAACTGGAATTAATATTGAAATTATTTAATAAATATTGAATTTTTATATAAATATTGAAGGAATTCACAGAAACTCTAAGTGTGAAGGTGGGTCGGACGGGAATAATTCTGAAGAAGTTCCAGATTTTCGGAATAATTCCCAGAGAGCCCAAAGCTCTACTGCAAAATTTCGATGGCTGCCATTTAGTGAGGAAGAGGTTCTGGTCACTTTTTCAAACATATTCTTCGATCATTTATGATATAATTTCACTCTTTTTTTGGGATTGCATTTATTTTGGTTTGTTCCGCCCAGACAACCAATCTTTCTGTCTACGTGGAAGAAATTTTCCACGGGGACAACCAGTTACTTGGACGGAATTTTATTTCCATCTACAAAACTGTGCTAGATAAATAATAATAGTCTTAAAATGTATCTTCTGTGGAAGTGTGTCCAGTTATCTGGGCAGTTTTATTTTTCAATTTCCGCATTAATACACAGAAGGCACCCTTTCGTCTGTTTAATAACATTCTAAATCGTATACTCCTTTTAATCCTTTGTAAAGACCTTATCGTTAATAAAAATTACTAAGACTAAGTTTTAAGACTAATAATATTATCGAGCACAGTTGTGTAGATGGAAATAAAATTCTGTCTAGGTAACTGGTGGTCTCCACGGAAGATAATTTTCCATCATTCATGGGGACAGCCTGTATAATAATATGGGGAATTAATGTTGAAAAATACTTTAAATACCTATGTATAATAGGTACTTATAATACCTACAATTTACAAATTTGATAAAACTTATTGATGAGTGACGACGACAATAAGAATAATCAGTGGTTTATTGTATTATAGGAAACGGATCACTGTAGGTACCTGCTGCGCTGTAACATGGCAATATTGTGTGTTTGATACGTGTCCTCTAAGAAAAGACACTCGCTGATGCGTAGATCCTGGTGACCGTTCCTGATCCTGGTCGAGGATCATGTTTGACGCCCTCGTGCCTTACGTCGCTGCTATCTTTGTTTTTGTATTTATGGCGTTGTGAGTAGCTTACCTGAGCGCCCTAGGTCAATCTTCCATTTGAGGACACCTAGAATGTTCAAAACAGTTTTGAAAGAAATGTGTTGGATTAAATTGTATCTAATGATGAAAATTAAGTACTTATGTACATGTTTGTTGTGTGTATTGACGACCGGTGCAATGTGGGGCTTCAACTGAAATCTCGAAGTGACAGTCGCAGTGCTGGTAGACCGCCTAATAGATATGCTGGTTTTTTGAATTTGCGTGGATTGTCCACAAGACCTGTCTAAGATCAGTTCAGGACCGACACGAGGACACAGATTGAAGGAGGCCTACCCCAGCAGTGGGTAGACCAGGAACAATGATGGTGATTTCATGTTGAAGATGGCGGCGGCGCCCCAACCTCTGAGCGCGATTCTTGGTCGAGTAACTACTCGTGCGGCGTGGACAAGTCTACGTACTTAGCGTGGGTCAGCTAGTAACCAATGTTATGTTGAAGATGGCGGCGCCTTCATCTCGGAGCGCGCGTCCTGGTCGAGTAACTACTCGTGCGGCGTGGACAAGTCTTCTTACTTCGGCGTGTTGTACGTTGGTGTCAAGGAAACTGATACCTACCCGTGGCTCGGCACGCTCGTTTACCCTGTCGGTAAGTCTGTAGAATATGTCATCATCATCATCAGCAGAATGAGAGCCATATCGCCCTATCTTCAGTTTAACGCATCCAGTCTCTGTCTGCAGTCTTTCGCAGATCGTCATCCCACCTGGCCGCAGGTAGGGCTGCCATCCGTCCGGGTTTCCCCGGATTTGTCCTAGTTTAGAGGGCGTCCGGGGAGCGTCCGGGCGGGGTTTCATTTGGAGTCCGGGTTTAAAAATTTCAAGGCTTTGCCGCCGCTGCGACGCGACAGACACGACACACGCACTGTCTGCGTCTGTCCGTCCGTCAACCCACTTTTCTCAGGAACGCGTGGACGAATCGAGGTGAAATTAACGTCAAATACTCGAGTCCATAACTTCATGAAGCCGCAATATAAATAAAACTTCTAAGTCAACGCACTCAAAAGTTACAGCCGTTTAAGTTCGAATATTTTGAAATTTCCAAGGGAATCACATGCACAATAACTTATAGGGTACTTCCCGTAGACCTAGAATCATGAAATTTGGTGAGCAGCAAGATCTTATAGCACAAGTGAAGGAAAAAATCCGAAAACTATAAATTTGTAAATTTATTCACAACAAAAATATTACTATTAATGCTCGCCATATACTAAAGCCTATAGGGTACTTCCCGTAGACCTTAGAATTATGAAATTTGGCAAGAAGCAAGGCCTTTTAGCACAAATAAAGGAAAAAAACGAAAATAGTAATTATGTAGTTTATTCACAAAAAATAATACTTTTGATTATCGCCATGGTTCAAAACCTATAGGGTACTTTCCGTTGATGTAGATTCATAAAATTTGGCGAGAAGCAAGGTCTTATAGCACAAGTAAAGGAAAAAATCCTGAAACCGTAAATTTGTAGTTTATTCACCAAAAAATACTTTCGATTCTTGCTATAGACCAAAACCTATAGGGTACTCCCGTTTACGTAGAATCAGAAAATTTGGAAAGAAGCAAGGTAATATAGCACAAATAACGAGATCAATCAGAAAACACTACATTTGTAATTTATTAACAAAAAATAGGATCATGAACGAACGGCTCATATGATTTCAATCACGGGCTGTGCGTGATTGTTCCGAACAGTCCATTTGAACTTCGTCGAAATTTGTGTTTTGTCGTTTCATTTTAAAAATTATTGAAGTATCGTCAGCAAACAATACAATCTCGTGATTATTCTTGACAAGATGAGGCAGGTCGTTAATATAAACTAAAAATAGAGAAGGCCGAGGATAGAACCCTGCGGTACACCTATTGTAACTACAGACCCCGAAGACCGTTTCCCATCGATGTCAACTCTTTGTATCCTATCACTCAAATAAGATGTAAGAAAATCCAACGAGGTGTTCCTTATTCCATAGTGATGTAGTTTCCTGAAAATGTTTCATGGTGTACGCAATCGACCGGTTTTGACAAGTCGCAAAAAACGTCCAAAGCGTCTTGCGACTTCTTCCAAGCATCCAAAATATGCGATACTAACTCTACACCGGCATCAGTAGTTAACCTCCCGCGAGTAAACCCGACTTGCTTACAATGCAGCAGACACGAACGCGCACCACCCCGTATGGGGCATGCCCGTTGCAGGAACATTGAAATGATCGGGTCTTTTCGTCGAGACAGTTCGGAACAATTACGCACAGCCCGTGATTGCAATCATATGAGCCGTTCGTTCATGATCGACACAATCCTAATATTTAGCAAGAAACAAGGTCTAACAATTAAACGGAACCCTTAGTGCGCGAGTCCGACTCGCACTTGACGATTTTTTTAATACCTATCAGTAGAAGTTCAGTCGAAGTTTACAATTCAGAATGAACATGTATTTTCAGGTGATCTGAAGATAACTGTGGTGGTGGTGCTCGTCACGAGACAGATTGCAGTCGCGCTGGCTTCCAGCATTGAGAGACTACCTAAAGATGATTTTCGGTAAGGAATACTAAGTTTATAAGAAAAGCTGTGGCGTAAGAATCGACTCCTCCAAGTCAACCCGTGGATGTCGTAAGAGCCTAAGGGAACCTATCAGAGGAAGTTTCCTTCAATAGTATTAATAATAATTTTATTCAAAAATATCTTAGGTAAAAAGGTTAACATAAGAGTAATGATAACTTACATTCTAAATTTTATACTTGTGCCTGAACTAGGTTACAACCTTTATTTCAGGCGGAAAGTGCTAACAAACAACGTAATTAATAAACAATAATTACATTAGGTACCTACATCAATTAATAGACAATGCAAATTGTATAAAAGAAGGTAACATAAGCTTACTCTACTAAACTAGTTTACATGGATACCTACTAAGTATGTCAATAAACACTGCGAAAAAACATTACAGATAAACATATTACCTAATCAGCACTCTTGTCAGCACATCTAGTCTACTGAGTTATTATATCTATTTTCTGCCATTGTTTTGGCCGGACAGTCAGCAGAGCCTGTATTATGCTTACTGGGCTTCTTGAATTGCAGGCTAGTGCCACACTTCGGTTCTTTCGCCTTTTTATTACAGTCCTTGATTGAATGATCTTGAAGTCCCACAGTGGCTACAGAGGTAGGTCAGCTCTCGGCACGTCTTGGCAGCGTGACCATGCTGCTGGCACTTGAAACACCTTGTGACCATGTTAAGTCCCTCACAGGACACGAGGACCAGTTTACAAAAACCCTATCCTTAGTTATCACCGACCGTTAGCACCGACTTAATATGCTAAAACAGCTCCCTAAAATAATGGGCCAAAAACTTTACAATAAGCTCCCTCTAAAGTTGAAATTAATTACAAATGAAAATAGGTTTAATAATGAATTAAGAAATCTTCTACTTGACAAAACGCTATATAGCATCAAGGAGTTTTTAGAAAATGATTATAGTCAGTTTAATGTTAAATCTCCTAAATTACCTGACATCCTCGTTGAATCACCTACCTCTAAGTGATAGATTCACAAGAAACTTAGTTTTAAGCATATTATGTACATTTACCTTAACTATTGCCCCTCTACAGCAAAATTGTATTTAGTGTACTTTGGACGAGTCATAGCCTCATCATTTAATTTACACAACAATAATTTGTATATGTTTTATTTGTATGATGTATGACAATAAAGAAATCTGAATCTGAATCTGAATCTATCAGGGCCTTACGGATATCTGCAGGGACTTCAATGACAAAATTGCAGGTCTCAGTGTCCTTCTTGCCGGACTTGTGGGTCAACCTTATTGAGGTAAGGAATTTTTCTAGAGTTAGATCTGGTAGATACTCAGCCACATTTTGTATAGGCAAGTAAAAACTTCCTTTCCTGCATTGATGTGGGCACTCCAATAATTATGACTCTGGGTTTGCGTTTCAGTCGTGAATTTGAATTTGAATTTGAATTTGTGAGCTGCATCGACTGCTTAAGTTTCTCAATGTCAACCCTCGTTTCCGTGCTTATAATCACCCCTCCGTTCCTTGTCTTGCGTAGGCCTCTGACTTGCAGCTTCATCTCTTCGGGGCAGATGATTTTTTTAGACAAGGGCTTTGGTCTCTTCGCTCAACTTCAGCTTGTCATAATATGGGAAAATAGCCACAGAGCTGCCACTAACGGGCTTGATGTAAGTGCTACCCCTTTTCACCATGTCGGTAATGGAATTTCCGGAGGGAGGTTTAGATGTCTCATCAATGCTATTTTTTAGGTTTTGGAACCGCTGGAACAGATTTATATTTTCCTTCAGAGCTTGAGTTTCAAGGTTAATTGCTACAGCCCGTGTTTTATTTTAACCGATTGGTAATGCCATCTGCGATATACCATGTCCTATTTTGCGGCACAAATTATGAATGTTGAGCTTTTGTTCCGAGTTCAACTTGCCATTTTCTGCGATTCGCATACTTCGTTAAGGGACTGCTTGATGGTTGACATCCAGTTCTGGATCTCGGGCGTAGAGACCAGTTCCAGGGTCTCTCCCTGCGACGGATGCGCTGGGCGAGGCTTGGGCTCCGGGGCGGCCGAGGGCGTGACGGGCGTCCGAGGCGGGCTGCGAGCTGCATTTAAAGCTCCAATGTAGGGAGTGAGTGTGTCCATAATGTAATTTTAATTACGCTTTAAAGTTGAACCCATTTTAAATATTTCACTATACACACACTTATGTATGGTATGCAGACAGTTAGTGTTGCTGCTAGTAATCGAGGTCACGAGTCAGCAAGTGATTATTGAATTTTAATCGGCAGGTAAATTATAATTATGAGCAAGTCTGCTCTAACCAACGGCCAAAGAAAAACATGTGAGTACACACAGTATATTTGTAACACTCTACTGCGATTACCGATCCGTCTGCCAAATGTGGTGATTATGACAAAAACATCGAAAAAGTTATGTACTTACTGGAGGGAGGGAAACCACCATTCTAAAAAAGCCTACAATAGGTGATGCTGTTGAGGGTTAAAAAGGCCACCACCATACTAATTGGACTTGGGTCTACCTACCCCCACTTACCGTTTGGCACGAGTTCTACCGAACTAACCATGCTTACAACACGACTAGGTGACAAAATCATTTTCAGGGTTTTCAATTGGGCAGATTTTTTGAACTATACATTCAGTCAAAAAAGTATGGGGAATAGATGATTTAAATTTTTTTATGAAACTTTTTGAACTTTAATTGTAATGTGTACTTTTCAATCCAACTTTGAGAGAGATAGCCGCCGAACTTTCTGTATCTCACGAGTCCCGTACCTCTTTCAATAATCACTTGGGTATGAAACATGTTGCCGCTCGACTAGTCCCAAAAGACCTGAATTTTCTCCAAAAACTCAATCGCGTGAGGGTCACGGTTCCCCCTTTGTCGCTCCCCCCAGGTTCAGGGGAGGGGGTTCGGGGGGGCACGCGAGGGTCACGCAATCTGACACACGCCTGCCGTCATCAAATTCGAAATCCTTACCCACATGTTCGTCGAAAACGTTCGAATCGAACCGCACCTCGGCTCAACTCGGCTGCGGTCGTCGCTTCGGGTCGCTTTGGTTCTCCTCGGTTCTCTTCGTCAAAATGTGTCGTTACAACTTTTCGTAACAATTTTTTCCGTCTAGCCCCTTTTACAACGCGCGTTAAGGAACTTCGTTCCAAAAAAATATTTGGAATATTCCGGTCTTCCAAAGTGTGTGGCGCCTTCCAAAAGGACATAAAGGAGAATTCGCGGCGAGAACTGAACTCAATTCCGGAAACAGCGTTTAAAAAATGTTTTGATGATGGATTATTCGTTGGCGTAAGTGTATCGTTTCTGAAGGAGCATACTTTGAAAGTGATAAAATGGATGATGGGCACAAATGTATGGAACCTGGTACCGACACCAATCGAAATGAGTGATATATCGTTGGAAAGCTCTTTTTCTGTAGAATAAGAATAACCGTGGCGCTAGTCCCGGTTCGTTGTCCGTTTTGAGTAATCCTACCCTGAAAGTTACTTATTTTCGAATTTTTTGACACTTTCTACTAGAGTAGTAGGTATCATAAAAGGTGCTTAAAAAAATATATGTAATTTTTTTACATTTTAAGCATAAGTTATATTGTTTTTACAATTCATAATCATCGTCAGCCTATATTAGTCCACTGCTGGACATAGGCCTCCTCTAATGAGCGCCTTAGCGCCCTGCCTTCAGCTTGCCGCATCCAGCATCTGCCTACAATCTTTTGCAGGCCGTCCTCCCACCTGGCCTCAGGCCGGAGGGCGTCCTACACTACGTTTGCCGAGTCACGGTCTCAACTTAGAACACTTTTACCCTAGCGGTTCTGCGCGAGACATGGCCGGCTCAAATAATGCTAATTATTTGAGCTACATCGATATAACTATTATTGACTGTCGGATGTATTAGTTTAGTTACGAATCACCATATCCTTCAGAAAATCTGCGTTTTTCAATTATTAACTATTAATAATAATAATCTCAGTAAACGTGCGCGAAAGACGTTTGCGCGAGAAGATATTTGTGCGAATGGACATTTGTGCGAGTAGACACTTGCGCGAATGACACTTGGTCGGAGGACATTTGCACGGGTGACCATTTGCGCGAGTAGACGCTGCACTTGCGCGAAAAATCACAAAACTCCCAATAACTCTCGAAATAGACGTTGCAGAGAGTTGCAGATCGCACCATTGTGTGTGATTTTGCCCTCTTTTTTCTGACACATCTCATCTTCCCCTGCTCCACCCCCTTACTTTCCCATAACGATACACATTTTAACGTAGATCTTCGTAGCACGTGCAACGATTTTATGATGGACCGTCGTCGTAGCATACCAGACTTCAACGCGCACCCAGTTTTCTACTATACACAAAAAATATTTATAGCTACAAAACTAATACAACTAACGAGTTGCTTTTTTCAGTATGACAAAGGAAAGTTCTCGTTCCTTACTATCAATGTTTTCTGCCTACCCCTCTCCCTTCCTTCCCAGTAGACCAATGTGTTATTTTGTAGACCTTTGTAGTGCTAGCTACTATGCTACGGCGGACCGCCCGGTGGCATTGCCAGCGAGGTTTTTACGTATTTATGTGTGTACATGATACATTCAGAGCTGCCAGTAGTAATTAGTAAAACAAGTCACCACTGTACTGAGTACAACTGTTCGCAGACATGAATGCGTAAAAAAGTCGTCGGCTACGCCGCATGCACTTCGTAAGTCTACGAAATATCATATTTATGTTCGGGGAAGTAAGGGGCAGGGGTAGCAAAAAGATAGTACATTGATTGTAAAGAGCAAAAGCTTTACATTATCATTCCGAAAACCCCAACTCGTCAGGTGTATTCGTTTCGTAGCTATGAGCAGTTGAATGTGGGGTAGAAAAGTGCTAGAAGGGTGGAGTTGAAGTCTTTTACATGCTACGACGGCCCATCGTAGCACGTGCTACGAAGATCTAAAGAAAGGGGGAGGGTTAAGGGAACGTGGGATATATCAGAGGCAAGAGCCCCCTAACAATCCCCTAGCTACGGTGAAATATGCGACGTCTACTTCGAGAGTTATTAGGAGTTTTGGAATTTTTGCGCAAGTGTCTACATGCACAAATGGTCACTCGTGCAAATGCCATTCACCCATGTGTCATTCGCGCAAGTATCTACTCGCGCTAATGTCCTTCGTGAAGTATTTTTCGCGCAAATGTCTTGGTACCATTTGAAAACAGTGCTGGCTCAGTAAGGCCTTCGTGTTTAGCATGGTCGCACCGTCGCCGATTCTGGGCTGTGAATGCGATAATAATATCCTCCTAGCGGAATTTTGATCACGGCGGCCAGTCTCATCGGAGACTAGCCAGATACGCAAGAAATATCAAGTGTTTGTGCAAACACAGGTGCACTCTCTATTGCCTCACTCTCATAATCGGCAGACCGACACGACCGGGGAGAGGTCAAGCGCAGGACCAACGGCCTAACGTGCTTTCCGAGGCACGGGGGTGTAACACCGCCAACTTCCTGACTACGGGCTGCTACTGAGAATTTTTCTTGCTAGAAAAACCCCAATAACAACTATTGGCCCGACCCGGGACTCGCAACCCAGGACCTCATAATCCGCGGTTGAACCAGCTGACTTGCAGACCAACGAGGCAGAGAGTGAATGCAATAGTGCTTTACTAAGTACCTACCCTTATACTTAATAGGCTAAGAAATGTTTTATACTTTGTGACTTATGTCAACAGAACAACATTATGGGTCTCTTCAAGACTAGAGCGAATAAATATAAACCTTCGTGATTAATCGGTGATTGTGGTCCAACAAAGGTCTATTCGGTTAAAAAAACGACTCTTATTCAGCCATTCCAATGCTTATTTGCCCAAGAGAGGTTTATAATGAGGAGGGATTGTCATCTCGTCGTCATCATCGTCACACTCAGTGATTTTCGCAAAAATTAAGCTGAACCTGATGGTAGAATTTTTATCTGATAAAAATTCAACATCTTCAGAAAAATACATATATTTCATGACGGACAACTGTAACGGGTTCGTCGTAGTAGATTTTTTTTGTCCACTTGAAAATAGCTATCCAACGACGTATGACTCGTCTTGATTGGACAAAGTACCCAAACGGGCCCAAAATGCCCATCCTCCTTTGGATGAATAACAAACATTTTGTGAATTATTGATATTTTCCCGGTACTTTCTTGACAAAGAAGTATGTTTTGAATAAACGCTTATTTCAGAACGCTCTCAGAACTAGGGTCCTTGGATGACAGGGCGCGATATATAGATCTTGCAGCTCATAAAGGAAGATCAGAATCAAAAACTATAAAACGACTTCAAATTCTTCTAGTGGCGACATCTAGTTAAAATTCGAGTCTAATTTAGTTTGATAACACATGGATGAAACGACGAATGAAAGAAAGCCTACTTTGAAACACGAAATACGAAGTTTCGGTAGACGGATCGCACGAAACGAACAACCTTACAGCTGAATGTCACCAGACCTTTCAAAATCTAAAATCGAAAACGAACGGATCGGTCGATAAAAAAGTTATAGCCAAAGATATTTCCGGGTTACAGCACTTGAAGGTGAGTATAGACTAGAGCATTTGCTAGAGCATTTCCTTGTAATGTAATGTTCATGCGAATTCTCGACGTTGTGTTCAACGTAATGCTCACGGGAGTGAGCATTTACCTGTAACATTTCTTAGCGAACGTTTTCCCTCGGCCCGCGCACCTCACTCCGCGCCGTCTTCTGTCACCCGCGCTCGTGCCTTTGCCCCATAAAAATGGTTCGCCAAACCGCTCATTAGCTTTTAAAATCAGCTTGTAACAAAACATCGAGCATCATGTTCCAAGTGTGGTTGGAGTAAATTTAAAAACAACGTATGCTTGATGTTCTGTTACAAGTTAATGCTCTAATAGTTCAAATTCATAATTAATAATTATAATATACCTATTTATTATTATAATGATAAATAATATAGTTATAAATCATTAATAATAAGAATAAAGATAACAAACCTTATTTATTTAATTATTATTTCACATTTCAAATTTCTGAAAAAATTAAAAAATCATAAAAGTAGCTGAAAGGCTTTTCAGGGTCAATAAAACCGCCATGCCATTGGACTTGTTTCCACCTACCCCCAGTTTTCATATGACAAACGTTGTACCTACCGAACATTCTGTATACCTAATATTGATTGATTGAAAATAATTAAATAATAATAAATAAATAATTACTTACCTATTATAAATTAGAGAGCTCTTGTCGGTGCAATGATGCAATTTCCTCCAGTTTTCTTTCCAATGAGCTCTCTTTTACTTCTTTAAACTTGATTATAATATGATGAAATCTGTTTGAAAATATTTTTAAAAAAGAGGGTAATTATTTCAGGTAACATGCTTCTTAAACTTAACAGCTTCAAGGGTCCATATTTCCACCTCCAATAGTTGCAGTCCATGTTCGCAGGTTCCGTTCCCGCGTGCTCCTCGGCCGCGAGTGCAACGGGCCCGAGGACGACGGCATCAGAGTCAGGGAGTACGCCTTCCCCCCTGACTACTCTCCCGACAAGCCTAACATTGTCATGCTTCAGCTGGACGTGGATAATGTGCGAGAAGGTATTAATTTTTGATTAAAATGCGGTTATAATCTTCGTCATTTTAGATTTATCATCTATATTTTACAGAAAAAAATATAGAAAAGTCTGTGAGTAAAACACTTTTTGTACAATGGTCAAATAGGGGTGGCTACCTCACTGATACTGTATCAAATGAAAGTTATCGGTTTGTACATCTCAAAACAATTTTTATAATTTCTGTAGGTTACATACTTTTGGAAATTCTTCCTTCTAATCTTCGAAGTATGCAGAGCAATCCATTTGAAATACCTACAGGTTGTTTTGGTATACAAATACTATTTTATGGGTATTCATTAAATAGCGAAGTCTCTAACCGGTACCTTTAGTACATAAAGTGTTTGTAAAATTGACAAACGTTCGAAACCCTCGGCGCGGAAGTTACACTCGCACTTGACGGATTTTGTGTATTGTTTCTAGTCAAGAAGTAAACATGTGTGCAATAAACGATTTGAACTGTAAATTTGAAGCTGAATGCTTATAGCACATTGCAGTTTTTTTTAGCAATAGGTGGCAAACCAGGCATTTGGCTCGTCTGATGGAGCGCAGATGCCCTGGACGCCAGGAACAACAGAGACGCTACACCGATACCCGGCGCGGGCGCGCTGCTGACCCCTTTAACGCTTTAGGACGTCCTTTTTAAGGTTATTTGTTTCGTGCGAGACACAATATTTTGGTGGATTTCATTTTCTTTCTGTCTTCTGCAAGGAATAAATCTAGCATAAAGTAATTTGCCGCAAATCGTACCTATACCATTTTCTATAAAAACCACAACATCATCACCACAGAATCATGCGCCAACATGAAACGAACATCCTTAAGGATGTTCATTGATTCTTAACCTTGTCAGAAGATGATCCACAACCTGGAAGCCTACTCAGGAAAGGAAAATCGAAGTTTTGTTTTCGTTGTCGTGCAAACCCAACTCGACATAAGATTAGCGTTTGCACGAAAACGAATCGGAAACTTCGATTACGTTTTTAAGAGTACGAGCCCGGTTCGTGGGTTGAAATTCATTAAATTGTTCGCCAATTTAAGCATTCTATTCTGTTTGCAGCACTTGAGATCGTCTGTCAGCCGCCCATCTACATGACGATACATCCCGAGTTATATGTGATCTCCCCCCGCGGTAAGATACATTACATTAAGTTAAACAAGTTTTTGACAATTTTGTTGCTGAAGAATCATTTCATTATGAATCTGTTATTATTGTCTGGTGGTCGAAGGAACTCGGGGAAACTTAGCGTGGGACACTCTCCGCTCTGGGGATGATTATCTGCGAACACAGGGCGCTAGTGCGCTCATGTTCCACATTGTATTTTATACATAGATACCTACCTATACCATACCTATAACTATGATGTTATATTATTTTATTAAATAGAAAAAGAACATTTTCGTATCTGAAACCTATGTTCCAAAATGCAGTACCCACCCGGGTTTATGTTGACGCTTGTATTTTACTATAAAAATATGAATGGTTGCGACCCCTAAACCCTACATCTCCTAAAATCTATGGTCTACCAAAGGTCCATAAACCGAATTGGCCCCTACGCCCTATTGTTAGCCAGATAGACTCACCGACGTACAAAACAGCAAGATACATGGCGAACCTATTACAGCCGTACGTAGGAAAGACTTCCAGCTATGTGAGAGATTCAACACATTTCACCCAGCTCCTGGAAGATATCTTGCTGCAAGAGGATGAATGCCTGGTGAGTTTCGACGTGTCCTCCTTGTTTACGAATGTACCAATAGCAGAAACATTACAAATTATTCAAAACATATTGAATACGGCAGGAATACCTATTGAATACATGAAGGTGATAGAACACACTTTAACAAGTGGATACTTCTTATGGCGAGGTAATTATTACCTACAGAAGGACGGTGTAGCCATGGGGTCACCGATAGCACCAGTTGTAGCTAACATCTACATGGAGAATTTTGAAGGCATGGCATTGGAAAATGCACCCATGAGGCCGAGACATTGATGGCGCTATGTGGACGACGTGTTTGCCATCATACACAAAGACCATGTCAACACACTGTTAGCACACCTCAATGGGATCCATCCAAAGATAGCATTCACGGTGGAGTATGAGAAAGACGGAGCTCTGCCTTTTCTGGATGTGTTGGTACAGAGATTACACTCAGGGCGATTGATACATACGGTCTACCGCAAACCAACGCATACAGACAGGTACCTAAAGGCTGACTCGCACCATCATCCGTCACACCTTGCTTCAGTACCTCGCATCCTTATAAATAGAGCTCTAAGGCTGTGCGACCCGCAATATATAGACAGTGAACTACAGCACGTCAAAGAGGTACTAGAGCGGAATGGTTATGGATGGAGACGGAGCTGCCGCATTGCCAATATGTCCGAAAGAAAGCGGTCCCATTCCGCCGAGAGAGCTGTCACATACCTACCTTTTGTAAAGAAGCTTACTGATAAGATTGGTTACTTACTGCAAAGAAAATATAGCATTAAGACGATCTTTAGGCTTCATACACAACTACGGCACTTACTTCGCTCTCCCAAGGATAGGCAGCCGCTGGACGTCCCAGGTGTGTATATGATCCCATGTGACTGCGGCAAATGTTATATTGGTGAAACTAAGAGGAACATATCCACCAGGCTCTCTGAACACATACGCGCCGTAAAGAATGTTGATACCAATAGCTCGGCGGTGGTAGAACATTTTATTGAGGAAGGACCATCGCATTACGTTCGTTTCGACAAAGCCCGTGTCTTGTCTAGGGAAAAATTCTTTGTTCCCCGGAAGATACGTGAGACGATAGAGATTGAACGACGACCCAACTTCAATAGAGATAGAGGTTGGAACTTACCACCCGCTTGGAAGCCGTGTCTCCTTGGGAAGTTGGATAGCAGTATAGAGCCGGATGTAGATACTGTTAGTTCCGTATGTACACAAAGTATAACTACAATGATATCTCCGCGAGAAGCTGGCTCTCCTACTCAACAGTATCGACAAGCAGCGTGCCCCCCACCACCCCCGGCGCCTAGGACCCGTGCTCTGCGTGCCCTAGCCCGTAGTGCGCGGAAGGACGCGGTACAGGCGCGACGCGAACCGCACTCACCCTGATGAAGTCCCTCGTTAAGGGATGAAACGTTGGTGTTCTTCCAACACAAAATAGGTTCGTTGTTAACCCGCTTACATTCATAATGAATTGACGCTTGTAGTTACATAATTTTATCACCTTTATATTGGTACCTACAACATGATCACAATAAAAATCTTGAATCTTTACGCTCATTGACTATCATGTTTTGATGATGACGGTGCTGACAAGCGTTCGCAGAGTTGAAGGATGAAGGCGGACCTTGATCCGTCAACAGCTCAAGACCGCTATTTGTGGTGTCGTCTAAGGGAGTACCATGTGGTGCCGGCTTAGAATTTCCACCACCCCAACTCTTCCCGCGGGTGTCGTAAGAGGCGACTAAGGAATATTCACCTGTGGCGGGCACCAGCGCCCCCTCTGCAAAACAATTCTACCACCAAATGGCGATGCGGATGCCCAGCGTGGGGTTATAGGCAATACCCACCAAGAGATAAAAGCCAATAAGGCGCTTATTAGGGGGAGGCCTGCCCCCAGCAGTGGACCAATATCATGTCTCAGCTGATCATGCATGTACCATGTATGTACACACTCCCAAGTATTCACTTTGATTTTACTCGGACTTTTTAAATAAAAGTTCATGCGCACACTTTTCGTACAAAGTAGTCATCATTAGACATGTCAAAATGCGGAAAATAAATTATTCCTTACTACATTTAGTTAAATTGAAAACTTGGGAGTGTATACATATTTTCGCAGCTGATTGTTCATTTACCTATATAAAATGAAAAATGCTGTGTATCGGTATGTACCTATATTAGATTTTTATATTTTATCACAGTTTGGTTATGCATTAGGGGAGGCCTATGTCCAGCAGTGGACTAATATAGGTTATACTTTACAGATTGCGGAACGGGGAAGCTTTTAATTTACAAGGTGAAGCTGGTTTCCCTCCCTCGGTGTAAGCAATTTTACAGAAAATTCAATGTAAGTGACCCAATTTACCTTTCTTTTGAAGTACTCATAGTAATATCATTGTAAAGTTTGTAATTAATATTGACTGGCTTTGGTGCTAGCCAAAAACCATAATAGATACTTAAGCATAGGTAAAATCTTAATTTAAGCACTCTTTGATTGTTTGAGCTTTGTAGAAACTCTCAATAAAGTTTTATTTTTATATTTTAGTAAACCATGATAGCTTCGTAAGTTCTTATTTTTCTCAGCCTTTTCCGCCCCACTGCTGGGCCTAAGTCCTCATAGGTAGTTATTATGTGTTTATTATCTTAGAAAACTCAGGGTTTCTGGCCTGATAAGATCCTGTGTGTGCGAGCGGCTGTGACGAGCAACTGCAGGTGGCGCGAGGGCTCGGCGCTAGTTTTGAAGCAAAGCGGACAATGGAGCTTTGTAAGTTTGCTTTTGAAAAAATTATACAGGTGGGGAGCGCAGGATTGTGAGCGATATATTTTTTTTAGGGACTAGGGGGCCATGGGCTACATATCTGGTATATTCATATTCAAATACGTTAAAATCATGTCCTAATTATGTGTCACGGTTACCGAGATATGATTTTAAAGTTTTTTTGAAAATCACCCAAAATCTCACCTTTAAATCGTCATTATTTTGTTTGTGGTTGTAATGCCACAAAGTAACTTGTGCTGTATTTTTCATTGTAAGTAGTATACTTATTCTTAAACTGCTATTCTATACCGCAATTCAGAAAAAAGTTACGTGCATTCAAAGACAAATAAAATGTCAAGTGCCAGTCGGACTCGCGCACTAATGGTTCCGTAAGACCTTGTGTCTTGACAAATTATCGTGATTCTAGGTCAACGGGAAGTAGGTACCCTATAGGTTTTGGTCTTTGGCGAGTATGAAAAATATTTATTCTAATGAATAAATTACAATTCACACACGTGTCATTCGCGCAAATATCCACTCTCGCAAGTGTCCTTCGCGCAAGTGTCTTTCGCGCAAATGTCATATCGCAAGTGTCCATCGCACAAATATCTTCGCGCGAAAATATTCTTCGCGCAAGTGTCTTTCGCGAAAACACCTGCGAAAACATTCACGCGAAAGACACTTGCGCGAAGGACACTTGCCAAGGATCGAAAAACGATTTTCAGTAAAACAAATCCTCTGCTAAAGGTATGACATAGGTTATTTTATTAGTTATTACATTATTAGTTGCAAGGTTCCATAATCTAGCTAAAGTACTAGCACTTATACATAATTCATCTTCAAAATAAAGGAAAAAGAATAGAGACTAGAAATAGAAGTGGCTATTGTTATAAATACGTTCAGTGCGCGCGTAGTGTGCGTGATGCCAAGTTGATAACTGATACGGTTTGTGCGTAGATGGGCTTCACGCTACACGGCTCAGGCTGCCGAGGCCCGGCGCGGTTCGTGGACTACGCCGCGCAGCACCAGTGGCTGCGGCACAGCGTCGCGCGCGCAGGCTCGCCCGCGATCACGCGCCTGGCTGACAACAAAATAGTCATGCGCAGGAGTAAGTCCACACCATTACATTGTTCCACTCACAATGTTCATCATCATTCGACTTGGATACTTGTAGCCGGGAATAGCAATCCAAGTTCCTAAGTCCAACACCGCCTGCATGATGCTTAGAATTTACACCGTCGCAATTCTTCCCGCGGGTGTTGTGAGATGCGACTATGGGATATCCACCGGGCGGGCAGCAGCGACCACTGCAGAAACAAACTGCGACACCCGACCCGTATTTGAGTGGGGGTTATGGGTTACCCCCATGTGATCGAACCCAATAAGGCGCATAGCAGCGAGAGCCCTGCGTCTGTAAGGCTGTAGTATGTGGCCAAGTGGGTAACGCCTTTCGTATGTTCTAGCCACCTCCAACATCCAGCGGTTCGGTCCGTGCGACCCCGAGGAACAGAAATTCGCGGTCTACACCGACAATGTAACCATGGGGTTAGATCGTCACCAGGGAATTGCTTCATACAATGTAAGTATCGCTGTCGAGAATGAGGTACAGGTACACAGAACTAGTATATTAGTTAAGAGATAGTGGTTAGTTATAAAAACTGCTGGACAATCTACACAACATCGTCTATATTCTTGTCCCAAAGTTAGCATAGATTGTGTTGTGTTAAGGGTACTATACTAGTTACTGATACAAAGATAGCATAGCTTGTGTTGTGTTATGGGTACTATACAAGTTACTGATACACAAAGTTAGCATTAGGCGACAGCGAGATCTATCGAGGAGATGCTGAAGGTCTGTGCTGACTATGCTGCATCTCACGGCCTCTGCTACAACACTAAAAAGTGTGAGTACATTGTCTTTAAGGCCGCCGGTAATAACCTAAAAGAATTCCCAGAAGTAACCCTAAACGGCATGAACATTAAAAAAGTAACTTCTTTCAAATATCTCGGACATTCTATTACCGACGACCTTAAAGACAATGCTGACATTGAAAGGGAGCGTAGGGCTCTAGCGGTAAGAGGTAATATGTTGATCCGTAGGTTCTCCCGGTGTACAGAAGAGGTAAAACTAAGGCTGTTTAAGGCGTACTGCCAAAACTTCTACACCGGGAGCCTATGGGTAAGCTACACCAAACGACCGCTGGAGACCCTACGTATACAATACAATAACATCTTTAGGATGATGTTGGGACTGCCCCGTTTCTGCAGTGCATCAGGGATGTTTGCTGAGTATGAGATGGATGGGTTTGCTGCCATCCTCCGGAAAAAGACGGCATCCCTGATGCGCAGACTGCGGGATAGCCCCAACAGCATCCTACAAACTATAGCTGGCAGAATTTCTTCGCCGATATGGCAGCACTTTGTGCAAAGAGTAATATAGAGTCTTGTGTATTAAATTTGATTTAATTTATAGTTTAATTTAATTTATAATTTATTTGGTCTGACTCAATTTAACTAATTTCTGTGTAATTTTATTTTAATCTCATTTTATTTAATTTGTTTCAATCTAATTTTATATGATTTAATTTAAATTTAATTAAATGTACTAGGTAGGGTAAGAATAGATAGATAGTAACATTTAATATAAGAGATAATTATTGCTGTTACTAACAAATTATGGATCATAGTATTATCTGAAAATAAATTAATTTGAATTTGAATTAGGTTTATATTTGGCCTTCGCAAATATGGCCACGTTTCCGAATATCGCGCTAAACTCAAGTGACTAAACTCAACGACGCTGGAACAGGTCAAAATTTTGATGGGTGAAAAGCGCTACCTGGTAAATGAGCTCGCTTGGTAACGTCATTATTTTCAGCTGTGCGAAGTGTTCCCTGCCGCATACAACATCCGTGACCCCGACAATGGCGCGGGTGGCTCTCTTCTGCATTACGAAGATGCGCTCAGTGTCGACGGTTCGCGCCCATAGTTCCGCCCTGTACGTGACTATGCTATGGACGCGGTGTTAGCAAGCCTTCGGAATGCGAAGAAGGCTCGTCCCAGTTTTTTTGCACAAGCAGTCGATGTGGACGTCCCAAAGCAGTGAGCTGTCTAGTATGCATCCTAGTAGCCTAGCATTCTGGACCTGTCGCAGCGGCATCTGTCCTGCAGATAGAGTCCCCGGAGAACAGAAAAAAACCAAGTTATTATGAACTTTAGGTTGAATGGGGGCACCCATTCAACCTAAAGTTCATAATAACTTGGTTTTTTTCTGTTAACGGCGAGGCCGTTCGCACCGAACCATTCCTCCAGGCTCGCAACCGCCGCATTCAGTTTTAGCTCTAGCTGGTTTTCTGTGGGTGCACTGACAACAGCAGCTACATCGTCCGCGTACATATACTACTCTGTCAGGAAAGTACCGGGACAAGATCAATAATACACAAAATGTTTGTTATTCATCCAAATTTATTTTATCATCTTCAACGTATGCTCCTTCAGAAACGATACACAAACGCCAATGAGTAATCCAATCATCAAAACATTTTTTAAACGCTGTTTCAGTTCTCGCCGCGAATTTTCCTTTATGTCTTTATGGAAGGCGCCACTCCGAAGCTTGTTGACTAGTTTGCATGTCAAACTCATAAACCTACGTCCGTACTAACTACTACGTACTAACGTCTCGTCCACCCAGTGACAATGCGTTTCATGAATGTTGGGTCAGAATTGACTCGTTCTAGCATGTCCTCAACGACTCTCATGCGATTGCGTTTTTGGAGAAAATTCAGGTCTTTTGGGACTAGTCGAGCGGCAACATGTTTCATACCCAAGTGATTATTTAAAAAGGTACGGATTGACTCGTGAGATACAGAAAGTTCGGCGGTTATCTCTCTCAAAGTTGAATGAGGATTTTCAGTCACTTGTTCCTCCACTTTTGCGATGTTAACTTCAGTTGCAGACGTTGATGGCCGACCAGAGCGAGGCAAATATTCCATCACATCTCGACCGCCTTGGAACGCTTTGTACCAAGTACTCACAAGCACGTGTTTTTGATAAAGTCGATTCACCGTAAGCCTTCTGTAACATTTTTAGTGACTCCGTATACGAAATTCTACCTATTAGCGATGCAAAATTTAGGACATTCTATTTTTTAGATGTATTTGTCCATTATGAAATTCACAATACACACTAGAGATGATATAACTAAAAACAACACTGTATTTAATATAAATAACAGACGCAACTCAAACTCCGCGCCACAATGGAAAACAGTTGTGCCAATCTAACAACAACAAAAAAAAATTGAATTTGGAACCCTAAACAAATTATCCATTCCCGATACTTTCTTGACAGAATGTATATTTCTGCGTCGCGGACTGTGTTTGGCAAGTCGCTCCTCACATATTATCCCTCTTATACGGTATCTTGTTATAACCTTTCCTATCTCAAGGAGCGCTTCGAATTCCTCTCAGACTCTCACTCGCTATCTTTGCGTTGTTCCTCTGAAAGTCTCATCTTAGAAATCCCTGCTCACACCACCTCTTTCTATGACAAATATTTCACTGTACAAGCTACCCTTCTGTGAAATGCTCTCCCCCGGACATCAGACGTGCAAAATCGCACCCGATCTTCAAAAAACGGCTTCATCAGGATTATTTATCCTTGTAAAACTTAGACAGCCTAATTTTATGTTTATGTAAGTTTATTATAATATTTGTGGGCTATGTAGGTATATTTTATGTAGTAAGTAGTGTAAATATTTGTTTTGTTTTAAGTATCTAAATCATCATCATGATCATCCGCCTATATTAGTCTACTGCTGGACATAGGCCTCCCCTACTGAGCGCCATAGCGCCCTGTCTTCAGCTTGCCGCATCCAGCATCTGCCTGCAGTCTTTCGCAGATCGTCATCCCGCCTGGCCGGAGGGCGTCCTACACTACGTTTGCCGAGTCGTGGTCTCCACTCAAGAACACGTTTACCCCAGCAGTTGTCGGTTCTTCGCGAGATATGGCCGGCCCACTGCCACTTCAGCTTACTAATTCTTTGAGCTATGTCGATAATTTTGGTTCTCTGTCGGATGTATTCGTTACGAATTCTATCCTTTAGAGAGACTCCGAGCGTATCTCTTTCCATAGCTCGCTGAGCGACTTTGAACTGGTGGACCAGCCCTACCGTGAGTGTCCACATCTCAGCTCCGTAGGTCATGACGGGTAGGACGCACTGATTGAAAACTTTAGTTTTCAAGCATTGCGGTATGGATGACGAGAAGACTCGACGTAGTTTCCCAAACGCTGCCCAGCCTAGCTGGATCCTCCTCTTGGCCTACATCTCAAAATTATTTTTACATAACTGCAAAATTTGCCCAAGGTAAGTATACTCTGAAACAATTTTGAGAAGGTGGCCATGTACGATTACCGGTCCCGGATCAATGAGGCTATTGATCATGATTTTAGTTTTATCCAAATTCATTTCAAGACCGATGCGTCCCGAGGCTGAGGCTAGGCCGTCCAGCATCTGGTTCAGCTCCTCTAGCGACTCCGCCATTAAAACTATGTCATCAGCGAATCACAGGTGCGAGATGTAGCCGCCGTTTATGTTAATGCCCTTACCTTTCCAGTCCAGCGTCTTAAACATATCTTCCAACGCGCTCGTGAACAGCTTCAGTGATATAACATCCCCCTGTCTCACTCCTCTGCGCAGTTGGATGGGTTTAGACTGCTGGCCCTGAACTTGGACACTCATGGTGGCGACCTCGTAGAGACATCTCAGCACCTTGATATAACGACAGTCTACTTGGCATTGCTGTACCGAGTCAAAGGTTTTTTCATAGTCCACAAAGGCCAGACACAGAGGCTGATTATACTCTTCGGACTTCTGTATAATCTGCCTCACTGTGTGAATGTGGTCTATGGTGCCAAATCCTCCGCGGAACCCGGCCTGTTCCGGTGGCTGGAACTCGTCGAGTCTCTTGGCGAGACGATTCGTGACCAGTCGTGTTCACACACACTTCGTGACACTCGGTGGTTTACCAAGCAGGTTGTGGAAGTTACTAGGTTTTAATATTAAGGTTTCCAACAATCTAGTGATTTTTGTTTTGCACTAAATTCATTTCTAGATAAGTTTTTTTTCCACAAATAATAATAATAATAATTATAATGCTGGACAATTCACACAGCATTATCTAGCCCCAAGCTAAGCAGATGTTTAGCTTATGTAATGTGTCGTGTCAAATAAAATATATATTTCATTTCATTTCGTGAGAACAGTGTGATTCCTAACTCCATAACCATGCGGGCCCATTCGGGATTCGTTGCCAGTCTGGGTTACCACCTTGTATTAAAGTCCCCCATAACAACGTTGAAGTGTGCCTTAGTGGTGTTGTGTAAGGCTTTGGATATATCTTCGTACATATCCTCCACTTCATCATCCGATCGGCCATTTTTCATTATTGGGGGGGGGGGGGGGGGGGGTAATGCCCATAATCCCCACGCGCTGGGCATGCGGATTAGGGATCGCAAGTTGTTCTGCAGAGAGCGCTGCTGCCCGCCCCCCGATGCGTGTGTCCCTTAGTCGCCTCTTATGATACCCACGGGAGGAATTGGGGTAGTGCAATTCTATGCCGGCACCACATGGCCAAGTATCTAAATCGCGGAACTAGAATTCTATAGTCAGTGATCGAAATCGATTTATGCAGTGCCACCGTCTATTTTGTTCTTTTCATGTCCAGTCCATCCCAAGGTTGCCTGGAAGAGATCGCTCTTAGCTATAAGGCCGCCTTATATACTTATTCTATTCGTAGCTTTTTTCTCAGTATTGTTTCTTGTCTTTGTGTGGTTTGATAAAGTAATTTCTATGTATCTATCTATCTAAAGTTAGCATAGCTTGTGCTATGGGTACTGTACTACGTACTGATACACAATCGATAAAACTTCCTCCGCGTCTCTGAACTTTCTATGCCTAACCCACATTTTCGCAGTCAATTTTTGTCACTAACTAGCCAAATAGCATTACCTACCTACCTGCAAACCTTCAGTGGGGTGATTTCAATTGTTGATTCCAAAAACAAGGTAGGTATGCACCGCTATATGAAATATATTATATTTGTATGTTTGATAGCTCACCCTGATCCACGATATGGAGTACAGCTGCGTCGTCATGGATGTGAAGTCGATAGGCTACCGGGATGACGAGCCACCTCCTGTGCCGAAGATCGTCCTGCAGCGCTGGTGCACCGGCCCACCCAAGGTCTGCTACGGCTACCATCTCACGGAGATGAACTACTACATCAGTATCGACACGTTCACACGAGTAGAGTTTAACATCGCTGTGTATGGGCAACAGGCAGAGTATATAAGTCCGACTAAAGCTTCGAAGTATTCCAACGAAAACGTGGATTATCCATTTATACCTAGATATATCCATCATCTAGCGCACCACTTTGATCTTAAATCCAAATTGTTCTCGTGGCTACATTAATTATGTGCGTGTAGACTAAGAGCTCACTTTGGAAATCCTTGCAAATTGATTTGAAAAAAATCACAGATTTAGTAAAAATATTGTAAAACGTGAAGCAAAGGTCCATTAATTTGTAAAACTTAAAGGCGTTATAACCCCTAGACTAGAGCTCACAGTCCACACGCTTGAAGAATAGGTATATCGTATATCTCAGAAATTACTAGGTACGTCTTTGTTTTTAATTTTTATTATAGGATTTTGCAAAGAATGTTCAAAGGCTATTCAGAAGTTTTCAACTCGCTAGAAAACGCTATTACAGAGTTAAAGAGGTTCAACTAGAGCTCTCAGATCAGTAAAAACAAGACCCGTCAAGTACGAGTGTAACTCGCGCGCCGAGGGTTTCGAACGTTTGTGAACAAGTAGGTATGTACTAAAGGTACCGGTTAGAGACTCCGAAATTTAATGAAGACCTAAAACTAGTAGGTACCAACCTACATTTTAGATGGATCTTGTAATGTATGCAGGTAGTTCCTACAAGTTACCCACTAGTATTGGGGGTAGATTCATTACTTCTTCTTGTGCACAGACCGGAATAAACGATAGCCAAGCAACGTGTCTTTCATATTTTCCTCCCGTAAAAAGTACTAAATACCTCATTGGCGACGAGTGTCATTAAATCTACGTGTGCAGAAGACGAAATGGCAGTGGGAAAAATAGACACATTTCAATTGGGAGCAGAAAGTTGGACATTGTATGCAGAAAGGTTAGAACAATACTTCGTGGTGAACAACGTGAAGGAGGAGCTAAAAGTGCCTACGCTGATCACTGTGATGGGTGGTGCAGGTTACGAACTTTTGGTAACATTGTGTACTCCTGTGAAACCAGCCACGAAAACATTCAAAGAATTGGTGCAGACTATGGCCAATCACCTGCAACCCGAGCCAAGCATTTTGGCAGAAAGGTACACGTTTCGGCAAAGAAAACAAACACCGGGAGAATCTATTGCAAATTATGTGGCGGAGCTTAGACGGTTGTCAAAACATTGTGGTTTTGGCGAAAAGCTTGAAGAAAGCCTGAGAGATCAGCTGGTGTGCGGAGTTTTGAACGAGGCAATTCGGCAAAGATTGTTTTCCGAGGAGGATATAAAGTTCGAGAGGGCTCTCAAACTGGCCGTGGCTATTGAAACAGCGGAGGTAAATTCTGCATTGGTGGAAGGACAGAAGAGTCCTGCGGAGACGATGGCGGCGGCGGCATGCAATGCTGTAGGAACGCACACTCAACGGCAGACGGCGACGCGAGTGGCATCAAGGCGTTCTACAGCGGTGGCGGCGGCGGCGCCGGCGGCTTCGCCGGGCGGCCGCGCAGCACAAAAATCGCAGGACGAGCAGCAGTGCGATGTATGTGGTTGGCGTGACCATAACAAAAAGTTTTGCAAGTTTGCAAAATACGTTTGTAGGGTGTGTAATGAACCAGGGCACCTCAAGAAAATGTGTCCTAGACTGAACGGAAGTGCACAGAGGGTGAAAACCTACAACAGCGAGGTCCGCGAACGTTCCTCAGACACGGACAGTAGCAACGATGATGAGGTAATTCATGTGTTTAACTTTGATAGTGCGGATAAGTCTTGCAACCCTATTGAGATTGAGGTATCTATAGACGGATATACAGTCAGGATGGAAGCAGACACAGGTTGCCTTATCTCTTGTATAAGCTATGAACTTTATCAGAAATGTTTTTCACACATTCCCCTATGTAAACATAACCTCATTATGAGCTATTACACCGGTGAAACCGTCATACCCATGGGAAAAATATCTCCTTATGTTAAATACAAGAAATTTTATAAACCTCTAGACTTATATGTTATCAACCATGGTAGGAAACCTTTAATGGGCAGGCGATGGTTACATGAACTCGGGTTCAAATTGGAAGAAGCCGATTCAAAGCTACAGCCATTGTCTATCCATTGTAATGAGGCAAAATGTAGAAGTTCATCATTCAGTGTAGAATCCCTCAGTTCCAGATACTGTAAAGTGTTTTCGGACGGGCTCGGGCGGTATACAGGCGGTGAAGTGAGCCTCAGAGTGCGGGCGGATGCTCGGCCGGTGTACATGCGGGCGCGACCGCTGGCCTACGCACTGCGCGAGCCGGTGGAGCGCGCTCTGGACCAGCTGGTGGCAGATGACATCATTGCACCAGTCGAGACCTCCGACTGGGCTACGCCAATTGTGCCAGTGGTAAAAAGCGATGGATCCATTCGGGTTTGTGGAGATTTTAAAATAACATTAAATAAGTGCCTAGAGGTGGACCGTTTTCCCTTGCCAAAAGTAGAGGATTTATTAGCAAAATTAAGTGGAGGGAAAAAGTTTACTAAGCTAGATTTATCTCAAGCATATGCACAGTTTGTATTAGATGAAGAGTCTCAAAAATATAGTGTCATAAATACCCACCGTGGGCTGTTCAAATTTAAACGCTTAGTGTATGGGATCTCCTCCAGCCCAGGAATATTCCAACGCAAGCTAGAGGCAATGTTTGCAGATATGCCAAGAGTAGGGGTATTTTTAGATGATATCATTATCAGTGGTAAGAATGACCAGGAACATTTGGACACCTTGTACAAGGTTTTAGAGCGTCTGGAGCATTTTGGGTTAAAAGTTAAAAGAGAAAAATGTTCATTTTTTGCTGACTCGGTTACATACTTAGGATATGTCATTGATAAAAATGGAATTCATACAAACCCCAACAAATTAAAGGCCATAAGGAAAGTTAGTTCACCTAAAAATGTCACAGAGGTCCGGGCCTTCTTGGGAATGGTTATGTATTATGGGAAATTTGTTAGGAATATTAGTACCATTCTGGGGCCATTATATGCTCTTCTTAAAAAAGGTGTACCGTTCAACTGGACCAGTGAATGTGAGGGAACCTTCCAGAAAATTAAAGATTTATTGTCTTCTAGTGAAGTTTTGACTCATTACAATCCAGAGCTCCCTGTGATTTTGACCACAGATGCGAGTGCAGTAGGAGTGGGTGCAGTTATTTCACATGTAGTGGATGGAATGGAGCATCCTGTGGCTTACGCATCACGGGTCTTAAACTCAGCTGAGCGAGGTTATTCTCAGATAGATAGGGAGGCCTTAGCCATCATTTATGGAGTAAAGAAGTTTCATCAATACCTGTATGGGCGCAAGTTTATATTACAAACAGATCATAAACCTCTAGTGTCCATTTTTGGTTCTAAAATAGGCATTCCAACTATGGCAGCATCACGGATGCAGAGATGGGCTGTTATACTTTCTGGTTATGATTATGACATAAAGTATGTATCAACAAGCAAAAATGGAGCAGATGCGCTTTCTAGGTTACCAATTGGACAAGAAAAAAGAATTAAGCCAGAAACTACTTATGTTAACTTTGTCAATAACTTCCTTCCTATCAAACAGTCCCAAGTAAGCGAAGTTATTAAAAAAGATGCCTTGTTGTGCAAAGTAGTAATGTACATACAGTCGGGGTGGCCATCTGATTGTAAGCCAGAACTTTCACCATTCTATGCAAGGAAAAATGAACTTTATTTAGAAAACAATTGTATTATGTGGGGGTATAGAATAGTAATTCCACAAATATTTCAAAAACAAATTTTGCAAGAGTTACATGTAGGTCACATGGGAATTGTCAAAATGAAGTCCATGGCAAGAAGCTATGTTTGGTGGCCAGGTATAGATAAAGACATAGAACGTTTATGTAAAGAGTGTCACACGTGTACAGTAGAATCAACAGCGCCGCCGCGGGCGCCTCCTCAGCCATGGACCTATCCAGCAGAACCATGGAGTCGATTACATATGGACTTCTTAGGCCCCTTTGAGGGAAAATCATTTTTTGTGTTAATAGATGCCACCTCAAAATGGATAGAGGCGTTCCACATGACAAGTACTACTGCGTCAGCGGTGCTTAAAGTTTTGAGGGAACTTTTCGCACGTTTTGGTTTACCTAAAGAAGTAGTATCAGATAATGGACCACCTTTCACTAGCGAGGAACTTAAGAAGTTTATGGGTGAAAATGGCATCATACATAAATTTTCCCCACCTTATCACCCTGCCTCCAATGGAGCAGCTGAAGGAGCCGTCAAACTGTGCAAAAGAGCCCTTAGGAAAGCAGGCAGGGATAGGTATGATATAGATACAGCTTTACAAACTTACCTAATGGCTTATCGTAATACCACTCATAGTACCACGGGCGTCTCCCCTGCTATGTTGCTGCAAAAGAGGAACTTGCGTTCTAGATTAGATCTCCTGCGATCAGGGTCCGCAGTAGACGAAAGAGTGGTACATAAGCAACAGCATCAAGTCAAACAATCAGGGGGAAGCTTAAGAAACATAGAGAAGGGTGATCTAGTATGGGTAAGGGAGTATAGTGAGAGAAAGGATAAGTGGGTAAAGGGATTAGTTTTGGATATTGTAGGTAGAAGGAATTTTAGGGTACTCAGGGAAGACGGTTCAACTTGTAATAGGCATATTGATCAACTAAAAAGTCGCTCAACCATTGGCATTTTGGCAAGCTCCGCGTTGCCGGGAAACGTAGATACCGCACTTTCACACCCCCCATCCAACCGAGCCTGTCGGATACGTTTTCCAGTAGAGCGGTATGGCGATCCAATACCGCACTAAGTTAGTTTTAAGTTGAAATTAATTGTGTTTTAAGTGTTCTTTCTTTTAGTATTATAATTTTTCAGAATCATTTTATGGTATGTAGGTACCTACTACCTATAAATTATGTTCATACCGCTGGTAAAGTATTAGTTTAACTTAATTATTACTAAGTCTCATTTAAGTAAGAGGGTGTAATGTATGCAGGTAGTTCCTACAAGTTACCCACTAGTATTGGGGGTAGATTCATTACTTCTTCTTGTGCACAGACCGGAATAAACGATAGCCAAGCAACGTGTCTTTCATATTTTCCTCCCGTAAAAAGTACTAAATACCTCAGATCTCTGTGCATGCTTCGGTGATAGGGTGTAGCGGTAAATTTTTCGACTTCTTTCAAAATATTTCAAAAAGTATTAAGCCTACAGAAGTTTCAAAAACTGTTTTAAAATGTACAAACCGATACCTTTCATATGATACCCTACTCAGTGGGGTAGCCCCCCCCCCCCCCTTTTGAAAATTATCCCCCCTCTTTTTGACCATTTCTCAAAAAGTGTTCATTTTACAGACTTCATTATATTTTTCCTATAAAATATAGATCTTTATCTACAAACGCTCCATACATTTTGAATGAATCGCTCTGCAAACTTCGGAGATAGGGGGGGATGGGTATTTTTTCGACTATTTTCAAAATATTTCAAAAAGTATGAAACTTACAGAAATTTCAAAATAAATTTTGAAATGTGCAAAATACCTTTCATTTGATACCTTACTTGACTCTGTAGGTCTCTTTTAAAATTGTGACATCTCAATTTGTATGGAAAATGTTGATTTTCATTTTTCCTATATTTTCATTTTTTTTCTTAAAATCTGTACAGGCGCACGAAATGTATTATTATTTTAAATTTCAAGTTGATAGCTGCTGTAGGTGCTGAGTTATTAAGGAGGGAAAAAAGGACAAACAAAGCGAGACCAGCGCAGACTTGAGTCACGACAGTTTTAAGACAGACTTTCCTCACATAGAAAGTCTGCCTTAAAACGGAAACAAAACTGTTTTGTCTTGCATCTTCATACATTTTGTAAAGCAATAGTCTGTCTTAAAACTGTCGTGACTCAAGTCTGCGCTCAGCCTAAGGGTTTCGAAACCGATCTTCGAAACCCTAGAAATGTTCAAAACATACCTTTTAATACATCTACAAATTATTTGACTTTCATTACTTGTATGCACAGGTATAAACAAGTTGTATACAGACTCATTACTTGTACACAGGATACATCCTGCCTTAGCATCTGCTGAGTGTTGGCCATTTTTGTGACCTATAAGTTGTTACTTTTGTATTAACCTTTATCTTTTGTATGTGCTATGCATAGAGTAAAAACTCGCTGCTGTCTCAGCAGAGGGATAGTGTCATTCAACAATTTGACAATTTGTGTCACCAAAAACCGATCCATGTGTGTTTTGACAGCTCGTAAATACAGTGCCCTCACTCACACATTCATATGATTGAATGTTGCAAGTGAATAGTATTTTCCCTAAAAAATTGGGTAACTGAAGCAAAGTTCCCGTTAAGAAAATACTTCATTGTTTTTATCACATATTATTTTTGATATTACATTATTTCAATTTACTGAAGGTATCAATAGTTTATTGTCAAATAGAAAAAAATTAAAAAAAAATCTATGAAAATCCATTTCCAACGTCTTGTTTTTTTTTAATTTTACGAAATATCAGCCGGTACCTATGATTACTATCATTCTACCTAGGTCAAACGACAAGAAGGTTTTAATCCAAGTCTGCAAAATAAGATCGGCTCCGATCATTTTCGGAACAAGAATTTAAAATAGACGATCAAGTACGTGTTCGGCCACGTCCAGTGTAAGTAGTTGCACGGTTCATGGCCTATCTAAACCAAGTTGGTTGCACCTGTTTTACATATACCTACCAAAGTACATTTTTTAAGTTGATTAGGATGACTATTAGGTGCTCAACTAGTAAAGCATACTAAAGCTGTGTAGTTTTCCTTTTAAAATCACTCCACCTACTACTAGCATTTTTTTCACAAAATTAAATAATAATGCCCAACTTAGACAAATTACAGCATTCTAGTACTAATAGTATCTGGACTAAGTTGCGGACGGACCGACGAACGACGTTGTAATTTTCTTTGTAAAATAGTAATTTGAGTTTACATCTTGAATCTACTCAGAATATCGTCGAGTGACTGAAAATTCTAAAACTGATATTCCGCTAAGTAATAAGTAACAAAACCTGGGTATTTTTTTCCCAGTGCATAGCAACATTTTTATGAAAATGGTGGACGAAATTTTTAAATTTATTTATGAGTTTTGATGACTGTTTTAGGCAAAATTACAAACGGAATATAAGTACTTACCGATGGAATGAGATATTTGCGGTATTATTTTTCCGGTTACTGGGGTTTAAACATCCTTGCACCGCACAACACAGCATTTTTATATTTTTATGTGAGAGCTGCTTTCCGTCTCATTTGAAGTATTGTACTAACGGCTCAAAATGAAAATTGCGACGGTCCGTCGCAATTTTTTAGACTTACCTCGTTTGTGTCAACTATCATTCTAAGTCTTCTTCTTCTAAGGTGCTATGTATGTATTGGTTACAAAATAATTGCATTTTTACTTTTACTTTACTTTACTATATTGCCTTGGTTCAACCTCCAAGGATAAATCAAGTTAGGTAAATGTTTTTAACTACTTCCTTAAAAAAAGTGGACGAATCATCCGTCATTCTACATGCCATACTTTAGGAGAAACACTAATTTCATTTTTGTATGTAAGGAATGTATGTAATGTAGGGTGGATATGATTTGTAGTTTTTTTGTACCTGTGGCGCGGGTTGTCTCTACCCGTATATTTTTCTACGCCACAAAATGATGCATTCGGTTAGCACAAGTCCCTTCGGATTGATTATAATACCTTAGATAGTAATAAATAAATAAATTAGCCTGATCCTTTAAATTAATATTATTCCTAATCCTTGAAAAAAATCCCTAGTCAATTATGTATGTATGCCTAACAATAGTTAGGCATTATAATAAGTCCGAATGCCTTAAATTATATAGGTACTAATAAAAAGTAAAGAGCCTTTTCTTTCAATTAAGGACGTAAGTGCGGGGTAATTACAACTTTTTGTAATTACTTATTTGTTATTTGACTCGCTCGAATTTAGGTATCTGAGCCTGCACACTAAAACAAAAACTCCGCGCACACAATTGGAGCCACTTTTCGTTTGTTTTAAACATTAACTAACAAATCTTAGTACTTGAAGCTTTGGTAGGATTGATGTAAGTACAAAAATATGCAATAGCATAGCAATTTATTTATCTATTAACTAATCTATGCATAATAAAATAAACAAGATCCGTCAAGTGCAAGTGTGAATCGCGCTGCAAGGGCTTCGAGCTTTTGTCAATTTACTTATAATATGGGTAAGTACCAGGTACTTCGGAGATTAGGGAACTGGTACTGAGGGGTGAGTCTGGCAAAGCGTGATCAAGACGTGGACTTCTCGTTCACGTCTCGACTGTTGGTAGGTAGTCCAGAACTGGACGTGTCGAGTAGCTGTCGAGCAGGGATATCAAAATGGGTTTTATCTGAAATGCAGCTCGTATACGAACCATTCATATTTACCACCTGATCACTCAAAGACAAGATTATTTATTTTGATTTTCTTGTCTATTGTAAAACAAAATAAGCTGGCCATAAGTTCTGCGTATTTTTTGTTTTTGTAGAAGTAGGAATTTCTAATTTTTAAAATAACACAATAAATAAATAAGCGATTCTAGCACTGTGTTTTAGTAATCTGCGATCGTGGTCACGGGGCGACTACATGTACTCGGAGTTACCGCCGAGAACTGACGGCAGTATCTACGACTACCCTCAATTCGTCTTCAGAATAAGGATTGTCCAAGTTCACATTAAGACACACTACACTGACCGTGTCCGATTGCAGTACAGTCGGATCACGACGCACGCACTTATTAATCACAGGATTCCACGAGGAAGAGAGACGAAAACCATCTTCATGATTAAAATTCGGGTGTTTCTTGATCTCAATCGCCTCTTGAACCTTTTTTGTAGTGGCGTTTACGGGATAGAACTTTTGGGCCAGCTCAATCCAGTGGTTGCTTCCTGAGTCTAGCAGATGTTCCGCTATCGACGACTTATTTATTTGCCTATTTTTGACCGCTGCTATGTGCTCTTTCACGCCTTCGGCAATAGCTCGTTCAGTTTGCCACACAATGAAATAAGTAGGTACTTATGTAAAATTTTAACTCTTTTCCCGGTGTTATCACTTATCTCACAATATCAAAACAAGCCAGAAATAATGTAACTTCAAGAAAATATAATAAAATACCTTCAAGAAAATATAATGAATTTAAATACTTGTAAAACCTCATTAAATTGTTTTGTAGCAAGTTTTGCAAGTTTTGTATTTTTGTGGTTTTATGACAAAATTTCCGATTTCGTGGCATCTATACATAATAAAAATATAATTATGATCATGAATATAAATGAGTGTGTGATTCGTAATCTCCACCTTAAAAACCTCGATTACGTTATGCGTTACCATAAAAAAGTGACATCCGCCATCTTGAAGTCATACGTGATGTTGATGTGATAGATAGATAATAGTACATTATGGTACTAGTGTGTAACATTGGTGATTACCGCCGAGGCGCCATTGAGACCCGAGCCGTAGGCGAGGGTCTTAAGAGAGCCGAGGACGGTAATCATCAAGACACACGTGTATCATACGACGTTTTTCAACACACTTGTGAATAAAATAACAATTAAAACTCATTTTATTTAGTAGATAAAAATTATACAGTTTTCCTATACGCGCGCATTGCGATCGGCCACAGACTAAAGGGATGAGGTTTTTTTTTATTTTCCGCTTATAGGGTTTGCGCCTATTCTGCCACGTACAAAATGGGGAATTTAAAGTTTTCTTTTATTACAGAGAAAACAAAAGATAAATTTGAGTAAAAGTTTTATTTACTAAACACGTACGAGTTAAAATTATAATATTTAAATAAGAAGTTGCATGAAATGAGCAAGCAATAGGAACATTAATTTATTTGTTCTATTGAACACGATCTTTTTTTCACGACCATTTTTCGCAATTTTCAGCGATTCTTGCGTTGGCGTTGGACTTACAAACGTATTTATGTGAAAATATTGTATGGGACTCCTATTTTATTTCCGCACCCTGTAAAGAAATATATTAAGTACCTTTCATTTTACGGTGAATAATTGAGACTTTAACGGCGGCGGTGGGAAAATTTGAGGAAGCGATGAAAGCCAAAGCAAACATAACGGGGCGGTGGGCGGACCGAGCCGCTAAAATTTTGCGGCATTTGTAGTGGCTCTTGGGAAAAATAACATATCCATACGAATATTATAAATTCGACAATAACTCTGTCTGTCAGTCCGTCTGTTACCTTTTCACGCCTATACGGCTAAACGGGTCTATTTGATATGTAGCAGGGAGGTAAACGGTATCCCGCCCGGACATAGGCTACCTGAAAAGCGCGTGCAAAGCCGCTCGCAGAAGCTAGTTATAAATATACGAATTTAATTAAATACTAGTGTTTGGTGATATTTCTAAACATGATTAAGATATCCGGTTTGACCTACTCAAAAAACTCGGCGCGCTTGCGCTGGGCGTGATTTCTTTCGCACTTATTGAATTACGAATTTACGAATTTTATTTCGCTTCCAAGGAGCAAGTAGGTATTCTAGCACTCACCTGCGCCTACCTGGTAGTAGAGGAGTATGTTTGTTCTGTGGACCACTACGCGCCTCGCAGTTCGAATTACTAAGATTGTGTACTTAAACTTAATATAATTAGTGACTGTCGTATAACGTAATAATATATCGTAGAATGTATAATTTTCTGTGCAACCTTTTTTATGCACTAAACATAATAATATATTTTTATAATTATGACCATTATTGTAGCGGAGCCCCTACAGAGCCCCACACTTTGAGAATGGCTGGCTTACATTCATAATGAACCTGTAACTAAACTCAATAATTAATTTACAGTCGTTTTTGTATTTTCTCCTTGCATTCCTCGCGCGTTAGCGACCCCGCGCCGCACAACTCCTGCCGAGTCGCTTGAAAAGCGGCAATAACGTCAGGCCCAGGCCTGCTGCAGCTTACTTTGAGTTTACGGTCTTTTTTCTGTATCTAGGCAAGTATGGTAAATTAGATTAAGATACGGTCTCAGATCCGTGAACACAAGAATGCTCTTTTCGTCGCCCTTCTCCAGGTAGAAGCTGCCCAGGCCGTAGACGAGGTCTTTGTGGACAAGCACCGCGCCGGAGGCGATGGCGGGGAAGTTCTGCAAGTTATTGAGACAGATGAAGCGGCCCCAGCCGCGCGGCAACCATTCGTCGCAATCCGTTTGCACGTGGTCGTCGTACTCGAACTCGAAGGAGCGCAGCACCGTGGCATTTTTGATGTGGTGTTGGTCGACGTGGCCGAACGAGGCGAACTTGAGGTCGTCGCCGAGCAGCGAGTGCGCCGAGGCGAGCCTGGAGGCGATGGGGCCGGCGATTGCTGTAAAATTCTCCGTCACTAAATCGAACTCTGCGTAGCCGTACATTTCGCTTTCGGTCTCATTCCTGAATACAATTGCTTCTTTAAGTTTGAGCACCATCAGATCGTGCAGGGGACTCTGCTCGCCGACGTTCATGTGCCACACGTTCAACTGGTCCTGCGTGGGGAGGACCTGACGGCCGCAAACGATTCTGGATACGTTGTATTCGTAGACAACGTCCTCTCCACCGCGGAGTATTTCTCTTGTTTTTAAAGAAATGATTTTGATTTTGTTCATATTTTCCCTGCCTTTAATGACGGGGTTTCGGAAGGGGTTGAAGGTGGTGAGTACGAGCCTCCTGCTGATCAGGATTCCGGAAGCGCGGAATGTCTTCTCCTCGTCGTAGCCGATGCCCACCACTCGGTCGAAGAAGATGTCCTGGTTGCCCATCCCGAAGTGGTCCACCCAGCGCACGGCGTACTTCACCTCATCAGCGATACAGAGAGTCGCGCACATGAGGAGTAGGCTCTGCCTGGAACAATTTTTTCTACTTTGAAAGGCCTGCCTTTAGACTCAAAGAAATCGTTTACTATAATGCGAGTACCTGTAAGTGATTTCCAAAGTAGCTAAACATGAGGTAGTCACATAATTTTACAGTGTTATTACCTTAGAAAAAAATAATAGCAATTCTGCGGCTTAACATTATAGAAGACTTAGAGAGTGGGTTCTTACATTATTGCGGAATAGATACTTAACATAATAGAAGACTTAGAGAGTGGGTTCTTACATTATTGCGGAATAGATACTTAGAGAGTGGGTTCTTACATTATTGCGGAAGAGATACTCACATCGTGTTGTCACCGAAACTATTCAATCACAAGTTATAATAACAAATATTCTCAGTGCCTTGTAGGTGCAGTAATAAACTTTCTTTTAACCGAATTGGAAAAATGGAGGAGGTTCTATGTCCAGATGTCTGTTTCTTGTTCAACTGAACACATTGAATGCTGCTGGAGGTATGGGGACTCACACTTAAACGTCACGATGTTTTTTACTGCTTGGAACTCTAAAGCAAAACAAAATATTGTAAACATCCTTCATACCTCGTCATTTTACGAATATATTCCAATATGTAGATAGAAATTTGGATACTTATCTAAAAAACAAACATTGTTGGTCGCATGTCTGCCGGAGAAAAATATCGGCTGGTCAATTCAGATTAAGGCGGTACCCTACCTTGTTATTGTGTGACGAGGATAGGCATAGGATTTCGCGTTCACAGGAGCGGGACAGAGCAAAGCGGCGTAAGCCCAAAAATCAAGTTTTTAGTAGTTATTTGCTCCCCACAAACATAGAATAGTGAATTGAAAAAAAGGCAACATATAAAATGTTCTTTATACTTAGCTCAATTACTATGCTTAATCTCAAGATCGTATCATCTGTATTTATTGAGAAATTAGGGTTTTAGTAAAAAATTAGAGGTAACTTTGCGATTTTTTTCTATCGAGAAAATTTTATGGAATCGTGTTTTCCAAACATATGATCGATAGAATAAGTCCTGAACTTTACCATATGTAAATTTCAAAGCTAAATATTCAGTAGTTTGGAAGATATGGAGGTCCGACGGAGTTGAAAATAAGCAATTTGAGGGTAGGTACCCCCTTAACCTATTTGTTATACGCTCATTGGCTCATTTGTTATTTATTCGTAATAAATACAGGGTGCCACAGAAAGGGTGTACTCAGCCGAAAGGGAGTGATTCTGGACATCGTCAATTTGAAATTTTAAAGGATTTACATCCTTTTTAGAATTCCGTACCTCAAAAGGAAAAAGGGACCCATATAGGATCACTTTGTTGACCGTCTGTCCGTCTGTCAACCCCCTTTTCCCAGGAACGCGTGAAGGTATCGAGTTTAAATTAACATCTAATGCTCTACGCCGTAACTTTATAAAGCCTCAATATAAATAAAACTTCTAGGTCAACGCAATCAAAGGTTACAGCCGTTTATGTCCAAATATTGGAAATTTCCAAGGGAATGACGTGCACACAATACCTATAGAGTACATCCCGTAGAACTAGAATCGTGAAATTTCCGCAAGAAAAAATTTTTTGTCTGTAAAGTCGGTTTACTGACGATAGTTGAACGTGACAACGTCTTAAGAAAATACTGATGGAATGGTAGCATTTGATACTCGATCAAAACATGTAAATTTACTATAATATAGCAGCTGTCCACGCAGACGCATCGCTCACTCAAGTAGGAGAGAGACGGATGTCGAGCGCTCTCGCTTGCACTTCAAGCCTTACATGGAACGCCTCAGAGCGAGGTAACGCTGCATGACGTCATGTTTTTTCGTGCGTGCAGCCGGCTCTATCGAATTATAAGACGTTGTCACGTCAAAAACCGCAAGGCCCATTTGCTGTAGAGCTACTGGGTTGTCTACCTTGCCACGCAGCACCATGACATAGTGCATAAGCAGGAGGAGCTTCTGCCTCGAGTGCACAGTGTCCAGACCGACCATGCCAGAGACGAACAAGGATGGGTAGAGGTATGGATTTATTTATTTTATTTTATTATTAATTAGAACTGGATAATACCCATACATGCGCTTATAGGAATAACGTGCAAACTTTCTCTGTACCCTCCCGACCATTGACACTTGGCCTCGTGAGGATCCCACACAATCGCTCCAAATTCCAAACGACTACCTACATAGGCATTGTACAACATCATCGCCGCTCGTAAATCGGGAAAGTCCCAGGTTACACGCATTACGAATCCTAAGATTTTGCACGCTTGCTTGCATATAGCCTTTATTATGAGCATTGAAGTAGAGCTTTGGATCCATCACCAGTCCAAGGTCCCGCATGGTCTGAACACGCTCGAGAGGAGCTACGGACAGTGGCGGATTTGCCGTAAGGCCCAGTAGGCCCGGGCCTAGGGCGGCCAGATATTAAGGGCGGCAAATCATGCCAAAAAGAAGGAAGATTTATAATTAAATATTTTCAAAAAATATTTTCTACCACAATGGTTTTCTACCGAGCCATACCTGGCAATCCTAAGCGGCCCCCCGCATTCTACCAACCCGCATTCTAGCCGTTAAAATAGCCAACCAACCTTCGAAGGAGTTTCGAAAGTTGCGGCAAATTCAAAATTAAAACCGGAGCGCGCGATAGCCCGCGGAATCTGTTTTTCTTTTACAAAATAAGCCTTACATAGGCTTATTTTGTAAAAAGTTTGTATGGAAACGTGTTCTTTTTGGTTCTTTAGTGGAACGATAGGCTAACTATAAAATAAAACGTACACTGGACATAAAAACTGTAAGAATGAATTTTCATGTTTTTTTAAGTGTTCGATTTTCAAACATTTCACCTGAAAATTTGAATTTTTTAAAACGTTTTGTTTAATAAGTTATTACTTACGTTACGCACCTTCAGTATGTTTACATGCTATTTTGTAGGAAATTTTATGGAGAATCCAAATATTTATAGATGTTATGGGGTATTCCTAGATAATAATCAAGAAAATAGCGAAATAATGCGCCGCGTCCCATTTCCATAACGTTCATTCATGAATTATTTAGGTAATTCTAGTCTTGATGGGTGCTGAAAAAGGGGCGGCACATGGCCTGGGGCCTAGAGCGGCTAGGACTGCAAATCCGCCACTGGCTCCGGACAAAGAGTAGCCGTGCACAATTGGATAGCGTTGACGTGTAAAGGTGATAGTCTTACATTTGGAGGTGTTAAAAGAGAGGTTACTAGTCTGTCACTGTCTGACCCATTCATACCCACTGCTTTCATAGTGCGCGACAGATCTGAAAACATTTGTTTAACATTCTTGCGGTAATGTTGCTGCGTGAATTTTACAGCTTTCAAAAAAATATATGTATCTTTGTTCAGAAGCCCTGTGACATCGTATTGTTTCATGCACACCCTACACCATCACTTTTTCAAAAACACTAAGTAATCTCACCGGTGCAGCGGTGCAGGTGGTGGAGTGTTCAGTCGCAAACGCGATACCATTCCTTTCTGCAACCATTTACGCAGCAGCATTCTGGTAAATACTATCGCATAATGCAGGTGAAAAAAACACAGAAAGCACATCGGTCACCGTTTTAATGTCATCTTGCAACACAAGATTTGCTAGACAAGGACAAACTCCTACTTTCAAGCCCTTTCACTTGGGCCATGTTTTACTCTGAGATCTTCTGAGATGTCACAAAGAAAATTAACCCTTACGCATGGAATTACAGGGTACGTTGTTTGGATGAATTAAATATGTTAGTTCGCGATCCAATTTACTATAAATGTTAAATCTAAATAGGACTCATCCTTATTTCGCTACCCGTACAGGCTGCACCCGTACGTGCCTCATGAGCGAAATCAAGCCGGCGCTGTTAATGTAATCGTAAACGCCCAAGTCTACCTGTAGATCAATTACCGCAAGTGCTTGCTATGTAGGTAGAGTTGGTCTTTGGACCAACGGCGCCAACCAAAGAAAGGCGCGCTTTGGCGCGCCCTTGGTCACAATCCTGGAATCAAACTTATGCTACTTTTTATCCCATAAATCAGTTCCCATGGGATAGAAATCACCGTTAAACATAGAAACACCGCGTTCGAAGCCGCGGGCATAAACTAGTTAAACATACATCATCAATTAATAATGATTATTTACTCAACACAAACCAGTTTTGAAATGCACTATAAGGGATTGTTTGCAGAAGAAAAGAGAAAAAACAGGCAGACAGTGATGCTTAGATATCTGTGATATTTACCTAATTAGATTCACATCCTCATACCAGTCCACACACGTCCACTGCTGGACATAGGCGGTCCATCAAGTGGCAGATCTCATATCCTGCCTACTTCAGGTCACTAATTCCATTTTACACATAGTCTAGGGAAAGGCAGTAATTTATTAAACTATGTTCGTCGATTTCTTTGTCAATGACGGACCGATTTTGTCAATTACATATTTCACTAAAGGTACATCAAAATAACGATCCCGAGACGGTTCCATGTTGGTTCCCTTGGGATCAGCCAGCGTACCTACTGTTACTATACTAATGGCAGAACTTTAAAAACAGCGTAACATTATAGGATCGAAGTCAATTTTTAGTTTTTTCAAAACAATCAAATTAATATTAAATTATACTTCCTATTATCATCATCATCATCAGCCTATATTAGTCCACTGCTGTACATAGACCTCCCATAATGAGCGCCATAGCGCCCTGTCTTCCGCAGATCGCCGTCCCACCTGGCCGGAGGGCATCCTACACTATGTTTGCCGAGTCGCAATCTTCACTACAGAACACTTTCACCCGGCGGTTGTCGGTCCTTCGCGAGTCTACCCGCTGCCACTTCAGCTTGCTAATTCTTTGAGCTATGTCGATAACTTTGGTAACTTCCTATTATGCAGATACCTATTATATTTTATTTTGAGCGCTTTAATATAAAAAACACATTTGCTTACAAAGTATTCGGGCCGCGTTTCATCCAATTTTCCTTTGCTATATAAATACTTTAAGATACAGGAAAGACAGCTCAAATTAAACCGCAAAAAGGTCGGAATATGCATGTGACAAATTTACATACGGAACCATTTTGTAATCCTGGGTTCCAATAAAGCAAACCCTTTGAGGTCAGCCGATCGCTGATTATGGAGGGAATGCTTATCTTTTGTGGGCGAATCGGTACGAATACGATATTTGGATACTGTAGGTGAGGTAGGTACTTATTCATCTGAAAAGGGTAGCCAGATTAAGATGGAAAAATTATTATGGTATCTAAGCTTAAGAAAAATGAAAGCAGTGCCAGGAAAGAAGGAAAACTACAGTTGGTTCTAGAATTTTCGCCAACGAAAACATAAGTAATCTACATATGAAAACCTATCAACCACTGATCATTTAAACAACGGGGTACCGAACCACTAAAACAATAACAAAAACGTCAACACCGCATAGATAAAATCGCACACACGCAGAAAAAATGTGCAAATTATAGTCAGAAAACAGACGAGACGAATGAAATAGTGAATGAACACTATCATAAAATGATTTCGAATTTCTGCGATGATATCTACCATGATAATGATTTAAAACATTTTCCGAAAATAATTCTCAGGTTTGTGTAACCTCCACATTGTTCCCAAATGCCCTACCACATGAAGCGAATCTGCGGGCAAAAACCAGTCTTCAAGAGTCGGTTCAGGTGTTAACTTTCAGGAGGACCATTAATCTGTCCGGGGACGGGAAACGATCCTGCACGAAATATTGGCCCACCACTCACCCAACTTTCCGACTATTTCGGACACTGCAATACGGCACAGCCCAGTCTTCGTTGGTTAAGGCCATTACAGTGATTCATTGCGATTTTGGACTCTATTTTCATTTGAGAAAGAAAACTGTGGTTTAGTGCACCTTACTGAGTTCCAACATACAGCAATGCACCACGGTGGGACGGTGGCCATATCACTATGGGTGGATAAAGATTATTTATATAATTAATGATTTTATCGGGTATTTACCGCGTACCTTTTGTTATTATTTCCCCTACTTTTGTACCGCGTTACAGCTCAACTGCTCCATATCAATACCAGTCGTCGCGTCCCCAAGACGCTGGCTGCATTGCCCCGCTGTATGGCAATACTGATGCTCTGCGCCAGATATAGCTCTAGTGTCACGCGTTGCTTCGACCAGAAGATCAGATAATTTAAAAGGATATAATAGTAGCAAGAAAATTTTGATCGTGAAGTAAAGTTTCGGGTAATCTATCTATTTTTATTAGGAGTCAGACTGACCCAATAGTGTCCGAATATAATCACAAGGTGTATACCTACCGTGGGAGGACAGGACAGGACAGAGACAAACACAATTACATTCATATCATAAGCGGCCGAGGTCTGACCTCTCCCCACACGCCGGCCGCATACTACGAGTTACTACAGTGAGGCCACGAGCGCAGCGGGCTTAGCGCAAGCTGGCCTTTGCAGAATCCACGTTACGGGACTTATCGATTTACAAGGAATGGGCGTGCGAGAAACAATCCGTTTTAACAACGGGGTTCTACAATACAATCAGATGAAACAACCGGGCTACAACTACTCCTGTGACTCAATAAAAAATTACGAATTATTATTAAACAAGATATTATTATTATAACTCTCATTCGTTCTACTCTTAGGAGGAAGAATAAGGCCTACTTTAGTCAGTTTACTTTTCAAAATGTTTGACCAATTGACCACTTAAATAATCATCAACAATCCGTCATCAAGCTATAATTTATTTGAAAGCAAAAAACGAGGTGAGCGAGGCTCCATACGAATAATACTGAACGGCCCACGTACGACTTGACGAAAAACTCAACTGTACAGAAAAGAAAATAAAGCATTATGGAACAACTCTCGACATCAGAACCATTTAGTCAGATATCCATTTTTGAGACTTTTCAGGAGAACGAAATTAAACTTTTAAAACAATGTTTTGTTCAATGATTTTAAACATTTTCGAGTACAAAGCTACAAGTATATAAACTCATATATTTTGAGTTCGAGGATAGAAATATTCAACCCTATTTCTCTAATAGACCCTGAGAAATTGTAGATTTTCTGTCTGAGGGTAGGCACATCAGACTATTTTTTACGGTCATGTGTAATCAAATGATCACATATTAACAACATACCCTATGCCTCTCAAAAAACTTACACCCATTGATTTCTTATGTCGTAATCAGACCGCTTGGTTCAGAACATCTGCAACTGACCATAAAATATTGACGGTCTGATGTGCACATCCGACTTAATGGCTCTTAAATGAATGTGAGATGTTCAAAAAAATACACGACTTATATCATTAACCGATCCTTTGGTACGGGAAATGATTCGTTCGGATGCCTAATTCCTACGAGTATATACATATCTGACATTATTTCCTCTAAATAAATTTTGATAGACCTGGCCTTACCTCAATATAGTACTATCTTACTCGCAAAAAAATAAGAAATAGATCGTGGCGTCGAACATAAAGCCTAAATAACGCCTTACATCAGACTCCCTAGCTCTAAACATTTTGAATTAGACTAGGACCTATCGTTAAATAAGTCTTTTTACGTATTTTTTTCTATATGTATACTGATCAACACAGATAGGTAGGTACCTATTGCCTTTTATGTTAGTAATAAATAGACTAGGGAGCTCATAATAATTTATTTTATTAAAGAACTTAAATCTACATATCATCTGCGGTGTGAATTGTCCCGCATTATTTATTTATTAATTTATTATTATTTACCATTATTTATTATTAAGAACATTCAGTCTTCTCTTTAATTATAAAAATAAAAACGTTTCTTCAAACTATTTTTTTTTATTTTGATTAATGTACTTAATAGTGTTTTGTCGACCTCTGTGGCGCAGCGGGCGAAGATCCGCCTGCGACGCAAAAGGTTGTGGGTTCGATTCCCGCCTCGGGACAAATGTTTGTACTGCTATGTTGTGTTGATCTGCAGATTTTTGTTCAGGGTGTTCTGGATGTTTTCTATGTTTAATAAAAGGTATCTATCTATGTAGTGTATTGTATATTAAGTATATCAGTAGACATAGCACGGGGACTACGGTAGAATAGAGAAAAATTACGTCACATCGTCATTTAATGCGTAATAATGTTTGAAACTCATTCCTTCAAGTTCAATAATTTACGCAATGTATGACAATGCGATGTCATTTTTCTCTATTCTACCCTAGACAACTATCCCCGTGCTAGGCCTACAGTTATTTAGTACCCATAACAAAAGCTCTGCTTAGCTTGGGGCTAGATAACACTGTTTGAATTGTACAGCTATATTTATTTATTATTAATATGAGTGAAAACCGACATCACCATTAGGTAGTATGCTACTAATTACTTCGGTTTTGACCGGTTGTCTGTCCCAACCAAAATGTTCTGTAGTTTCGTTATCTTCTGTTTTTAGAGAGTGACGTTGTTCAGCTTTTTTTAGATGAGTGTCTCTGTCTTTAATTATCTTATTTTTCCCGTCCTCATCTAGTGCATCTTTAATTAATATTTTGTACTTATCGCAGTCATCACACGTAGATACGTGTGATGATTCAATCTTTAAAACTTCCCAATGTAGATACATCGGGAAGTTCGAAAGATAGATTGAACTCTGTGTTGAAAATTTCTCTGTAAAGCCATTCTTTTGCGTATTTCTTTTCATTTTGGCCTGCCATCTTTTCTTTATAGGTATGTACATAAGAGTTATGTTTAGTTTGGGCTTAAGGAATCTTCGTTTACTTTTTTCTTAATACTTTTTAGTGTAATGGATTATGTAACTGGGATAGGAACATTATGTGGTTTTTTACGGATTCAATAATCGCAGGATTAGTTTTGTTGGAAGGAACATGTCTTCCTCTTATATAATTTTCAGTCATACCGCTTCCAATTTATGTTAACAGTAATCTTCACATACTTTTCACCAACTGAAATTGTGTTTAGGTACATATATTTGCATACATTTATTGTATCAACGTTAATTTTCAAGCTGTAATTACAATTAAACTTCCTTTTATGAACTTTAAAGGAACTGTTTACTCTTGTCCTTATTTTGATCGTCTCTGTCTGCAACATATTGCCTTCTGTGCTTTCAGATTATTACATTCAGACCAAAAATTATCAAAGATTTTGCATTTTGCTCGGCATGTACAAGCTGGTTTAAGGGACTGGGCTTTAGCATCTTTTATTTCTTTGCTACTTTCGATACATGTGACTTTCCTTGTAATCTTGCTTTCTTTGCTACATTTATTGCCATTTTTCAGTGTTTCTTTTTTTTATTTTATAAGCCTTTTTTGTGGACGATTCTGAAGTTGGTTGAGTGATAATTTAGAGGGCTTTGACATTGTTCAGGAGCTTTATTATTCAATGGCCCAATTTGTCAAATATTGTGCAATATTTTTACAAATATTTTCAACAAAACAAAAGTCGGTAATAACCATATCACTGACAGAACACGCGAGAAGCTGGCTGACTAAGCAAGCGCGTGGGAAGGTCGCATGTTTATGTTTTGTCTCGCTCTGATGCGTTCACAAAAATAGTGCTATCTCTGTCTCGACGGATCTTGTTACAAATGTTCCAAGGCATAACGCCGTATGTTAAAAAATGACTTAACAGAATCAAATAATCTTAATGCCAAGGGGTGGGGTGTTAATATGAGATTTAAAAATAATTATTCTTTAAGGATAGATTTTTACATACGACCGTAAAAATAAAGAAAAGCATCATTATTTTACGACCATAATGATTTAAATTAAATTCGGAGTTTATGGTTCTAGAATACTGTGGACATACGACCATTTTTGCATTAACAAAATTCTGTAGTAAGAGAGATAGAGATACATCGCTCAGACAGAAAGAAAGAGAAAGATAAACTGTACCGAACTGGATTAAAAAGTTGATTTTGCAAAAAGTGGATATCCGACCAAATGGTTCTGATGTCGAGAACTTACTAATGAGTTAGGCAACGACGAAATATGATTCCACGTAGCGTAACCAGTTTATCTACGAGGAAGCACCCTGTCTGCTGACCCGAAGAGAGTCATTAGTTAAAGCTCCGAGGAATAAGCTGGAATTAATTTCTTAATCGCAAAAAAATTTAATCTAGTTAAAATCAACCTTTTACCGCTTCAGCGACCGCTACCCGCCAGCGCCCGCTACCCGCCAGCGCCCACTACCCGCCAGCGCTGTAGCCTCGCGGTAAAGCACACCACTCCAAGACACCCCATGAGAAGCAGTAGCCTCTCGCAGCCTCACCGCGTCGCCTGTGGCCGTCCACCATCAGCGAACACCAACAAACAACTACTATAAAACCAATCTAATATCAAGTCTAGTGAAACAACAAAATCCAGTAAAATAGTTTGTGTGAAGACTGAATAAAAAGTGAATTGGAGCCGTCCTGCCGCCAGGGTCCGTCTGAAGGTAAGCCGGCCGATAACGGAGTCAGGACTCGTGCTGATGTGCACTATAACAGTCAATCTAATGATTTCGACGACCGATGTGGCGCAGCGAGCGAAGGGCCTGCGACGCAGGAGGTTGCGGGTTCGATTCCCGTTTTGGGACAAATGTTTGTACGTACGATCTACAGATATTTGTTCAAGATGTTCTGGATGTTTTTTGTATTGTATTATGTATATCAGTTACCTAGTACCCGTAACACAAGCTCTGCTTAGCTTGGGGCTAGATGATGCTGTGTGGATTGTCCAGCATTATTTATTTATTCATATTTATTTATTCTCCGCTTAGCTAACCAGCACTCCGGTGGTGGTGCACCTTCGGACACCGAGAGTCCCGCCAACAAGGATGACCAGTTTACATTGCTCCGGTATTAGCTATTTCAAACTGGGCTATCAAACTAGCTCATCCAGATCAAGAAATTAATGTCTGTATGAATATGATCGATACTTATTTTCCTGTCAGTAAAACTTACAGGAAAATAAGTACCGGGTAAAACGGGGTGAGTAGAGACTTAAGGGTGACTAGAAATGGACGAAATACTGGAGGAAAGCATCCTTTTGCCAAATTTTGTGAAGGAGAACAGTCACGGATTAATGCTGCCTCCACTGCTACCGGCCAGGTAGCAATATTTCGTCCATTTCTTTTCACCATGTAGTCTCTATTAACTCCGTTTTACTACTTCAATGACTTAAATAGATTAGGGCTATTCTGTTATTTCGAACATGTCGTCAAATTTGAAAAGCTATGAGCATCGGTATTTTAATTTGACGCCCGATGCGCGGCGAAGATCCAGAAGGCAGCGGGTTCGATTCCCGCCTCGGGACAAATGTTTATAGGATCTGCAGATATTTTTTCCGAGTAATCTGGATGTTTTCTATGTTTAATTTAAAATATCTATCTATTTAGTGTATTGTATTAAGTATGTCAGTTATCTAGTACCCATAACCCAAGCTCTGCTTAGCTTGGGACTAGATAATGTTAGTGGTCCAGCATTATTTTTTTATTATTTATTAATTATAAGATAACTTGAAATGCGAGCCTGTTCCCATTTATAGAGATTTATAGACTTGTAGAAGAGGTAGGATTCTTTTGAAAAATAAATTCTGAGCTACGTCGATCTTTAGAAACTTATCAGCGATGTCGGCCAGGTCCAAGCTGTTTACTTATCAGCGATGTCGGCCAGGTCCAAGCTGTTTACTTTTCGACAGGAAAAAGGACAAAAAACTACTCTGTTATTGTTTCCGACCTCCAGTTGCTTTAGTAACTTAGCTTGTTTATCTAGCTAATTAAGGTCTATTGTCCTCTTCCGGTGTGGTTTACTCGACCTCCTAAAATACTAAGATAGATATTCTTGACCTAAACAGGTCACGGTCATTGGTCATCGATTTTAGGTATCCTATCCTATATCAGGCTTCCTATGGTTGATCAATTATATAATCCTTATATAACTCTACATTGGAAATGCTTCTATATAAATCATTTCAAATAAAAGTTCTGACGGATTATACTTTTAAACTCTTGTAAGTACCTAGTTTTTCTCTTGACAGTACAAACTCGCTGAAGTGTTTTTCGATCGACTGTACTCCAGTTATTAATCTGCAGTGTTTGTAAATATTAAAACTAGTTGGTGATTGCATTGCAGAGCCGTGGAATGTGTACCAGTGGCCATTTTTCGGTAACCGATAGTGAAGGTGGTCATAGAGCACTCAGGTACTCTACATTTGTGCAGAACAGCATTGCCTCTAGAAATCAACTCTACAAACAAACATTTCATCTGAAGAGGTCAACTTTAAGTGGACGTTTGTTACATGTTTTGCTAAAACTACGGGCCGGATTGATTTTTTTACATTAATTCTCTAGGTTCCTTTACTTATTTAATTCTAAGAATTTTTACAAACCTAAGCCTAAGAATTAACGACCTTATAAATTCTTTAAATTTACTATAGGTAAGTTAGGGAAAGCACTAAAAAACAAAGAACTCTTTTCTTTATTGTTTATAAATTTGAACCAACTTTAGTTTCTGGAATAAAATAGAATATTATATAGAAAAAGGACACGTCAGTCGCATAGACTCACCCCTCAGAAAAGCTGAGAGTAATTAGTTAAATTGTGTTTATTCGTCCAATTGCCCAGTACAGCTTATGAATCCTACAAAGATTATAGTAAATTTTAACTATACGTAAAATCACCAATTATATAAAAAACTTACATACAAAATTGAAATATCCTATAAAGCAATGCCTCACCTGTCCCGCGCACTCAGTGGCGCCGCGCCGCGCCGCGCCGTCCTTGCGCGCGACTCTCGAAGCGGAGCACGTGGGCCTGTTAATGCGCTACGATCGTGCAAGCGCTGACAGACGCACGGACAGGACACATTGTGCATTGTGAAGGGGCGCGCGGGCGGTCGACCTTGGAAAGAAACAAATATAAGCTTTAAGGAGTCGTATCTATCTGCAAGCAGGTTTCGGGCTCTGTGGTTGTTAAGTATATAATTTGAAATATTCAATTAATTAGTTGGCAGGTTATTAACAAGACAAGTTGAAGACAGGCCGGTATGGAGCTCGTTCGGGGAGGCCTTTGTCCACCAGTGGACTAATATAAATAAATAATAAAAAATATTCAATATAACTTAGGACTAAGAGGATAACAAAGAGGTTCATCTAAAATTCCAATGGTATTAAATAATGCGTGAGCCTGAACTAGGTATAAACCTGTTTTTCAGGCAAAATGAGTGCCAACAACAAATAACCTAATCAAATGGACTTTCTAATTATACAAGGCGATAGTGCATACTTACTTACTTTAAAATAATGACTTAAGCTACCTACACTAAACTACACTTGCGAGCTTTAAACTGGAATCGCTTCAAGGGTTGTTCAAGACTAATTTTTACAATTTCGTTGCAGTGAACTATGAGTTAAGTTATGTTTTCCCTTACGCAGGATTTATTGGCGACGATAAATTTTGATTTAATGCACGATAATGTCCGCTGCCACACCGCAGCAGTGACTAGACAGTACCGACAGACGTCTTCCATGTCGGCATTCCCACACTAGACTGGCCAGCACTTATTCCTGACTTGAACCCAATCTGGCATATGTGGGACGAGCTAAAACAGCTTATACGGATACGAGGGAGAATTCCAGCTCATCCAGCTCCGGCGCCGATAGAAGCCGATAGATGCAACTTCGACCTATTGCAATAGTTCCCAAAATTTAGGTAGCCAATTTAATTAATTTTAAATCTTCTTGATATCACTTGAAAGGTAACAAAATTACCTTTCAAATGATATACCACAATATATAGTTCATTGTACATTTATTGTAAAAAAATTGTTTTGTTCAACTCGCGATGAAAGCGATTCCATTTTAAAGCTCGCAAGTGTAGTTTAAATAATAAAGAAGCTTGCAAATTTTTCGCCTACTTTAAAATAAAGTATAGTTAGTCAATAAATGTTTATTGACATTTATTGATCGTGATAAAGAGCACAAGAACTGAAAAAAGTGAATCTTTACCATTGACCTGCAGTGGGAGTGGGAGTGGGACAGCCAGCGCTGAAGCGGGTCGCGCCGCGTCGTCGTCGGTCGGTACAAACATGCAGCGCGCAAAGTGCGGTACACGATAGTACCCTGACGTCGCCTTTTCTATTGGATTTAGTACAGCGCAGCGCCTCCATGGCTAGAAGCAAGGTCTTACAGCACCAGTAAAGGAAAAAATCCGAATACCGTAGAATAGTTTATTCTTTAAAAAAATATCCTAATGTATGGAAACTTTATTCACAAAGAAAATTACAATGAAATAATAGAAATAAATTTTTCTTTAGGGCATTAGCCTTTATTCACAATGATAATTATACTAGTATTTACAACTGAAACAATTGAGCTAACTGAAGACTGTTGCAAACAATCTACAGGTAGCTCTACTGATCCATATCACTACCAGTCGGAAGTGTCCCCAAGACGTTTTATTAGATAGCATGGATTAAAAACAATAAGATGACATGAGTGATGATGACGATGATGCCTTCCTTGCCGAATTCAGAAGACCAGCCCGGCGTCCCCTCCGCAAACCAAAAAACTACTTTTCTTTTTCGTTTTCGTGCAAATCATACTCTAAGTGCCTTCGTTCTAACTTTCAAACGAAATAAACCATTGATGATGATAAATACAGATGACATCAGTAAGAAAGGAGTGAGTATTCAGATGACGACTGGCAGACGTGTATGAAAAGAAAACTTGCTGGATGGACACTGCAACAATAGGAACAGGGGAGGGTGATGATGATGATGCACAAGATTTGAAGAAATGATTCAAAACAAAGCACACTTTCACAAAAAAATTGATAGAGAATGAAATATTTGTCATTGGTGACAGATAATTCATATTTATCTGACCCCTGCTAAAAATAGCCGCCCACCTACTCCAAGTAAGTAGGCAACTTTCCAAAGGAGAAATAAATTATTTGGCGACAGGTCAAATTAAAAGATTAGACAAGTTAACAACTGTTAGATTTCACTCGGCACTTTTATATTACTTTCTGGGGGAATTTCTAGGATAGAGAGACGTTTCTTTTTTTCTCAAACTAGTTTACGCCCGCGGCTTTACACGCGTTGTTTCTATGGAAACTTATAGTTATTTCTATCCCAAGGGAACTAATTTATGGGATAACATTTCAGCCCGATTCGTTCAGTAGTTTTGGCGTGAAGAAGTATCAAACATCCATCCAAACTTTCGCATTTATTTACTGTGATGTGATCTCTGCATAATATCACAGATTAGATAACGTTACTTCGTAAATAGTATTTGCAGATTGCAAATAGTTGGTATACCTACCAACAGTTTCAAACATGGACTCGGCATAAAACTGGAAATACTTTTAATCATTACAGATGATCTATTTAATTCAAATTCGTCTCAAAAGTTTATACTTTCGCATCTACCCACAACAGATAAAAGTGCTTGACGTGCCGAATTTTACTTAGATCTATGCTGATGTGGTAGTAGGTAATACGAATTAACCTATAGACAATAAATAGAATAGAAATGACAAAATACAAATTCTCGTCCACTCCGAAGCATGATTGATTCTACGGTAACCCTAAAAGTTCCTATCCTTATCCTGAGATACACCCCGAGATACCTCCAGAGATAAGGACCACGCTCCCAAGCCCCACGGGTTCAGCTCGTGCCCACGGTCTCACGCCTCGGTCCTTCCGACAGACATCTCTGGAGATCTAATCTCATCTCACTCGAGAATTCGGCGTGCAGTCTGATCATCCCAGACGCTCGTTTATCAGTTTTTTTATAATTTATGTACCTGGGTATATATGGGTACCCTACCTAACTTCACGTATTTGACATCGTGCGTACCTTACCTAACTAAAACATCAACTTCTACAGGCCGACCACCAGGTCGACAAGAACGCTGGTAGGGCTACACTTGAAATTTTGCGTATACCTAAGCCTCCCAATTTGACAGGCAGGGAGGCCTGCGACCATGCCTTGTCATCTAAATCGATATTCAAAACCGATGATAAAGTATTCTTTATTATGTTGTCTAAGCCTTCCAAGAGCTCGCTGTGTTTCCACTGTTAGTTAGTTATTGTAAATACTAGTTCTAATTTATTTCTATTATCTGATTGTAATTTTATTTGTGAATAAAGATGTTTACTTTGTAAAAAAACGAAATGTATGAAATAATGTAATAATGATTACTAATCATTAATACATTAATTCATACATTTCATTGTCAGATCCCTAATCAATGATTAGGTATCTGACCTTAACCGAACAAGGGCTGCTTACTAGGTTAAGCCACAATAGGAATCCATATAGTTGAGCTACTTTGGGGAATTTCTATTATTGAATTAAAGATGTTTCTATCGGAAAGTACGCAGTAGGTATGTAAATATTCTAATGAGGCCTCCATCCAGCGGTGTAAAATTGTATTATAAAAATTAGATTATATTCCTAAATACGTTTTTGCTATCACTTGCCAAGAAGCGTATTTAGCGTGACTAAAAATTTCAGATTTTCTTTATTTCAGAGTTTATTTGATTTATAGCCTTGATAAGGCTTGTCAAATAAAATCTATTTAGACGCAAAATATAATGCGTCTCAAAGCCGCCAAGCCAAATATCAAAATTGCCCAAGCTGTGTAGGGTTAAATATCAAATTCGCCCATAAATCACAATATTAATTGTATGTATAAACTGTAGGTAATCAAATCTCACGAGCCAATTTTTTATATTATAGGTATGTAGAATATAAGATCTCCAAAAAAAATAGGTAAGTATTAAACATAACTAGGTACTATGTTCGAGTTCCTATTCTGTACCTATTTAAACTGTATTTAACCCTCAACCACCACCGCTGCGTCCCGGAGATCATTACTCGGACTGATGAGTGACATTATTAACAGGCACCTGACACGCCTGTCAGACGACAGGACTGACAGCTCTGAAATATGGCCCGGTTTGGTCCACACTCACCTTGAGGGTAACTAATAACCGGTTATTATTGTGCCCATTTACCTTCCTAATGGGTGGTGGTTGCACGTATATTTGTCATAGATTATCTATGTGAGTTTTAGTTTAACTGACACTCGGTAGATTATGACCTAATGTCAATTAATCCTAACCACCTTACCGAAGATAGTGCATAAGTCATTAATTCATCATCATCATAACTAATACTTGGTCGGGATCTGGATAGTTGCAACTTGAAATCCAGTAAGGTACCTATGGATACGCGGATAGTAGAGTCGGGATGTAAAGATACCAAAACCTGCAGTAGTACAATAGATCGGTTCCAAAACTTATCCTGTAAGTGATCTTATGTCCGCGGAAAGAAGGCTCCATTTTTTATTAAGTTAGTTATCATAACAACTTCGATAGGTAATTAGAGAAAAATAATGAGGACGTAACGTAAGGTCAATTGATTATAATTCACTTGTAGATAACCAAGCCAGGGTTAAAAATCAAGGTGCTAGCCGATAACGATAACTCAATCGATATCTTACCGGTTAGCTAGTCACCTTATTCTATTATTTTCAGATGGTGACAAGACTGTCTTTGTTCATCATCATCATCAGCCAAGCGCAGCGAGCCGCCAACTCCCCGCTCCGCGAGCGACGCTCGCCGCGAGACATCGGCACGCTCCCACCACAGATAATCATCTCCACACTGCAGGATACCGGTACCCGCCTAATACCGGTATTCGCACAAAACGCCGCGAGTCATTCTGTAACAGTGTTACCCCAACATTTAATACTCAAAGACAACGGCCAAAATTTAGTTGCACCGATACCGCTATCACAACTTTTCTTCCACTCCAAATTACACATCATACCCCGTCCTAATATTATACAAAGCGCAATACAACATGTCACGAATGAGAATGTCAAAATACCTGTTATATCACATCACTCGGTGTCGCATACGTCTCAAAACGCGAATACCACGCAATCGTCATCCATTTTACCGGTATTCATCCACGGGCACATAATACCGGTACACAGTCACCAGCATCATCATGATAATCAGCATCATCTGTCGGTAATACCGTTGCAAAGGCACCACAAGGTGGAGAAACTGGGGCATTACAGAATGGAGAAGAACGCAGAAGAAGATGAAGAATCATCAAATAAATACCGGAATTACTACGGCGGTCACGGTACCGGTTTATTTTTCGGCGGACACGGATCAGGGCACGGATTTTATGCATATGGGAAGTAGTGTGTTAGATAAATTATTAATTTATTCTGTTGTTTTATTGATCCTATACACAGTTTACACTTTTGAACTTTGACTAGGCAGGTAGGTAAAATGTTTTAGTGAACTGACAATAGCATATTAATCACAAAAGGATTGTCTAATTGATTAATTTTCTTTCCCTATCTAGGTAAGTATGTAAACATAGGTCGGGATGACTTTATGTTTATTGCTGCCTTATTATTAAAAGCAAAGGTAAGTATTTATTTATTTATTTTATTTATTTATTTATTTAAACATGTACATCTATCCTAACAGGCATACCCAATGCAATAGAGTACCTACCTTATATTCTAGTCTTATTATATTACCTATAGGTATAGGTATTAAGTACCTATAGGTAGTCATCTAGGTTAGTCCCATTACGCTATGGGTGGATATTTCCACATTCGATGGCCAGGTGAACAATTTCAATGTTGGAGCAGCTATGTAAACTAGACTAAAATAATATACACAGAAGCCGTCTGTTTGTAAAAACAACAACGTGCATTTCATATCGAAAAACAACAAATCTGAAAGAACTATTAGGTAGGTAGCAATATCCTTTAATTATTTCATTACCACTACATATACTAGTTCTAGTAGGTAATAAGGGAGAGCTCCTAAAATATTACTTACCATCCACCAGCTTCGACAATTTGATTTACGCTAAAAACCAGCAGCATAGCCCCACTTCATGCTACAGTATGCTGAGACGGTGAGACTCGACAATACCAGACCTTCTAGGCCTCTTTCTGGTCCGTTTGCTTTTCCTTTGAAACTTTCAGCGCCACTTTAGCACGATCTGAGACAGCCCAAATAGATCATCATCAGACCGTATCAGTATCAGTCCGCAGCTGAACATAGGCCTCCCGCAGAGGACGCCACGACAGCGTCCATCCTGACCCGCCTCCATCCGTCGACTCCCCGCGACTGCTACCATGTAAAAACCCAAAAAAATAAAGAGCTCCAATAGTGTGTCATTCTTACTATGCAGCCAATAGGGTATACCACTGTGCATACAATTTTTTTATATTTTAATCGATTTAGATAGGTTAATACAATACCAAAAAAAAATACCTTAACACCCACAAAATTTAAAATTTTAAGGTAAATAACAAAAAGGTAAACTGCACTCAGTTTCGGGTGATAAAAATGCATACCTATTGGCCTAGTTCTGTGACTTCACATTTTCAACCCAAAGCGCTTGTTTCTTTCTTGATTTTTCAATCAAAATAAAATCAGATACAAATAAATTATGAAATCTAAAACCAGACTTTACAGAAAACAGCAAACAACTGCGGAATAATACAAAAAGATATTCCGCTAAAGCCTCAGAAGCCTCTTGGCAACACAAGATGTGAACTGTGACGTCACGTTCGCTCTTGCCAATGGCGTAGCCTACGGCGTAGCGGTTAGAAATTTTGCGATTGAGCTTTAAAATATCTACTTTTCCATTATTAAATTACACAATAAAAACATCAAAAAACACAAAAATAAATAAACAGATACAGATAAAATGAAAATAAATATAGATAAATTAATTATCAATTATATTTCAATATCTATAGAGAATACGTAAAAAAAATTGCTTTTTTGAAGTCCCCTGCATAAAGGTACCTCTATTGTGGTTGGTAACATTATTGACATGGTGAAGCAATGATTTACTTCTCTCCAGCCTTATCTCCTGATAACGAATACTAACTCGTAGCTGACCCCTAGGTAGCTAGGAGCGTCCACATTGATGTATGACAGTTGTATGAGTCACCGCTAGCTATCCGCCAGTCAACAGTCAACCACTGAGTCTCATACACATCACACATTTGTACAGTTCTCGGTAAAAGTGGAAAAGCGAGAATCACCTACGACATTAATTAGCTTGAAGGTGAGTGATTTATTTACCTTATCTTTGTTTGTGTGAATCTTGATTTATCTGGTGTAGGTATTGAGACTTTCTTTCTTAATCGAGAGGCGACTGACCTCTGAGAGATTTATGTCGTCTTTACAGCTTCTAAGACTATTACTTTGGTTTACCATTAAAAGACTAGACATGTCTATCAATATATTCTTGAACTTCGCTACTTTGGTGATAGATAAACCTACAGGGTGGCTTTTGAGATGGGAGTAGATGACCAAATCGGAATCCATGAGAGTTAGAGAAAAGTCGTGAAAGGAGTCATGACTTCGATTTATATGAAAACAAAAACTGCATAGGTAGGCACTTACTTAATTTAGACTTTCTATTCTTGTAGGAAATCGAACCGAAAGATTTTTCAAAAACACTGACAGTTTACACCCTGTATTTTTGCACCAACAGATTTGTTGCTGATAAAGACAAATTTTTTCAATCAAATGTATTTTTGAATATGAAAGAAAATGGCTTTATTTTACAATTTTCCTTTCAATACTCCGTCCATTATGCATCAATGTGAAAATTATAAATACTTAATCTTTTCGAACAACTATTGTAGGTACTTGCAGCCAGTCACGATAATTTAGCCTGTATTTATGAATAACGAGTACCTATGCATTTTCTAATATAAAAAAGAAATGAGAATTATCTCATGATTTCGGATTTGGCCATTCACTCCCATCTGAAAAAGCCACCTGTATAATTTACCTGGAGAAAGATTTTGTTTAGTAAAAAGTCGGATGCATTACATTACCTATTGTCTTATGTCCTATTGTCTTTCAGAGTTCTGGTGACCTACCAACAGGAAAAGAGAAATTAGTGACAAACATAAATCAAACATGAGGTGAGTCTTTGTTGTTATGCTAAAAGCGTTAGAAAACCTTTTTTGTCCATGATATTATACCGGGATTAAAACAATCCGGAAGAATACCCGGTCCCGGATCTTCCCCGGATATATTTAGTCACCTTCGCAAGATGTGTTGTCGTCCTTTTTCCCTCGGTCCCTTTTGTTCCATATTCTCTTCTTAAACCTTCGCTAGTAAAAGTATCTAATACTTTTAAAGTATTCTAAGTAGGTATTACCATGGTATAATAATGCAAGGTATGCTACTCCGAGAAACAACGGTCACGCGGGTTTTCCCAAGTCTACGTCATATCCGCTACGGTGGTTTTCAAACTTTTTAGTTTTGGGAGATCTAGACCTAGGTTTTCCATGAAATTCTTCAAAATTAGTTTCCATAATTTGAGCAACGCTAATGAGCTCTGCACATGGATAAATTAATTTTTCCCTTGAAATGAAATTTATCTAGTCGCAGGAAAAATTTTCAGCCACAGATTCTCTTTTCGGGAATTTAAAGAACCTTATTTTACCGCCTTTCACACTTACAGTTACGGATAGAGTAACCGCCCATTTTATTTTAAAGATTTATCCGATCAATAACGCGAGTGATTCACCTGAGGGTCAATAAAAGTTTGATAGTCACCGGCAAATGAACATAACCTCCCATTTTTGTGGCAAGTGGACGGTGACGTAGACTTGTGAAGATCTCGGAGTAGCACACCTTGTATTATTTTACCATGGGTATTACGAAGGTCCGCTAAGGTTCCTGCCGATTTGGTATTATCATAAAGGTACAGCGCTGCTTTTCAGGGATAGGAAGATAATATAAATTTATTTGATAGTGTGAGAGATGCTGGAATGTTCTTTTGTTGCAGGAGAACATTGGTGATTCTATCTTGTCTGGCCTTTGCGGGCGTGGCCAGCGCCAGAAATATTGATGGTAAGAGCAGTACCAGTTATGGTTATTATGAGCTACGAACATTATTCATTTGTTGGTTTTTGTTAAATATACCTATAATTATATAGGTAATATAAAACTTCATGTAAGTAATTAAAAATCAATCATCATGATTTTATATCCAAACGTATAGGTATCGATTGAGTTGGTTTTAAAATTAGATGAAAATAAATGAAATTTCATTTTATAGTGTGCTGTTTGTATTTTTATAATACATAACATAATATAATTTTTTTTAAATTGCAAGTTCATTACCCAATATTTTGAACCATCTTACTAACTAATTGAAATTAAACCCAAAATGTATAAATTCAAAACTCCCTTTCATTATTGTTACTTCCAGGGTATTTGGTGAACGAGTCCAATAACATCGGCTACAAGATAATGTACAGCGCCAAGCCGTGGAAGGCTGCCCGGGAAGCTTGTCAGCAGGCAGGGGGCATGCTGGCCGTGCCTAAGAGCGAGGTAAGACAGCAGCAAGCAAGGGTTATTAACCGTTACAAAGTGGTATTTTTGAATGCATGGAGTTTGTGGGATTTTATAGTTATATACATAGGTAGGGTAAAGTAATCTTTGGAGGCGGCCTATGTCCAACAGTGGCCCTTTATGGCTGAAATTAACAAAAAGCCTACTGAAAATCGCAATGAGTAGGTAAATACAATTATCTTTTTCCGGCAACTACAGCCTGGGTCTCTTCAAAACAAGAGTGAATAGGGTGTCTTCTGGACGTTCGTGATACACCATCGTCGCCTTCCGTCAGGGAGATTGTAACCGAACGGTTTATAAAAATAAATAATTTTTTTATTATTTTAATGTAGTCTAGAGCTTGCTTCGGCCCAGGTAGAAAGAGAAACAGAAATCAAGTTTATTTTATTTGCAGGAAGAGTTCAAATTCGTCCAGCAAGTGGTCCGCGGCATGCAGTTCAAGCAGGTTGCCAACAGCAGCGGCTACTTGCTGCTGGCCTGGCTCGGGGTCAGCAACGAGGGCGACTACTCCGCGTGGACCACAGTTGAAGGTGCGGAGATAGACCTGTTCAAAAAAGATAACAATGTTTTTATAAATAAAGAAAATTACAATAATAGAAACAAATTAGAATTAGTATTTACAATTGAAACAATTGAGCTAACTGCAGACTGTTTCAAAAATAGGTCCTACAACTAAAAGGATTATTGATGTTATATTTTTTCCCGAATTTTAAGGAGAACTTATCACTCTGTCTGAACCTCACTAAGCTTTAGGCTAGTAATATGTAAGTAGGTATGTTACGAGTTTCCGTAGCGAGTGTATTGTCTGTTTGGTGGAGATCTCCGCCAGGCTGATCTAGACAAGACCAGCCAGGACCGAGGCGAATGGCATTCATTGGAGAGGCCTCCCAGGTCGATAAGGACTGGTGATGATGATGATGAGGTGCTCCAGTGTTGCTGTAGCCTACATTATGACGAATAGGTGTCGCTTCGTCAGGTTTTTTTTTATTCATATTTTACAACTTTTTAACAACATGTTCATGACAGTTGGCTAGGTGTAGCACAGATTAAAAAGCCAAAAAAAAACTCAAAACGAAACAAGAGAAAACTTCTGGTAATTACAAAATAAAAGAGAATAACATTTAAAAGAAATAACGTAAAAAAACCGCTTATTATTATTACTAAGTAAGATAAGTTAGTTAATAATTAGCGGTACTGGTAGGTACCAATTATATCTTATGAAATTAAGTTGCTATTTGAACGCGTCGTCGCTAACTCAACTAACAACTTAGCCTTACTCCATGAGAGTGACAATAAAAGAAAAGAAAAATGATATCCGGATAATGGTGCTGGTATGATTCTAGCTCAATACTTTTTTTCAGGTGAAAACGTCAATAACACTGGTTTCAACCGATGGATCGAAGGCCATGGCGAGCTTGACAGATCATGGAGGTAGTAACACTCACTTTATTTACTTTCCTCTCGCTCTGACTCCTAAAGTTCATTCTCGGACTTCCCTTTCCTCGTCTTCTTTTTACTTTTCCTTCTATAATGTTTCCTATGAAGCTGTCATGTCCTATAAGATATCTCATCATTCTCCCTCTCCTGTTTTGAATGGTGTATAAAATGATACCCCACCACACTACCGTACGATAATACGAGGTAAATTATAAATGTAACCTGCAACAAAATGTGTTCTGATAGAATGCCCCCGAGACGTAACGTAACCAGTAAAAGGTATAAATCAAAGTGGAAGCTCCTCTGGGAGCAGCTTCAGGACCGCTTTTATTACGAATCAAAAGTTTTCTGAAGCTCATTCTTTTTGAATGTTTTTCTTCTGTTACTTCATTTACTTACTACTAATAATACTCGGGTAAGTTCATAATCCAAGGACTAATAAGTTATTAGTCCTTGGAATATGAACTTACCCGAGTTCAAATTTTGTGGTAGTAGCTACATGTCAACATAGGTTAATAGGTCCAGCCAGTACTAAAGTACCAATATCTCAGCACCTATTAGGGCTAACTGTCCTTATGTGTAGTTTGTAAAGCCCCTAAGGTGCCCTAGGCTTAAGCTTTGGGCTTTCAAGGGTTCGAAGCACAGAAATCCAACTTCGTAGGACGCAGCACCACTGATTACAATAAGGGTTACCTGTGTCTTGGTATTTTAGCCTACAGTGAAGTTAATCACATCTCACATCTACAGGCTATACTGGTCCACTGCTGGACGCAGGCCTCCCCTGATAAACGCCTTATTGGCCTTTGTAACACGGGGCATCATAGTGCCCATAATCCCCTCGCTAGGTATGCGGGTTGGGGATCGCAGTTTGGTGGTAAAATGGTGCTGCGGGAGGCGCTGCTGCCCGCCCTTGGTGGATATCCCTCAGTCGCCTCTTACGACACCCGCGGGAAGAGTTGGGGTGGTGCAAATTCTAAATCGGTACCACGGCCATAGTTAATCAATCGTCTGCAATTTCTAAGGAAATTAACATATTATTCAACATAGATACCTACTAACACCTCGTATGTTGCACTGTCAAAGTTATCTCACAAATAACTAAATTCATGGGCCGTTCAATTATGTTAAAGGATAGATAAGAACAAGCACGCACGTGTGTAACTACAACAGTGCAATTTGCAGTAAAGTCCTATCGAGTATGCAATGCAGATGTACCTTACCTACCTACCCAAGGTAGCTCCTTGGGCCTGAGGTACAGTCACCCCCTTAAAAAGCTATACAGATGAAGACTCCTAGACCTCATAGACACACACAAAACACAGAAACAGCTAAAACCCATTCAGAAAGACGCTAAACCCGCTAACTCCAGAAAGCGCACAACTTCCGGTGAGTAGAAGTCGAAACTCTTATTTCAGCTCAATACGTATCTGATCTGGCTGCACCTGATCTGATGATGATCGCGTCGAGGCGAGGGTGCGCTCGATCTGATTCAGACTGGCCCGTCCCGGGTTCTCAACCCGACCTGTTATTGCCTTATTGTTTATTGCGTGTATTTAGGTACCTACCAATTTTCCTGACGTTTCAATAGGTAGGTCTGGACTTTGTCGTGGTCACGGGATGACTGGAGTAGGTACAGGAATGAAAAACGTGGTCACGGGGACTGTACCTACTGAATAAACGCGATAAATACCCGTGAATGTTTTATTAGAATTTATTTTGATCACTTATTATGTAAGCTTAAAAAAACTTAGTATATAGGTAATTCACATAATAATTATATTTAGGTGGGTATCTACTCATATTCCCTAAATTGCTTGCATATAATATGCAGCTCGACTCTAGAAGGCGCTGAACAAAATAATAATTATTTTGTTCAGCGCCTTCTAGAGTCGAGCTGATTTAATAGTAATGTGGTTTAGCGGCTTTAGCGGTTTCTGTGGTTCTGTGTCTTTATTCAACTCTTTTGGGCGGTGACTGTACGTAGGGCTTAACTTGATTTGATAGCTACCTATTGCGGGAATTAGTCCTGCGATCAAGATAGACGCCGGGCGCGGTGCGAGGCATCGCCCGTCTGAATGTAAAGCAGGGGATCAAAGCAACATCTTGATTAGAAACTAGATTTTATGGAGGGATTTGTATTTTTCGCAAAAGTTTGATTGCACGCGCCTGCCTACCAAGTTAAGTAGGTAGGTAGGTACGCAAAAGTAGGTACCTAAATGTTAAAACACACTACCTAAGTGTTTTGAAATTGTTGATTGCTGACGTTAGTACGGAGAACAATAAATTAAAGAACCATTGTCTTCCGTGTGTTGTGTTGGTTCATGGATTGCAGCTAAGATAGAGCAAAAGTAGGTAGGTTAGCCAGGTTAGCCTACCATATTTTTTTTAACTAGGACACACACTTCTGTAAGCATACCTATACCTACGCAGTGGATAAATTTCAGTTGCATAAAATAATAATATGACAAGTGTTTGTTTTGTTTCAGTTCCGACCCCAAGGGGCCGCACTGCGCGGGGATCGACGCGCATAATGATGGCTACAGGAACTTCTGGTGCGCCAAATATCAGCCATTTGTATGTCAGAAGAAACTGTAGTACCTACCTACCTGGCTTTTTATTTTAGTTTTATGTAGGTACTCTACTTTCCTTACATAAGCTGTGATTTTATTATAAAATAAGTTTTAGCTATAAAATGGTATCATTTCATTTAAAGGTACAAGACATGGCTTTTATATTTAATGAATCCATTGATTGTGGCGTATTTCCTGATCTAATGAAATGTAGTAAAATAATCCCACTATTTAAATCGGGTAGTAGGTCTGACCCCACTAACTTTAGACCAATATCAGTACTGCCAACATTCAGCAAAGTTTTTGAAAAACTTATTTTACATCAATTGCTTAGGCATTTCAATGGCAATGACCTGCTTGGGAGAAGTCGCAAGACGCTTTGGGCGTTTTTTGCGACTTATCAAAAGCGTTCGATTGCGTACACCATGAAACATTAATCAGGAAACTACATCACTATGGAATAACGAACACCTCTTTGGATCTTCTTACATCTTATTTGAGTGATAGGATACAAAGAGTTGACATTAATGGGAAACGGTCTTCGGGGTCTGTAGTTACAATGGGTGTACCACAGGGTTCTATCCTCGGTCCTTTCCTATTCTTAGTTTATATTAACGACCTGCCTCATCTTGTCAAGAATAATCACGAGATTATATTGTTTGCTGATGATACTTCATTAATTTTTAAAATGAAACGACAAAACACAAATTTCGACGATGTGAATAATGCAATCTCAAAAGTAGTTCATTGGTTTAGTGTCAATAATCTTTTGTTAAACGAAACCAAAACAAAATGTATTAGATTTATTCTACCTAATGTTATACAAGTGAAGGCTGATGTAAACGTTAAAGGAGAAACTTTAGAAATAGTAGAAAGTACCGTATTCTTAGGAATCACCTTAGATAATAAACTTCAATGGGGCCCACACATAGATAAGCTATCTAAGAGACTTAGTTCTGCAGCATATGCAGTCAAAAAAATCCGTCATCTTACAGACGTGGATACATCTAGACTTGTTTATTTCAGCTACTTCCATAGTATTATGTCTTATGGTATACTGCTGTGGGGGAACGCTGCAGATATTAACACCGTATTTGTGCTACAGAAGAGGGCTGTTCGTGCAATCTATAATATGGGTCCCAGAGAATCCCTGCGTGATAAATTCAAAGAAATAAACATAATGACAGTACCATGTCAATATATTTATGAAAACTTGTTGTACACACATAAAAATATAAGTCAGTTCCCTAAAAATAGCGATAAACATAATTTGAATACCAGAAACAAACATAAGCTCGCTGTGCCCACAACTAGGCTACACAAAATTAAAATATCTTTTAAAGGGCAATGTATACGCTTCTACAACAAAACTCCTAGTGAGTTGCAAAAATTATCAGTAAATAAATTCAAACAAATTGTTAAAACCTTGCTGTGCAAAAAGGCTTACTATAAAATATCAGATTATCTAGAGGACAAAAATGCTTGGGACGGGTTTTGCTCCAACTCGAAAAATAACAACTAACAGGCTAAAGGTTTCTTCGTCGCTTCTTTACTTTAGTCTACATACCGAAGCGACAGAAATCAAAAAATATCACTTTATTTCCGTGTCAGTGTTTAGCTTTATATTTTGACCTTTTCTAAGTGTACATTTATTGTATTTATGGAAATAAAGAGTTTTTGATTTTGATTTTGACAGCCAACTACCTCGATCAAAACGAGGGTAGTTCGAGATAATTATCACGAAATTTTAGGAATTAGAAAAGCTACGAGGCTGAAATTTTGTATGGAAGTTTTTAAACGTAGATTTTTGAAAATTCGTATTTTAAGGTTGTTAGGTTGTAAAATGGGGTCAAGGGTCATTTTTATAATAAGATCAGAACCGTAACTGTTGGCCCGTCAAAGTTTGTAGCGTATGAAGATTACTTAATATAAATTCGCACCCTAAAGGTCAATGGTGTGGATTCCAAATTAGGACTCACTGACTTACCAAGAAATATCAGGAACCAGAAAAGCTATGAGGCTGAAATTTTGCATGAAAATTTAGTTTATGGCGTAAGCACCTGCTAACTAATAGTTTTTTTTTTTAATTCACTTATTATTTTATTATTATTCGGTTATTTTATTATGTACCTACCCTTCCTAAACTTCTATCTGCGGCTTCAAACGCGTGGTAGGTAGGTACCTACTCCGTAGAGGAAATATTTAATACTCTATTGTGCATTCGAGAGGTAGGCAGGTATTTACTATTCGTTTAGATTGGTTATAATTATGAACGTAGGTAAGGTTTGTAAAACGTTCCAATAAAATCATTAAAATAGCTACCTACCTATATGACATCATAAAGGTAGGTAGGTACCGTATCGAAGTCCGTTGCTTGGTACCTAAATCGAATAAAATAGACAGAGGGAGCAGTGTCTTCGTTGTATGCCTGGGTATCAATTTCTTATGGGTATCCGTCGCAGTTTTATGCGCGTAAATCCTGTTAATGTGGAAAAATATTTTGTTTGACTATTATAAAACCAAGTAAAACAACCTACTCGTATAATTAGAAACTGTACCTAATATGAACATTACGTTTAAAGAAGAAAGATTTGTATTTTTGTATGTTCGTAACGAATAAACTCGAAAACTAATCAATTATTTTAGCCTTAGAATCTTAGAATGCTACATTATTCCTGAGTAACATAGGCATTTAGTACAAAAATGTTTAAAAAATAAATGTCCACCCGTGCGAAGCCGGGACGGCCCGCTTGTATTATTATAATTTATTATCATATTGATAGGTACTGTGAAAACAAAGTGGCTTCAAAGATAAACGCCATCTGTAGGTTGATTTTAACTCGTACTACTAAAGTGGTTCTATCTACTACTCGACACTAGATGGCACTGTATCGCACCATATTGTTTGCACTGGCTACATTTATTGTCCATAGATTTCAATTATCTGTCAATGTCAGCTGTCATGTAGTCCTTTTAAAACATTTAGGTTATAAAATTTTGTAAACAAAACAGTGGCCACAAAATCTAAAAAGTTAGAAATAAAGAAGCTCAAGATTTACAATCATTTGGCCACAAAAAGGTAACCGACACACCCTTTATTCATCCCACCCTCGAGCTAATTTTATAGACACTGATGGTACAGACAGAGATGGTAATTAATTTTTTGGTTATTTTTCAGATGAATTTTGTCCGAAAAGGATTCTCATTACTGTCTACTGGGATTAGGGCACAATGTACACAACTGAAAGGTAAGCTGTATATTAGAATGAGCTAGAATTAATTCGAAGATGGTTTGAGGTTACCCGAGCTCCCATTGCCATGTTAGGTGAAAATTTCCAATAAGATGTAAATGTATAATAATATGCATTGGGTATTATTAAGCTGAAGTGGTAGTGGTGTTGTGTAGGGGAGGCCTCGTCCAGCAGTGAATGAAAGTAGGCTGATATGATGGTGTATAATATTCCTAGTAGTTTATATAGGATCCATATCAACCAAATGAAATGTAGGTAACTATAAATAAATCCATTTGCCCTCCGAGACGAAACCTCCCAGTATGAATGTAAGTTCTAATTTGAGAAAATTTTGTAAGTAGGTAAGTATTTTAATGTAAGTAGTAACTTACCCATCTCAAGTAAAGTAAAGCTGAAATTGCTGCTACCTTTGACCATGTAACTTTTTCCTGTTATGATCAAACTTACACATTGAGTTGAGATCCTTCGGTTTTCATCATTGAAGCATTGTTGTTACATTATTATCACCTACTTACCAGTATGTAAAAATTTATAAAACAATAAGGTTTAAATTAAACCTCAGACAAATGAATGGGTTGTTAATTTTTGTGTTACAACAATCTGATACTGCTTCTTTGCGGATTTGTCCACATCTGTACAAATCCAAACATAAAATAAAGTATTTATGTGGGAACATATTGAGGCAAATAACAAAATAGGCAGTAATGCGACCTGCAGAAGGGTGATTCTCTGTAAGGATGTTTTTTGCTGTCCCAGGCATTTTTTTGTAAGAAAAATTGTTATTTTGTTACTAAAACAAATTGATTACGAAAGTAAAAAAACATTTCTATTTGGACCATTGAAAACTAAAATGAAATAAGTTTTGGTTTTTTTGCTATACATTCGTAAACCATCGAAATAACAGTCCCCTGGGCTGTCCCATTCCCAAAATTAAAACTTCAAGATTAAATTTTAAGTTATTCGTCCATAATATATAATTTGGTCCCTAATGTTTATAAACTTAATTATTTAACTAACAATCTTATTCAATAAAAAGTACCGAAAATTAATTTGTTTCATTAAATCCATTAAACCAAAGTTTGTCCCAGGCATTTTAAGAACAGTCCCCTGCCAGAAGTTCAAAGCCAAAAATAAAAAAATCCAGCATGTTATTTTACCTTTTGTAAGGTTTATAAGGACCTAACTAGCCTTGAGTTAATAACCATAGGGCTGTTAGCGCTTTATCGCCATTTTATTTAGTGCCAATGCACCGTTTGTGCTGGAAATATGTGTCTGGGCCACGAGAAACTCAGTCCTCTGGCAACTATTTTTATTTATAATTTATTTATAAAATTGGATCCATAAGTCTTAATATTATTCTAATTAATGTAAACATTCATTGAGAACTTGAAAAGTTGAATGCATTGAAATAGTTTGCTTGATTTTTCACAATTTGATAAAAAAAAACAGTCCCCTGGCAAACAGTCCCCCTGTCATGTTATAAGGCAAAATATACACAAATATCGAAAAAGCAAAAATTCAATCGGCCGTTCATTTATTATGATTAAGCTGATAGTTTTGTAGCCCTTGTTAATTTTTTTTCTAATAAAATCAAAAATAATTTGGTCGGACAATTTTGTACAGATTTAAGACGTCTTTACAGAGAATCACCCAGAAGTAAAATACTGTATCGCAGATCGCAACAGCCACCTCTGGGATTAGGGTAAGATAAGTTCCACGAACTATAGGTACTTAGGTAAACAAAATGGGAACACAATTTTTTTATTTTAATTGAACACAGATCTATTGATGAAATAGCCAGTTTAATTATCATTTCATCACACTGTTTGAAATTATTACATAAAATTTTCAAGATACCTACTAACACAGAATGAGAAAAATATGTTAAACCATGATATGGACCTAAATTATTTAGAACTAGTCATTTTACAATTGAACTAACCGCAAACTGTTGCAAACAATCTACAGAAAGCTTCACTGAACCATATCAATACCATCTAAATTTAATCGAATAGTAGACAGAAATACACTATTGTTTAAATACATATCTAAACTAGGTATTTATTTTCTTCTTTTTCTATTTATGCAGAATCACTGTTTATTATTTTCAAATGCATCTACTATTGCTAGCATATAAGTTTTACAGCAATTCATAATTCTATGCCATATTTATGTAACAGTAAATAGGAACTAACTGTATACAGAATACAGATAAATCAAAGGCCACAATATCACATCTGCAACACACATCTGTGTCAACCAAACATAGAACTTTCTCTCATAATCGAAAACTGTTAGAGACCACAATCCCATAGCAGGTTTTTTATTCAAGCAAGAATTATCAATGCTTACGATTTAGTGCTCTATTGCAATATCGGAAGGGTCAGAGTCTCCTGGTTGGACTTGTGGTCAAAAATAATATTTGCGATTGTGTGCGACGCGCCTGTCATTTGCGAAACCCTTCCGCGTCAGGATTACGTCCCGAGGGACGTATCGTCAGCAAAAAACGTGATAATATTCCCGTAACATGAGATGTCGTGGAGACCTAACTGTTTTTGCAGGACTTTTGATCCAATCTGCAATATTTGCATGGGATTTTGTTTTTCGGAAGTTCTTTGAACTCTGTTTGAGTTGTAATGTTAGTATCCACTATGAAATGCGTTAAATCTCGCGTTGGTAATGGTATAGCAAACCCCGTGGTAATCACGTAAACATGTCTAAATAGCTCATTTAGAAATCTTAAATAGGTCTGCAATGTGATATAAATACCTATGACATGAGTAGGTTTGAAAATATTGATACCTAACGCATTTCAAACCTATGGAAACCGGTGGGTAAAGCACATAAGACCGTAAACATAAAAGTAGATAGAATTTAGAACGAGATAAAATAAGCTTTGTAGGTCCCAATGCTGGACGAAGACCTCCCCGTGATCGAGTAGTTAGTCACATTATGTTGACTGCGAGAAGCGTCACATTTAGCGGCTATTCTAGAACCACAGTAGATAAATTGTATTGTGCTAGAACTGTAACGCCTGCTTTGCTAACCGTACACACTACACGGCGCTCCCCAGCCTCCGGCGAGGGATCTAATGACTCAGCGTTTCGCACCACCAACGGGATTTAACTGACCGCTGCTCGAACTCCACAACTGCGCTGTATGTAATAAGCGTGATTAATAGTACCTATCCAGGAACTAAATTCGATTAAAAACCTAGAAACAGAATTAATAGCGACTATTTATATAAGATCCATGAGAATAAGTAGGTGCTTGGAAAAGTCAACGTTTTCAAACTAAATGATAACAAACAGCAAATAAGTTGCTATTTGAAGATTCAGTAAAGAGGTTATGAAGAAACCACGAAATATTTCTTACCTACAAAGTTCTGCCGGGGCGGCTTCGCATGCGTTTTACGGATCAAAAATAGCTTTGTATGTTACTTTAGGTCCAGAACTACGTGCAAGCAAGATTCAGTCCCTTGGGCTGGGGTTATATTGTGACATAACCACATCTTCTCATTTCATTTTATTTCATATAAGTATCTTTACAAAGTTTTGCCTCTAAAATATGACTATGATGTCTAGTTTTCATTCATTATTTCAGTTTTATTTAAAGCCTTGTTCAACGTCTAAAAATCCATTTAACAAACATGTGCCACCTTAAACTAAAATGCAGTTGGCTCAAAGAGTTGTCTGGTGTGCCATTCACACCTCTGACCATTGTCCCTTTGTGGCCTGCATGACTTGAGATTTCTATCCCAGATTACGTTCTGCCAATTTTGGCAGCTTTTCATTCCATTCTAACTTGCATTAGACTTTCATAGATTTTAGATAAAGGGTTTTGTATTGCCTTTTGCCACATTTTGGTCACAGAATTTTGTTTGTGAATAAGAATGAATAAACTCAATAAGCAAGCATATAGCTCCAAAAGCTCGTGTTTCTTGAGCTAAGTTTATGTGTCAATTTTTCTACCTATGTATTTTTTCTCTCTTTTTCAAAACTCAATATCAGGAAGCCGAACGCGCCAGTGTGTACCTTTGAGTAATGAAACCCAACTTGCATATAACCACGGACGTGCATATAACCCACAAATAGGTAACGGTTCCTATAAAAGCAATGTCCATAAGCCCTTATTTGTGCATCATCGGAAAGGGTGAATGCGCATGGTGTTTGTATCAACATGTGAGAATGAGAGGAGAGGCCGTGAGACCGCCGCGGCCAAACTTTCTCATACACTTCATACAAGGACAACGTGGAGGCGTCATCCTTGATTGAGCTTCTGAAGAATCAATTTGGTGAAATGTTTTTTGCCTGACCACTCTGTGAGATCCGGAAGTATACACTCATTTGAACGGATTCAAATAGCCATTTCTACTGTGTAATTCGCTGACTTATTTATTTTTTGTTAAAATAATGTGGTTCCAACTTCCATCTCAGTACATGTAACGTTTTTGCTCTAGATAGGACTATAAACTATTAGAAAGATTCCCGCCCTCATCATTTCTGAATAGGTACAAAATTAAATATTCGCCAGGTTTTACATTGATTGTAATTTAAATAATTTGACCACAAAAGCAGTGCTGATCTTGTTTAATTAAAGTTCTAATCCTCCACCCGTTCTAAATCTCGCCACGCACCCTTCCAGGAAAATATGGATTCCTTATGAATTCAAAACATACGGTTTTGTACGTAATAATCAGGATTTAGCCAGTTATTATAATTCTGTTATTCATTGCGAGCCTCATTGTAAAGTGGCTTTGCTTTAGCTTCCACAATTGCGAAAATGCGGGTCCCACAATGTCGTTGTGTGCTTTCTATCAGTTGCTGATAAAGTTATTGCATACAAGTATGATTTACGATGGTTCCCGGAAGGCACAATGCTCAACTCTTGCCGATTGTGCATGTTTGGTATCCCACATATTTTTTCTGCAGTAATAAGAGTCACGATGCTCGGGAGTATTATTTAGAATGTGAGTCCGTCATCTGCGGACAATGCCCACTATTAGCGGATTATAATCCGCAAAAAGAGCAGGTACTGTGTTGTCGTTTGGTCCGAGGGATAAGACGATAACCCTGTTTTATTACGTAGAGGTTTTATCCTTAAATTCTGGAGCAATATTGTCTAATCCGATATTTCTGGTGCGCGTAATGTTAGACATTTCTGAGAATTTAGGTTCTAAAATATGGTGACACTCACGTTTTAATCCTTCACAAATCTCTAAGCAAGTCATTCTGTAGTGCTCTGATATTTGGGTACAAAATACTCTTTCTATTATCTAGTTCATAACTTTCATAGTATACATACACTAACCAGGCTAAGGTACCGGTATCTAGCATTTACTTTTAAATATCGTCATTGCTCTTGCTCTTATTATATTCTATGGACGGAGCTTTGCTCGCTGGTAAACCTTTCTCACACAGCGGGAATGTCGTGCCGTGCATAGCGTTCAGCGTTTACCAAAGCCTTGTCTCTGGACTCCCTTCGTTTAGGAATGCTATGGCTATTCCATACGTATCAAAATGCAATATGCTTGCTACGTGAATAACCCGCTCCTGTCTCTCGCTTGCACCACTCATAAATATTTGCTTGCGCGACAGATGCAAGTTCGTCATCTTGCTGTCAATCCCCGAGGACTGGACACTGATTATCCCGAACAATAACAGCTACGGACGACGTGACCAGAGCCTTCAGCCAGTTTGTTATTTTAGATGTTGCTCAAATACTTCTGAAATGCTTCTTTGTTTCTCGGAATCTTTTGTGTAGGTAATTAAACAGCAGCGGGATTGGCTAGATGTCTACGTAACCAGGAAATCAATATCCTTTGCAAACAACTCTTTCAGCTTGGACTTCATTGACTGAATGTTGTTCTGCAATTAAATTTGTAACCATTTTAGATGTCAACTCTTCTTGATCGGTATGTTTTGCCGTAAAAAGTAATTTTTACTGGAGCATCCGTCCTACTTTGTGAGACGGATACTCCTTTGTACCACGTTTGTCTTTGATCCAAATGTACTATGTGTTTTTGGTCTACGTCTACTTTGCCAAATTCGCAATGGTTTACTGTTTTCATTTAACAACTTCCCTTTTCCACCCAGCACTTCTGCTTGTCGCATTCAATCAGAGATGTCAGTCAAGCATTCAGGTCCCGTTGAGCCCGCGATATGCGAATCTAATCGCGCCCCCACAATGCACACAATTGACACAATTGCAATTGCGGGAACGCCTCGAAAACTGCATTTGTACTTCCCCATAACTGGGATAACGCCTAACTGTACAGCTTCAGCCTTTTCACTGTGTTCGTCATGCCCTTCGATTGACAAATTATCATCTCTATTTCACCGTCCCCTATTCTCATCGTTGTAAAGTTTAAATTTGTCTAGCAAGATGACCAGAGTAGTGGTTTTTGGGAGATAGATAGAACCTTCAAGGGTTAATCCCTGAAGCGACAATGTGGCGTTAGCACCTGCCATGTTTTTGTTCGGTGGTTTTGACTAACGGTGCAGCTATGGGAATACAGGATTAGATAGATGTAGGTGATATACTTACAAAGGCACGCTTACATTAGGTATACGTTGTCACATGCTTACAGAGTACATTTAGGGACCCATATTTATTAAACCAGTTACATTACCAGTTAGCTGCTCTAGTAATACTAATAGGCCTCATAAATTTGTATCAGGAAGCACCTTACTGACATTTTCTCTTGTCTGTCAAAAAACTCTACTTCCATGTCATCATATCAGTATTATCAGTCATGGCAACATTTTTGTCGATTTTGTCGTTTGGGTATGGTGCGAGATTCAAAAATTAATGTGGATTTAAATTCTTTCTGAGTTCTACAAGGAATTAAACTATCGGAAAAGTGATATACCACAAATCTTAAACCATTTTCTATTCATTTATGAAAGAACTAACTTCGTTTCACAGGTATTTTTGGAACACTTAGAAATACATACTATAAGACATTTTGGGCTAAATTCAACATATTCCCAAATGCTCCCAAAATATAAAACGAACAAAAGAAAGAAAGTCAAAAGTCTCTGAAAATCGCCTAAGAATTAATTCCAAAGGCACTTCTGAATAGTCAATGTGCTGTATCGAATCATTGACAGACAAAACCGTGAATATCTGAAATGATTACGGTAACGATCCCGCTATAGTGCTTTTCCGAACACCGTAGAACCAGTAGGTACTCGTATCTTACAAAACTGCTTGATCTTCTTCGTGTTAAGTACATCAGTTGTCCGGTACCCATAACACAAACTCTGCTTGGTTTGGTTCTAGAGGATGCTGTGTGAATTGTCCAGAATTATTTATTATTATTGAATCTTCCAGCGCTCCAGCTGTCAGCCCCGGGCTCCCTGCCCACGCCGCCGACGCAGCCCATGGGCCTCCTGGCGCGTGCCATGGCCTCCCTCAACTACATGCACAAGACAGGGCCCCACATCAAGAAGAGGAAGTCCAAGAATCCGCTTAAGGGAAATCCGTTTGCTAAGGTACGCGCAGCAGATAGGGCTGTTAGTGGAGCTCTACTCTACACCGAGATAAGCAAGTCAGTAAACGTTTCCTGAGTAGGCACAATCTATTGTACCTACCTGTGAATTTACGGAATATAAATAAATAAATATAGTGTGTCGGCTGTCTATTACAATCTGGGTTTAAGCAGTTCTGTTTATTTATTTAGGTCGGTCTTTTGGACTATATATAAGTATATGTCCAAGTAGCCTGTACGCTTAGATCGCTATACAACTAAATCTCGATTGGACTAGTTATCTCAAAGTCTACATCTCGAAGCGACTATGTACTCGTAAGTACCTAGTTTTGACTATGCGATTGGACTAGAAAGCAACATGACCAAATAGCGATACATAGTGTATTGTTTTTGAAAAGTAAACTATACAAAATAAAATGTTACACAGGCATTAAAAAATGCTTATAATAGATATCGCAAACTGACGAACTTAATTTTTAATATTTCCTCTCTTTAACGTAATCTTCTATATATATAAAAATGAAACCCGTTTTCCTTGGTCACGGCATCACGCGTGAACGGCTGGACCGATTTCGCTAATTCTTTCTTTGTTGTGTTTGTTATTGTCAGGAGAAGGTTCTTATGAAAGAAAAAATTAAGAAAGTTGGAAACATAAATTTCCACGGGGGCGAAGCCGCGGGGCGCAGCTAGTAATAAGATATAATAGGTGGCGGCGCTAGTTTGAGGGGAGGTAGCGCCTTAGCCTTATTAGCCCCTTGAGATAAAAGCCAACAAGGTGCTTATCAGGGGAGGCCTACGTCCAGCAGTGGACCAATACAGGCTGTTGAGGTTGAACGCCTTAGCGCCATCTTGACAAGTAGGTACTTATAATTATACTTACCTAGTAAGTGCTAACTAATCTCTTTTCTTGTGTCTTCTATCTTCTATCGCTCTCAACTCCAAAATAATGTTAGCTTTGTTTACATCATAGATTAGCATCAAAAGTAGGTAGGTTTTAGGAAGGTGGCTATGTTTCATATGATATATTAAGCTTCGTCACCGAATATAATTATTTAAAAACAAACCCCTGTTGTCGTAATCACAGCCAGCCCCACTTTAACACTTTCATTGCCTACGAGGCACATGTAGTTCAAGTAATTACTTAATTCTTAATTCACATGTAGTAACTAATTGTAGCCGCGGCACGGCCCCGCAGGTCGCCTCGCAGAGCCGGGCAGTGAACGCGATATACACACGCATAACACTTTCAATGGTCACGACATACTACTTACATGCAGTTCTAGCACTGCTTGTACCCGTTAGTAGCAAGCGTTATTAATTAATGCGAGTCTCACCTCAGATGCAGGGCAGTGTAAGCTTTAGCCTTTGTTTACCCTTTCCAGGGTGTAGTACTAAAGACCGTAATAAAGAAGCCGAAGAAGCCGAACTCTGCCAACCGCAAGTGCGTGCTGGTGCGGCTGTCCAGCGGCAAGGAGATGGTGTCCTACGTGCCGGGCATCGGGCACAACCTGCAGGAACATAACATCGTGCTCGTGAGGGTCGGCAGGTCGGGACTTAACATTACATCTAACTTACAGTAACTTATAGTATTTGCATTTTGCATAGATCTAAGTAAAATCTGGAGATGTGGTCCGTTCTCCCAGCGCTTACTCAACAACTGGCCTGAGCCTACCCGCTAACACTCGCTCACAGTTACATTTCCAATCTAGTGCAATAATTATAATGAACACGATGGCATCGCTCTAGTCTTTTAGGCAATACATTTTAATCAGACTGCCTACAGTACGTCGGAGCAAGCACGCGTAACACGAACCCCGGTCCGACTGTGACTGATGTGGTGCACCTAATTTCAGCCTATTCCTTTCGAGACGCTAGTACCGCATCTACCCTTTTTTACTTAGAACGATGATTTATTTGTGAAATAATATAAGTCCCTGCACTGTTCGCGCCGCGCCGCTCGGTGCTGTGCTGTGTTGGATTGGTATGAAGCGTCTTCTTCCATGTTACACAATTTCCTAACCTCTTCTCTCTATTTTGTTTTCTACGCCCCCCTCCCCTGGCCTCTCCTCCACCCCCCACTGCCATCGTCTTCAGATGCAGTTGGAGCACGCAGCCCACCAGAAACAGGCTGGTTACCGCCGATACTCCCGATCGTAGATGTACCATTTATCTTCATAACATCAAAATAAAACTACTATCAACGCATTTTATACGTGTTGTACAAAATGCGTTGATAGTAGTTTTATTTACAAACCGAGGCGTCAATCTGTATTCACGTGTCGTGCGACAGAGTTGCTTTTATTTAAATACTAGTTTCTGCCCGCGGCTTCGCACGTGTTGTTTCTATGGAAACGTTTTAAAAGTTATTTCTATCTCATGGGAACTGACCCAGACTTTCTGAGCACTGTCACACTACTATTATAAATGCGAAAGTTTGCATGTATAAATGTTTGGATGAATGTCTCTTCACGCTATAACGACTGAACCGGTCGGGCTGATTTTGCATAGATGTACCTAGTTCTAAGCCTGGGATCATCATAGACTTTTATTCCATACATCAGTTCCCATGGGATATAAACGTTTCCATAGAAACAAAGCGTGCGAAGCCGCGGGCAGAAATAGTTATTTTATATGACAATACACACAAATCTCATTGTATATTGTATTATCCAATGATCCTATCCATTCAAGGTTGTCTGAGATACTGTGCTTGAGAGTTAAGACCGCCCACTATCAATCATTTTGATTTGAGTGTGCAATAAAGCATTTTCTGTCTATCGAAGTAGGTAGGTAGTAAACAGTTTGAGCACTCACCTGAATTCGATATTCCAGGCTAAAGGACTGTCCCGGAGTGAAGCTGAAGTGCGTGCGCGGCAAGTACGACCTGCCGCACGTGATCAAGCAGAAGGTCTAGTGGTCGGCGACCTTAATGTATGTACAGTAGCTAGATAGAAATATACGCTTCTAGAATAAGGAACAAGGCAGTTTTATTGACCGGAACAAACTTCTAAAAAGTACCTATCACTAGAGTAAATATTTTTTTTGAAATTCCTAGGCAAAACTTACATACTAATATGACAAAAGCGAAAGTTACTCTGTTACGTTGCCACGCCTAAATGGCTGAACGGATGTTAATGAAATTTGGTAGGAAGGTATACAATATCCCGAGGACGGACATAGGCTAATTGAAGAGCGCGTGCGAAACCGCGGGCAGAAGCTAGTTATAAATAAGGTTTTTCCTGCGGCTTTTCTCACGTGGGATCGCCTATAGCTAACAAACAAGTATAATGTAGCTATTACTGGAAGAATTACGACTTGCGTGGCGTAATGGGCGAATGTCCGTTTGCGAAGTAGGAAGTTGCTGATTCGATTCCCGCCCGGGACAAATTTTTGTACAATCTGCAGATATTTGTTCTGAGTGTAAAGTATTAAACTCGCTGTGCCCGTTGTGTATAGGCTACAGAAGATTAATGCAATTTTTAAAGAGCAATGTATTTATACGCTTCTAAAACAAAACTTCTAGTGAGTTGCAAAAATTATCAGTAAATAAATTCAAACAAATTGTGAAAAAATTGCTGTGCAAAAAGGCTTACTATAAAATATCAGATTATCTAGAGGACAAAAAAGCTTGGGACGGGTTTTGCTCCGACTCGAAAAATAACAACTAACAGGCTAAAGGTTTCTTCGTCGCTTCTTTACTTTAGTCTACATACTGAAGCGACAGAAATAAAAAATATCACTTTATTTCCGTGTCAGTGTTTAGTTTTATAATTTGACATTTTTTAAGTGTACATTTATTGTATTTACGGAACTAAATAGTTTTTGATTTTGATTATGTATATCAATACCCATAGCACAAGCTCTGCTTAGCTTGGAGCTAGATGATGCGGTGTGAATTTCCCAGCATTAATTATGTTATATTGAGAATCAGACCAGTGCAGTGGTGCCGGCGATACGAAACAAGTACGCACTCCCGAGGCTCAGCCAAACTACTTACATCTTGGCCTCCGGCTAAACACTTATTCAAGGATCTCGAAACAAATAACCTCTATTGGTTTAGATTGAGCTGTGAAGCTCAAATAAACCATTTTTTCTCACAAGTTATCAAGCTTACATGGTAGATACTTAAACTATATAGGTAATGTGAAGGCTATTCGTAAGAGAGTAAATACATAGGTACTTAGATCCATGATTTAATTAATAATGATTGATTATCTACCTATTTTGTGAGACTGGTTTCTGTTATAGGTTAGCTGGCTTCGCAGGCGTTTATATGGAAACTTATGGGATGAAACGTTTACCGTAATAACTTCTAAACTATCTTACTCAGGGCTAAGATGCAAGACTTACTTTGAAGCACACATTCTGTACTATCGTTAAAAAACAAAAAACATGTAGCTTGACTGTTTTGATTTCATGAAAAAGCTAATAATTTCAAAAAATATGTTAAATAAACTATTTTTTTGTTTTATAAATTCTCTTTTCTTCTATTATAAAATAGAAATTGCAACAATGTTAACATTGCTTTATTGTCTACATTATTGGCTATCAAATGAGTTCTCTTTCGTCTTCTTAAGACCTCTACATGGGTAGCTATACCTTAATCAGTACAAGCACCCGTGCTTAGAGGCAACAGAAAAAAAATGGCTGCCATTTTATCATGGAGAGAGAAAAAAAAAATAGGGATAGTGATTTGTCGATAAAATATACCCTATTTCACCCCCCCAAAGTCTCCGACACCGGTGACCAGACACATTGTATATCTCTTTTCTTCCATTTCTGTGTGTCCGTTTGCCAGGTGGCAAAGGCCTCCTCCAATCTTCTCCATTCTGGCCTTTCTATGGCGAGAGATATAAAGAGAGGCAGATCACAGAGAAGATGGGATGACGATATCAAACAAGTTGCAGGAACTACATGGGGTAGAGTGGCCAGGCCGAGAACTACATCTATGCAAAATTTCAGACCGTCGTCGTCCGTTCAGTTCAGTAGTTTTGTCGAAGAAGTCACAAACTTCCATCCATCAATCTAAGCATCAAGCTTTCGCATTTACAAAGTTAGTGTGATTGATTAGTCTTGTATGTGAGCTTATTTTGTAAGCCTCAAGAAATAAACGGTTTCGATTTCTGTTTGTGTAAACCTTTCGATAAGTACCTATCTAACATACTACAATAGAGCTTCATTGCATCATACATAATGGTCTTGCCTGCCATTGGCTGCGCGCGCGCCCCAGAGAAGCGCTTGCGCAAGCCCCGCCTTAGATCCGCCGTTTTATAATCGAACTACCTGCTGCCACTGACTTCGCTCACTTACTTTATCTGAATAAAACGTAGAAGTTATTTCGCAGATTTTTGCAGAGTACATTCAAACTTTACCTTTTCTTGTTTATTATTACTCATATCTTTGAATAATCAAAGGAATTAATAGATGCCTTAGATAACCAACTCTTTGAAAGATGTAGTTTTAGGTGATCAACTCTAGTTATCTACCTAATAGTCCTGCCTATTTTTAACGAGTCTTACGTAACTATAGAATGGGAGTTAGTAAAAGAAGGAAATTCAATCAATCCTTTTATTTTAATTTAAGTTACTAAGACCAATGACTTATTTACAACTACTATAAATATTTAATCAGAGATTCTACAACTACTACTAAAAGACTACAACTACTATAAATTACTTAATCAGAAATTGCACACATTACAATGATAAATACAAAAATACAAAATATTTCAGTCAAAGTTTACAATACAGTATTTCTATAAAAATATCTAAGTTCTAAGTAAATTAACATCTGCAACTTTGATGGCATCTCACACATGTTCTTGAAGCGAGCAGCGCCTTCAAACCTGCGACCTCCTTCCTCAAGTAGGAAACTTTAAGCGCCAAATGGATTTCCCTCAACTTTCTCCTGTCCCGGCTTTGTTTCGCTGCAAAGTTATTCCTTTCTCTTTGCTTCCTGTAGGAGTCGTCATTGGTTTCGTTATTAGACCGCACAGCTCGTCTCATTCTGGGGTTGTCTCCCAGTAAGGTGCCTCCGTTCTTCTCCGCCATTGCTCTAAGAGCATCTCTTTCGAAAGCTTGGAACTCCGGGTCGTCGGATAAACAATCGTCGATCATGCTGTAAGACCTCTTTGCTGACGACGCCGGCGACATAGGCGGTGACAGCGTCGGTATTCTCGTCGGAGTGAAGGGTCTCTCGTAGGAACCCACGCTGGTTGTTGAGAGTGGAGACAGCTGTGGTGCGGCGACGTAGTTGTATCCAAAGTGGTAGACGTCTTGTGGAATATACACTGGTCTTGGAAGGTTTGTTTCCGAGGGTTTTGACAGGTCGAGGACATTGTCGGCGTAGGGAGTCCAGAGCGCCATCTTGGATTTAGAACTTTCGAGATTTTAACGTTGGTGGAAAATTATATGGTCACTTGGATTTTCACTTGTTTGTGTTAGAGGTGTAGCGTGCGCCTCGCTCGTAGGGTCGTTTTTAAATGGCGGTCGGAGGGGCTGCTCGAGCGCTTAAGCGTGCCAGGGGGCGGGGCTTGCAGGGTGGGGAGCTGCCCTCGAGCAGGCAACGGTAACGGGATCTGGGGGTGAAAAAACAATGGCGTTAATAATGTAAGTAATGCAATTTCCTAATGATGTTTACGAATAGCGAAGAGAAAGCTTGGAAAATATTGAGTTCAGTTTGTGATAACAAAATCGGAATACTTACCTAGTACTCATTATATTTTGTGATGTTAGCTTCTTAGCTTTTAACTTAATCTAATTAGGCAACTAACTGTAAGTACTACTTACTTACTTACGTAGTAATAACGCAATTAATAGATAAAAAAATATTGCGGGACTAAGCTGAGCTAGTGTTATTTATAAACTACTATCTGCCGCCCGCGGCCTCGCACGCGTTGTTTCTATGGAAATGTTTAAAGGTGATTTCTATCCTAAGGGAACTGATTAATGGGATAAAAAGTAGCCTATGTGCCTATGGAGCCTTGATTCCAGGATTATAAATTATCTGTATACAGCATTTCAGCCCGACCCGTTCAGTAGTTTTGGCGTGAAGAGGTAACAAACATCCATCCATCCATTCATCCAAACTTTCGCATTTATAATATTAGTATGATAATTCCGCGAACAGAGTAGAATAATACGTAGATAACTGATAAGTAGGGTACTTATTATGTAATTACATAATAAGACGCAAAAAGAGAGTGGTGTTATATTATAAATAAATAAATAAATAAATAAATAATGCTGGACAATTCACACAGCATTATCTAGCCCCAAGCTAAGCAGAGCTTGTGTTATGGGTACTAGATAACTGATATACTTAATACAATACATTACATAGATAGATATTTTTTATTATACATAGAAAACATCCAGAACGCCCTGGACAAATGTCTGCAGATCGTACAAACATTTGTCCCGAGGCGGGAATCGAACCCGCAACCTCCTGCGTCGCAGGCAGACCTTCGCCCGCTGCGCCACAGAGGTCGTCAAATTATAAGTTTAACGTGTCTCTCTGTGTATCTGTCTGTGGTATCGTAGCTCCCAAACGGATGAACCGATTTTTGTTTAGTTTTTTTTTTGTGTTATAGATAATTTTATCCCGAGTGTTCTTAGCCATGTTTCATGAAAATCTGTTCAGCCAATACCGAAACGTCGGTGGGTTTTTAAAATTTTTAATTTTGTCTTGTAATTTGGTCTTGTTAGTTTGTCATGGTAATAGATAACACCCGAAACAAATACAATATACACAGTTGAGTGTAACTGTGTAGGCAAGTTCCCTTCTTACATTAAAAAAATATAAATACATTCATCTACCTATACTTGAGCGTATCATAGCTTTAATGTACTACCTAACCCTTTACTTTCACATTTTTACGTTTAGTTATGTTATGATTATGAGCATGTGCCCTGTAGGACGATTATGGTCAGAAATTAAATAAAAAAAACCCTGCAAAACTGTCGGCTACTTCCCCATCATTACTAAATCCACCCAATATCTAATTCAACTCAAGCGCATGTCCGGCACTGGCCGATATTTCAATTTTTCATTCAATTTCCAGCCGGGTGATTCCGCAACTGTCGTGGCATAGTGACAATAGTGACGTCTTTGTCGCGTCACTTCCGGCCAGAATGTTACGACCAACTCTTTTCTCTTTGATTCGCGGTGGTCCGATGGTGGACAACCGGACAATGCTGCAAGGATGAAATTTTAATTATGGAAGAAGATTGATTGAACGATTGCTTGAGTGTGCTCTTAGAACTGCTGCAGTCTCAATCGTAGAAGACTCCCGTAAAAGGTGGTTAATCTATTGAATTTGTTTTTTAATTATTGCTTCTTAGAGCGAGTAGTAGTTATGCAGGTAAGTACCTAACTCATAAATATTGCCGAGGTAAACAAGAGAGGGACTTTGTCCTTCATGAGGACGACATGGACATGGAGCAATCATACTTATATCACAGATAATATAATAGGTAACTAAATATACCTACTCTTAGTATTATAAATTGGTTGGATGTTTGGATGTTTTGTTAGATGCTTGGACGTATCTCTTCTTGCCAAAAGCGTACGGAACAGATCGAGCTAAAATTTTAGATGTAGATCCCAACTTAGTTCTTGACCTGGAAAACTTATAGGTAGGTACCTACTTAGGCTGCTTTCATCCCAGGAAAACTTGTGCAAAGCCGCGGCCAGAAGCTAGTAACATACATAAAAGGCACGCGGCGGATTGACATTCGTAGATCAAGTTCGATTTTATGGTCCTGTACTGCAAACTTCAGCAGTTATCCGGAACCGAGCGGCGCGGCGGCGGCGCGGCAAACAAATCAACCACGAAGCCTCCTCCGATCTAATCCGATTATTATCAAAGCAAAATTAATAGAACAGCCTGCATACGTTTTTTGGAGCTAATCCTAATCCAGCACCGCAGTAAAACAATATTGCCTTAACTACCGAAAAATACGGGCGTATTGAAAAGGTTGTTTATGGGGTATAAAAGTGTAAACAGCGGTTTCTGGGAGACAAAAGGTCTGTTATCTTGTGTAAGGTACCTGGAAGGTAGCAGATAGTAAAACCATAATTTCGGACAGTGGCAGTGAGCAGCAGTAAGATGTAATTGCGTGGTAGGTACCTACCTACCTTTAACACATGGAACAATAGGTATTTTTATGGGTTTTGTTTGTGCTCTATTGTGTTATGTTTGTGTCTTGTTTGTGTTACGTAAAACTTGCTTATTCTGTGAGCTACATAGAAGACCAAAAAATCTCTAACTGGAATGCTGAGAATTTGACTGCTGAAAACCGTTAGGTGGAATTATTCTAGCACTTAGGTACCTAGGTACTTGCAAACAATATCCAATTAACGAACTTTATAATTATTTAGTACGTTTTGTATCCGCCTGGAAGTAACGCACCTGTCGAAAGAATATTTTCTCCAATGAACAGAACAATGGAAGAGTGAAAAAACACAGTTGAGTAATGAAAGCCATTTTGATTACAAAGATTAACATAAATATATCGTGTACCGAGGTCTATTCGTACCTAAAACCGAAACCAAAGGTTTTAAAAAAGATTTACCGACAAATATAGAATACTGCCTAGCTAGAAGTAAGTAGGTACCTAATGTACTCCTACCGTTACCCTTTTATAATAAAAAAATCTTGTAAACCAACAAAAAAATTTTTTACATAATTCCACAACGCCCTTATGGTTACGTTACACATGGCATGACTCATGTGTAACGTAACCATAAGGAACCTATTTATTTTTTGTTTCGGGCGTTGTGGAATTATGTAAAAATTTATAATTATACAAAATACATAGGTAACGCAGCTGCATAAAAAAGAATGGTTTGTATTTTAAATTCGTGTCATGTGACATGACACGAATTTAAAATACAAAAAGGCGAATATGGGTTACGTCAGTATAATTTGAAGTTTGAAGTTAGTCAAGGAAAATAAAGCAGTTTGTGTTACTTTCGTTTAATTAATATTAGTGAATAACGTAGATAACCGATTGTTAATTGAACGTGTGGCAAGTTTAAAACCGCAATACGAATGCATCTGTCCAGTAGGAAATAAAGGGTGGGAGCAAGTTGTGGAGCAGATTGATCGATCGACTGACCACACATGGGCTCGCGATTGACAATTTGCGATGGTGTGGATCACAAAAATGTTTCTGTGGTGTGAGTGAACTCTAAAATTAAGTCTCATCTTGAGTCTAAAGAATTTGGAATAAACATCTACATAGATTATGAGCTATATCTCCTATTTTGTGTCTTATTTCAAATGACGCTATGGTTCTTCGGGGTTCCTAGGTATTGCAAGATGAATTAATTCATAGAATTGTTCTACTTACATTGAAAAACAGGAGAACTAGTTTTAAAAGACCTGCTTGAGATTAAATGACGTCGTCCATAAAATGTTTACAACGGTTTCAGAAAATATTTTCACCGCCAGCGAAAGTCCCTAACATCCGTGAAACAAAATAAAAGCTTCGTTTCGCATTCAAGCTAACGAAGGGCGCCTTAGTGAGCCATCAGAATAGGAACTGTACAATATGCAAATTGTGTATAGCATTGTGCGAAACATTTGCGAAGGATTATAATTACGAAGGGTTGCTTGGAAGACAAAGGCGGTTCCTGGTACCTTGCGAATTCAACGGGACATTCGGAGACAATGAATTGGCGAATTCTTCGTTTTATCTGATTTGCGATGGAAAGCATATTTTGCGTCGCAGTCCCTAGAGATATGCTTTTCAGGCTTTAAGAATTCTATGCTTTGGGAATCACTCGCTAACGGTCTTTTGGTGGTAAAAACAATTTTTATATTATTTATTATTATTAATGCTTTCATGGATTCCACCCAACTATTTAAATATATGTACCTAGCAAGTTATTTAAAGATATTCCTATTTACTTGTAAATTTTGGAGTACGAACATATTTTACTCGTATTTCTGCATATATTTGTCCCGGAAGTTCTTGGTGTTTTATAAGTACCTAGGTATAAAAAATATCTGGCTGGTGATGCTGTGTGGATTGTCCAGCATTATTTTATTTGTAAAAGTTAGTTGTCATGTCATGGTCCGCGTCGTCGGGGCCCCTGATTGCAGGCTTTGCAGGGGTTGCGTGTAATTGCGCCGCGCAAGGGCGGCCCCCTCGCTCGGCGAACCCTTGCGTTACCAGCTTGCGTGGATATAACGTTCTATATACTTATAACTATTATATATATATACGCGTATTGATCGCCTTCAAATGCTGGCTCGATGTGATCACATTAACTGAGTATTTATTCGAAATTAAATTCTTAAAGGGGTTTTAAGATTTTGGGCCTAACATCGGCCTACGACACTGTTTGTTTTAATCGAGGCGCACAATGAAAGTGATCGGTATAAAAATATATATAATTAGTATATTTATAGTATATTTTATTATAAAAATATATAGGTATAGTATATTTGGATATAGGACACAAAGAAATAAAAAATGTCCATAACAGAATGTCCTAAAGCGTCAGGTTTCCGAGATATTCACATAATTATGAAAAAAATCATTAGAGCAATTAGTTATTTTCATCTGTGAATGGAGGCTCCATACTAAAAATTTTCAAACCTCATTGTAAAGAAAAAACTTCCATTGACATCAATTGGCGTCCGCTTAAAGTCATCACATGAGTACTTAAGAATTTAAATAGCACTCAACACAATATGTTTACTTCGACTAAGTATAAAATGCTACTTAAGTACCTAAGTGAATGTACTACAGCAATATTTATGTTTTTCTTCTTATCCAAATAGTCCTGATGTTAGATATTCGGCAAAGTCATAATAGTACCTACCTACCTAAGCTAGGTAAGTAAGTCATAAAACCTTAAAATTATCATGGCAGTCATTTAAAACGAGATATTTACCTACCATCATTTGAGTTTTGAGCTTCACTCAAATCCTGGTAAATATCCCGTTGTAAATGACTTTAGCGGTAAGCAAGTCGAACTTAGGAACCGTCACCATCAGTTAATCCGCCGCGCGCCGGCAGCTGCTCGACACTGTCCACATCACGGATTGTTATCGTTAAGACAATCTAATACGAGAAGCGTGTGCGCAAAAACAACAATCCTTTGAATATGATCTGTCAATCCTTTCAAAGATCGACAATGTTTTGCCTAGCCGGCCGCATGAGGCCGCGTGCCGAATGTTTTTACAGCGAGATTGAGAATAACGATATTAAGTGTTGGTTGGATTGGTGCAAGCAAACTGTGACAGGAGCTTTTCTAGGAACGAGTGCGGATCGGAGATCGTGTTGTATGACATGACAAGACATGACAGCACGCGACATTATTGAATTTCGTCGTATTTTATTTAGAACTAGTTTCTGTCTGCGGCTTCGCACGCATTGTTTCTATAGAAATGTTTTATATCCCATGGGAACTGATTTAAAATTTCATTTTCGATTCATTGCGATTCTTAGGACTAGACTATCCAACTTAATTGGAAGAATCACACTGACAATGTATGTAAAAGACTTAATCAATTTTCTTATGCTCTATATAAATTAAGCAAAATAGTAAGTACTCTAACATTGCTCACTGCGTATTATAGTCATGTTGCGTCTATCTTCAGGTATGGACTTATTTTCTGGGGCAATTCCACAAACAAATTACAATTTTTATAGCCCAAAAACGATGTTCCTATACGGGTTCCTTTTTAGGATTTACGAAGATCGGTCTCGAAACCCTTGTGGTCTCGCTCTGTCTGTCCTTTTCTCCCTCCTTAATAACTCGGCAACTACCGCAGCTATCAACTTGAAATTTAAAATAATATTACATTATCGGGCGCCTGTACAGATTTGAAGAAAAAAAATGAAAATGAACATTTTCCATACAAATTGAGATGTCGAAATTTTAAAAGATCATGTAGGTATCTTTTAAAATTTCATTTGTCATGTGCGGTATCAAATCACAGGAATCGGTTTGTACATTTCAAAACGGGCAGGGCGCTATGGCGCTCATTAGGGGAGGCCTATGTCCAGCAGTGGACTAATATAGGCTGATGATGATGATGATTTCAAAACGGTATTGAAATTTCTCTCGGTTTCATACTTTTTGAAATATTAAAAAAAGTCAAAAAATTTACCTAATCCACGAAGTACCTATGCAGAGCGATCCATATAAAATGTAGTTTGGGACCTACTATTTTTGGGTATTCGCAATAATCTCTATTTGTATAATTGACAAACGTTCGAAACCCTCGGCGCGCGAGTTACACTCGCACTTGACGGATCTTGTTTCTTTTTGAGGAACGGAACCCAAAAAACTAAAAATTTATGCAGTTTTTGGTTTCAAAAAAATCGAGGTCATGACTCCTTTTACGACTTTTCTCTAACTCTCGTTTCGGTTTCGGATTTGGCCAATCACTCCCATCTGAAAAAGCCAACCTGTACTTATTTATAGGTATTAGTAGGTAAAAAGCTTATTCTATGTGTAAGAGGAACCTATCAAATTTACCACTATAAGTACAAATATTAAATTTTTTGGATCTTTATAATTATTTGAGCGATAAAAAGACGCCTACATGTAATGCAAAATTTCAGCCCGATCCGTTCAGATGTTTTGACGTGAAGAGGTAATAAACATCCTACATCTAAACATTCGCTAGGTATTTATAAAATAAGTATGCTATTGATAATTGCAAGATTTCTCGGCCAAAATTGAAAAGTTTTGAGTACTTAGTCAATACTATTTCGTGATAGAAATTTATTGTAGGTAAGTACCTATTATGTAAAAGAAAATTACAATAGTATTTTAACGTGGCAATGTTACCAGCATTCTGGGCACTCTGCTGCCTTCTGGTGACGGCTTATATTTTTAAGAAATAGATATAAGTGTATAATTATACTAGTTGTACCTAATTGTTTTATTCTGTTAATTTAATTTTATTTTACAATGAAATGATTAATATCTTAGGCATTACAGAATTTAACGTTAATTACGGACTTCAGACTCGTATTATGTTGTTGAACTATTCACGGATATTGCCTATTAGGTTTTAGGTTGTTATGTTCTGTTTTCGAGATTTCGGAAGTTAAAATTAAAGGTAGAGTAAATGAAATTGTTAATTAAAAAAATACACACATTTTTTTAAAACAAAAGTACCTAAGCTTAAGCTCATTCACACGGCCACAAAAAGTGCAAGGCGCGGCCTGCGCACGCGCCGCTTTCATTGCGCGAGCGCCGATCGGGGCGGTTCCTTTCATCCCTTATTAGGACCTAACCTACATGAAATCTTACTCATGTGAAAACTGTTAAGTACTTTGCTTATGTGGGTGCCTAATGCCACAATAAAGTTGGATTTAATAAGACTACTTATTTATTTACAACACATTAAATTTTAAATGTTACGTTAAAATTTGGTTTTAGGACTGGTGGTTTTCCAATAAGAGAAAGCCACAGCGTGTGTAAATAATGGATAGAAGTAAGTTAACATGCAAGTTAGTCACTAAAAGAGTCTACTGTTCACAATTGGGCTAACATGTCTTCTATTAAAATATTGCAATGGCTCGCAATAGACAAGAGACTTTCTTACCCATTGGATTGAATTCCACCATTTTCATGACTGACTGGTGTTTTTTTTAAAATAGCTATTATTCCTGGCTAAAACTGTTAGTCGATCTAAATATCAATTTCTCTAAATAAAATATTGTTTAATTCTATTTCGCAAGAGTCCTTGCGGAATATTGTTCGGCCAGGTAACCATCTCGTGGATTCCTTGACTTTTGTCTGGGACCTATAAAGTTAATCCCTAGACAATAGACTGGTAGTTCACGGATTAAGTTGGCAATTTTTGCTATTTAGTGCTTACTTAACGTAACGGTAAAGTATTTTATTTGCTGCCGAGAAACAGAAGCGGCTTTTATTGAAGGGATTAAATTTAAAGGTTCTAGAAACTATCTCCCTACGTCATCTGGTCAAAGATTATAAAGAAAGTACAACACGTTTCAATATTTTATTTATTATATTATATCTCCACGTATAATTTAATTGCACTCTATTGTTATTTACATTAATTTATCTGAAATTTTTATGCCTAATAATTATATATTTTCTTATTATATGATAGAGTTTTATTTACAAATAAATATTTATTCTTAACTAGGCACAACTTATTACTTCAATTCTCGTCTACGTATCTACAACACTTGCTTTAACATCATTGAATTGCGTCTATGTACAAAATTTTACATTTTTAATCACTTTTATGGTCTCTCTCGTTAGGTAACGGTCACATCAGCATTCACATATCTGTCTGCAGCGGCCGCAGACGCCTGCCTCGATCCTCGCTCTGAGATCAGCCATCTTCTTCTTCAAGTAGGTCACTTGAAAAGCCAAGCGCACCTCTCTCAGCTTCCTCCTGTCCCGGCTCTGCTTGGCAGCATGGTTGTTCCTCTCCCTCTGCTTTCTATAGGAGTCGTCTGCCATCTGACTCGTCTGAACAGCTCTTCGCATCCTCGGGTTGTTCCCAAGCAGTGTTCCACCGTTCTTCTCTGCCATTGCTCTCAAAGCGTCCCTCTCAAAAGCTTGGTATTCTGCATCTTCTGCCAAAGACTCGCTGTCGTAGAAGTCTGGTGAGTCCGGCGGCGATGGTGCGGTCGATGGCGAGTGGTGAGACTTCACCGACTGGTAGGGAGACCAGGCGCTCCCCACCGAGTCTGGAGATATCTGGGCCGATGGAACCGTGTGAGGATCAACCACAGGTTGCGGATATCCGTAGTAGTATCCTGGCTGCTGATCGTAGGGCGCGTACTGAGGGTAGGTATAAACCTCGGGGTTCACCGGTAAAGTATCCAATCGCGGAGAATGCCGTTCGATCTTCACGGAAGACTTGCTCAGGTCGAGCGCAGCTTCCTGGGCGTACGGCGTCCACAGAGCCATGTCGGGAGATGTTGTCTCTTCGAAGGGAATGTCACAAATGATGAGCGTCACTGCGATTTGCCCGAGGGTTTCGAGGGGCGGGGCGGCAGCAAGGGTGCGCTGCGGGTGCATAGAAGGGTTGGAGCCTTACCTGCGGATCCTAACGGATCTTGGAGGAATTAAAGGTTGTATTGTATTTATCGAAATAAGCTATTACGAAAGTTTTGCAATAGTACCTACCTACCTATGACTGTTGCAAAAACCAAGTCTAAACTAAACATTTCTGCCCTTTAAATCTATTTTTAGTTCCTAAACTTCTCTGTCTAATGATGTTTTTAGTTAGCTAAGGAACATGATAAAAATTACGGAATTTCTCTAATTGATCGGCTTTATGCTTCGTTCATTACTTTTAATCCTACATCTGTTTACTAACATTTGGTTTCTGTATTTTAACCCTCAGCTATTAACTAATGCGTTGTCTTCATTGTCGATAACAAAATAAACTAATTAAATTTTAACAAAACTAAAATTGCTGTTGTATGTAGGTACCTATAGCTAGTTACAAAAATAAGTTTAGTTATTATTTTATTTATTTAATACTGTATTGCACACAATTTTAAAAGTACACAAATGGTGAGCATAATGCGGATGGCAGTTTTTGTCCCAAAAGAATCAACACCGGTCCCTCGTTAGGTAAGTAGATACCTACCTACTAAACTTTAGAAACCAACCTTATATCTCCAACAGTAGGTAGGTAAGTAGTACGTAATAATCCAGCTGCGGATATATTGAAGATAATGATGAGTGTCTACCTCATCTAACGGTTTCAAGACTGGCCACGTAGGTAGGTAAACTGAATTCCATTTTTCATGTGTCTATTCAAGAATTGAGTAGGTAACAAGATCAACAATCATCTTGCAGGCAATGGTCATTAGACGATTGAAACGTCCACATTCGGACCACCGAGTAATTGATGACAGCTCAGTAAGGAGTTTGAAGAATGGCGACCGGAAGTGACGTTATACAGTAAGAGTTTAGGTGGGACACGAAAAATATTTATAGCTACGAATGTGATTGCGAGAAACCAGAAAATCAATAGACCATTTAAATTTATGAATAATCAATACATTAGAATTTAGTTCAAATTAAAGATTCTTCGACATCGTAAAAGTATTTTTTTAAATAAATAATTTAAGTACACTAAGCAACTGATTTCTTTTATTTATCATATCACCTACCTACTCATAAATTTGCAAAATACTCTGCGAAATTCGCGTTGGCACTTTTACTAAAAATTACTGGTTGACCTGAAAACCCTACAGATCACTAGCGAATCACACTTCACTACGTACCTATTATAAAACAAAGTCGCTTTCTCTGTCCCTATGTACATATGCTTATATCTTTAACGCAAAGGAGTTTGATGCGGTTATTTTATTAGATAGAGTGATTGAAGAAGGTTTATATGTATAATATGTAATAGTAGTATTTTATTTCACCCGTGCGAAGCCGGGGCGGGTCGCTAGTCTTGTATAAAAACGTACCGTTGAAAAGATAACGAAGCAGATAATTTACTTAGGGTAGAATAAATTATTCAAACACCGAAGTTTTTTTATTATTTTATGATAATTTTTTTCGTAAAGTTATTTTTTTGAGTAAGTTTTTTTAAAATCGTAATATTTTATTTTTCGGTCCTAGTCTGAGGAAAGTTCTGACGTATTTTAATCACAAGTGTTTATGACTACCAACAAATATTAAAAAAATACTGAAGAGAAAACGTTGAACGTTTAACGGAACGTGCTTTCATACCCCCTCCATGGTAGCGTTAAACGTTTAACGCAACCTCGGAAGTCGCATAAGAGTCACTTCATAAGTATCACTTCAAAAAAAAGTTACGAATGCTTGAAGGTCAAATTTTGGAAAATCTTAATAAAGTATAAAAATTGACATATCACCAAAACTATAAAACTTAAGTAAGGTCCAATAATTAGCAAAATTAAATGACCTCCTCTATTTGCGAATTCGCTATGGCGGGTTGAGTTCCAGTCACCCTGTATAATAATTTTATTCAAAAATGTCCTATAAGCGCAACATGGGCGCGTCTAGTACTGTGTCTGTGAAAATATCTTAGGGCAAAACAGTACTTAATAATCACACTAATAGGTAGGTAGATTAGATACTATAAATGCGAAAGTTTGGATGTTTAGTTTAGATGGATGTTTGTTACTTGTTCACGCCAAAACTACTGAACAGATCGGGCTGAATTTTTTGATACTTCCACGTAGTCAAACTTTTTAGTCTGGTTTGACCACAAGGAATTTAATTTCCTCGTGTTCATTTCAGTCAAACGATCCTCTCTGTAGCAATGTCAAGTTCAAAATGTGTACCTACATTGTGTACAGTACTTACAGTCAATCTTAATTAAAATAAAATTGAAAATTTGTTTGAAGTTATAATGTACAGATCATAGAAATTTAAATAACAATATTTAGATTTCTATGGTACAGATGTAACTACATCTCTACATCTACAAAATTTCAGCCCGATCCTCGAACCCGATCCCAGGCGCGGTCCCAGGGGGGGGGTCACGGGGGTCATGACCCCCCCCAAAATCTTAGTTTAGATACTTAAAAAATTGCAACCCACAGCTTGATAATTATATTGTCCTGTTTACTTCCGTTACATTGATTATGGTTACCAACTGCAGCAATAAAAAAAATCGCGGCTCGCTCCGCTCGCCGATATTACTGTTGTTTGTGCTCTGTGTTTTGATTAGCACAGAGGCAACGTTCCAATTTTATTGGTCTGGCTGGTCCGCTATTGTCAGTTTGTATCAATCCAACCACCACAATGAAAAGCACAAAATATAACAAATAATCTGCGAGGTCACTTTGTCAACCAGTACAAAAAATTTGTAGACAACAAAATTTTCGCGTTTTGGTCTGGTCGCTGATAACATTAATTTGTTCCTTCTGACTATGATCCAAAGCTCAAAACCGGCCCGCTTTAGGTCACTGCCAAATTTTCTAAAAAGTTGCCCAAAATCTAACAAAAACCAATAAATGTCGCAGCTCGCTCAACTTGCTGGCAACTTTACACTGTCTGCCTCTTGTCATGGGCTCATCCCTCGTTTGAGGTCAGTTTTCCAAAAACACCAAAAATCTAACGAAACCACTAAATTATCGCAGCACGCTCTGCTTGCCTCTGATAACATTCTACTGTTTTGATAAGCTTCTGGCTTGCTCTAGTTCAGGACTCCTTCTCCGTTTCAGGCGAGTTTGCAACTGCAAAATACATAATACCAAACAACTCACACGTACAGCCAGATCATAAAAATTTTCGCGGCTCGCTTCGCTCGCCGTTGATTCTATATGGTGTCTAGTCTGTTGTCCGCATATTTAGTTGTTATTCGTGAAACTTTAAAATTGTTCTTCACACTAATATTATAAATGCGAAAGTTTGTATGGATAGATGGATGGATGGATGGATGTTTGTTACATCTTCACACCAAAACTACTGAACAGATTGAGCTAAAATTTTGCATCGGTGTAGCTCTAGGCCTGGAATCAAACATAGGCTACTATTTATCCCATAAATTAGTTACCATGGGATAGAAATTACCTTTGAACGTTTCCATAGAAAGAACGCGTGCGAAGCCGCGGGCGGAAGCTCATAATTTAGCTTCCTTGTCTTGCATGGACGCTACCTCACCAATTTCAAAAAAGGCTGCGGCTCATTCAGAGCTCGCTCCACTCGCTGTTATTTATTTTCTGAACCAGTTTGTGACAACCCGAAAAAATTTCGGCAAAAATTTCGGCGGCTCGCTCCGCTCGCCGCTACATCTTTTTCGATGGCTTTTTTGTATTTCTAATTTTTTGTTAATCTCCTTTGCTCCGCTCGCCCCGATTTATATTCATAGCTTTATATCTACCACCGCAAACTTTTAAAAATTTCGGGGCAGGTTTCGCTCACTTTATTTTGTCATAGGCTCTGGCTTACTTTTCCCCAAACATCAGAATTCCTATTGTTGAGTTGGGAGTTGGGGGAAGGGATGTCATGTTTGCGGTCAATATGCAAAACACTGCATTTTGCGGCTCGCTCCGCTCGGTGATAGTATTTTGTCCTTCTCTGTATTTGGTCCAGTGCCTGACACTTGTTTAACATCATTTTGCTAACCGTTACATTTTGCCGTTACATTTTTCCCATGTCTTTTTTGTATTTTTTTTGTTGATGCCCTTGCTCCGCTCGCCCCTATTTATATTCATAGCTTTATATCTACTACCGCAAGTCTCTAAGATTTTCGGGGCTTGCTACGCTCGCTATCATTTTTTTTTATAGATACCTATCAACAACAAAATAAATGATGCGGGTGAGAGTAAGCAAGTGTACCTACTCTTGCTTACTTTTGCCCTTGGACTACTTCTAACACTACTTTTAACTTCAGAAAACATCTCAAAAATTTCGAGGCTCGCTTCGCTCGCTATAACTTATACCTACTATTGTTAGGAGTTGAGTATAAATTTTCCGTGGCTCGCTCCGCTCGCCGATAAAGTTTAGTGGTTTTCATTGGGGTCTGCAACCGCCTACAAGTACATTTGGTGCTACGGCCCGCACCAATTAGTGTGACCCCCCCCAAAGTCTTGGGCTGCGACCGCGCCTGCCCGATCCCCGAACCCTAGGCCTAGAATAAAACATAGGCTAGGCTTCTTTTAACCCATAAACCTGTTCCCATGGGATAGAAATAACCATAGAAGCCACGGGCAGAAACTAGTCACTTATATTCTAAAGGTATGATATGGTAGGTCATAGGTACTTCTTGTGCCTGAACCGTAGTTAAACCTGTGTCTCAGGCGAAAAGTGCTAACAACATAAGTAAGTACCTAACTACGAAGATTAGGTAGGTAGGTATGGATAAAATTCATAAAACTATTTTGTTCTATCACATATCATATAACAATCATGTATATCTACATGATTGTTTATCGGGTATTTATCGCATCTTTTGTTAATATTTCCCCTATGTTTCTACCGCGCGTTACAAAGATAATCGTGGTCACGGGCGACAAAAAGTTACCTTATGCCTACCTACGTGACGAATGCCCGATAAATAATAATGATTTTCGGTTAATATTCGTCGCTAAATCAATGCAAAAAATTATTCAAGTATTTCAATGAGGATCCAAACGCTATAGCAATTTCAATAGAACTAGTATCCACGTTATTCTTTACGATTATGACATACCTATCTATATCATTTTAAATTATCCGAATCAATTCGAGAAGTTTAGGGAAACATGACCGAACCAAATAGACTCAGTTTTGAGAGACCCATCGAATGAAAAAAAAAAATACAAAAAAATCGTACGATGGGTCTCTCAAAGGACCAAATATACTCAGTATATTTGGTTTTAACATTTTTTTCCTAAACTTAATAGTTTCGGAGTAAATCACTAAAAACTGATATCTGCCTACGGTTAACGGGCAGCGACCGAGCGAGTGACGTCACACGCACCCGCGGCGGTCAACTCGGTGAATTTTGCTAGTGTGGTATAGTATAGTCATAAGTAGTCATAACTTCATACGTAATGGTCCGATTTAGATAATTTAAAAAGATATATCATTCTTATGTCAGAATAACGTGGATACCTACTAGTTCTATTGAAATTGCTATAAGGTTACGTAACCTCAAGTATGACCTTTTTCTTGTTTGTTGTTTTCTGTTAATGTTATTACTTAGTTATTTGTTAAGTTGGTTTATATTTTTTTTTTGTAATTTATATTGTTTTATAGTCTTGGGTTACAAAACATGTCTTGGATTCTAGAACCTACATTCACAGCACCTACTTTTCGAGCTCCATAAGAAGGTAGACATTGACTATTTGTATGGAGGCGTTCCACCCTAAGAGCTGGGTGCGAATTACCGACGTAAGATTATTGATCCTTCTCTTCCTAAATCTAAAAAAAACATTAGGTTCATTACATTATTGTAAGACGTATTTCCTGTACGAAATATCTTTGGTTTATTGAGCACAGCTACCGACTACCTACTACATCAAACCATTCGACAAACTCAACGAAGCGTCGATTCGGAAAATCCTGTCGTTTGAAACCATTGCATCAATCCTTCCTCTTCATTAAACTATATCTATTAGAATTAGATGACAAACCTTGTTTGTATCAAGTTAAAGCTCAATTTCTGGTAGATTTCGGCGAAGGCTTCGCGGGCGGGCTTCAAAGGGAATGGACAGGTTATGCAATGCATGGAGAGTAAGGAAGACCACCAGGACTGTCCTCAGTGTCACTGCACAATAGAATTAGTTAATCCTTATTCAAATACGTGATTATTCATGAGTGAATTAGTTTTGACGAATTTGGACGACACTGTGCCTTTCCTTCAACGCTAGGCAGTAGGTAGGTACCTACCAACTAACTATCTAATAAATTATTTTTAGGCAAGCAACTGATGCTGCCGAATATACCTTAGATGGGTTTTTTTTATCTAACTCACCTTATTTTAATCCTTCCCAGCTTAGCAGTAATAGCTGTACAAATTTGTAAATCACAACAGTAAAATCTACCCAGAGCTATCCATTCATAGTTCGATCTAATCAATCCTACCGCCATTTTGCCGCCATTTGCAAAATGCAAACCATCTACCCTCATTATTTATTTTGCCGGCAGTGAAACAAAGGCCAGTCAGGCAGTCGGTCACCGTTGCTGCACAATTTGTCGGATCATCTATTGTTTGTCTAGAATTATTAAAAGTTAGATATAAGTAAACCGATTTCAATTCCTCAAACCATATATAAAAATGGTAGAGTCAGTGAGTGCGCTATGAGGATTTTTTAAAAATCAACTGTTCTTTGCTGCGGCCAAAACACAAATCGTCCGCCCAAGGCCAAGAATGAAAATTTTACAAGGTAAGTTATAATTAAGTAATTAAGAAATAATTTTAAGTCGATAGACAGTCGGTCCTGTCCTTACATTTAGGATTTTTCAGGTACTAGCTTACCTACCTTCATATTAAGGAAAGAATAATCCAAAAGAAAGAATTTGCCTAAGTACAAGTTTAGAACTCTTTTTGGTAGACCAAACCATTGATGCAAGTAAAATATATTTTTTCTTATGAACTATGGACCAACCATTTTTATTCGTGTTCTTTAATTTTTAAAGTCGAGCTTCATTTTGTACCGACCACGGAATTAAAATTTCTATTTCCGTGGTACCGACTAAAAACTGGACACGCTGAAGTAGTGTCACCTTGTGCCGAGTAGCTGAACTGCAAAATGAAAACTTTCCCTATAAAATATTTCCTCACTTGCTTGCAGACTCCTTGATTTGGTGACAATGACAACACGTTGACAGATCATCTAGACGTCAAGAAAAACAAATTGTCTATGGTCGCCATTTTGATTTTTGATAATGCGAGATTCTGTGAATAAAAATTGTTATTTTCCCAAGTACCCGGCCAGTCTATTGAATAATAAATCTCACGGGCCGGGGAAACACCGGAGCTCCGTCGGCTCGGTCCCTCGGCGCGAGCGGGAGCCTCCTCGACCGGACAGGGATCAGCTGTCACGTACCGTTGACGTGTAGAACACAAACAATTCCGCACCGATGGTGTTTTCGAGATGAACGGGAGTTTTTACGAGCAGTTGGGTGGTGTAGCGGGCGCGTTCGAGCAATGGGGCGCGTGCGAGCGGACGGTGGTGGCGTGCGCGCTGGCGCGGCGCGTGCCGTGGCCCGGGCTGCGCCTGCTGCAGCGCGCCGTGGACGAGGCGCTGCGGCGCGCGCCCGCGCCCGACCCAGAGCGCGACCAGGCCGCTAACGACGAGGCCGAGGCGCGCGCGCTGCTCGCCAAGGCCACGGAAGATGATGATGACGAAGGTACGTGAACGGAGCACACCACCTCACAGTATACACCAGGCTAGACTCATTGGATAGGCAGGGCATCCCAACTCTACTCTTCATATTTCCATCATGCTATGACATTCTAAGTTTTACAAAGCGAGTGTGTCATCAAGCCCAGACACAGCTGAAACTACCATAGGTAAGAGCTCAATGAAGGGTCTGTTTAACCAATGTAAAACAAAAGAAGATGGCTTTCAATTCAGCTGTATGTTTTTATCTGTTGATCTCATTAAAATATCTTATAATGTCCAATTTCAAATACCTGTCCTGTGCCATCGTCATGTTTATACTCAAGTAACTTTTGTTGTAAAACATATATTGTGTAGAGGTAATTTCCAGAAATTGGGCCTTAGATTTAATTTCATTATAGAATTTACCATAGCAATTGCCATGATATGTTAACTAGTTGGTTGAAAGAAATGACTAACTGGAAACCCCTTCATATTTTACTGGCCCTGCTATGATTCATAGCTTTAACCACAAGTTTCTACTAGAATAGGTAAATGAAGTATTTTACTGCATATTAATCTTACTTACAACAGAACAATTGGGAAAACACTAAGGTGATTAAAATAACATCTTTGTCGACAAAGAAAACTACAATCAATTATTAGAAATAAATTAGAACTAGTATTAACAATTATTATTATCTGCAACAGTCGGCAGTTAGCTCAATTGTTTCAATTGTAAATACTAGTATAATTTTCTTTGTGAATAAATATTTTATAATAATTTTATAATAATTAATAATAATATTATTATTGAAACAATGGGCTACTTGACTCATAATCAAATTTGGCGCAATAAATAAATATTTACATATATATTACTGTAGTATTTGACATAACAAACCAATGTATAGTAATAAATTATAAATAACCAGCAACACTACATAGTATAAAACAAAGTCGCTTTCTCTGTCCCTATGTATGCTTAAATCTTTAAAACTACGCAACGGATTTTGATGCGGTTTTTTAAATAGATAGAGTGATTGAAGAGGAAGGTTTATATGTATAATACATGCACAATAAAGTAGAAATACACTGATAATTTCAGAGGTTTCTAATGTGACGTCGTAAATAAACTCATTTTTTTGAGCTTACATTGCATTCGCTGGCTGAACCCTACGAGATACATCAAAATAATTTACTACAGTATTGTACACCGTAAAAAGGTCTACAAAAATGTCTGCAACAGTTATGTCTATATCTTAGGGATAACCCTCTATATTTAAAAAAACGCATCAAAATCCGTTGCATAGTTTTGAACATACATAGGGACAGACAGACAGCGGGAAGCGACTTTGTTTTATACTATGTAGAGATAATAAATTTTTATTGAAACATAACTTAGGACTAACCTGTTTCAATAGAGTAAATAATTTCATATATTCTAATAGTATGAAATAAAGCAAGTGCCTGAACTAGGTTCAATAAAAAACAAAAAACTAAATAACTAGCAAAATAATAGCGAAAATAACTAGCAATATTTATAGATTTCATATATTAAAAGTGAAAGATGACTGCATATTTTCAATTAAAAAATTGTTTTTTTAATTTTGAACTATGAAAACACTGTCAGCTATGTTGCGACGTCATAGGACTGTAAGCAAATTTCATGTCGGATCATTTATGAAGAAAATTCAATTGTTATTTTTCGACCCATATGGCAATGCTGATGCGCTGCGCCAGATACTCACCAGCTCAGTTGCCCGGACTCTTACACACACACCCTCACACATATATACACACACACGCGCGCGCACAAATATCTATTACATCAGTAAATATATTTATTATTATAGTTAAAGTTATTACTTAAGATTGAACTTATTACTTCTAAGATAATTTATATTGTTCAAATTTCTTACTTACCTTACTGTTCCAATTGTTTGTTTTTTTTTTAATATCGGTGTAATCCTTTTTGGCCTTAGTGTTATGTATATTTTAAGTACTTATATGGAAATTGTAATGCTGTGGTTTACCTTAATAAATATTAAATTAAATTAAGCTCTTTGGTAACGCGTCGCTTCGACCAGACGCGAGAGATAATCTATACTAAGTAATATTATAAAGAGGAAAGATTTGTATTTTTGTATGTTTGTAACAAATAAACTCAAAAACTACTGGGCTGATTTCAAAAATTGTTTCACCGTTAGAATACTACATTATCCCTGAGTAACATAGCCTATGTTACTCAGGGATAATGTATATGAAAAAATATTATATTTATTACATATATTTATTACATGAAAAAATTTGGGATCCCTACTAAAACTTCATTAATGTAACCCAAGGTGTAAAAAAATTTGCCATAAATTGTCTGTCATCGCATGCGCTGCGGAAACTATTGATGATAGATAGAAAAAAATGTTCTACAATATTAAAGAACATATAAATATCTACAAAAAACTAAGCGATACCATATGCCCAACTATTGTAGTTATGTCACTATAACTACTTTTTATATTTTAAAAGTTGATAAAAATGCCGACCAAAATCGGACCATATTATATGTTAACCTTTGTATTAATCCTTATCCAAATAAATAATTTCGTTTTTAAGACTGTTTCAATACCTGTAGATTACTTTTTGCATTATTCAAATCGGACATTCCATTCAAAAGATATTACGAATTTAAAATGTCAGTCTAAACAAAATACTATTAGAAAAATAAACACCGCCGCGTCGTGGCGCAGTGCCCCGTTCAGCGCAGCGGGCAACGGCATCAGCGGTTGAAAACGCGACCGCTAGACCAACGAGGCAGTCGGATAAAAGTAAAATTTCCTGCATAAAGATATTTACTCTACGTTTATCCCAAAATGTTTAAAAATTAATATCCACCCGTGCGAAGCCGGGACGGGCCGCTAGTTTTTTATAAACCTGAAGAGCCTCGGTACCCCACAGACCTGGGGTCTCGATTCCAAGGGGAGCAAATGTGTAGCGCCAGTGTTATATGAAGGAAATGCTTGCAACCAATGCTATATAGAAACGCCCAGGAGCCGGGCACGATCAGCAGAGCTGGAGCACGTTTGTAACAAATAATTCCATGTCAACTCACACAGAGGCCCTTTCCCATTACTGTTGGGACAAAAGTGATTTAGGGGGAGCAGCATCGGGGCAAGCACTATGCCAAGCCGATCGGAAATCGGTTGTTGCGGAAAATAACTAGCAAGAACAGAAACACTATAAGAATAGTTACAGAACCCCAAAAAAATATATGTTACAACTCTCGATCTCAAGCCACAAGCACGCCTATGAGTTGATCTCAAATATACTGCCCAAGTACTACACAGCATTTGTTGATCAAGAATTTTTAGTTCTTATGAAAACTTCAACAGACTCGCTTCTTCTGCTCTTTCTTGATTGAAACGTGGCCTCACAAGTCAACTTCATCGTCCATTCCTTGATCTGAGAGTATACTGACAGCCAAGCGATATCAGCTGCAGCTTAGCCTGCGGCTTTCTGAACTATTCCCAAAGCTTTCGCTACATACGAGTACATCGCGATAACGTGAAGATTCGGTCTAATACGATGTATGCAGCTCAAGTAATAAATCAACTCTGAGTGACCACTTTATTTCCTACTATTCTTTAGTTATTTTATTACAGTAAATAAGAATTTAGATATAATTAGTCTTAAATATCAGAAATATCCAGAACTGTTATAAGTCGGTGCTAAATAACGTGGCAATACAGGACATTCACTTATTTTCAGTACGCTAACGTAAAATCTAATAAAGTGTCGCTAATTCTGTCGCTTACCATACAACCCTATCGAAAACGTGCTGTCGCTAAGAGTTTCGTGGTATGGTAGTATACCAACCGTCTAGACATTGCAGGAGCTGTACACATTTTCGCCTACCTGCCGCCGCCGTATGTTTAAAACTAGCGATCCGCCCCGACTTCGCACGGGTGCAATAAAATACTACTATTACTATTATTATACATATAATATAACCCATATAAACCTTCCTCTTCAATCACTCTATCTATTTAAAAAAACCGCACCAAAATCCGTTGCGTAGTTTTAAAGATTTAAGCATACATAGGGACAGAGAAAGCGACTTTGTTTTATACTATGTAGCGATTTATGGGATACTCTGAACTAATTACACTACTGGTCAACAAAATTTTAACTTTTTGCTGTCACATGAAAACTTAAATCAAATTTTGAATCTACTAGGCATCGATCAAGTATGCGGCTTTGCGGCCTCCCCGTAGATACCTAGAACCTTACAAGAATGACACTCAAAAGTGTCCACGTTTTGTTTTGACGCAGACAGTTTGCGCAGAGCCTGTCAAGTTTTTTGCATGCGGAACAAGAGATTAGTGGAGTCGAATTTATTTTATTTTATTTTGTAAGTAGGTAGGAAGGTACCTAAAAATAATTTATACACTGTTTATTTTTATAAGGATTATAAAATCAACAGAATTCTGGTAAAGATAACGAATCATTTATTGATACAACTATAAATTAGCGACGCGAAGTAAAATTGAGGGCGGGTCAGCTAGTTATTTTATAAACCTCAACCAGTTATTTTAGATGTCTTTTCATGAAAAAAAAATTATCACCTTACAACTTACCACAAATAAATATAAAAAAATTTAGAAACAATAGCCGCTCCATGCATCAACTTAGAACAAAATAAATATTTTTACATAGGCAAACCCAACAACAATATTTAATGCTGATTTCTCAAGTATATAAGGCTCAATTGGCTCATATCACAATGCACAGGTAAAAATACTTACTGAAAATAAGAAATTCCATTCTTTTTCTGTTGCTTGGTCGGTCGATTATTGCATTTTTTATACGAGCACTTGACCATGCTTTCGGTCCGAGAGCTAAAATGACACTAGTTGAAAAGGTATCCCAAAATGCCAAATGGGATACCTTTTGATACTGACATTTTCAGGGCGCGCATTGTGCATCTAAGGGGGGCCGGCCGGAAATTTTTGATCGATGCTACTAGGGAAAAAATATTGACACATCAGGTTTTCTTTTGACATCAAAGCATATATTTTCGTAAAAAGTACAAAATTAAACTTCATTTAGAGAGATTATTGCTTAATGTACAAATACTTAAGATTTTCGTGAATATTTGGCTTCTGGTAGGTCCTCCTAAGTCTCCAACAATAATCTGCTAGCATTGCTGGACTCCATTTCCATTGATAACGCTTCTCCATGAAGGAAATGTCCTGATGGAACCTCTCACGTTGTTCGAGCACCCAAATTTGCGGGAAAGATGAGAGACCAACGTAATTATGTATTTTTAAGGACACATTACACCCCAAAACTTTATACGACATTATAAGTTCATATATAGTCTTTGTAGTTTTCCGCTTTATGGTTTCCTAGTAAATTTTAGACAACACTTACAAAACATTTCCAGGCGCGTTTTTCCTGATCATTTAGTTTTTCTTCAATGCTCTTATCCTTTAATAGTTCTCGTATTTGTGGGCCTACAATAATTTGTCTATCTATCTTTATATTATACTAGGCGATCACCTCGCGTAGATCCCGTTCCCGTGGGAATTCCGGGATAAAATATAGCCATGTCACTCCCTGAAAAGTAAGCTTTCTAACGGTGAAAGAATTTTTCAAACCGGTCCAGTAGTTTCGGAGCCTATTCAATACAAACAAACTTACAAACAATCAAATATTTCCTCTTTTTAATATTAGTATAGATAATCCTATTAATCATTTAATATTTACGATGTAACTAACGAAAATAAAATGTATGTTAGTTGATGTAATAGTTATACGAAGAATGAAGTTATTCAAACAAATACACGTATATAAGGTAAGAAATTAATATATAGCTGTCACAAAAAAACTGGATGTGATTGAAGCGAAATAATAATAACTATCTATAAAGCTAAATTACCACTGACTGACTCACTCATTGACATAATTGTTCTCCTTGATGGTGGAGGGGGAGGTATGTTTTTTTTTGCAGAAATGTAGAGAGGGAGTCAGGGGGACCTAGGGAAAATTCCGACTTTTTAAGATTTGCCCCCCCGAACCCCCGCCCCCCAGGGGGGCTCCCAAACGGAGGCATATTGTTTGATTTCTCTGTAAGGGGTGTATAGAGGAGGACGAGTGATTTCTTAAACAACAAAAAAATTACCCCCCTTTGCCCCCCACGACCCCCCCTTTTGAGAGTGCTACCGGATACCGTCGTGATAGAGGAGTTTTGATTTCGGGATCGTATAGATGGTTTCTTTTCAAATTAAAAAAACAAAAAATTCACCCCCCCTCCCGCCCCAATTTTCACCCCCCCTTTTGATATCTCCCAAACAAAGTACGATAAAAGAAAAAATTTTTCACGGTCATGTAGGGCAAAGCAAATTATTTTAAATGCAAAAAAAAATTTACCCCCCAGCCCCTCTAGACCCCCTTTTTATCAAAAAACCGAAATTCGGCCATTTTTAGCCTATATTTAACCCACTTTTTAGGGTGGAGCATTGCGGCGAGCGAAGCGAGCCGCAATGCGACTACGGCGAACAGCATGGCGAGCGAAGCGAGCCGTGCTGTGACCCCCGCGTGCCCCCCCCGGAACCCCCTCCCCCAGAACCCGGGGGGAGCATTGCGGCGAGCGAAGCGAGCCGCAATGGGACAACAGGGGAACAGCACGGCGAGCGAAGTGAGCCGTGCTGTGACCCCCCTCGCCCCCCGCCCCCCTGAACCCCCTTTCCCATAAAAAAATCTGATATGGGTATCGTTTTCGACTAACATGGGAGTGAGGATTACGAATTTGATGACGGCGGGCGTGTGTCGGATTGCGGTGAGCGAAGCGAACCGCAATACGTCACACAGCAAGGCGAGCGAAGCGAGCCTTGCTGCGTTGCAGTACGAGCGGGTTCTGCGGGTTCTGCGACTATTGGGAAACTGCACGGCGGGCGAAGCGAGCCGTGCTGTGACCCCCACGCTTAGCCCCCCTGAACCCCCTCCCCCATCCAAGAATTTGATATGGGTATCGTTTTCGACTAACATAGGGGTGAGGATTACGAATTTGATGACGGCGGGCGTGTGTGACGGCGGGCGTGCGTCACACAGCAAGGCGAGCGAAGCGAGCCTTTCTGTGTGACATCACACCTACTTATATGGGTTACGTTTTCGACTAACTCGACTGTGTAGATTACGAAAAAGATGTCCATTTCAAAATCCAAGATGGCTGACATTTTTTATCGCAGTCTCCACTCTTGGTTATCGATTTCGATCAAATCCAGGGTGTAGGTTACGATAAGGGGAACCTAATTTAAAACGAACAGTACACACAGCCGACGCGAGCTGCTTGCAGCTCGCGCACTTATACCATACTAGTTATTATATATTTATAATGAACCCTCATTCTAAATATATAATAATTTCGCTTCACACCAACATAAACAAAAATCATCACAAAGTTCGTGTGACAAAAACAGTGTTTACCAGTGGTATTTGAGTAAACGAAATAAGTAGCGTAATAATTTTATGAGGAGAGTTAAAATATACACGTTTTTTCAATCGTACAGGTTTATTCGTAAAAAAAATATTACAACATCAAAAATATTGTAATAATATTTTTGCATACATAAAAGTTAAATAGCGAGAAGGTAGGTAGTTAAGCAGGTACTTAGGTAGCTAGAACTTTTAAAAACAACAACAACAGTACCAAAAAAACAACAAAAGTAACAAAAAACAACAACAGTAACAAAATACAACAAAAATAACAAAAAAACAACAACAGTAACAAAAAACAACAACTTAACAGAACCACATTATCAAACTCAATTTAAATCACCCAAATCGACCGAACGCGAACTCCGAAGCGGAATGAGAAAACGAAATCCGAGATGATGCGATCGTGCATTCAGATCAAGCGCCGCGCTGCCGCTCGCGCACAGGTCTTGGACACCTGACGCGAGTGATGACAAATTACAATTTGGATTTGATGAACGACCATAACTTACAATTTGGATTTTTTCGGGGTGACATAATTGTTCGAAGCTATTAACCATAAAATCAGAGATTTGTACAATTTTGTATTTTTAAATATTCTCTAATAATTAAAATCTATTGATATACTAAAATAATGTCTTTTTCTTGGTCATGTGATTGTAATTGGCCACTATCAACCATAATAATTTTAATGAATTAAATAAAAAACACAGCTTTCAAATACATTTTGTATTTAAAATCAATAAAATAAGTGAATAGAACATAAAGAAACATAAAATTTCATAGGGTTCCCCAAATTCATGTAATTTTTGGGTTGTATTGTTTTGCCTTGGCCGTCTTGTGGTCATTGACGTGCATTGTACCATGAGACTCTTAGCGATAGCACGTTTTCGATAGGGTTGTATGGTAAGCGACAGAATTAGCGACGCTTTCATTGGAGCTTAAGTTAACGTAATGAAAGTAGGTGAATGTCCTCTATTGCCACGTTATTTGGCACCGACTAACATCAAAAAACAATTCTGGGCAATCCACACAGCACACCAACTGTAAGCACTTTGAGATTTGAAATAGCAAATGTGTAATTACAGGAGACAAAAGCCTGCACCACCTACTAGAGCTACTCCCCCTAGTCCGGAGCGACAACGTGCGAGTAAAGGAGGCCTACGTGGCGGCGACGCCGGTGCTCGTGCAGCGCGCCGTGGACGGGCCGCGCCGCTCGCCGCAAGCGCCCGACCTCGCCAGGCAGCTGCTGTCCTATCTACTCGTGCATCCCGCGCTCACGATACAGGACCAGAGGTATGTGTCTCACACAAGTAGATAGAGGTCTCTCATAGGACCAGAAGTGTGTGTCTCAGACAAGACCAGAGGTATGTCTCCTATCGGACGATACCTGTCACAGTAGGCTTTTTGGTACCTATCACCTTGGGGCTTTTAAGGATTTCTTTATGTCGCCAGAGGCCTTTTGTTACCTGTAATGTGGTCTTCGACCTTCTAATACCGGTAACTATCGGCAAGTGAAGTCGACCTGGAGATAATTAACTTTTTTTTGTATATCAATAGACCTTCGTTTGACCACAAGCAATGAATGTCACCTGATAGATAGAAAAAAGAACTACTCTAATACAAAACCATGAGCCCTTGCAATTTCCTTTCGAAAAATCAAAACACGCAGTAGCAATTTTCAACGGGCCTTTCTCTTTCCAGAATACTGACGCAATGGCTCCGCTACCTGGAGAACCACATCTGCGGCAACCGGACCACGGAGAGCGTGTGGCAGCAGCGCATAGAGCCCTGCCTAGTCGACAACATCTGGTCCAGCGCCAACCCCTTCCGACGGACCATCGGCAAGAACGTCGAGTTTCGCAGCATAGTGGATTCCGTCGACTACAACTCTGATTTACTACAAGAATCGTTTTCTAAAAACGGAAGGGATGTAGACTTATGCAGTGAGACTGAAAGGCTGAACTTTGACGCGACGATCTCTCAGCCGAAGTCGCAACGATCGAACAGTCTGACGCCCCCATCAAGCAACTTCATGTCATCATCAGCGGAGAACTTATCAGATGAGCCGTTCGTTCAAAAGCCTAGAAGCTTCTCCCTCTCCAGCGAACATAGCTTACAAATCAGGCCGCTGATGATGTACGGAACCACTGGCAGTGAAACCCGGTTGGATGACCTCAGGAGTAATAGCTACACGGAGCACCCCGGGATGTCGACGGTGGCGCATTGGCTGAAGACTCTGAGACTGCACAAGTATGTGTGGCTGTTCACGAATATCAGCTACGAACAGATGATGGCGATGGACGACAAATATTTAGAGAAATTAGGTGAGTTTTAAGAGTACTTGTCAGATTGGTACCTAACCTACTTTTGACTGCCTCATTGGTCTAGCGGTCAGCTTATTCAACCGCTGAGCATGAGGTCTTGGGTTCAAATCCCGGGTCGGGCCAATAGCTGTTATTGGGGTTTTTCTAGCAAAAAAAAATCACAGTAGCAGCCCGGAGTCAGGAAGTTGGCGGTGTTCCACCCCCTGCCTTGGAAAGCACGTTACGCTGTTGGTCCTGCGCTTGATCTCTCCCCGGTCGTATCGGTCTGCCGTCCCATCGGATTATAAGAGTGAGGGAATAGAGAGTGCACTTGCGTTTGCGCGCCCACACATAATATGCACTATAATATGTCCTGCGCATCTGGCTAGTCTCCGATGAGACTGGCCGCCGTGGTCGGTATTTCCTTAATGATACATTTTAATACTTTTAAAGTTGGACATATAATAGGTTGGGGAAAAAGTTTCTTCGCATTTTTTAAGAAAATTCAAAACATTTATTAATATAGTTTATTTACACCACACACACAGCATCACTTTGTTGCGAGTTCACCCGGGTGTCGCCACAGTCTGTGAAGCCTCACCGGCCTTTGACCACGACCTTTTTCGCACGTTCTTGTCGTACGTGATCCACTTTTCACCACCAGTTATCAGCTTCTTCAAAAATGGTTCGATTTCATTACGTCGTAATAAAGAATCACAAATGAGTACACGGTTCATTAGGTTTCTTTCAGTGAGCTCGTGAGGTACCCAAATATCGAGCTTTGTGTACCCAGTTTTTTTCAAATGCGCCAAAACTGTTTTTTGGCCAATTCCCAGTTCTTCAGCTACGTCGTAACTACTGATATGCTGATCTTGCTCCACTTTTTCAAAATCCATTTTATCCGTAATATACTCAGGACAAATGTTTGTACGATCTGTAGATATTTGTTCAGGGGTTCTGGATGTTTTTATAAGTATAATAAAAAATATATCTAATGTAGTGTATTGTATTATGTATATCATAGTACCCATAACACAAGCTCTGCTTAGCTTGGGGCTAGGTAATGCTGTGTGAATTGTCCAGCATTATTTATTTGATAGGGCGACCAGAGCGACGTGCATCTTAACATCAAAATTTCCGGATTGAAAACGCTTATACCAAATTTGTGCTACTCTCACAGACACTGCACTATAGTCCAATTCAGAATCTTAGATAATTTATGTAAACAAAGAAATGTCACGATATGTCACTGTCATAATGACAAGTCAGGGGTAGAAATCATTTTTTTACCATGGATCACTATTAGTAGTGATGGCGCGCGGTTTTGCTTGTGCGATACGAAAGATACCCTACTTGTGGATGTGGCATTGTCGCGGCCTCGTTTCCCTGTGACCGTAAGGAAATACAAATAAAACAATTTAAATAATTACATATTTTTATTGCTTAAAAAATATTACCTTATTCTGACATCTCAGAATCTACGTCATATCATATCATCATATCCCTATCATAACACTACGTCCATCGCTCAGTGCATCGTGATTGATATGAGAGGTATTTATAAGTTCAATGGTGGTTAACTTGCGGAGCTATAATACATATAATTATTTATTATCCAGACCAGACTTTACCCTGTGGCCAATTTATATGTTATATGTATTTTTGAATACATTCATCACCATTAGTTTTTCTGTAGAACTCATAGATTTCTTCAGACGTTTATTTTGTGGCGACAGATAGTCTTGTGGACGATGTCGATGGACCCGGCATCTCCGCCGTCGGCGGCGCGAGCGCGGGTTGAGGTTCCATGTTGTGTGACACAACAACAACAACAACAAGGTTTAAAACATAACAAAAACTGATAACAATAACAGACAACGATACTGTCAAAACGAAAACAAAACAAAAACTCAACAACGCACAATTGCACACGAGCAGCGAAAAAAGAACACTTCGACTTCGGCGGACGAGAGGCGAATGAAATTACAATACATACAATGCAAACACGAAATAAAATGGCGTCTAATGACAAAATGCGAAAATTGTTTCGAACCTCTGTGATTTACGCCCATTTTACTCCGGTAATACCAGTGTCATAAAATATTTTCTGCTAATATTTCTTCATCATTTTATAACTTTGTTAAACAAATGAAATAAAATATAATATGTAGCACAAAACCATTGCTATTTTCCATTCAATGGATATTGATTAGAAAATAAACCCTACCATAAGTATTTAGAAAAATTGAGTAATCTTCTATGAACTTCTATTTCGAAAATTTTTTTTTGATATGGTATCACCGTTGTTTACATAAATTATCTAAGATTCTGAATTGGACTATAGGTCCTTATACGTCGCAAATTTTTTTCGCGGATTGCGTTGCATTTTTACCTTTTTGTAGTAAAATTTTAAAATTATCGAATTTCTTCATTAGATTCACTCATCTTGACAGTACGAAAAAAAAACAAATAAAAATCACACATTTTCCTAATTTGAATTTGGTATTATCTTCTTTATTATTTAAAATTTTAATGATACCAAAACCAGCCAGATACAAATAGTATAGCCAAAGAGAATTTATTACAAGTTCATACATACTACGAGTATAATGCGAAAATACTTTTTCCCCAACCAATATAATGTACAATTATTCACAATTCCTTTTTTTGTTAACTAAATATTTTTAAATTAATTCATATAAGTACCTACATTCTGTTCTGTAACGCTTTGTAAATTTAACTGTTTTTGATGTTTAGGTACATACCTCTGTTGTAAGCGTAACCGGCAGACTAGAGATAGTTTTATATATTTGACATAAGACCAATATTAAGGCCAGGTATTCCTGCTTTAGGAGGCGTAAGGGAAAACGCGCGCTTGCCAAGCCGCCGCGCTCGGGTTTTTTGTAGTTATTTAAACATGGTGATTCAGAAAATCATTCTCTCAAGTCAAAATCTGCGAATTTGTTTAGAAATGTTTCTTTAGTTGAGTACAAAAAGAGTAACATAGAGTCTAGAGTCCGTAAGAAGTAAAAAAAAAGTCCCAAAGATTTTTGCGGTATTATTTGATAATGAAGGACTTCATTATGGATTTTCTTACACACAAATTGTATCATTCCTATTTCAGACGCTACAAGACTAAGACAGACATTATTACAGCTTTGTAATTTAATTCAAATTTAATTCTTTCATTGCAATTTCGACATTTGCGCTTGTATCCTACAAATCGAAAGTAACTCTATCTTTCAGTCTGTTATCTCATATGGTGGCTAAATGGGTGATTGGAACTTTGTGATATTTGTAAAGGAGATTGATTTTATTCTGGGTTGTAGTATGTCCTTCACAGAAGCTACTTCTTTGTTACCAAATTAAATAAATACTTGTAAGCAGCTTTTAGCCGTCTATAAAGTGTGTAATTGCAGGTGTAACGAAAGGCGCCCGCCACAAGATCTTAGTATCAATCCGCAAGCTGTCGGAGCGCAGCGCGCTGGTGGAGGCGGCGCGCGCGGAGCTGGCGGAGGCGGGCTGCGCGGACCCCACGCGCGCGCTGGCCCGCCTGCGCGCCGCGCTGCTGGGGCCCATGCCGACGCACAGCCCTCTGCCGCAGGAGATCGTACAAGTGCTGCATCTAGGTAACTGTACTGTACACTTGCATCCGCTACAGAACAGAATCCCCCAGTCCCCTGGGGGGCTCGGACAAACTAACTCCCTTGCGGCTCAGCCGTGCAGTGTGGCACTTTTGCATATATTTTACTGCATATCTTGCTATATGTACCGGGGGGCAGGCCCCCTGCAATTCAGACCCACCACTCATTTACTGGTGGGTCTAAACTGCAGGGAGGCATCGCCGCACTTCGCAGGTTTGTTGAGAGGCTTCTCTCTACACAGAAGCTATTAATAGTAGGTTTGTGAGGTTTCATTAAGAAACCATCCAACCGCCGCCAAGCGGCCGTCCATTCCTACACAGAAGGTAATAAGTGACAGTAGGTTGTGCCGGCGGCCGTGTAGTGCCGGCTTAGAATTTGCACCACCTGAAGTCTTCCCGTGGGTGTCGTAAGAGGCGACTAAGGGACGTACACCCCCTGCGCCCCCTGCAGACCGATTCCATCACCGATCTGCGACCCCCAACCCGCATGCCCAGCGTGGGGATTATGGGCATTACCCACCAATGATAACACAAGCCAGAAAATGGCCCCCAGTTCCCGACCACCTCGCCATTCCTGACCATGGTAGAGGCCCCACGGTAACGGCGGGGCAGGGGGTGCTAGGAATCCCCGGGCTTCATCTAACACTGGCTACGTCCAACGGACGCCATCTGAGGCTTCACCACCATCTAGCGCAGTTGGAATTGGAGTTTTGGAATTGGAGAACATTAAATGGCATGTTCTGGGGCTATGTGAAGTGTGTAGAGAGAACGAGGACACCGAAAAAGCCCCCGGTGAGGACGGAAACTCTTCAGAGCTTTTGAAAGCTGGAGGAGCCCCTGTAATACAGTCGCTACAGAACCTCTTCAACGCCGTCCTTCGCAGTGGGAGAACTCCAAAGGCGTGAAGCGGGAGTTCAAACTACAGACCAATCTCACTGCTGAGCCACGTCTATAAGCTGTTGTCACGATGACGAGTGTCCACGAACCGTCTCGCCAGGAGACTCGACGAGTTCCAGCCACCGGAACAGGCCGGGTTCCGCGGAGGTTCTGGCACCAGTCTCTACGAGGCCGCCACCATGAGTGTCCAAGTACAGGGCCAGCAGTCTAAACCCATCCAATTGCGCAGACGAGTGAGGCAGGGGGATGTCATATCCCCGAAACTGTTCACAGGCGCATTGGAAGATATGTTTAAGATGCTGGACTGGAAAGGTAGGGGCATTAACATAAACGGTAACTACATCTCACACCTCCGATTCGCTGATGACATAGTCTTAATGGCGGAGTCGCTAGAGGAGCTGAACCAGATGCTGGACGGCCTAGCTTGAGCTTCCCGATGGTCATGATCGGTCATGGCATTAATTTGGATAAAACCAAAGTCATGATCAATGGCCACATTGATCCAAGATTGGTGGTCGTACATGGCCACCTTCTCGAAACTGTTTGCGGAGTACACTTACCTTGGGCAGATTCTGCAGTTGGGTAAAAATAATTTCGAGAAGGAAGCCAAGCGGAGGATCCAGCTAGGCTGGGCAGCTGTTCGAAAACTACGTCGAGTCTTCTCGTCATCCATACCGCAATGCTTTAAAACTAAAGTTTTCAATCAGTGCGTCCTACCCGTCATGACCTACGGAGCTGAGACGTGGACACTCACGGTAGGGCTGGTCCACCAGTTCAAAGATGCTCAGCGAGCAATGGAAAGAGCTATGCTCGGAGTTTCTCTGAAGGATAGGATTCGTAACGAAAACATCCGACAGAAAACCAAAGTTATCGACATAGCCCAAAGAATTAGCAAACTAAAGTGGCAGTGGGCCGGCCATGTCTTGCGAAGAACCGACAACGATGGGCTAAGAGCCGACAACGATGGGCCCTCCGGCTAGGTGGGATGACGATCTGCTAAAGACTGCAGGCAGATGCTGGATGCGGCAAACTGAAGACTGGGCGCTATGGCGCTCATTAGGGGAGGCCTATGTCCAGCTGTGGACTGGAAAGATTGTTTCTAGAAGCTGACCCGTGAGCATTTTATCAAAATTCTTTACCCGTCTTCTAGTTGGGTAACCGTCATTTCGTTACAAGTATACCTTAAATAGACCTTAAACTACAAATTTTGATTTAGGTAGGTAACTAACTACTTAATCTTTTGTATTTCACAGTAGACATTTTAATAGATAGTTTTTTTTCTGTTGTATGCTTAATTTTTATCATAGCTAAGTTTAAGCCTAAATTTAAGCACGCCTTTTTGTCGTTGTTGACCTTGTGTGGTTGGCAGGTAGAAACTGCCATCGGCATTATGCCCACCATTTGTGTACTTTTAAAATTGTGTGCAATAAAGTATTAAATAAATAAAATAAAATATAGGTTGATGATGATGATGATGGATGAGGTTTGTTAGGTTTCATTTAGAAACCATCCAACCGCTCCCAAGCGGCCGTCCCTTCCTACACAGAAGATAATAAGTGACAGTAGGTCTTTTTTACACAGTAGGCGTTTCATTTAGAAACCAGAAATAGAAATACAGAAATACAATTTATTGATAAAACCAATTTCTTCGCCCGCCGCACCACATCGGTCGTCTATTCTTTTTTTTTATTATTATTAAATTTTTATTTTATAATAAATTAATTTGATTAATTTTAAATAATAATATACCTAATAGATAATGATAATTTTTTTGTTATATCAAGTGAAATTATATAAGTGTTAGTTATTTTGTCATTCGGCCAAACGTGGGGCACCCGGTTTGAGAAGTTTAAAACTGCGGAATCCACCTGCCAGACGCGGCGATTATGACAAACCTTGATATTTGGGGAGGCCATGTCCCACTGGTGCCGTTTTTCGATCGAGATGGTGACATCTGATTAGTAGCCTTCTTTATATGTGCCCAAAAACCCATTGTTTATAAAATGTGGGTTATTGTATTGTTCCAGCATCCAAATGTCTGAACGACCCCGCTTCCGGCGCGGCGGGGCGCGGCGCGGCGGCGGCGGGCAGCGGGGACGAGCTCGAGGCTCCAGACCCGCTGTCGCTTCACTGCTGGCTCGTGGAGAAGGTACTCACACTCCTGCCATCGGCTGAATATCGGTTCGGTCTACCTCTCAGTGGCTGAATCGCTAAATGTTCTGGCGACTGTGACAAATGTCGATATTTCTACCAGATATAATATCTCGTCCTACCTAATCCTCGCATTATCGTGTTGCAGGATTATGTAGCCAATCCTTTGCGAATACTTCAGCACTGCGGGCGAAGCCTTAAACATATTGTTCGGCTATCGGTTACCAGCAGATCAAAGAATATCATATTGTTTTTTGGACTTTATAACCAATTATACTTCATCGTGTAGGAATGTGACCATGGACATTCGCCGTACGACGTTTTGTAAAGGAATGTTTTGACCATACCTTTCTCCAGGAATGTTGCATGAACCCTAAAGTAGTGCCGTAACCTTCCAGGCGCTGCACCACTCTGCATTCAACCGGCCAGAGCTGGTGGAGGCGCTGAAGCGTCTGCGGCACCGCCTGCCGCCGCGGCAGTTCTACCGGCACGTGGGGGACCTGCCGCACCGGCACCGCCCCAAGCCCAGGTACCTACCGTACACGAACACCCAGCCACTATCAGCCCCTAAACGTCAAACGACATCCACCTCTTCCACACAACGCCACAAACAGCGCTCCTGAGCCATGGATGGTCTTACAATACTCCGTTTCGCGTTGCATCGCGGTCGTTACTCGAGAACCTTTCAAATTGAATTGACAGTGCTTATACAGGGTGACTGGAACTCAACCCGCCATGCGCCATAGCGAATTCGAAAATAGAGGAGGTCTTTTGCTAATTATTGGACCTTACTTTCCCTTCCTAAAGTTTTATAGTTTTGGTGATGTCAATTTTATACTTCATTGAGATTTTTCCAAAATTTGACCTTCAAGCATTCGTAACTTTTTTTTTCCAGTCCCGGCAGCAATTCAAGCAGAATCTTTAATTTCAACTCAATTTTAATTTTTAGTTTTGATGTCCGAAATCTTTTCCTAATTTCCGATTTTACATCGTAAAAGTATTTTTTAAATAAATAATTTAAGTACAATAAGCAACTAATTTCTTTTATTTATCACCTACTCATAAATTTGCAAAAATACTCTGCGAAATTCGCTTAATCATTTCGTTGGCACTTTTACTAAAAATTTCTGGTTGACCTGAAAACCCTACAGATCACTAGCGAATCACACTTTTTGTATAAGTACCAATTTAGTACCGTTGGAAAGGTGACGAACCAGAGAATTAACTTAGGGTAGAATAAATTTATCAAATACCGTAGCTTTTTTATTATTTTAGGATAAAAAATTTCGTAAAGTTATTTTTTTGAGTAAGTTTTTTTTGTTCTTATTTTTTATCTTATTTTTCAAGGAAAGTTCTGACGTATTTTAATCACAAATGTTTATGACTACCAACAAATATTAAAAAAATACTGAATAGAAAAGAAAAAAAAAGTTACGAATGCTTGAAGGTCAAGTTTTGGAAAAAATCTCAATAAAGTAAAAAAATTTACATATCTCCAAAACTATAAAACTTTAGTAAGGGAAAGTAAGGTCCAATAATTAGCAAAATTAAATGACCTCCTCTATTTGCGAATTCGCTATGGCGGGTTGAGTTCCAGTCACCCTGTAGAATTGCGGCTAAATGGTCGTTTGTGACACTGTTATCAACGAGATTGAAAAAAATGTGGCATTAAAAGTACCACATTTTCGCAACAGTTCCTATTCACTCCTGTTCTGTTAATCATGTTTTTCATTATAAATGTTTGTAATCCATTTCAAATTCCAGATGGCGCATCACTCCGCACACATTCAAGCCTCACCAGAAGCGCTGGAGCGTCGGCGGCGGCGCGCCGGCCGTCGGGCCCCCCGTCCCGCGCCCCAAGTCCAACTCCTACCCCCCCTTCCCGCCGCCCCCCGCACCGCTGCTCACCCCCTCGCTCGCAGACGACTACTCCAGCCTCGACGCGCTCTGTCTCCAGATGACCGAGCAGGCTATTAATTGACCCCCCCCCCCCTTTTTGGGATTAACCTCGCTGTGAGTGACATATCTAGATTGGTTCGAGCGAGTGGTGTGTGCGAGTTACATGCAGTAATGGACTTAATCAACTGACAACCCTCCCTTTTTGGGATTATCGTCGCCGTCAATCAAGTGACGCATCCTACTGTTTGGTGGCGCATTGTTATGGAATCCATCAACTGACTACCCCCCCTTTTTGGGATGAACCTCACTGTGAGTAAAGTGACTTATACACGTGTACCGTGTTGTAAGTGACGCTTCGTTATGGAATCCATGAACTGACCACCCCGTTTTGGGACAAACCTTGCTCTGAGAGTGACGTGTCCAGTCTGGCGAGTGTTTGGACGGCCCGTATGTATGGGGCAAGTACCTCGAAAATCATCGAGCTTTTAACGTAAGCCTCCCCTCCTCTTAGGATCTAGTGACGGACGGAAAGCGACGGGCTCCGATTAGATGTAACTTTTGAGCTTATATCTGGAAGGAGTTTACTCAGTTTAGGGGTAAGCCTGTTGACGGAGAAGTTTTCATGTAGGCATTTCTGTTTTCTCTTCTGGTGAAGAGTTTCCAGGTTCAATTCAATTAGTGATGACCTGATGGTGATGACATTTGAATGTAGCTCGACACCACTCCATAGTACGAGTAGTTAACTTGCGCCTACCCTGGACGTCTACGGAGGTAGTCAGCAAATATATTGTGTGTAAATATTATTTTTATTGTGAATTATTCACAAGTTTGTTGATGTAATGTCCATGTTTTGTGCAATATTGAAGATGTCAGCACTACGCTTTGTGTCACAAGATTTCAAAGTCCTAGAAAACTTTGATTTCGCTATAATATATTTACCTATACTATTCAATTTGATTTTATTATGTACTAATTACTGACTGAATGACACTTATGTGAGTGAAGTTGACTCACATAAGTGTCGTCTGTACCTATGTTTATTATATAATCTATATATAATGGTATTTTAACATTATTTATTTGCAGAAAAATGAATTATTTTTATAAATAGATTAATTTGAGCAGAACGCGATATTCCGCGCTGCGGATTCCGGGTGTATTCGAGTGCGTTCGCGTCGGGCAGTGCCCTTATTTATAGATAAATATTTACTGAAATGGATTTAGGGAAGTTGGTGTAATATCGAGTGTAACATTACATTACATTAGTGTAACGATGCCTTGAGGAAGACAAATTAATGTAAGACGTCTGCGAACGTAGCTTTTATATTAAAATCATTTGCGTATTTGGTCACAATTTTCTATTCTAAATAATATTGTAAGAAATCGGCGACATCGACTTTTATCCTAATGTGTCTGGTGCTAACTCCGAGCCGCCAGCGGGCACAGCGGCGCGGGCGCAGTGGAGCGGCCTAACTCGCGGGTTCATTTATTCCTTCTCAGTGTGATTGTTTGTTGTATTAGCATAATGAGTGTTGTGAATCGATGGTATAGGTTTGTGGACTTGTCAACTATATTTTAATCACATCTGTTCATTCTCGAGAACAATGTTACCAACGAAATATTAAAATTCCTGGACCATCTTAGAATTTTGAAAAATTCCTTCAGCTTTCAGTCCATTTTATTTACAGTTTTGTGTATGGAGTAACTAAGCATTCATTCAGTTGTAACTTTCTACTTTATAGAAATACTAAATTCTATGTTAAAATGTAAATTGAGGATTCTGTCAGGAACTAGTAGTCCTGTTTGTCTTCATTACCTGAACATCTCCGAGTGCACGGCTGTTTGTCTTCATTACCTGAACATCTCCGAGTGCACGGCTGTTTGTCTTCATTACCTGAACATCTCCGAGTGCACGGCTGTTTGTCTTCATTACCTGAACATCTCCGAGTGCACGGCTCGTTAAGCTTTTCACTTTATAAGACTTTATTCTCGCTGATAAATGATGTGTTCTCATGTGCTAGGCAAAATATAAGCAAGCTTACATCTAAAGTTGTAAACCTAGCCCAGGGCGGCCGGACATTACTGTTACTTAATATGTAAGTGAATCATTATGTTTTATTGTGTTTTGAACTGTTGACTGATGTTCGCATAATTTATGTTATCGGACTGTTTATTTACAATTTTATTAAGATTCAGATATGACTAAAACTTTTGACTGGATCAAAATCTGATTGTGTGCAATGTATTTTCGTTACATTTTATAGATGTTATGGGTTGGTTGACTTAAAATAACCAAAATATTAAATCATTTTAGTTACAAGAATATTCTGAAGTAAATTTAAATATTAAAGTTCAATTAATACAGAGTCTAATGTTCAATTAATTATATTAATAGTATATATAGAATGGACGGAATTATAAAATTACTAAGAAACTTTTTGCCCACTGTGACTTTATCTTGTTTGAACAAGCTTTACTTCCTGTAGCCAAACTGTGATACAGTTTTTGGATCAAGGGTCATTTTCGTGAGCACTAAAATAAAATAAATATTGTATAGAATTAAATTGGTTTTTATTTTATTATTACAAAGTAATGACTAGATTTAAGAGTTGGTACATCACACTAATATTATAAATGAGAAAGTTTGGATGGATGGATGGATGTTTGTTACGTCTTCACGCCAAAACTACTAAACAGATTGAGCTAAAATTTTGCATCGGTGTAGCTCTATGCCTGGAATCAAACATAGGCTACTTTTTATCCCATAAATCAGTTCCCATGGCATAGAAATTACCTTTAAACGTTTCCATAGAAACAACGCGGGCAGAAGCTAGTTCAAAATAAATAGGACATTATTTATTTGGCTTTTATATGTTTGCTTTTGTAAATAATGAACTTTATTTAGTAACCTCTTTTTATTTTGATTATTACAAACTGAACCTCTATAAATTTTAATCATTTGATCGAAAACTGACATTGGCAGAATTGTGTCAAACCATGACGCAGAGCCAAAAACAAAAGAAGAAGAGTTGGTACATTCAAAAGAACAGCTAAAGCTTGTCGCACACCTGGAATGGAAGGCACTGCTGCAGCACACCACAAAAATGTGCATTCAAATATCCACTTTCTACTACTTTCATATCTCTGGCTCTGAGTCATGGTTTGACACTATTCTGCTAATTTCGGTTTTTAATTGCGCATTTATGAACGAATTAAGTTTATGGAGGTTGAGTTTGTATTAAACAAAATGAAAAGAGGATAATTTAACTCGTAACATTTAGATGAATTTTATATTGACTGCATCAGATGACAGACAGCTTGTGGACCACTTGTTTGTGGGAAGTCATTTTGTCACTGTAAAATTACAGTGTAAAATGTTTATAAAGATAACAAGTTGAAGCCCTGAATGCACATTTTTGTGCTGTGTGGTAGAAGTATTGGATTAATTGGCGCAGAACTTTACAGAACATTTAGCTATAGCAGTCTTTCTTTATGAGTGCCTATTTTATGCCTGGATAAGTCATTCTTCCTGTAAAACCCCCTCGGGCAGCGGTCACAAGGGTACGGGGTCTGCATGTCATGGAACCTGGCGATGTGGTACATCATCATAGGTTTGGATGGAAAGCCGAGGCTGCAGCCTTCCATGTTGCACTTGAACTTCTCGGTCTTTTTGTGCTTGAAGTTGATGTGTAGAGCCAAAGCTCTCATTTCAAAGAAGCTGCTAGGACAGAATTCACATTTGAGGGGCCTCTGCCCTGTGTGTTTCCACGAGTGGTTCTCAATGTTGGACACATTCTTGCAGCAGATAGTGCAGTAGCCTGACTTCTCGGAATGCTTCCTGTTAATGTGAGATTGAAGATTTCCTTTGACATTGAAAGTTTTCCCGCAGTGGTTGCAGACATATCTGTTGGGGTCGATGTGGATGGCCATGTGCTTCTTGATGTTGCTCTTCTGTTTGAACTGCACGCTGCAGAGCGGGCACTGGAAGCGGCGCGCGTCGTCGTGCACGCTGTGGTGCTTCTTCAGCTCCTCCTTGGTCCAGAAGGACTTGCCGCACGTGGCGCACGCGTGCGTCTTCTCCTCCGCGTGCCGTCCCTTGTGCCTCAGCATGGCGCTCATCTGCGTGAACCTGGACTGACAGACGGGACATACATATGGAGTTTCACCAGTGTGGACTCTCATGTGGATCATTATGTCGCTTTTGGAGTAGAACCCTTTCCCACAGTTCTCGCAGATGAACCTCCTCTCTCGATGTGCGAGATGGTTTCTCTCGGTGTGCCTCTTCAGCGTCCCGCTGTCCTTGTACCGCTTGTCGCAGGCGGCGCACTGGAAGGGCTTCTCCTCGGAGTGCGTGCGCATGTGCGAGGCGAGCGCGGAGGCACTGGCGCACGCTCGACTACACACTGCACAGTTTAGATCTTCCTTTAGGTATTTTATTCGTTGCCTTCGCGGTTTTCTGACGTTAAATTGGAATGCGTTTGGCTTTACGTCCAGGGGGAATTCTGTATTGTGCCTTTCGTAGTCACTGAGATAGTCTTCGCCTTCGTTCTTGACCTCTGTTTTGGTGATGTACTCCAGACTGGGGCATGGTGACTTACTAAGAAGTAATCGCAGTTTCTTATCTGAGGCCTCGCACTGCTGCAAGAACTTAAAACAGGATTCGAGGTCCCGGTCGCAGACATTGCAAATATTCCCCGGTAAGCCATCGTCCTCGTGTATCTTCACAGATTTACAACAGTACAATATTTTAGTGACGGCTTGCTCAGCAGTTCCACTTTGGAAAATGCTTAAAGCAGCTTCTCTTTCATAGCATAAACGACACAGTTTAAGATCCATCTATTCTAGATTCATTGTCCTGCCTGGCTTTTCTTTGTTTGTTGTAGGATTGTGTCGTTCATGAACGAACGGCTCATATGATCCGGATCACGGGCCGCTCGTGATTGTTCCGAACAGTCTCGACGAAAAGACCCGTTCATTTCTACTTTCGGTTCATTGTGAATGACTGAGACGCGCGCCGCGACAACGCAAAGATCCGCTGCGTCTTGCTCTCGCGAGGCCGTAAGTGGTGCGTGCGAGTAGGATAGGACACATTCTATGGCTTGTATCATCAACTCACAGCCTGATTAAAAGTAGATACCTTAAGGTAACGTAATAGAGTCTGTTGTCGCAGTATGGTACTTAGATATTCATTCCTTTATTCCTTACCAAACATTACGTAGGTATAACACGCAGAAATTAACTAGGCACCTCGTGCCTAGAAGTTTACTTGGCACCAGGTGCCAAGTTGATTTCTGCGTGTTGTACACAACTGTTTTTTTCCTATAATAGTAAAAATATTACTACTGATACTTGATACTTTTGTTCCAATTTACTTGAAACTTTAAAGACCTTCCTTACAAATAAATGTTTTAACTATTTACCAAAATACCTATTTACATACGAAAACCAGTTAGCAACCAAATCGATTTTATACTGACAGACGAATAATACCTAATCATAATCGATTTACCCGATAGCCCGAGAGAGGAGGCTATTATTTTTCGAGTAGGTAGGTACATGTAAGTACTTGGGCATCTAAGTAGGTATGTAGGTAGGTACCTACTGTACGTACCTACTACCTAGGTAGGTTAGGTAAGTAGGTACCTCTATGTAAATTATTTACCAACAAGGAAACCCGCTTGCACAAGTTCATAAAAATATCAAGCATAGGTAGGTATTAAATCAAAGTAAAATGAAAGCTGATTGAAATGGTCTAGCAATAGTCGGGTAAGCTTTGTAAAGTTTTGGTCCTACCTACCTAGGTAGGTAGGTAGTCCTTAGGTATTATTTCTAAAGTAGCTTTCCTCAAAGTCGTCGCATCAATCAATCCATTTTTTAGTAGCCTTGGAATCCTTTAGGAAGATAAAATTTATAAGAAAAGCATCAGACGAACGAAGGTGTTATTGTAGGTACCTAGGTAGGTAACTAGGTATTAGCATTCGACACAGACAAACCTCACCTCAAATTAATAAGCTTAGCTACTACCTATTCAATTGCCTAAATTAAATTCTCATTCAATTCAATAGGTAGTAGCCGTGGTAGTAGGTAGGTACCCAGGTACCTAATTGAGTAGGTACCCAGGTACCTAATTGAGTAGGTACCTACCTAGGTAAGGAGTTATATATTTTTCTGTCGGACAACATTACCTACTTGCTTGAGTTTTTTTATAGCTCAGTATCTAGTACCTACCTACCTAGTAGGTATCTCGCAATTTGACCATTTTAGACGCACCTACCTAGGTATAATAAAACGACGGTTGTTGGAGGCACGCAAGATAGGTAGGTAAGTATTTACACATCTTTCTACCTCCTGTGAGGAAGATATACTTACTAACGAAGATATAGGTACCTACCTACTAGAAGAATCTAACTTGAGACGTTATAAGTAGGTAAGTACCTATCTCAATTCAGGTAAATAAATATCTATCACCCAGCAGCGAGTTTTTACTCTATGTACCTACCATAATTTAATGATAATTGGATCATGAATATGAATGATATACCTAGACCGAGAATTCGAAAAGATCCACCACAGAACCAAATCAGTCAGTAACGAAACGACGCGACGACACGCAACGAAACGAACCGATCTCGCACAGGCTCAGATCTGAGCTCAGATCAGTCGGTCACAAAATCGAAAAGATCCGCCGGCAAAAACAATCATTCAAATGACCGGATCATATGAACCGGATCATTTTCTTAACGGATCGTGACTGATATGGATCTTTGTGAATGAACGAACGACACACGCCTAGTTTGTTGATTTCCCGAAATGAAAACAAAACTTCAACTTCAGTGGATGGCTCTTCTTCTTCTTTTATTTTTGTCTGCATCATAAATAAAATAAATAAATACGCGGCGCGGAGCGCCGTGGCGCTATGGCGGGGCGCGGTGGCGGCGGCGGCGTGCTACTATCGGAGTTACTAGTTGTATTTATTTACAAAATGATAAGCTTAAAATAAAATGGACTATACCGAGAAATTGATTTTACTTTTCCAACCACATCGATGTTTATACGATTGCCGTATAAAAAATTATAAAAATTATTTAATAAAGGACATCTTTACAATATTGCGACGCCGCCGCGCCGTGACCTATACACATAATACACACAAGGCTTCAAAACGCCTCCGCGACGACGCCACAGGGCTCTCGCACGCCTGCAATGTGAAGACATCCGCACCGCGAACGCCACGCCGCCGCCGCCCGCGCCGCCTGGCTCACCTACCGTCCGCCTCCGCTCCGCGTCCGGCTTCTCTGTGTGACGGCTTTTAAGGTCGATTCACACATCAGTGTCAGTGCCGACACCGGCTGAGAATGTATGAAAGAATATTTCGCACTGTGCCGGTACTGTGTCGGAACTGTGACTTCACTGATATGTGTTAATCGACCTTTATAGAGGTTGAGTTTGTAATAATCGAAATAAAAAGAGGATAATTTAATCTCAATCAAGTTCATTATTTACAAAAGCAAACATAAACAAGCAAAATAAATAATAAAAAGCTATTCAAAAAGCACTAAAATAAACTATCATTCTGAGTATGAAAATACTTAATAAAATTTACATAATCTATAAAGCTACAATATTATATTATTTACAGATATAAATCTACAAAGTTTAGATACAAAAGGTGAAAACACTAAGGGAAGAAGAGTCTTTGAAGAGAGGGGACGGGGGATTGCAGGAGGCATAATATCATGAAGGCATATGTTAAGTTTTTTACAGGCAAAAAGAAGATGTTCAACATCTCCATCATCCAAACCAAATTCAATTGGCCTTTTTAAACTTAGAAAACCAAGGTTTGAGAGGAATTTCTGGTTGTAAATCACCGTAGTGTTTACCCTAAGTCTAGAAGAACTCCACGTTCGAGACCAAGAGGAAACTAGATCGAAATTAGGAGCGGAACAAAGATCATGAGCATAAATTTTAAGGTGTTCCTCAGAACCAAATTGAATTGCCTGTCTCGCGCAGGAGTCAACAGTTTCATTTCCTGGAATCCCAGAATGACCAGGGATCCAAGCCAAGACAACATTAATGCCACGATTTTTACACCTGAACAAAGATTCACGTATTTTAAAAATAATTGGAAATCAAGATTTAGAGCGAAAGGGACAAGATAGGATGGAACGAAGAGAGCTTTTGGAGTCAGAAAATATTATGGAATTATTGAGGTTGTGCGAGTGTACAAACTCCGATTCAGATTCCGCTGTAAAAACCGAAGAAATTGAAGGACATTTATAATTAAAAATTATCTTGGAGGAAGGAATTCAAACTGCAGCGCCTACAGAATTAGAATCATTTAATTTTGAAGCATCAGTAAATATGGTGAGCCAACCATTATAATTAGAGCTAATTTGCTCGTAAAAATTTTCACGATCATTATATGAGCAATCTTTCAATATCCCGAAATCTAAGACTATATATTATCTGGCTCGAACATGATTGCTTCATAGGGCTTAGTAAACAAAGGATTAGTACTATATTGAATGACAGGATGTGGAAGGTGGATATATTTCATGAAACTCCGAATCAAACACGGTATTTTTTCCTGATGAGTATTATTTATTCACTGAAAAGAATTATGTAAATGATTTAACTTACCTACTTAAAAGAGGATGCTGCAAATTTTATACCAATTTGAAAAAAAAACTCCAAAATGATATTGCCTTCTAAAAGAAAGATGGGGGTCCCCACATTCTACTTGCATTGCGTTTATAGGAGAAGAAGATTTCATTGCACCAAGAATATATCGAAGACTTTTTGACTGATCCTTATCTAACTTACCTAAGCCCTCCGCGTACTAGAATCCAGAAGGAACGAACCATAATCCATATGACTACGAACAATGGCATTATTTAAAAGATTTTGACAATAAGGATGCGACCCCCACCAGACGCCAGACGGAGAACGCAGGATGTTAATATTCTTTTCACATTTTTTCTGCAATGTAATTAAAATGAGGAACACCAGTCATTCTCGAATCTGGTTTTAAACCTAATAATTTAACATTATTAACTTGATCAATCAATTCACCTCCAAAAGAAAGGTCAATGGATGGAATGAACCTTGTCTTCGAGAAGACAATACAATTACTTTTAGACGCAGAAAGAGACATACCTACCATGAACGATGAGCCATTCAACTAGGATATTGAGCGATGCAATCAGTTCACCCGGAGCGAATTCCTGGAAACTAGATTTAATATATAGAGCCAAATCATCTGCGTATTGAAGGCATATACACGGTAAAGAGTGGTCTAAGTCTGCAGTGTAAATCGTCGGCTTATTGCAAGAAGTCATTAGTCGCAAGAAGTCACTAACTGCGTTAGATATACCATTGAGTTCGTCTCGATGAGCTCTACATTTTGGTAAAACTCACAAATTTGTAGCTCTTCAAACTTAGAAGTTATGGCTTGGTTATAAAGTCAATAACTGCATTTTTGGTATATCTGGTTTCATAAAATTCATTAACTTACATTAATAAATTTTAACAAAAGAAAAAAAACACAATTGCCATTTTTATTTTCATACGTAACTCATTTATGTGACTTAACAACATTTTGAAAGTGCTTTTACGTTCACAAACGTTTGATTAAGTTTTGCTTTAATTCATTATTTGCACCTTAACCAGTTTTGTCGTATCGTATTTTTTGGAAAAAAAAATACTAACGGTTTTAAATTACTTCTATCAAAACGAGTAACGTCTACACTGAGTTTTTTATTTTTTATAGAATTCATTTTTTACACTTAATTACTTTTTTCGAAACATAATTAATGGTAAAAGAATACTATTCGCATTAAATGACTTCTTTCAGAACAAGTAACGTTTATAGGTACCATCGCTATTGGATTGGTAAAATTAATTATAGGTCGTTGACAAGTTTTTGCTAAATTATTATGTTAAACTTAATACAAGACTGAAATCGCTGGAATGAAGTAATGTTTTATTAGTGATTTTTGTTATTGTAAAAATAACAGGTAAATGTAAGGTAATGACTTTTGCACACATACATTTACGTGTTGCTATGCTACTTATTGGGCCTGCCACACACTCGACGAGTGGCGTGGGAAGTAGCGAGGAAAGTAGGCAGAGACGTAGTGTGGCAACGTTACTCGTCATGCCACTCGTCATGCTCCTCGTCCTGCCCATCGCTCCCTATTTTGTCGGTTTTTGGACCGCGAGTCAAAGGACCGGCAATACGAGCGCGAGTGACTGTCCACATACTCGCGCGGCCGCAGTTCGTGCCGAGCGCTCACGCGAGACGCACGTCTTTGTTTTCGGTTTATATTAATATGTTAGGTACTTCCATCGTTCTATTGCGATGAATAGATGTCATCCACCATCTCCGTTGGCGAGGACGCCGACGACGTCGACGATGTATATTGCTTTGTAGCATAACATTGATTGGGCGAAGGTCTGCCTGCGACGCAGGAGGTTGCGGGTTCGATTCCCGCCTCGGGACAAATGTTTGTACGATCTGCAGACATTTGTCCAGGGCGTTCTGGATGTTTTCTATGTATAATAAAAAAATATCTATATATGTAGTGTATTGTATTATGTATATCAGTTATCTAGTACCCATAACACAAGCTCTGCTTAGCTTGGGGCTAGATAATGCTGTGTGAATTGTCCAGCATTATTTATTTATTTATTTATTGATATAATTAGCTATACTACAAATACACGCACTCGCTGCCACCACAGTTTCAACGTCCATTGTGTAGCAACGACGAATAGACAAGTGCGGCGCGTAGCGATTAATTGCGCGAGTAGAGCAGTGTGTGGACAGACAGGGCAACATCGCGGCAGCGATGCGGCAGCGCGAGGAGCATGACGAGGAGCATAGTGTGGCGGGCGCATATGAGACCGCGTATCGTGTGGCCGGAGTCGCGGAAGCGGGGCAGAGGGGTATTTTGTTCGGGGCCGCTCGCGCCTCTGCCGCGCCGCGTAGTAGTTCGTTCTTTCCGGCCCTAGTGGGGGCACAGAGCGGGGCATCGAGGCTTGGCCTCTTTACCCCGGCATCAACTCGAGGGGTGACGACTCCTCGGTCCTTGGGTTTCGCTAAAAAATGCTTTTATTTAGCTTGTTCATCATTTTATTTTTTTATTAACATATTTGCATGTTTTTTCTTTTTTTTTCGTTTGGTTTGGGTTAATTTTTTTTTAAATTAACCCACGGTCTATCCGGGGTGTTCCGCGGGGGTGCGGTCCCAAGGAAGGGGCCTCCACGGGCGGTCATCATCTGGGGGCCGGGGTTGGTGAGGCGCTATTTGGTGAAGGTGGGCTTGGTGGCCGTTGTCGGCGCGGTCGTACATTCGACGACTGTATTGTATGACAAACTCGTCTATGGATTGGATCTGCGGGTCGCGGGCGATGACATCGTTCCTGACGCATTGGCTCGCGCCAGTGCAGATCCTCAGAGCCACGTTTTGCAGCCCCTGGAGCCGGTCCCTATTCGTCTGGGAGACTAGTGAGTACCAGGCCGGCGCTGCATATGAGAGTCGGGATCGGACTTAGCCTTTGTAGACCCACACTTTGGTCCTCAGAGGCAGGCGAGATCCCAGGACGGGTCGGAGAACGGTCGGGCGACTCGCGCTTGTTGTAGTGCGCTGTTAACCTTCGGCTGCATCCTCAACGACCTGTCGATCCCGAAGCCGAGGTACCGGATGTGCGGGCTCCATGCCACGTTCTGGCCCCGAAGTGTCAGCTGCGGTGGGTGGCCGATGCGGCGGGAAACAAACAGCGCAGCCGTCTTTCCCACATTGACGGCCATGCGCCATTTGTCCAGCCAGGGCGGCAGGATGTTCAGCAGCCGCTGCATCCTGCGGGCTGTGATGGTGGGGCTGGTGGAAGACGCAAAGAAGCGTTTCCTCTCTATTGCCCTCCTAAGGTGGAGGTCGTTGCATTGGCCTTGGCGCCTGGTGATGGGTATGGAAGCGGCCGCCTTAGCCTCGATGATGCGCGCCATCAGCGCTGAGGCCTCGGATTCCACTTCTGCAGGCGTCTGGAGAGGTCCGACGTCCACGGACTCGAGTGCCTTGGCGTACGCGTCCTCACGCCCTGGGACTGGGTCCGCGGCCAGGTCGAGCGTTATGAGGAGGGTAGATAGGATAAGGTTTTCAGGTAAAGCTCAAAGTCTGTTACTAAGGCCTATTACATTTCACGATTTACTGGAACGGTGCGCCGTGGCGGCGGAAAGGACGTTCTGATTACACTGCACGGTGGCCGCCTTCCTAACTCAGTTGCCAGTCGAACGTAGTAGGAGTATGGCGCCTGTGCTCTCAAAATTTCAAAAAATTGGAATCGCCCTTGCCGCAACTGCGGCTGTAAATGGGAGAAGGAAGAAAAAAAGAAAATGTTGGATCAAGCAATATCTCCTTTTAAGAAACAAAATGTGTAATATGAACATCTTGCATTCGTTAGAGTCAGAGGATTTTAGAAATTATTTACGTATGGATTCTGCACAATTTTATAAACTTCTAAAAGAATTTTATAAACTTCTAAAAGAACACAAAATCCGTCGTGTCTAAGCTGTTTATTTTTGTATTCCTGATGAGTTTTGTTCCATAAGTTAGGCATGTCTTTATACAGTTCTAGAACATTGGACAATACATACTTTTCCTTTTGGGAAGTCATTTTTGCACGCCAGGCTCGCTGATGCACGTCCGCTCACAATAAACGCCTCGCGCGACTGAGCGGCCGGTCTCTCTCAGCGATTACATTTGCCGGTGCACCGGCAATTAGGAAGTTAGGACGGCCGGGAGCGCACGGTCTTCTGGTATCGGCATCCTTTCTTCCTAACAGCGATTACACCTTCCGTTTTAAGCTTCCTAACTCTTACCGTTGACGGTGAACCGTAAAGTGTAATCGAGCTTTTTATATTTTCTAATCTAAATAATAGCTTACTTAATCGTTTCCAACTTATTTATGTGTTTATAACTCTTTGCTGGCTATCAGAATTATTTTCTAAAAGCTTAGAACGTGTTTTTGACTGATTCATGTGCCATTATTACTAATTTTAGTTATTTTATTAAGTGGTTTCGACAAACAAGGTAATTTGTTTAGCTTTTAGTGATAAAAGATGTTATTTTATGATTATTTTGTCTTTTAATACTCGAAAGAGGCCACTAATAACTTCGTTGCAGAAATAGTTAACTCCAGTTTAGTCAAAACTTTTAATCGTAAGAAGTCATTATCTTTGCATTTTTAGCTTTTAAAAAAATTGCAGTGTTTGAATTTGTACTGATTTCAGTTAATTATAAAATAATTACATATCTCTATATATTGGCGTTTAAATTATATTGATAACTGTCGTAGTTTTGATGCTATGGGCTCTTAAAGTTATAAAAACTTTAAACTGCTTTTGCCAAACTTTTGAATTTGTCGGTTAATGACTTCTTGCAATAAGCCGACGAAATACTATATAATAATAAACGACTTAATACAGAACCTTGAGGCAACCCCTTATAAATACTACGAGGAGATGAAAGTAGACCCTGGTTATTAACTAAAATTTTCCTATCCATTAGGATATTACATATAAAGCGAACTATTCTCTCTGGAATTTCCAACTTAACGAGAACCGGCAGCAAAACATTATCGCAAGCAGCAGTGATGTCAAGAAAAACTACAAACACCGATTCTTTATTGATAAAAGCTGTTCGAATATCTGTTGTAATAATGCTTAAACTATCAAGGGTACTCATGCCTTCTCGGAAACCAAATTGAGTAGGTACTAGAAATAAAAGCTCATATAAACTGAAGTTGCTATCTAATTTGGAAAGAGAAGGAATAAAAGGAAGAGATGATAGGAGAGAATCGATAAGGATGGAACAAACGGGGGCAATAACTTGTCGATAAAATCGTCAACCCAAGATGAGGAGAAGAAACACCAGGGGAGGAGCAAGATCCCCTATAACGTTTAAATTGTGGATGGCTCATCGAGCGTACAAGAATCAGACATCAGCTGACCTTGACACTGACATTTACGTCGTGACACGAGAAATGATTGACATAGGCGGCAATGGGATAAAATTTATATGGAGGTTGAGTTTGTAATAAAGGTACAAGAAAATACACAAAAAAATCGTGAGTCAAAAGTTGAGGCCCTCGGGATCGAGAATCACCCCCTTTAGGTTTAGTACACATGTTTCGTACAACCCTGTATAAATGCCGAGATATCGCAAACATCGATTGCTCTGAGAATTAGTCCAAATCTTAGTAATCTTAGTGAGTTAAGGACTCTGCCAACATGAGTAAATCCTGCTTCCTATTTCCGCTAGGTACCTTACTTTTATTCCAAAAATTGGTTGTCTGTAAAGTCGATTTACTGACGATAGTTGAACGTGACAACGTCTTAAGAAAATACTGATGGAATGGTAGCATTTGATACTCGATCAAAACATGTAAATGTACTATAGTAAAGCAGCTGTCCACGCAGACGCGTGAGTGAGCGATGCGTCTGCGTGGACGTCTGCGTGGAGCGCTCGACATCCGTCTCTCTCCTACTTGAGTGAGCGATGCGTCTGCGTTGTCACGTTCAACTATCGTCAGTAAACCGACTTTACAGACAACAAATTTTTTAAAAAATTGGTTGTCTGTAAAGTCGGTCTTAAGAAAATACTGATGGAATGGTAGCATTTGATACTCGATCAAAACATGTAAAAATGTACTGTAGTATAGCAGCTGTCCACGCAGACGCATCGCTCACTCAAGTAGGAGAGAGACGGATGTCGAGCGCTCTCGCTTGCACTTCAAGCCTTACAGTGGTGGCTCTGCTGCATAGCACCACACGAATTGGTGTGGTGCTATGCAGCAGAGCCACCACTTCAGAATCTGGTCATTTATATTTTAAATTAATGTACGTTAAACGTACATTACGTACGTATGCCGCTTATTGCTGTACGTGCATCACGTAATGATAAAATAGACTTTGATTGTGGCGCTGCTGTGTAGCATACTTTCCAGCAGAGCCACTAAGAATATGTATTCAGGAAAGATAAACGCTACTGTGTTTCTGTGAAAACTGTTGTACGTATAGTGTTTATCACGTACGTGTTGGTAAATATCATTACTATGCAGCGGTTTTATTTATTTAACTATTCTAACATTTTTTAGGCAAGCGCCTGATTAATTTAAGTCAGCAAAATACAGTAGGTACAGTTTGGTGAAATAAAATAACCATTACCATTATTTGTGATTACGCGCACGCTTTGTGGTGGTTTTTTCTCCTGCCTGACAGTCCTGTGGGGACCCTCCGTGTTATGGCAAAACTACCTCAGGGACCCGATGCTTTCCTTCCTATGGAGCCAGGCTTGAGACCACGTGGCAGCCAAGATGTGGGGACCAGGTTCCAAATAAGAAGACACGATGAGGATGGAATGGCAGCGCCTTACGCCAGGGAAATCTCACTTTGCTTGTTGACTTTGATTTTGCGATGCAATGGCGCGTAAGATTTCCAAGGAGTGGGGGGGAGCCGTTTAATTACTTTAATAATATTACAGTTAAATTATTTATATCCAAAGCACAATAGTTACATACATCTTTGTCCTTGTGTCTTGCCAAATTGCAATATGCTCTGAACATTTTTTAGAAGTCGATTTCAAAATATAAAATAAAGGATATAGATATACAAGTACGAAACGTACAGCGCTTGTATCACTGAAAATCGTTAAGCTTAAAAATTTAAATACTAAACTTTAATACTAATTTTTACTTTAGGTTCTCGCCATGGACCAAAACCTACAGGGTACCTACTTCCCGTTGACCTAGAATCATGATAATTTGGCATGTTTTTTTTTTGTTTTCGAGGATGCCATGATTTTCTTCGAAATGTATGGGAAAAGTTTCTTGCTTTTTCTGACTTTCCTAGTAGGTACTCAAGCCTTAGTTGGTCCCTAAGAACTTAGTGATCAGTATAAGTAACAGGATCGATTGGCATCAAAAAAAGATATGAAAAATAAAATAAAACGATAAGTATATTTTATTCATCACTGGCTTCTGACCGCGGCTTCGCACGCGTTGTTTCTATAGAAACGTTTGAAGGTGATTTCTATCTCATGGGAACTGATTTACGGGATAAAAAGTAGCCTATGTTTGATTCCAGGATTAGAATTACCTGTAGGCAAATTTTCAGCCTGATCCGTTCAGTAGTTTTGGCGTGAAGAGGTAACAAACATACATCCATCCATCCATCCATCCATCCAAACTTTCGCATTTATAATATTAGTGTGATAATATTCATGGTTGTGCGCCTAATCACAAATAATGGTAATGGTTATTTTATTTCACCAAACTGTACCTACTGTATTTTGCTGACTTAAATTAAACAGGCGCTTGCCTAAAAAATTTTAGAATAGTTAAATAAATAAAACCGCTGCATAGTAATGATATTTACCAACACGTACGTGATAAACACTATACGTACAACAGTTTTCACGGAAACACAGTAGCGTTAATCTTTCCTGAATACATATTCTTAGTGGCTCTGCTGGAAAGTATGCTACTCAGCAGCGCCACAATCAAAGTCTATTTTATCATTACGTGATGCACGTACAGCAATAAGCGGCATACGTACGTAATGTACGTTTAACGTACATTAATTTAAAATATAAATGACCAGATTTTGAAGTGGTGGCTCTGCTGCATAGCACCACACGAATTGTGGCAGTATAGTCACAGCGAGCCATGAAATAAGAAGTTGAAGTTGAATTACATTTTTGTTTTTGTTTTGGTTTGGACATTTGGATTTTCAATGGATTGGTTGGATTTATAGAGATTTTCATGATGCTTAAAATATAAATAGAAAATGTTAAAAGCATTGATGAACGATAAGAAACATTATTCTTCAGTTACACAAGTCCTTGTGTAATCCAAGAGGCTATGGAGTCCAAAATATGTCGCGTATGCCTCGACAGGACGGCCACAATATCTCTGTTCGACACTGTGGACGATGTCCAGTACCGGGACAAGGTGAAGAAGTGCGTGGGGGTGAGCATCGAGGAGGGCGACGGGCTGCCCGACGCCATCTGCGACAGCTGCGCGCTCGAGCTCGCCGCCAGCTATGAGTTCGCGCTCAAGTGCGAGGCCTCGGACCGCGCGCTGCGCTGTCTCGACCTGCTGCACGCCTGCGGACTCAAGGAAGAACCTATGAGAACTGAAGTCAAGCTAGAGGAACGTATATATCAGACCCATAATGATATTATACAAGAATTATCAAATGAAAATCTTGATTACATCAATAATCACGATAATTATGATTACTTCGACAGCTTATCCGATAGTAAAGACAACTTAGATGTAGCTCCTAAAACCCTAAAGAATGATAGACCTAAGAAAAGGAGGATATTGCAAGAAAAGTATAAAAAACCTCTTCCAAACCATCTACGTAAGATAAAGCACAGAGTTTACTCTGGTCCTATTCAGTGCAGGACATGTGGAAGAATAGTGAAGTGTCACTCGGCTTACGAGCAGCACATGCGCACACACACTAAAGAGAAGCCATTCATTTGTGACCTCTGCTACAAAAGCTTCAGATCCAAGAGTAATATGAAGAGACACATCAACAAGCATTATGGAATTGATGAAAGTGAACTCCGAAAACTAAGACCCCTCCCTGATTGGGACAGAAGAAAAAAAGGGAACAAGGCCCTCCCAACTCCCTTTCTGTGCTTTGTCTGTGGCCTTAAACTGAACTCTGCCTCCGCCTTGGAAACCCACATGAGGAAACACACGGGAGATAAACCATTCTCTTGCACAGAATGCAGCAAGAGCTACTCTCTCAAAGCGTCTCTCAGAAGACACCAAGAAACATTTCACACTAAATTAAAACAATTAAAATATGTTTGCGAACACTGTGGAAAGAATTTCAGCCATAAAAGTAACATTATAAATCATCTTCGAACGCACACAGGAGAGAAGCCTTATTTGTGTCCGTACTGCGAGGAGAAGTTCGCTCAGATATCATCGCTGATCCGTCACAAGCGTTCCCACACTGGGGAGCGTCCGTTCAAGTGCGAGATTTGCGGGAAGGGCTTCTCGGACCGGACCCTGGTCCGCCGGCACATGGCGGCTCACAGCGACGCTCGCAATTTCGTCTGCCACATATGCAGCAAGGGGCTGAAGACGAGACAAGCTCTAAAGGTTCACGTGGACCTACACAACAGTGCCGGCAAGCACGTCTGCGCGGACTGCGGCGCCACGTTCACGGTGAAAGGCAACCTCACCTCGCACGTGCGCCGCCAGCACTCGGCGCGCTCCGGCGCCTGCGCGATCTGCAACAAGACGGTCCCGGACCTGGCCGCGCACGTGCGCTGGCACAGCGGGGAGAAACCGCACGTCTGCAAGATCTGCAACCAGGGGTTCAGGTCGAAGCGGGGGATGTCGCACCACATCGGGTTCAAGCACCGGGACTCGGCGAAGTTCAAGTGCACGACGGGGCAGTGCGACCGCGCCTTCCCTACCATCTCGATGCTCGAGTTCCACGTGCTGAAGACCCACCTCGACCGCACGCCCTACATCTGCTCGCACTGCGCGCGCGGCTTCCTGCGCCCCTGCGACCTCTCGCGACATCTGCGCGTCAGCCACATGGACAATACGCAGATCAAATCACAGTTTAAACTGTGCAGATCTCTGTTCCGGCGTAATATAATATGTCAACAAGGTGACAAGGTTTCTTTGTTCCTATTCCATTATAATACTTACATGATTGTACAAATAACTATTTACAAATCTTTAACCATAGAAAGTGTTCCAAAGTTATATTTTAAAACTCGAAACATTCCGTCTATATAGGTACATACATAACACTTGTTTGTTAGATTTAAGTCAGTAGGTACTTACTATGCTGTGGCTAGTCACTAGGTATACCTATAATAAGAAAATAAAAGTTATATACCTACTACTTAAACTTGCCTATAATTTGTCAAACCGGCTTATACCTATTAGGATAACTAGATTAACTGCTTCAATTTCCGATCTTAAATGAAGTTTCCTGTCCAACTACCCGAGACAGGTTTCCTCTTCCTGTCCAAGCGAAGGGTCGAGCCGGTGCTCCCTCAGAAACTCAACAGCGCGGAGATCCGGAGCTGGGCTTCGAACGCACGCCCTTACAGCCAAAGCACCTACGGCTACTTCAGCAGTTGTAATATAGTGATGTATAGTGTGTAGTGTAATGTACGTCACCAGGTGTAGCGCGGTGTCTCGCTCGCTCGCGGTGACGCGCGCAGGGCTCTCGCTCGCGGCCGTCAGGTGAGACGCGGGACGAGACGACGACGTTAGCCCGCGACCGCCGGCCGGAACGCACGCCCGCGTCTCACCGCGTACGTACAGTCGTGATGTTTGGTTCCTACGTAAAACAGTGCTGATTTTACGGATTTTGGATTGTGCCGAGAGCCGAGTACGAGTCACCATGGGTGAAGTAAGTGGATACTTGCTGCTCTATTGTCGAAATGTAAGCGTGCTCCAGTTAGAATCGGACACGGGCTAGTCCCGCGCTCGTACCGTAGGTTCGTAGGTCGACGGCATGAGATACAGTTCATTCAGCGCCGGCCACTCTCAATTAGCGCTCGCACAATGCCCTGGGAGGCTGCGGCCGACGGCCCCCTGGGAATGTGTGCCGGTATAGAAAGCTCCCGATCACCAGAATGTCATTACAAGTAAAAGTGGTAAAAGTAAGCGTGCGGAAGTACTTAGGTAGGTCCTACCTACGCGGCTGATAACATGGTCGACCGATGCAGTATCTGCGATTAAGTACAGGTATTCGATTTCATTTATTGGACGGATTAAACGAGGCCGTTGTTACAATGTTAACGATTTACTTATTGCTTTACTTAATGTACAAGTAGGTAAATTGTCCTCTTGTTTTGTTCGTTTCACGAAAATTTACGATGACACTTCGATCGAACGCAAAATCATTTTAGGCTCTAGGTAGGTAGGTATTTAATATATTAATTTCTTGAATAAGTATCTATGACTTCTTAAGATAAGTCTGTGTGAGGGTAGTTTAAAGCATGTTAATGTTAGGGTAAAACACCCGGTAGTCAGCCCCGCACCAGTAGTCAGTCAGCCTTTACAGACATTATTTCGATATAAATAGTGTTGAAATTTGTGTACACCTGTAAAATAACGTTCAATCGAATCCATGTCTCATTAATGGCTAATACGCACACCTTCGAACCAATAGCATCACGGGTTGACGACAGTGTTGTTCCAAGTAAATTTTAGTATTGCCGTATCTCAACCTAAAAATTGCCGTATTCAAGGGCAAATTTAAAAAACGGGCCGTATATTCTAAGTTTTTATAATAAATGTTTACAAATCAAACATACAGTATTAAAAAATAAAATATACAATAGGTATAAAATTTAATCGTCTCTCTCCCACTGTTTCCTATACTTTTGTTTGGTGTGCTTAGTTTTGATCTTTTTTTTTTGTAACAATTCAGTTCAGCAACGTTAACTTTAAACTAATTTAACTGAAAACTGAAGCAATAATTGCGGAAATATTGTGTTCAATGTTTACAAATGAAAGGGCCGTCTCGTCGTAAGTGTTGTAACTAGAAACAAAACTAGAACAATACAACATTCATAACTAAGTGACTAAATTAGAAAATCGCTAGGTGTGCAAACACTAGTAAGGTCCGTGCCGTCTCATTTTATCAGGTTACTTTATGTCTACAGCAGGAAACCCTTAGCCAGAAGGAGCCAGTCGCTAGTGCGTTCCGTTACACGAAGAAATTCAGTATTGTCAGCGCTTCCTATACCGGCCGTATAATTTCATATAAATATTATACGGCTTTGAAATGTCTGCCGTATGCCGTATTCTTGACGATTTACCCGCCCGAAAACCGTATAATACGGCAATTGCCGTAGCCGGAACATCACTGGTTGACGAGCTACAGTCATTCATTTGCACTGTCGCCAAGGATATGACTAAATACGTCACTTTTTCGATTTTTATCTTAAGGAAACGCGTTCGAGTTTTCGGTAAGTTTTTGTGTGTATTTGTTGTAATTTGTGGTGGATTGTTATACTGTGTTACAATAAAATGTTTATTTTATGATAAAATCAACCATTACATGCATTTTATTTGTTTATTACGTTGTAATTTAGGTGGCCGACTACTGGGTTTCGAATTTTTAAGGTAAATCCAGTAGTCAGCTATAGTTGAAGTAGTTGAAATTAACGGAGCTAATAATCCCAATTGTGCGCATTAGATTGGGCGTTACTCTTATGAGACGAAAAGTGTATTTTACCAGTAGTCAGCCGCGTAGAAATGTCAGGGGCCGACCAATGGGTCTACAAATCCAGTAGTCAGCCATTATATTAGTCCTGTTGCAGAAAATAGCACTTTAAAACCGCCAAATTAGGGCTAAATTTATTCACGGTTATTTTAGCATGAAAATTCATTTGTTTTAGAATTCCATCATGTCAAAAAGACCAATCCAATGGCAAAAAACAGAATCAGGTGCACTAGGTAACTATAAAGAGGAATTGACTAGCTACACATAAATTAATGACTGAAAGAATATTATATGTGACAGTTATTTGCCCTGTTTGGTATCATTTGCAATGTACTAAATTCGCTGGAGACATATTAAATGGAAATATAGTTATACGTCATTTAGTAATTAAAATTCTATGCTAAATACCTACGCGAGAGAAAGAGAGTAGAGAATAAGAAGAATAAGAGAGAAGCTGACTACTGGGTAAGACATGGCTGACTTCTGGAGAAATGAGACTGACTACTGGTGAAAAGTGCCATTATTTGTTGAATGTTGATTTTTTCTTTAAATCTATGAGAAATATAAGATTTTGTTATTGTCTTTCTTTAGTAAATATAATAAACAACCTTTCGGAGAATAACGATTGTTTTTATTCATAGTGTTTAATATATAAATTACCTACAGTTGATTCAAATTTGAGTCCTCACTTAAAGGCTGACTACTGGGTGTTTTACCCTACCTAGGTACCTTCATTTCATTGAAGATTGTTAAGTAGGTAAGTAGGTACCTAGGTACCTTGTTTTGCTGGGTGGATTTCAGACATTCGTTTTTCTACGTTGATGCAAAGTTATTTATGAACCTACATAACAGCAAAATACCTATAGCAAACAGCATCCAATAGAATGCAACAAAACTGGCTCAAAGTAGGGCATTGTAAGTGAAACTGAATATGGCCGTGTGTAGGTCAGCTCATTTCGCACAAATATGGCACTGCGCAGACAGACCGGCCTTATTTTCCGATCATAAATTTATAATATTCATATTATTATTAACCAGCAGTTTGTTTTCGCTGACGCGCCCAATACCAAACGCCCAGCCAAGGTAATATTATCCTATATTACCGTGGCCCAGCCTTGCAAAGTTGCAATTCAATGCATATTTTTATTCTGCATAATCATCACTTAATCACTGCTTGCATTTTAATGCTTTCGAAACATTTAATAACCTTGTGAAATGCGGATGATGTTTTAATTTATTTAGGAAAGTATACCTAAGTCGATGATTGCAACATCTCCGTTGGAGCCATGAAAATATGAAGGTAGGTACCTAACCTACTTAACTTCAACTTTGTTAATGTTTTATTTGAAGCAGGTCTACCTAACTGAAGATTTGCATAAGTCGCATTGCGCACAAAGAAAAGTACTTATTTTTTACCTATCCTAGATCCCCAACCCGCATGCCCAGCGTGGGGATTATGGGCATTACTCCCCAAGTCATAAAAGCCAATAAGGCTCTTATCAGGGGGAGGCCTGCGTCCAGTAGTGGACCAATAGGTACAGGCTGTTGAGAGGTAGGTAGGTACCTACCTAGGTACCATAAATAATCGAGGTAACACGTTACATCTAGAGATAGGTAGGTAGGCAGTTATTCTTTAGAATCGATCGGTTGATACCGATAACGTGATAATGACATTGCAGATAACGGATAACGGCGTTCGCCGAATTAATTATAATTCCTCGATATTTCGGTCACAGTCTACATAGCTACGACTGTTTCGGATCACGCGCCCGTTCCTAGAAACAAAGGCGGCTCTTACCGTGGCGCGTAGAGTAGAGACCTAGAGATGACATGGAGAGATTGGGATCCAACTGTTTTATTATAAAGTTAACAATAGCTGATGGTGACACATTCATCTCAAACCAATTAGTTCCATCTCAGCTTAGCTCACCGGTGCCTATCATGTATAAGTAGGTAGGTATCTAAGATTTGAGGGGAACTACAATCCACATTAGTCGTTACTTTTATAGGTAGGTTAGGTACCTTTTGAATCATGCCCATAAACCTGTGTGAACGGAGGGAATGCTTAGCTACCTATTAGGCTAATTAACTTACTAAAGTACCCCTCCTTGGTAGGTAAGGTAGGTTAGAAGTAGAGAATTATTGTCCCAGTAAAATAGCTAATAGGAATGCAACCTAGATTAGAATATTGATGATGTTAATCTGTTATGTACTTAAGCATTTCTTTAATCACAAAGAAAATTATAGGTACTAGTAGGTATTTACAATTGAAACAATTGAGCTAACTGCTGATGACTGTTGCATACAGTCTACAGAAAGTACTAGGTAGGTACTACCTAGATTTTTTTATTTTTTGCCATATGATAACCCGGAGTAGGTACTATAATGTTTGGCCATCGATTTATTATAAATCTGTCTAGTACTGTTAAGCCTGGCCGGTTTTGATTAACGATGATGAATCAATTTTGTGCTCACTGCGCAGCGAGAATGCAGGCTTGGTTTTTTTGCGTTCGCGATCAGAACTTAGGAGAGTAGGTATTTATTAATGCAAGAGACGTACGGTCAGCCAGCATGCCCAGCAGAGCCAATATATAAGATATATGTACCTATTTATTTATATGTTTGTAACCCAGTGTTTTCCCTTGTTACAGTCAATGCTGAAAGAAGATCCTCTCTCCAGGATTCAAAGGGAGATAATAGAAGTCACAGAACGGGAGCGTGAGTTCAAAGAGGGGCACTTCAGGATAAACCGTCTCCTCTCGGAGTCCACCCTCGACGTGCACCAGCAGAACGGGCACGTCAACGGCGACCTCAGTCCGCCCAAGACGCTGAACCGCGCCGTCTCCACCTCGCACCTGCTGGGGCCGGTGACGCCCCCCGCGCCCCACGCGACCCCCGCGCAGACCCTCAGCACCAATGGCTACACGCGGCGGTTCACCCCGCAGAACGGGACCAAAGGCATCATGCAGAGATTCATCGCCAACAAAGGCAAGATGCCCCCTACGCCGACGGCCTCGTCCCCCCTGACCCCTGTCACACCGCTGGCCCCGCTGCAGTTCCCCAGCACCCCAGTGGTGGCACCCGTTGTCTCCTCGCCTCCAGTCATCTCACGCACGCCGGAGGGCAAGCCGGTGCGGAAAGGATTCGTGCCCGTCGAGGAGAAGATCCAGAAAGAACTCAGAGAGATGAAGGACAGAGAGCACGAGCTGAAGAAGATGAGGAAGAAAGCCAAACCCTTCGACCTCGAGCTGAGCGACAACGAGACGAGCTCCGAGTCGGAGGACGAGGAGATTCCCGCGCCCGGCAAGCTGAAGCAGACCAAGTCCATCGGCGAGCTGTACGAGGCATTGAACGACGAGTTGCGGTCGCCGTCGCCGCGGAACAGCTCGGGGCAGGACTCCATCGGCAGCCTGAAGCCGGCCAAGTCACTGGCCGAGCTGTGCGAGCTCTCCCCCGGGCAGGAGTTCTTAGCGCCTAGCTCCACGAGGCTCATCGCGCAGTGGGAGTCCATCATCCAGCAGAAGCAGGAGGCGGGCGCGGCCTAGCCTCACGCGCCGGAGCGGTTGGTTCTAATGTTTGTGTGTGCAGAGTGTGTCGCGGCGCCCGGGCCTCGGGCCTCGGGCCTCGCCCGAGCGGGGGCCGGTGTGCATTCGGAGAGTACCGTAACAAAAGCGAACGCGGACAGAGTTGCGTATACATTCCTCGAGTGCGCGGACGAGCGCGTGATCGATTTCTTAGCTAGCGATCGGTTGCGGCAATTAATTTTCTCCAGATAGCGAACAATGCAAATGATGGTTATCCGCGGTAGCAATTACTTCGTTCGTGCGCGGGGGGGAAAGCGCTGCGCTGCGAACTTGGCTCCCGAGTGTGAGTACAACGGTTTCTTCCCATTGTTCCACCTTCTCCCTCTATAAAAACTTGGAGTTTTTGCCGCGGGCGCTTTCCCGTACGCCACGGCGGGGCGCCGCCCGCGCTCTTTTCTCGTCTATGAGAAACATATAGCCTGCAAAAAATGCATCTGCAACAACACCTTGAAATCTGCTCTCAGCATTGTCCCGCGCGATGTCACCTCTGCCTACTTCCTCAATCATTTCTAATTCTATTCTCACAAACAACGCGCGAAAGAGTCTAACAATTTTATAACAATAATAGACTGTGTCATTCAAAATAATTTATGAGTTATATCAAGTAAGCTCGTGTGCTTACTTTCGTTTGTTACGTTCTCCGACGAGGACTGTGATTGTGATTACACTCGTTGTACATTCGTAGGTGGTTCTTAAAACATTCTTTTGCATTGTTATCGGTATATGGATGGTCGCTGTGATGTTCTTCGTTGGAAATTGGCTATCAGATTTACCAAGTTTCCCTTTGGAACGAGATATCGTAAGTTTAAGTAGATGGTTGGTTAATTAATTAATTCAAAATGATAGTAATTATAATGAAGTAGAAGAGTCTTACTCCTTGTCAGGTTGGTACATTGCAGAAGATCGAAGCCGGACTTCAGATCAGACCGCAGTGTATGTCGGCCTTTTAGTGGGTAGTTGTTAGTGATCGGATGATAAGCTATCTACAGCTGACATCGATAAGATTGGACTCCTCCTATCCAGAGCTACACTACACTACACTACACTCGGTAAACATGCACCAGTTAACATTCAAATGTTCAATATTGTAATTATGTTGTTCAATTCGATACTTTAGTTAGAAATTAATTGTTACTTATATTGTAATGTCAAATAGCCTGTGCCTTAACTTAGAATGTAATGTTTTTAAACTTCCTTACAGATGCCCGCTATGACAAAGTATTTACTTACAAAGTAATATTTACTGTACATTGTCGTACGTGCAGTTAATGTTAGATACAAAATTATATATTTATTATTAATTACTACTTTTTAGGGACATAGAAAACATTTCTCTAGTAGCATAATAATTTTAGTCAAATTAATTTATAAAAAGAGTTCCGGATTGGTACGTGTTTGTGCCAGGAACAGAGAAAATATGAGATTTATAACTTTTTAATAATAAGCATGATTTTTACCTGAAACAATCCCAGATTTTATGAAATAAAAATGTGATATAAAATTGCCTTATTCATTAAATAGAAAAAATGCATGGTTTTACAACAATAAACATAAAATAATATTTACATAAGTGTTTAACCTATTGTCTGAAGATTTAATGATTCATTGCCTTGAAGTTGTTTAAATTCATATATTACCTACATTAGTAGAATTGCTAATTTATGAATATATTTTGTCGTACGATTTTCGCAATAAAATAATTTTGTCTAAACATATTTTTATTTCAATCTTCCGCTAATAATTAGAATCATAACTACATATATCGAGGTTTAACAGCAAAGGTCCGAGAGGCGCGTCTTGCGGCAGCCCAGGCTATCCGTCCGTAGTCCGTACAATGGTTTGCATAGCGCCGCCGCCGCCGCCGCGCGCCGTGACAGTAACCCTGCTAATAACTTATTGTTGTCAGATAGTAGCAGGCATTGTGTTCTGAGCTATTATTCTATTATTTAATGCTAAACTCAGCTAAACAATGGGTTTGATAGACTATTTTGGACTATTTTGTCGGTTGTTATTTTTGTACAGCCTCCTACCTTGGCTACCTAGGCTACTCGTAAGGTACACTGTATATTACAGTGTCTGATAGAGTACTAATTTATGATAGTTCTAGCAACTATGTACTCGAAGAATAACGTAGGTACTCATCAAATATTAAGGTCAGTTTCTACATAAGATTTGTGACCTGGTAAGACCAATAACAAAGAATTTACTATTAAGTAGGTACACTAACGTGTCTAGTCTAGTAGTTATGTTGGATGGAGGCTGGCAGCGGGAGGTTCGTTTTCACTCTCGATCGAGGTCTAGCTCTGATATGTGGGCACGATCATAATTATATCTAGACTTACATTTTACAAGCCGTTCTACTTCTATTGAATGAATGAATATATGTAGGTATTTTTATTTCAGACAACAAAGTCCGTAATACATTTATTGCTCGACTGAGTAATACCACAGTAATACTCTAACATTCATTTATGTAGATATTTTCTTACTTCTTTATCGTTATCAATATCAGCCGGATTTTACCACTACTATATAGGTAGGTAAATAGGTACCTTACAGACCTCCCATCTTTGTGCGATAGGTACACTCTGAAAAACAAATTAAATCGAATTCAAAAATACCAAAAGATCCAGCACTGGTACCTTACCTACTCACAGAGGCTTTGCCCCAAACCCCAACAAACGAGTTCGCAAATGAGGAGGAAACAAGTCGGCATAAAATGTGGTTTTCTCAGCTAACTCACTAGCTAACATAATTATAATGCTAATTGTTTGTAGCTTGATACAACTCACACATTTGCTAGGTACATAATTATTTAGTACTTATCTACAATACATTGAGTAGGATGGAATATCAAGTTTAGAGTCGCTTCCCGGGCCACGTCCACGTCCACGTCCGTCGTCCGCGTCTCCACAGTCCACAGTCCACAGTCCACAGTCCGGGACGAGCAGGGACAATCTCAGATTAGTTCTTACTTTCTTACGTTCTGAATTTTGCAAACAGGTAGTTATAAATCTGGAGTAAGACATAGGCTACTTTTACCCCGTAAATCGATTCCCATGGGATAGAAATTACTATTAAACGTTTCCATAGAAACAACGCGTGCGAAGCTGCGGGCAGAAACAAGAAGAGGATACGTACTACGTATGTATTAAAAGATTAATTGACACATGACCGTGACCGTGTGCGGTGCTCACCTATGGGACGAGTTCACGAGAACTGTTCCCGTGTTGCGTCGAGAATGGAGCCGAGCGGTTGAACTCCGCGAGTGGCTGACCGGGCGGCGGACACTGTCTGAGAACACTCGGAGATCGCAGATACGCTCCATCTTAGAAAGTACCACGTGAGGGCATTCATAACGACTTGTTAGGTACTCTAGCCACAGAGTAACAAGTCAAGCACATTTCCCATTTTCCTTTATTTAACTAATAAAGGAAAATGGGAAATGTCAATAACGCTGGTCAATCCACACAGCATCAACTAGCCTAGCCCCAAGCCAAGCACAGCTTGTGTTATTGCTACTACTTAACAATAACACAAGCTCTGCTGCATAACTGAAATACAATACAATACATGACATAGATAGATAAACATTTTTCAGTTGAGCGCGTTGAAGTCTTTTGTATGGAAACTTGGACTTCATACAAAAGACATAAACGCGCTAGAATTCCTCGAAACGTAGCACAGGAGTTTCTTGGAAAAATAATGAATTAAGCACCAAATCTGTCCTGGAAATACGTTTTACTGGCGTATGTGTGTCGTGCTAGTAAAATAGTCGTTTATTTTCTTATATTTGAATGCTCATAAATAAATCAAAGCTTGTTAGGTAGGTAGCCATAATTAATTTTCTCAGCGACGTCATAAAGTTTAAATTACTTACATGTTTCGACGAAAACCGCCCGGTGTCCCTGACCGAGAGCCAAAGGACACTGGTACACCTTGGGATGGGTCCACCAGACCAGACGGATCCTCATCAATATTAATTACTCTATCCGCACTGCTAAATGTCACTTCTGATTGACCTATTAATAAATTTAATTAACATACTTTTTGCTTGCATAAATGACCTGTAATTTACACGTGTAGTATTTCGAGAAGATACTTTATAAATAGGTAGTAAATAATGCTGGACAATTTTTAGGGTTTCGAGATCGGTTTCGAAACCCTATGGTCTCGCTTTGTATATCCTTTTTTTCCCTCATTAATAAACCACCCACTACCGCAGCTGTTAACTTGAAATTTAAAATAATAATTAATTTCGTGCGCCTACAGATTTTAAGAAAAATAAATGAAAAATGAACATTTTCAATACAAATTGTGATGTCGAAATGTAAAAAGAGACCTTCACGGTCAATTATAGGATCAAATGAAAGGTATCGGTTTGTATATTTCAAAACAGGTTTTAAAATTTCTGAAGGTTTCATACTCTTCGAAATATTTAAAGAAAGTCAAAAAAGTCTCCGAAGTAGGTATGTAGTGCGATCCATCTAAAATGTATTCTCGTACCTTCTATTTTTAGGTATTCATTAAATAGCAAAGTCTCTAACCGGTACCTTTAGTACATATTATGTATGATTGACAAACTTTCCTAAAGAGAGGAACGTGTCCAAGAGTTCTGTAAGGTCTAAAGGAAATAAAGCACTTTGATATTTGATATTTGGTCGAAACCCTCGGTGCGTGTAACGCTCACACTTGACGAATCTTGTCATCATTGAATCTTGTTTGGTACAGCGTGCAGCAAACTTGCCCAAAATAATGGTCATTTTCATTTTCAGATTTGGGAGACAATTCCAGAAGGATAATATTTTCGTTATGGCCATTTCTAATGGTTGTCTTAATCTGCCGAAATGGTAATTTGATCCATTAGACTTTAAGAGCTTATTACACCATCCTGAATATCGGATGTCCTAATTAGTCAATCCTGAATTCAGGAAAGTTTAATAGCATTTAGGACGGTAGCATCCTAATTAGGATCCGATTTAGGACAAGAATGGCTTCCGACGTCCTAATTTAGGACTCCTAAATCTATTTTTAGCGTCTGCTTCAGTGTTGCCGGCAGTCAAAATAAAAAAGCTCCGATCCGAACGCTAAAATGGTCCGAAATATGACAAAAAGATATATTTCAATTAATAGAAATATTTAAAAAGTGTAAAAATTTTATTACTTGTCGTAATGGGGATATTAAGTTTTCCATATGAATTGTACTTTATGTTGCTTCATCTTAATGAATTTCAGAAAACTTCGCTTATTTTTTACCCTACCCTACCTCTTTTCCTACCTAAAGACTGAGATAAAATAAAACGTCAAGTGGGAGTCAGACTCGCACACTAAGGGTTCCGTTTAATTGTAAGACCTTGTTTCTTGACAAATATCATGATTCTATGTCAACATGATGTAGGTACCCGGTATTATTATATATTTATTATTTTGGTCGAGGGAGAGAATCAAAATTTATGATTTTTTTGTTAATAAACTACAAATTTACGGTTTTCAAATTTTTCTCGTTATTTGTGCTATAATTATGATCTTGCTTCTTATCAAATTTTATGATTCTAGGTAAACGGGAAGTGCCCTTTAAGGTTTTGGTCTATAGCAAGATATTTTTTTTTTTAATGAAAAAACAACAAATTAGGTACTGATTTCGGATTGTTCCCTTTATTTGTGCTATAGGGCCTTGTTTCTTGCCAAATTTCATAATTCTAGCAGGGTTCTGATTGCGCTAGGTCTACGGAAAGTACGTACCGTATAAGTTTTGGTCCATGGCGTGCATTAAAAGTATTTTTTTTTTGTGAATAAATTACAAATTTATGGATTTTGGATTTTTCCCTTTACTTGTGCTATAAGAACTTGCTGCTCACCATGTTTCATGATTCTAGGTCTACGGGAAGTACCCAATAGGTTTTGTGTGCATGTGATTCCCTTGGAAATTTCCGCAAAGAGTCATGGTACGCAAAAGATCCGCAGAGGCAGAAAAAAGTCCGAAACGGACCAAAAAGGTCCGCACCGGCAACACTGGTCTGCTTAGAGTCCTGAATCAGTGAACGTGTAATTAGGAGCTCCGGCGACTAAATTTCTTGTCCTAAATCGGACACTGAATTTAGGACGCGACATTTAGGATGGTCTAATAAGCTCTTAAAGTACCTATTATAGTTACTAACCAACCCCCCCAAATATGACAATGTAACATTGAAACTAATTATTTCATCTTCTATTAAAATAAAATATATGTACCTACTGAATTATGATTAGGTATTGCATAATCGTATACATATCATATAATACCTACCAGTGCACTGCGTTGAAGAATAATCTCAAGTTCACGAAGTATGACTCCACGTAACTAAACCAGCGGCGCAGGCGCAAGTAACAGTGTTCACGGTCGCTGCGCAGGCGCGCAGTGCGCACGGGGCCGCCGCCGGGGCACGCACCTTACCATAAACATACTGCCTACTCACTTATCTAAATCATAATAACCATGCCCACCGTATACCTAACCTACTCGTACCTATACTATACTATACCGCCTGCCAGGTAAAAGCTAATTCCTTGGCATCACATCTCAACGATGCCAAACGAACAACCTCGTAGGTCAGCCACCTCGATCCTCAACATACTACCGTTTAGGCATTTGAGATAAAGGCAAGTGTCTGTCTACCTACCGATATCCGAAAATCCGAGTGGGTCTCGGTGAGTTTTAGTTTTATGACAAAATGTCATACAATTGTTTCTGATAGAATAGCCTCCATCGATTCGCATAAAAAAACTTTCAATTATTGAAACAAATCCAAGGTCAGCAGCTATTTAGCAGTTTCGACCCACTGTGCGTCGTAAAACAAATGACGCCAAGTGTAAAAACTCCACGTCACATCGTCCCATGATTTAATTTCACCATCATTATGCGAGCCTGCCTGGTGCCTGGTGTCACCGAGTGACTGCAGGTGTTGCCTCCTTTCGCTTTTGTCAGCCTTTTGTGTCCTGTGTTTCCCGCACCCATCGCTGTATGATTGATTATTTCATACAGCAATTTCTTTTTATTTCTGTTCTTCCTCAAGCTTGTGTCAGAAATACATAATGTAAGTTTAGAATTTTAGGGTGATTCAGCTTCAGTGGGATATTTTGTCCAATCGTCCGTATATTGCGTAAAGAACCTTCTGATCGTTCCTAGTATTGGAATCGATGCTGAGTCGTCTCTTCAATTATTATAGAAGAACCATCTGATTGATAGTGTGCTCACGCGCACGCGCAGCACACCATGTCATCCGAGTAGAGCTATGATTCGTCGAAAGTGATGCCACTCGTACTTTCTTCCAATAACTACCTCTAGGTACCGACAATACCATGTGCTACTCTCGTTATGGCCCGATTAGCCATGCGGTGGACTTCCGCACGGCGCGGCGCCCCCCGCCCCCCGCCCCCGTGCAACCAGAGGCTGACGTGTCACCACAATCATGATTACTGGATGATTAAATTACAATCTGTCGGCGTCTCGTTGCCTTTCTTTATTTTTTCCTACGTGGTCTAAGTTGGTATTGATCGTGACTTTGTTCAGTCAGAAAACTCGGATTGATTTGGCTATCCTAACTTAACCTATTTGGCATCGAAATCTTTAGTGAGTATCAAAAAATCCAAATTTTAGATCTTTTGATACTTGCAACAACAGTTTTTATCGTAAAATAACTTTTCATTGCTCTGTGTCACTAGAAATCCCGGCAAAGGCGAGAAAGTAATTGAAAATCTGAGTGATTACTATAACTAGACACTTAAAATGTCCAATTTCACAAAGTAGGTCCCTCTTACGTACGAAAAGGAAATACTGTAGGTAGGGATAGGATTTAGGGCAGCAGGCTAGGACGGAAGCCGCCCGCGCCGCTTTGAAGGGATTAACTAACTGGGCTGGGCTAGACCTACTAATGATAGCTCCATTCCACATGCAAGGTCCATCAGGCAGGTGTCAGCTCGTACTTTGAGACGAACATGGTCGACGCTGTTGTTTTATCATACCTACCACTAGTAGATCTACGAACAGGAGACCTCGCGAACACATAGTAGGTATAATTTAGTTTTAAGTAAGTAGTTAGTTTGTTAAATCACGGGACTGACATAGTCAGCAATGACTCAAAGTCCCTTAAATATAAATGAATAAAAAAAAAAAAAATACAAAGTGTTACAAAGATGTTCTAATAGGTGGCGCTGTACTGTTAATATTCTCTTGCATTATACTGCATCTTGCGGAGCTATTCTGCTCGTCATGCCAAAAATCCTGATCAGATCTTTACCAAATTTTTATGAGAAAAATTATAAACAACAACCTTTCAATAAAGATGAAAATGATTATGTCCCGCCTGGACTGTCCCATTCAAAATAAGTGGATGAGGATAATGTTGGGGAATAATTCCATTTAGATTTAATTTAAGTTAGTAAGTAGGTAATTTTGTTATGTTATGTTATTTTTATGTAATTGTAATGTAATGTAATCATGAAATAATTATTGTTTTGTATAGCTATCTAATTTTAATCATTATTATTGTACTAATATTTTATGTAATTTGATTTTATAGTGAATTTTTTTATGTTGTACCTATGGATTACCAATCTGAAATAAATGAGTAAATAAAAAAAAAAAAATATATATATAATCATCGAAATCAAATGTCTTAAGAGGGTACCTACCCTCAAATTGCTTATTTTCAACTCCGTCGGACCTCCATATCTTCCAAACTACTGAATATTTAACTTTGAAATTTATATATGGTAAAGTTCAGGACTTATTCTATCGATCATAATATGTTTCGAAAACACGATTCCATAAAATTTTCTCGATAGAAAAAAATCGCAAAGTTACCTCTAATTTTTTACTAAAACCCTAATTTCTCAATAAATACAGATGATACGATCTTGAGATTAAGCATAGTAATTGAGCTAAGTATAAAAAACATTTTATATGTTGCCTTTTTTTCAATTAACTATTCTAATGTTTGTGGGGAGCAAATAACTACTAAAAACTTGATTTTTGGGCTTACGCCGCTTTGCTCTGTCCCGCTCCTGTGAACGCTAAATCCTATGCCTATCCTCTTCACACAATAACGAGGTAGGGTACCGCCTTAAGGCGAATAGTAGGGTGGATTGTGGCGCCACTACATATTTAATTTTATAATTACGTTATACAAAGGAATTATCAAAAAATCGGACCGCGCGTAGACGATATCTATCATAAGCTTTTTTAAATGTAATCTTGTCTTTAATAGTTTTGTACTGTATTATTTAGGCAGATACTTGTTTCAAGAGTTTAGTTCCTATTGGTGGCCACCAAGCTCTCCAAACAAGGTTTTTGATTGAATAACACAAAACAAAACTATTACAGATACCTACATTTAAAAAAGCTTATGATAGATATCGTCTACGCGCGGTCCGATTTCTTGATAATTCCTTTGTATAACGTAATTATAAAATTAAATATGTAGTAGCGCCACTATCCACCCTACTATTCGCCTTAAAGCCGAGATATTCTAAAGCCCCCTTTTTACCTTTTATAAAGGACGTACACCTTAAATCAAAAAACCCCGACGACAAAAAAAACTATAAAAACGTTGAATCTGTACACCAAGTTTCGTACCGATCGGTTGTAAAATACCTACGACCTGTAGAGGAGTACGGACATAGGGACTGTACTGACAGAAAGGCTAATTTGGCCAGACTTGAAACGAAGTGAGGACGGCTAACTCAAGGTGGACTAGGTACCTACGAGGAGATGATTTCTGTTGCTTTGGATGATAAACACATCACATCATTATGAAAACAAGATTAGGTACCTACTGAAAGCTAATAGACGTGTTACTGAAATAAAACAGGGCATCACATTAACATGGGCTATAATCCTTTCTACAACTTATTTGAACATTTTATCATTATCAACATAACTTTTCTACAACGGCGTCCATGACAGAGAGTGTTGCCCCCTTATCACAAATATTTACAATCTAACAATAAAATTATTTCCAACTCTAAACCTACTTTTTAGGCAAGCTATTATTCGGCCATTCGACGTAACACGCGCCTCGCGTGGCTCTAAGATTAGGTTAAATTTAAACAATATTTTAGTCAAAATTACATCGGAATTAAGTTGGCAGTTACAAATTTAAGTAAGTAATAATAATACATTTATACTTTCTATTTTCATCATAAGAATAAGATTTATTTACTGTTTCAACTGTATTACCTAGTTGCAGTTCGTTTTATGAAGTAGGTTCATATAAATTACTCAACAGTTTGTCTTTTCGGACGTACAATAATTATTGTTAGAATTATTAAAATAAACAGTTCTTCATTTTCGAACAATTAAAATTAATAGGTCAAACTAAACGAATGAGTCATACACTGGTTATTCTCACAACATTAGTTCCATACATACAAAGCTTAAATGCGTAGTATCAGTTGACTACATTTAGTGGCAATCCAGATAGTTTGAACTGCCTGGCTTGTCAGAATTATACAATTATTGGCAGATCACAGTGCACTTAATGTTATGTATGAATATCGTTAATACCTACTTGTCTACCACAAAACAAACAAAATTTAATTATAATGTGGCTGGTATCTATCACGTTTCACTATCACCTCATTATAATATCTCTTACTTAACATTGTCATATCGCTTTCATTTCATTTTAGTATCACTATCATGTTATTATTTAAGTATTAATTATCATGATTCACATAGATATTTCAAATAGTGATTTTAGGGAAAAATGAAAATTTAAGGTACATCCATAACATTATTAAACATAGTTGATAACTACATTATTTTTCAAGTATACAATAATTGGTAATAAGCATACAAGTTATAACAAAGACTGTTTTGTCTCGGCCATACTGCTCAATAATATAAGCGACCTCGCGTTCGATATCAAAATATTTGCATGTCAGTAAATATCGCAAGTAAACTGCTTGATATTACGTAACAAGTTTTTAAAATTATAAGATTCAGACACATTTTTCATAAGCACAATATGCAGATGACTAATATTTAATTTGCAATTTATTAATTAATAGTCTTATTAACTATACAACTTACACCGTTGCAATCCAACGGATCACTCTATCTGTTGCGTCCAACAGAACCTATATATCACTGTCGCGTCCAACAGATCTTTTAAATATAACTAACACCTTACATTTAAAGTATAAGTAACAAATTACACCGTTGCAATCCAACGGATCACTCTCTCTCTGTTGCGTCCAACAGAAACTATTGATCACTGTCGCGTCCAACAGATCCTTTCGGTCACTATTATGTTGTACAAAAAAAATAATTATAATACAATATCTCATTTATCTATGTACTCATCGATACTCACTTTAGGAGATAATATATATATATATCTCTATCTCTCTCTCTTTCTCTCTCTGTTGCGTCCAACAGAAACTATAGATCACTGTAATGTTGCGTCCAACAGATCATTTCGGTCGCTATTATGTTGTTATAAAATTAATTACAACAAAATCTCTCATTTATCTGTGTACTCATTGGTACTCACGTTAGGAAATAATTAAATTATCTCTATTCGCTTAATTATTATTATTATTCTTCTTTTTAATCGCTTTAATTGTTCACTGTGTATTTGTTTTATTTATTTCACTATATTTGCTCTTTAATTTTTCACATTGTTCACTTTTTCACTTTTTTTTATGAAATGTATTTGGGATTTAATGTCCTCTTCACTTTGAATTCTCACTTTTAGGGAAATTATATCACAATTATCGCTTTCGTTGATCACTGTCTTTAGAAGTTTTATACACTTTCATGGCTCACGGCGCAGATGTCCTCCTGTGGCTCAGTGGTGCGACGGCACGCCCTTGCGGGTCGCACCACCAAGGCTGGGCAGTGAATGCGTTAATCACTATAATTTTTGGCTTTTCTTGATCGGGTGATCATTATAATACTTAAAATTAATATTATTATCTCTTAAAATTATTATGCTTATTCTCTAAACATTCATTTTTCGTATCGGATGCACACAATAGAATCTTACTGTGTATATATTTTTTTCACTTTCAATAGTCACATTAATTAAAATAAGAATCATATTATGATGTTCTATTCTAATATCATTCACGTTCAATATTCACATAATGAAACAGCTGTATCGAAATATTGGAAAACTTAAATCAACAAATTATCACGTTATTTATGTAATAATCGATAAGAGTAACATTTTCTAATAAGTACTATTAATTCACAATTAATATTCTCTTTTTCTTTAAAATACATTTTTGTTATTTATTATTCATTTTTATCGAGAGCTGGCGAATATCTGATACAGCGCATCAGCATTGTCATACAGCGTGACAATGCAGCCAGCGTCTTGGGGACGCTTCCGACTGGTGTTGATATGGATCAGTTGAGCTACCTGTAGACTGTTTGCAACAGTCGGCAGTTAGCTCAATTGTTTCAATTGTAAATACTAGTATAATTTTCTTTGTGAATAAAGATGTTTTTCTTATAATTTCATTTTAAACGGTACCTATACCCAAAACAATCTCGAGGAATTAGTTTACATAATTGTTTTTTTTTTTCTTCTGCCATTGTACATAATGTGTACCTACTAAATTTACTTGATATCAATTTATGGCTCTCATAACTCAAATATAATTTCTCACTTTAGTAACTCACTTTAAATAAAAATGATTAAAATAAAAGTTTTCATTTCATTCTACTACATTTTTTTTTTTTTAACTTTTTTTTTTTACGCAAGCTTATTCAATATTATTATTGTTTATTAATCTCTTAATTGACAACACTTTTATTTTAATGTAGGTATGTAATTTTTGCCTTTTTACCATAATAATAAATTAGTCAATTTTAAATTTTAAGTCTCTATTCTGCTAAAAACAAACACATTCTTCTCAGTAATACCCTTGAACCACTTTTGAACGTAAGAGTTTTATTTTCTCGTTTAATAGGTTTACTGATGAATTGATGGTACTTTAATGATGGATGACTCATCGATCTCAAAAAAACATCTCTATTAGCATTTATTGTACTCTTTTTGCTGTATTTAAACTGAAATAAATTACACAGTCATGTCAACATTACTATCTCTTCCTTTATTTGTTATCTTTTATAGTTGATATCGCCAATACATTTTCATCTTTAAGCTTTGTATCAGTCTCAATGAAGTTGATCTAAACGTAATATTTTAAAGAAGTATCCGTTTTTATTCATCTATTATGTACCTAAATATTATCAAAATCAAATAGACAAAATCAATATTTTCGTATGCAACATATTGTTGTATCAAAATGTATGTATACTATTTGCTCTATTCATTGCGTTTTTTAATTCTCTTATTTTTGTGTAAATAATACCTACTTTTTTTTTAGTTTCAATCGTGCCTTTGTTTATTGTGGATAGATAACTCAAAATTTATCGACACCATTTTATTACATTAAAGAATTCGATTTGTTATATTATGCTTATTTAGGTCCAAGTAAAATTTGTTTGCTTCACACCAATAGTCTGAGTTATTTTACTAAGGCTCTTTTTTTATTGCATCTTCTCGGAATCTTGTTCTAGATAAACTATAGTTAATTGAATCCATTTTCCTAATAATTTCGTGCATCTATACACAACAACAAGTGGTATACGTAAGTAACGGTAAAACTTTGTAATTTAATTTCAAATTATTATTTCGCATGAGTTATGTCACTCTTAAGTCAAATAATTCTAGTAAGTTATTTATTTTTCTTTCATAAATTATCAATATTATCATTTATTTATTTTAATTTCATATTTTATTTTTATATTACACTCTGAATTACGTTATCATATTTCTCAAATACTCCTCTATTAAGCTGAAGACAGGGCGCTATGGCGCTCATTAGGGGAGGCCTATGTCCAGCAGTGGACTAATATAGGCTGATGATGATGACTCCTCTATTATCATTCGTCATGTGAACAATAACAAGCACTGACACACAATAACGAAAAAAACACCTGTATATTTATATGTGAATATTATTCGTACATTTTGTTTAGAAACGTTAAATCATTATTACTCTTATTGTATGTTATTCTCTTCTCTCTATAGCTTTTGCTAAGCGATTAATATATATATATTTTTTTTCCAGCACTATTATTATTATTATTACTTATTATAATTATCCAAAAACAATGACCTACTTATGTCATATTAGTTCACCCAATAACTAAATTTCAATGAACTGAGCAACCCAGTAGCAAATGTACTTTATTATATATTTATTCAACTATAATATGCAATGTTGCAACTGAGTGTAGGTACTCATTAACTCTCAGGAGCTACCTACTTATCTTATTCACAAAATTATCACAAGTGTCTGTGAAACTATGGGTAAGTAGTTAAGGGTTAAATATCAGTGGTGTCTGTAAGACGGTGGGTATGCATTTAAGGGTTAACCGCAAAAAAACCATTATCCAGTCATTATTTTTCATAAAGATGATGAAATGTCATTCAAGCGTCTATCTATCTATATACCTACCAATAGCAGTGTCACTATTTTCTATTTTAATTACAATTTAATTAAGTTAATTATTTATTCTTGTCTCCCAACCCGTCAAGTAATGAACATCTAATACAATATCTTAAACTGATAGTTGACTAATTGTATTTCTGCTAGGTATGAAAATAATGCATCATTTCGAATTAATGAAATTATTATATTTAGATTATCATCATCCTTCAACCAAGTTATTATAATAGAGTTATTTCATTCCCTACTTGTAGGTATATTTTCAAGTCAAAGTAAAGCTAGTAGTAACTAACTTACTTTTATAACTGATGTTACTATTTTCAAATACTTGGAAGTTATTTTTGCGAGCAAGAGAAGAGATATCTTGGTCACCTGGCATTCTATGTAAGATTATTATCATCATTTGTACTACACTTAGATAGTGCTTAATATTATTTGTGCCTGAATGAGGGTTGTAATTTTAATCATAATCATAAGGGCAGATATTCAATAATGTATGCCTTAGCGTCATGCATCTGGAACCTAAATCAGTCGACAGGCTAAGCTAATCATGTTGTTTTATGTAAACAGGACAATGCACATCAAGCTGCTTTATTTCATTTTATTGTAGGTAACGCTCAAGACATTGAATAAGTATTGATTATGTTATAGCAATTTATTTTATCATAGCCTAGTCCACAAATGACAATGCACTCTTAGCAGCTATACTCTACCCAGGTAAAGTAACTGCACACACTACACTGTGATACCCATTTAATATTTATTTAGAATTAACTATATCAGACAATGCCATTTTACAGCAGCACCATGAATTTATAATTAAGTATTATTATTTTGTTTACATGACTCTAACGATGCCCATTTACAGCTGATCCATTTATCAATTTATCTATTTTTGTATGTACCAATATTCCTAAGTTCCTTGGTTATTTTCTGTCTTGTCTGTTTTATGGCCTTGAATTATTATAACATAGGCACCACATATTGTAACCCTGTATATTCAAATTGACATTTCCAAGTGTGCCTTGTGCTCCTACGGCGAGTAAATGAGTATGAGTACGCTCACTCATCATAACAATGGTACTTACCTACTTTCTGACAATACCGTGTGATTATCATTGAAATAAATAATAAGTCAGACTTGCATACAGAATCCATTCCTCAATTCACTTCAACCAAATGTTTATCCAGAATGTAATGCATAACAAGTAACAAATTCTCACAACGGGAGGAATTTTCAATATTCATCATTTTTATGTTTTTACACATTGTAGATTTTTAGGAGATTTTGTAGATTTGAGGATTTTTACCAGATAAATAAGTACCATCACAATTCAGAATGTTAGAGCACAATTTCTAGCACAAATTGTGAACAAGTCAAATAATTCCATGAAATTAACCAAATTAACTTTGAATGAACAATTTCTGTGTTTTTGTGTTCAATAATCCCATTCATTTCTATTAATTTAATGTGGCATAGTAAAGGCATTTGTAAGAACCCAATCGAATATTATCACTTGTGGCAAAATTGCTCGATGAACATGGGAGTAAACTTCTAATGCATTTTGTTGGTCACTTTGTTTACTGATTTATAATGGGTTTCATTGTAAGCTCGTATTTTACTGGTTCAGATTAATTTACAATATCAGTTTTGGCTATCTTTCTCAAGAAAAGAATGGAAAAAGTAACTTTATCATATTGGAGGTTACAGGTACGCTGTCATTTTAATATTATTATGGATGAATAACTCTTTGAACTCATATTGAAAGTCTTCGCTATTTATCATAGAATTCAAATCGTTTTCAATCAATACAATCTAATATTTCGCTTGCCAAAGTTTGGCCAGGATAGTAATTGCAACTTGTGGGCTTGTAGATATGTAAAATCAATGATTAAAATCAAAGAGAATAAAAGCACTCCGATTCAATTAGGCGTTTGTTTTTGTCATAAGCCGATTTATGTAGGAAATCATTGGATAGGTCATCGAAACTTGAGTTTTTTCAGAATAAGTTTGACTGACCTCGGTTGGTAGATGTCACATTCACCTTACCGTGTAGGCGTGTCTATCCCTCTTCGGACTGAAAGCTAATAGACGTGTTACTGAAATAAAACAGGGCATCACATTAACATGGGCTATAATCCTTTCTACAACTTATTTGAACATTTTATCATTATCAACATAACTTTTCTACAACGGCGTCCATGACAGAGAGTGTTGCCCCCTTATCACAAATATTTACAATCTAACAATAAAATTATTTCCAACTCTAAACCTACTTTTTAGGCAAGCTATTACTACCTACCTACTACTCAACGCTAATTGAACACGAGAGAAACGTAAATATTCATAACAATCAAGTACGAGTACGACAGACAGGCACTAGTGCTGGGTCGGTACATTATTTATTTATTTATTACATGATAGTTATTGCATTGTGATGAGCACATACGCATGTTAGTTGTTATATCTAGGTACTATTGTGTAGATATCTTATTGAAAAACTATAGTATACATACATAATAAATAGGTACCTGTACATAAACGATGATAGAATCTATATAGTAGGTACCTACCTAAGTATTGTGTAAGGACTGATACACTCCAACTTCCACCGCGGAAAGAGCAAAACCTCGGAACGGAGGCAACCGAAGAGGTAACAAGTAAAATAAATAGATGATCAAGCATTCATAGCGATAAGTCACAAGAAAAACTAGTAGCTAGCAGAAAGTACAGCACTCTGTGTACGAAACCATAATCTTGAGAACCCTATTTATTTGCTGACGAGCCTACGGCTTGAAGAAAGCCACCACACCACTAGAAAACACACGGACGGGTCATTCATAACCCTCGTCACATGATGACGGACGAGAAAACCATTGAGTTTGTACAAGCAAAAGCAAGCCTTGAACTTACCTTTTTTTTAGATGAATGAGAATGACATAGAATATCATTACACAAGCTCTGCCAAATATGTTTCTATTATTTGATTGTAATTTTTTTTATCTTGTCCATAAAGTATTCACATTTATTTTATTTATTTATAGAAGAGCTCATAAGCAGTAGTAGGTACATTCAAAAAGTATGAGCCTCAGCGAAGTTACAACAGACTCCTAAAAATCTAAGACATAAATTTTTAGGAAGTAAGGTAAAGATAACGGATACCTACAAGCGAGGCTTGGTCAGAGCTCGTCCCACCGCGCACCACCGGGGCGCGGGGCGCGGCCACGAGTGGGTGCGCACGGAACAGGCTCGGCTCTGGGCTACCGTGGCATGCTTCCTGTATGCTAATCACGCATATTACCCGCGCTCCTCAATCACTCTAATTTTTAACTCGACAGGCAAGCCCATCACGCGACCACCACACACGCGACTCCAAACCCTCGACCGACGGCATCAAAGATGTTTTTCAAATGACAGCGATTTGTCAAGTGTTTACTTACTTCAATAAATGGAATTTATAATGAAAACAAGTGTAACTGCAGTGTTTTAATTGGTTGTTATCATGCGTCGGTAACGGCTTCTTTAGCAGCGGCGCGGGCGCAGCGGCGACGCGAGCGACGACGCGCTTTAATTAAGGGATACAAGATCTGTGATTACATCTGAATGAAAGTCTCACGCTCTACGGCCGGATGAAGACGCGGAATTTTGGGAGAACTGAAAGAGAATTATGATTTCTTTTATAATTTGACACGCACAACACGGATACCGCACCTCAACAATTAAATCGCATAAACAGTCCAAAATCAGACGTAGTTAAGTTCTTTGTAATATAATAACTTCAAACATTTACTTCAAACAAAGCTTTTGTTCGCAAAAGATTTGACCGCCCTGGTCATAGATTTATTTACCTTCTTACTACGGCTCCAAGCAAAGTATCTAGTTGAGTAATGTTTGTACGTGTTTGCCCATATGTATGTATATTATATAGACAATGGATTTACTCAGGACACCTGTCGCACCCTAAATAGCGATGACAACATTTTCCGCGAATTGGCAAGAGCTCTTCGCGTCCTTCAGACGTGACCATCCTACCAATGCAGGCGCCGCCCGCCGCGCGCCGGCCGAGCGGAGGCTCTGCCAAGTGGAGCACTAGTGATGTGATGCCAGGGCACGTGGCCGGCCTCGCTTGTGTTGTGATGACCCGCTTAGGAGCTTCTCGTAAACGCTGAGGAGAATCGATAAACCGCTTTTATGTGGGCCCCTATGAAAGACACGATGACACTGAATGCAGGATAGATAAATCTACGACATCGTAGATAATCGTTATGATCGATAATCGCTCTATTAGCTTTTGTGTAAGGAAGTGGCATCAACATTTAAAAAAAAAATGAAGACATTACATGAAATTGACAAATCGCCACCTTCAAATATGATGAGCTATGCCCGGAACAAATCTTCTTTCTATCACGACACTTGTGGAACAAATGGTTTCTGCGCAGTTATTTATGAATACCTACTGACATTTATATTTGGCTGATCCAGAGCACGGTAATATTATCCAACAGTATTTGAACTCGGGCCGTATCTTTGAAATAAATGCCTACAGCCGCGCGGTAGGTAATCATGCGATAGGGCTGCCCGCCTCCACCATTTTAATTACATTTGCCTACTTTGTGTTTCCATTTAGTTTTGTGATTGTAAATATAGGAAGGTACTTTTTTTATATAAACAAATAAAATGCTTTGTGAATTGAATGGGAAGTGTTCAATAAAAATGCGTGTTGTTTATTGATTGAAGTGTTCAATAAAAATGCGTGTTGTTTTTTGATTGGTAGATTTAATTAAAAAACCTGTTTATGTTTGAATAACAAATCGGTCTTATAAATTTGCGACCGAAAAATATTTGGGCCTCGACTGAGACGTACCTACAAAATGCTTTATTATTAAATTTTAGGAGATTTTTTTGGAGAAAAAGGAATATCTTTTACTTGGTTATAGATACCTGCAGCTACGTTATTAAATATGTACCTGAACTTATTTTTAGAGAAAAAATCGCGCGGTTATTGTTAAAAAAACATCACACCATCCGTTCGTCACTGCGGCACAGCCGCGACTGTCTGCATGCTGAGCGCATGCCGAGATCGAGGCGCGTAGGTATAGCTCGCGTTTCGCCCGTTTGTATGAAGTCGGATTACTTATAGGATAATATTACCTTGTCCAGAGCATTGCCTTTCTCTAAGGCACCGAAGTGAGAAATGGATGTCGTCTTGTGTGATGTGATGTGAGTCGCGCGCGACACTGCAATGCAAGGGGCCAATATATCGCTCGTCCACTAACTCTTTGTTGGAAACAAAGAGTTACTGGACGGGCGATATAGTAACTATAAAGTACCTACTATAAATAAATAAAAGCCTACACATTTGCTCCCCTTGGAGTCGAGATCGAGACCCTAGGTCCGTGGGGTACCGAGGCTCATCGGGTTTTTAAAAATTTATCTGAGCGTCTGGTCGAAGCGACGCGTGACCCGAGAGCTGGTGAGTATCTGGCACAGCGTCTTGGGGCCGCTTCCGACTGGTATTGATATGGATCACCTGATGACTGTTTGTAACAGTCTGCAGTTAGCTGAATTGTTTCAATTGTAAATACTAGTATAATTTTCTTTGTGAATAAAGGCTATTTCTTAATAAATAAATAATGCTGGACAATTCACTCAGCATCATCCAGTCCAAGCTAAGCAGGATTACTTAGCTTGCTTGTGTGATGGGTACTAGATAACTAATATAATATACCACATAGATATTTTTACTATACATAGAAAACACCCAGAACACCCTGAACAAATACCTGCAGATCGTACAAATATTTGTCCCGAGGCGGGAATTAAGCCCGCAACCTCCTGAGGCGCTGCTGGCGGAGCTACGCCCGCTGTGCCATAGAGGTCGTCAAACTACTGTTCAAGTAAAAGGTCCCGGCTGCGGCTGCACTATCGCCCTCGTTAATCTGTCTTACTGCGGTGAGCGCGGCTCGCAGGCAGGCCCCCACCCCCGACGACGGCGGCGCAGCTGTTCCCAGTATGCAGTTCGGTGCCGCCGCCGGTTGCGACAGATGGGGTACATTCGACAGTACACGGGAGAGGTTAATACCACCACGGAAGACCCGTTTCAATCTGGAGAGTACTTATATAATGATTGTTTTAAAATAACTAAAAATCAACTTCGAACCCCTTAGTATTACAAGTTTTGCGAAATAAATTGTTATCTCGCGGGAATAACATATTTATGGGACCTCCTCGGGATTAGATATCTCCTTGCAACTACAAAAGAACCATCCAAGTCGGTCCACAACCACAACTGACGGAGATATCGACCGACATATAAAAAACATACATACAGTCAAACATAGAACCTCCTCCTGTTTCCGAAGTCGGCTAATAATACTGAACACATCTAACCTAAAACTTATCATACTGTGCGTATAAAACATCTGCGGATCACAGGTACATTACAAACACCTGTCCCGCGGCGGGAATCGAACCCATGCAGAAATAGAACCTCGCAGCATCTTATGCGCCGTATGAATAACAGTTTCCTAAAATGTAACGGTTTCGTTCCGGGACCTTAAATTTTACATTAGAACCGATCTTTGTCTTGAGTCATTGGTAATTTGTTATTATTTTGCCATTTCCCTGGTGCCATGTTAGTGTAATCAGGGGTAGGGCTGGTCCACCTGTTCAAAGTCGCTCAGCGAGATATGCTCGGAGTTTCTCTGAAGGATAGAATTCGTAACGAATACATCGAACAGAAAACCAAAGTTATCGACATAGCCCAAAGAATTAGCAAGCTGAAGTGGCAGTTGGCAGACCATATCTCGCGAAGACCCGACAACCGCTGGGGTAAACGTGTTCTTGAGTGGAGACCGCGACTCGGCAAATGTAGTGTAGGACCCCCTCCGGCCAGGTGGGATGACGATCTGCGAAAGACTGCAGGCTGGATGCGGCAAGTTGAAGACAGCGCGCTATGGCGCTCATTAGTCGTTAGACTCATTACTCATAGGCCTTCCGTCTATGTCCAGCTGTGGACTAAATACAGGCTGATGATGATGATGCTGAATATGATGTTAGTGTACGTGGTGGTTACGGTTGATATCTCTTCGATTCCGCCGTGATGAGGCCGCTTGTAGGCACAGCTGTTTTGGCTACAAATAGTACAAGATGGTGGGCACTCAGCTACCTCTATACCACAGTAGATAAATGTGTATTGTGTCTATACGTTCTGTTTTCTGTGGTATTTAGGTTTATAGTTTGTCAGAATCAAACTAGAATTTAGACTGATTCAATTCTACTGAATCATAAAACCAGGTTGAATAATGCATTCAACCTATTGCCTGCAGTAAAATTTGCATAGTTTTACTTAATCGTTCATTTTGTATGTTGTAACCAAGTTCTTTTTATTGCTTATTTATTTGATATTTATTTATTTGTCCTTGTTGGAATAAATAGCAATTAATATGAGCGGTATCAATCGGCAGGTGCTTATCGCCGATAAGTGCGTGACTCATATCGCAGTTATATCGCTATCTGTCGATGGTGCCTACTGATACACCATTTGTTTGTTAATGCAAATGTTTTCACCGTTTATTGATGTACTTTCCTAGAATATTCCAAAGCGATATGAATAATAATTTGTAAATAAAAACACACTTTTAAATTATAGACATGCATGCTCATAAAACAGTGGAAGCTGTGACGAAAACTCAAGAAAATTCATTTAATTAAAAGATGTTCTCATAAAATGAGGACATCTCGGTCGAATATTATTGTTTACTTAAGCATCGAACTATTTAATTAATTATGTTTCAATTATTAATCCGCCATAAATTAAAGCGGTGAACAGCTTTGCGGACTGGTTTTGATGCATTTTTATGAATTTCCTAATTTTAATTTGTTTCCTAATGATGCTGTTGGCCATGAACATGATGCAAGAAGTGCTGTTATAATATAGGACTAAATTATGTTTTACAACCGATGCCAGTATTAAGCTATAAAATGTGAAAAAAAGCTCTTAAAATGCTAAAATAGCGAATTGTGAACACTCAAACGGCCACAATCATAATGTAAATCGGTATAAGGTAGGTACAAGACGTTCTTACAGATTCTTTTTGCAAAATACGGTTCGCTTAATTATGTCAAGAGGTAGTTACTTTTCGCCTACGCACTGGTACGTGACGGCTCTACGTGATGCGATGCTACGTGATGCCATGCTACGTGGTGACTCTACGTGATGTGATGCTACGTGGTGACTCTACGTGATGCGATGCTACGTGATGCGATGCTACGTGGTGACTCTACGTGATGCGATGCTACGTGGTGACTCTACGTGATGCGATGCTACGTGGTGACTCTACGTGATGCGATGCTACGTGGTGACTCTACGTGATGCGATGCTACGTGGTGACTCTACCTGATGCCATGCTACGTGGTGACTCTACGTGATGTGATGCTACGTGGTGACTCTACCTGATGCCATGCTACGTGGTGACTCTACGTGATGCGATGCTACGTGGTGACTCTACGTGATGCGATGCTACGTGGTGACTCTACGTGATGCGATGCTACGTGGTGACTCTACGTGATGCCATGCTACGTGGTGACTCTACGTGATGCAATGCTACGTGGTGACTCTACGTGATGCGATGCTACGTGATGACTCTACGTGATGCCATGCTACGTGGTGAGTCTACGTGATGCGATGCTACGTGATGATTCTACGTGATGCGATGCTACGTGGTGAGTCTACGTGATGTAATGCTACGTGGTGACTCTACGTGATGCGATGCTACGTGGTGAGTCTACGTGATGCGATGCTACGTGGTGACTCTACGTGATGCGATGCTACGTGGTGATTCTACGTGATGCAATGCTACGTGATGACTCTACGTGATGCGATGCTACGTGGTGACTTTACGTGATGCGATGCTACGTGGTGACTCTACGTGATGCGATGCTACGTGGTGACTCTACGTGATGCGATGCTACGTGGTGATTCTACGTGATGCGATGCTACGTGGTGACTCTACGTGATGCGATGCTACGTGGTGACTCTACGTGATGCGATGCTACGCGATGCTACGTGGTGATTCTACGTGATGCGATGCTACGTGGTGACTCTACGTGATGCGATGCTACGTGGTGACTCTACGTGATGCGATGCTACGTGGTGACTCTACGTGATGCGATGCTACGTGGTGATTCTACGTGATGCGATGCTACGTGGTGACTCTACGTGATGCGATGCTACGTGGTGATTCTACGTGATGCGATGCTACGTGGTTACTCTACGTGATGCGATGCTACGTGGTGACTCTACGTGATGCGATGCTATGTGGTGACTCTACGTGATGCGATGCTACGTGGTGACTCTACGTGATGCGATGTTACGTGGTGATTCTACGTGATGCGATGCTACGTGGTTACTCTACGTGATGCGATGCTACGTGGTGACTCTACGTGATGCGATGCTACGCGATGCTACGTGGTGATTCTACGTGATGCGATGCTACGTGGTGACTCTACGTGATGCGATGCTACGTGGTGACTCTACGTGATGCGATGCTACGTGGTGATTCTACGTGATGCGATGCTACGTGGTTACTCTACGTGATGCGATGCTACGTGGTGACTCTACGTGATGCGATGCTACGTGATGACTCTACGTGATGCCATGCTACGTGGTGACTCTACGTGATGCGATGCTACGTGGTGATTCTACGTGATGCGATGCTACGTGGTGACTCTACGTGATGCGATGCTACGTGGTGATTCTACGTGATGCGATGCTACGTGGTGATTTTACGTGATGCCATGCTACGTGATGCCATGCTACGTGGTAACTCTGCGTGATGCGATGCTACGTGGTGACTCTACGTGATGCGATGCTACGTGGTGATTCTACGTGATGCGATGCTACGTGGTGACTCTACGTGATGCGATGCTACGTGGTGATTCTACGAGATGCGATTCTACGTGGTGACTCTACGTGATGCCATGCTATGTTTCCACGTAGTATGGCATAATGTTTAATGCGTAGAGTCACCACTCTACCTGACGTGACGGCGGCCTGTGGTGGGATGGAATTCAGATGATTACACAGTTGTTACAACAAGCGTTTTGTAATTGGGATTTGAGGTGAATGCTGGGTTAGCTTGTAACTTCTCCAGTCGCGTTAGGTTAGGATAGATCTGGGCGCCAATTTACGCAATTATACGAGGTTACTGTAAATCTACACAGCCATCAGCAATAAGCGGTTTCAAGCGATCAAAACATTGGCTTTCACTTTTCATACGTTCAATTCAACAGCCTTAGAAAACTATCTCCGTGCCTCGTGAGGCCCGGCCCGTGTTATGACAGCTCACTCGAGCGTTAATCGATGAGTGAGCAAGTTTACTTAATACCCGTACTAAGAGAACTTGCCCAGTCATCGCCTTACACCAGAGTCCAGTCAGCAATCGCGGAATGCGGCATGAAACGGTCACCGAGAGGCTGAAACGTTTTTACCGTAATCAATCAGCTAAGCTCTGAGTTTTCTAGACATTAGCGCGGCTGACGCGGAGCGGGCAAATTGCCCACTCATGCATATTTCACTAGCATGGCGCTCACTCAGTCTCACTGACCGCACGCACGTGAGCTGAGCTCTGAGTCATGGCAGAACTGCGAGAGAAGCAACACTGTGGAATTGTTCTCCATCTGCTCTAAAAAAATAAAAACCTAGAACACGCCGCGGTGTGGTCTAAGTTTAGTTAATTTTATGGACCATGGGACATTTGGAGACTTGGGAGACATTGGATGATGGACTAAGGGGAAATTATTTTCCTTCGTGATCCACCTAGGTGGAACATGAAGATGGACCACGGGTAATGGACGTAAATAATAAGTATACGTAGACACATAGTTAGACAGTTTAAAATACTAAGCAATGACGACATAACTTATTTATGATATTAGGGACCAATAGAATTAAAGAAATTCATAATTTTCACCCGATGCACAAGAAGGAGAGTTATGTTGTACATTTATATTTTTTGTTTAATGTGAGGACTGTAGAACATTTCAACCAGCCAAGTTATTAGCAAGATTTTTTTGAACATTGACCAAAACTTAAAAGCGTTACCTTAGGCAGTCTAAAAGCCTGTAACTTGAGCCACCTTATGATTAAAGCGGAACGTGAATCAATTCACGTTACAACGTTGTCAACGTGTCACGTGCAATCAATCAACGCTTCCTCACGTTAACGTTGTTATTATGAATTAGTCTGTATGCAGAGGTCAATGGAACATTCAATGGAGATTACTCGACTTGTTAAATTACAAAAAAGTAGTTGTGACTCGTGCATGCCACAGCACTACACCGTGACACTCGGAGAAAAAAATTGCATGGTGCCATAAAACAGATTAGAAACATTGTACCAGCAGTAATCATCAGTTACCAATTGGTTATTTTCTCTTGGAAACCGTTAGTTGAAATCGGGTTGAATGTTGCCTCAGAGCGATCGCCGCGGTGATGCTAACCACTCTCATTACGACGCCCGTTCAAGTTCTGTTTGATTTGATTTACTCGCGAGCCGGCGCGGCGGCGCATCGTCGGCGTCGTGGCGTGGCGAGGAACGGGACGCGCTGGCGCTGCACTGTGCTGACCTCCTTTAGCTCGCCTGAGGATGCGAGGGTTGGGTTGGGTTGCCGATAAATCAGGCTAATCCAAGTTTAACGCTGCCTTTCTCTTGACTATTGTACCTACTGGCTGACTTTTCTTGATCTTCAGCCTAGTTAACATCAATGTAAGACGTAATTACGTCTTACATTGATGTTATAAGAAGGCTGAAAGATCTAACAAAAACAAAGACAATACCGATCAGAATTTTGGAATTAACGGATTGTTCATCAGATGATCGAATCTGTCTGTGTGATCAGCGAGTTCATTCAGCGCACGCACTACGCCATCGTCGATGATGCACTCAGGGACCCTAGGGCCTAGGGCCTAGGGCCTAGGGTGCATTACGTACCTATGCTGGAGGCGATGCTCGAGGACATTTCAATCCCAAGACATTTCTTAGTACTTACTTCTAACAGGTTTCTAACAAAAGATATTCTTATCAAGAAATAAGAAACATTTTTTTTTATTTCCATACATACAATAAATAAATGTACACTTAGATAAGGTCAATGTCTTAAAATAATAGACACATGGAAATAAAGTGATATTTTTGATTTCTGCCGCTTCGGTATGTAGACGTAGACTAAAGTAAAGGAGTAAAGAAGTGACGAAGAAACCACTAGCCTGTTATAGTTATCTATCGGGTTGGAGCAAAACCTATTTTAATATTATGTCACCTAGATAAAGAAAGACTTTTGTGAATAAAGTAAAGACTTTATTTATACGCAAGAGACCGAACATCTAGGTAGGTATTTCGGGTTCGGGTAGGTTACCTTAGGTACCTACCAACTTAAAGTAGATAGTTATTATTGTGAAGCAAATCATTACAGGAATATCCTAATAACTACAATAGCTAATTAAAATAGGTGGGTAGTGGGTATTAAATATTGAATAGGTAAGGTGCATTTAAATAAATTCTAGAAAAATTCCACTGTGAATCATAACTCGGTATTTACCTATGTTGATAATTACTTAACTGATAGTCTCTGAAAAATTGCAAGTTTTCTATACCTAGGTACTAAATTAGTTATACCTATCGGGTGACGCCATTAGCAAATTCTTTGATTTATCGCCGCCTGTTTTATATCCGTTTGAGGTGGCTGACTTAATTCACGTTAATATTATCCAACAGTATTTGGACTCGGCCGTATCTTTGAAATAAATGCCTACAGCCGCGCGGTAGGTAAACATAATATGCGATAGGGCTGCCCGCCTCCACCATTTTAATTACATTTGCCTACTTTGTGTTTCCATTTAGTTTTGTGATTGTAAATATAGGAAGGTACTTTTTTTATATAAACAAATAAAATACTTTGTGAATTGAATGGGAAGTGTTCAATAAAAATGCGTGTTGTTTTTTGATTGGTAGATTTAATTAAAAAACCTGTTTATGTTTGAATAACAAATCGGTCTTATTTTGCGACCGAAAAATATTTGCGCCTCGACTGAGACGTACCTACAAAATGCTTTATTATTAAATTTTAGGAGATTTTTTTGGAGAAAAAGGAATATCTTTTACTTGGTTATAGATACCTGCAGCTACTTTATTAAATATGTACCTGAACTTATTTTTAGAGAAAAAATCGCGCGGTTATTATTAAAAAAACATCACACCATCCGTTCGTCACTGCGGCACAGCCGCGACTGTCTGCATGCTGAGCGCATGCCGAGATCGAGGCGCGTAGGTATAGCTCGCGTTTCGCCCGTTTGTATGAAGTCGGATTACTTATAGGATAATATTACCTTGCTTAATTGCTCTATTTGCCTATTTTTACATAACTGCATAAAACTATTTTCTGCTTTTCTTGATGTGCAAAAGGAGTTTACTAATCGCTTTTGGTAAGATCTTCTGCGACTCTAGTAGACATACCTACTTAAGCTTTGGTGGAGGCACGTAACACTTGGGTACTTCTAGAACTAATTAATGTTAATTTATTGAATAGTATGGTTTACGACGACATTATTAAAAATTTTATTAAAATTTATTAGGTACCTATTACTAATTATCGAGGTCTAAATACATAGCAGTGTGTCTAGCTAGAGTGTAGACATGATAAGTGTAACCTTTGAAGTGTTATGGTGATGGTCGTCACGCTGTCGTCAAGCAGTCGTCAAGTCACGCGCATTGTACTCAAAGCAATGAACGCCCGATAAGACCTAGAACTACCTAGAACATAGAGCCAGGTGCATGTTGAACACTAAACGTCAGTTTAACGCACAACGTGCTGGTGGTTATGTCACCGAGCTCTGTGTCAGCACAGCAGTGTGGGTCACACCACACGCGGCGGCGGCGGCGGCGGCGGCCCGACAAATAGGTTACTTCTAGGTTCTAGGTAGTTAGCGCTTAGGAAGTAAATACTTTCCGATCTAGTACACACACACACCTATACCTACTAATTAAGTAAATACTAGGTCGTCATGTTGGAGTGTTATCGCTGCTTGGAATTTTTAAAGCAGTAAATAATAACTTTGGCCATGAAAATGTTACATTACCTACCTATCAAATAATTGTTTGTTTGTATTTGTATTTCAATTGGTACTTACCTAGTTAGTTATGAACATCGAGCACATACCGAATAGAGAGTAGGTAAATGTCATTTATTTTCTTTAGACAATAATTCCGCCAAATCAGTGCTGCGACCGCTGCGCCCCGATTGGCCGACTCAAAGTCAAGCATCACACCCCAGTTGGGCAAGCATATATTTTTATCGATATCGATAGTCATGGCTCAACAAAACTATGAGAATCGCAATAATTATTTATCTCAACGATAGTGAATTTATATTTTTTTGTCAGCAAACAAATCAAATAAGTACGGAACTACTAGTGTGGCATTGTTCTATTTGATTGGAATTTAATTACAAATTTCTGTATTGTCTCTATGTGAAAATCTAATTATATACACATACAGTTTACGTACCTACAGTAAGTTTTTGATGCCTTAATAATGATAATACTTGAAAAAGAAAAAAATACAGATACATTTTTATACCGATTAAATAATATGCCCGGAGTATTTTATAAACCTCACACTGATCATGATCAACGATAACTCAATCAAATTGATACATTCTCAGTAGGTACTTCTAGTTAGATCGGGAGTATCGATACATAGTTTATTATTACACTAGTATGATAGACATTTATAAGTGACAAATCACTGATGAGTTTCGAAATTCGAACGACCATATTTCCTCTCTATTGGGTACCTATGTGCTCGATGGTTATGAATGATGCAGTAAAAAGGCCGGATGGAATAAATGCTGTTCCGCGCGTTATCGGATCCAGCAGAAAGAGTCCGGAAGCGGGCCGCCGCCGCCGCCGCCCCGCGCCGCCGCCGCCCCGCGCCGCCGCCGCCGCTTGGCGAGGCTGCTCGAAGGTCGCCGCGCGGGCCGCGGGCCGCGCCCTGCGACCCAAATGTACCCTTTATGGCACGCACGGACAATCTCGCAGCTTTTACTTCACGGCGATTTGCCGCGAGTCGCGAAATGTGGGTCAATGAGGACAGGAACGGGAATTCGCCTCACCAAGAAGGTTTAGTGATGGTCATTCATTACATTACTGAAATTCAGCGTCTACCAGGAAATTCGAGCAATCAGTACACAGTAGGCTAGTATTGTTGCAAAACAAACCAAGAGTAGGTATACCTAATCAAATGTTGATATCAAGGGCCCTGACGGAACCTTATCATTATCAACTAATAAGTGATTCGTGGCCTGTTCTTATCAGTTCCAACTATTTGCTTTAAGGTATGTAGTAAGTATATGTACCGATAGTTTATTGATTACATCAATAAATTTCAATTAATTAAAAGAATAGAACAATACAAATATCCAAGATCTTGTGAATTTGTTTTGGATGAGCCAGGCATGCCGTAATTCTCATCACAATAGACAAAGGCATCGAACCCGCACCACACGTCACTGGCACGCTGGTCTGGTACACCTTCTGTCACTGGGTAGTGGGTACATAGGCGAGTGTCGACTAGTGGAATGGAAGCCGCTTTGTCATGTAAATGCGAGGAATGCGTTCACTCGGACAGATTGTGACGTGCCGTGAACTGTACCGCGCCGCCGCCATCGCCGTGTACATCAATGGGGTCCTATAACAGTGTAATGTAGCATTTGTATCGGTGGTGATGTCGCTGTAATAATGAACCGATATATTGGACTAGCTGCTGCCCGCGGCTCCGCACGCGCTTTTTACGTAACTTACCCGTTACGTCCTCTGGGATACCACTTACATCCCTGACAAAGTTGATTGAGATCTGTTCAGTCGTTCAGGCGTGAAAGGGTAACATACAGACAGTTACTTTCCTATTTATAACTACTTAGGATAGGTGCCGTTAGCTAGGTATAGGTACGAAGATGTAAGGTAAGCCGTCTCAATACTGATGATGATGCCCTCCTAGCCGAATTTCGGCCACGGCGGCTGACTTTTCTTGATCTTCAGCCTAGTTAACATCAATGTAAGACGTAATTACGTCTTACATTGATGTTATAAGAAGGCTGAAAGATCTAACAAAAACAAAGACAATACCGATCAGAATTTTGGAATTAACGGATTGTTCATCAGATGATCGAATCTGTCTGTGTGATCAGCGAGTTCATTCAGCGCACGCACTACGCCATCGTCGATGATGCACTCAGGGACCCTAGGGCCTAGGGCCTAGGGCCTAGGGTGCATTACGTACCTATGCTGGAGGCGATGCTCGAGGACATTTCAATCCCAAGACATTTCTTAGTACTTACTTCTAACAGGTTTCTAACAAAAGATATTCTTATCAAGAAATAAGAAACATTTTTTTTTATTTCCATACATACAATAAATAAATGTACACTTAGATAAGGTCAATGTCTTAAAATAATAGACACATGGAAATAAAGTGATATTTTTGATTTCTGCCGCTTCGGTATGTAGACGTAGACTAAAGTAAAGGAGTAAAGAAGTGACGAAGAAACCACTAGCCTGTTATAGTTATCTATCGGGTTGGAGCAAAACCTATTTTAATATTATGTCACCTAGATAAAGAAAGACTTTTGTGGATAAAGTAAAGACTTTATTTATACGCAAGAGACCGAACATCTAGGTAGGTATTTCGGGTTCGGGTAGGTTACCTTAGGTACCTACCAACTTAAAGTAGATAGTTATTATTGTGAAGCAAATCATTACAGGAATATCCTAATAACTACAATAGCTAATTAAAATAGGTGGGTAGTGGGTATTAAATATTGAATAGGTAAGGTGCATTTAAATAAATTCTAGAAAAATTCCACTGTGAATCATAACTCGGTATTTACCTATGTTGATAATTACTTAACTGATAGTCTCTGAAAAATTGCAAGTTTTCTATACCTAGGTACTAAATTAGTTATACCTATCGGGTGACGCCATTAGCAAATTCTTTGATTTATCGCCGCCTGTTTTATATCCGTTTGAGGTGGCTGACTTAATTCACGTTAATATTATCCAACAGTATTTGGACTCGGCCGTATCTTTGAAATAAATGCCTACAGCCGCGCGGTAGGTAAACATAATATGCGATAGGGCTGCCCGCCTCCACCATTTTAATTACATTTGCCTACTTTGTGTTTCCATTTAGTTTTGTGATTGTAAATATAGGAAGGTACTTTTTTTTATATAAACAAATAAAATACTTTGTGAATTGAATGGGAAGTGTTCAATAAAAATGCGTGTTGTTTTTTGATTGGTAGATTTAATTAAAAAACCTGTTTATGTTTGAATAACAAATCGGTCTTATTTTGCGACCGAAAAATATTTGCGCCTCGACTGAGACGTACCTACAAAATGCTTTATTATTAAATTTTAGGAGATTTTTTTGGAGAAAAAGGAATATCTTTTACTTGGTTATAGATACCTGCAGCTACTTTATTAAATATGTACCTGAACTTATTTTTAGAGAAAAAATCGCGCGGTTATTATTAAAAAAACATCACACCATCCGTTCGTCACTGCGGCACAGCCGCGACTGTCTGCATGCTGAGCGCATGCCGAGATCGGGGCGCGTAGGTATAGCTCGCGTTTCGCCCGTTTGTATGAAGTCGGATTACTTATAGGATAATATTACCTTGCTTAATTGCTCTATTTGCCTATTTTTACATAACTGCATAAAACTATTTTCTGCTTTTCTTGATGTGCAAAAGGAGTTTACTAATCGCTTTTGGTAAGATCTTCTGCGACTCTAGTAGACATACCTACTTAAGCTTTGGTGGAGGCACGTAACACTTGGGTACTTCTAGAACTAATTAATGTTAATTTATTGAATAGTATGGTTTACGACGACATTATTAAAAATTTTATTAAAATTTATTAGGTACCTATTACTAATTATCGAGGTCTAAATACATAGCAGTGTGTCTAGCTAGAGTGTAGACATGATAAGTGTAACCTTTGAAGTGTTATGGTGATGGTCGTCACGCTGTCGTCAAGCAGTCGTCAAGTCACGCGCATTGTACTCAAAGCAATGAACGCCCGATAAGACCTAGAACTACCTAGAACATAGAGCCAGGTGCATGTTGAACACTAAACGTCAGTTTAACGCACAACGTGCTGGTGGTTATGTCACCGAGCTCTGTGTCAGCACAGCAGTGTGGGTCACACCACACGCGGCGGCGGCGGCGGCGGCGGCCCGACAAATAGGTTACTTCTAGGTTCTAGGTAGTTAGCGCTTAGGAAGTAAATACTTTCCGATCTAGTACACACACACACCTATACCTACTAATTAAGTAAATACTAGGTCGTCATGTTGGAGTGTTATCGCTGCTTGGAATTTTTAAAGCAGTAAATAATAACTTTGGCCATGAAAATGTTACATTACCTACCTATCAAATAATTGTTTGTTTGTATTTGTATTTCAATTGGTACTTACCTAGTTAGTTATGAACATCGAGCACATACCGAATAGAGAGTAGGTAAATGTCATTTATTTTCTTTAGACAATAATTCCGCCAAATCAGTGCTGCGACCGCTGCGCCCCGATTGGCCGACTCAAAGTCAAGCATCACACCCCAGTTGGGCAAGCATATATTTTTATCGATATCGATAGTCATGGCTCAACAAAACTATGAGAATCGCAATAATTATTTATCTCAACGATAGTGAATTTATATTTTTTTGTCAGCAAACAAATCAAATAAGTACGGAACTACTAGTGTGGCATTGTTCTATTTGATTGGAATTTAATTACAAATTTCTGTATTGTCTCTATGTGAAAATCTAATTATATACACATACAGTTTACGTACCTACAGTAAGTTTTTGATGCCTTAATAATGATAATACTTGAAAAAGAAAAAAATACAGATACATTTTTATACCGATTAAATAATATGCCCGGAGTATTTTATAAACCTCACACTGATCATGATCAACGATAACTCAATCAAATTGATACATTCTCAGTAGGTACTTCTAGTTAGATCGGGAGTATCGATACATAGTTTATTATTACACTAGTATGATAGACATTTATAAGTGACAAATCACTGATGAGTTTCGAAATTCGAACGACCATATTTCCTCTCTATTGGGTACCTATGTGCTCGATGGTTATGAATGATGCAGTAAAAAGGCCGGATGGAATAAATGCTGTTCCGCGCGTTATCGGATCCAGCAGAAAGAGTCCGGAAGCGGGCCGCCGCCGCCGCCGCCCCGCGCCGCCGCCGCCCCGCGCCGCCGCCGCCGCTTGGCGAGGCTGCTCGAAGGTCGCCGCGCGGGCCGCGGGCCGCGCCCTGCGACCCAAATGTACCCTTTATGGCACGCACGGACAATCTCGCAGCTTTTACTTCACGGCGATTTGCCGCGAGTCGCGAAATGTGGGTCAATGAGGACAGGAACGGGAATTCGCCTCACCAAGAAGGTTTAGTGATGGTCATTCATTACATTACTGAAATTCAGCGTCTACCAGGAAATTCGAGCAATCAGTACACAGTAGGCTAGTATTGTTGCAAAACAAACCAAGAGTAGGTATACCTAATCAAATGTTGATATCAAGGGCCCTGACGGAACCTTATCATTATCAACTAATAAGTGATTCGTGGCCTGTTCTTATCAGTTCCAACTATTTGCTTTAAGGTATGTAGTAAGTATATGTACCGATAGTTTATTGATTACATCAATAAATTTCAATTAATTAAAAGAATAGAACAATACAAATATCCAAGATCTTGTGAATTTGTTTTGGATGAGCCAGGCATGCCGTAATTCTCATCACAATAGACAAAGGCATCGAACCCGCACCACACGTCACTGGCACGCTGGTCTGGTACACCTTCTGTCACTGGGTAGTGGGTACATAGGCGAGTGTCGACTAGTGGAATGGAAGCCGCTTTGTCATGTAAATGCGAGGAATGCGTTCACTCGGACAGATTGTGACGTGCCGTGAACTGTACCGCGCCGCCGCCATCGCCGTGTACATCAATGGGGTCCTATAACAGTGTAATGTAGCATTTGTATCGGTGGTGATGTCGCTGTAATAATGAACCGATATATTGGACTAGCTGCTGCCCGCGGCTCCGCACGCGCTTTTTACGTAACTTACCCGTTACGTCCTCTGGGATACCACTTACATCCCTGACAAAGTTGATTGAGATCTGTTCAGTCGTTCAGGCGTGAAAGGGTAACATACAGACAGTTACTTTCCTATTTATAACTACTTAGGATAGGTGCCGTTAGCTAGGTATAGGTACGAAGATGTAAGGTAAGCCGTCTCAATACTGATGATGATGCCCTCCTAGCCGAATTTCGGCCACGGCGGCTGACTTTTCTTGATCTTCAGCCTAGTTAACATCAATGTAAGACGTAATTACGTCTTACATTGATGTTATAAGAAGGCTGAAAGATCTAACAAAAACAAAGACAATACCGATCAGAATTTTGGAATTAACGGATTGTTCATCAGATGATCGAATCTGTCTGTGTGATCAGCGAGTTCATTCAGCGCACGCACTACGCCATCGTCGATGATGCACTCAGGGACCCTAGGGCCTAGGGCCTAGGGCCTAGGGTGCATTACGTACCTATGCTGGAGGCGATGCTCGAGGACATTTCAATCCCAAGACATTTCTTAGTACTTACTTCTAACAGGTTTCTAACAAAAGATATTCTTATCAAGAAATAAGAAACATTTTTTTTTATTTCCATACATACAATAAATAAATGTACACTTAGATAAGGTCAATGTCTTAAAATAATAGACACATGGAAATAAAGTGATATTTTTGATTTCTGCCGCTTCGGTATGTAGACGTAGACTAAAGTAAAGGAGTAAAGAAGTGACGAAGAAACCACTAGCCTGTTATAGTTATCTATCGGGTTGGAGCAAAACCTATTTTAATATTATGTCACCTAGATAAAGAAAGACTTTTGTGGATAAAGTAAAGACTTTATTTATACGCAAGAGACCGAACATCTAGGTAGGTATTTCGGGTTCGGGTAGGTTACCTTAGGTACCTACCAACTTAAAGTAGATAGTTATTATTGTGAAGCAAATCATTACAGGAATATCCTAATAACTACAATAGCTAATTAAAATAGGTGGGTAGTGGGTATTAAATATTGAATAGGTAAGGTGCATTTAAATAAATTCTAGAAAAATTCCACTGTGAATCATAACTCGGTATTTACCTATGTTGATAATTACTTAACTGATAGTCTCTGAAAAATTGCAAGTTTTCTATACCTAGGTACTAAATTAGTTATACCTATCGGGTGACGCCATTAGCAAATTCTTTGATTTATCGCCGCCTGTTTTATATCCGTTTGAGGTGGCTGACTTAATTCACGTTAATATTATCCAACAGTATTTGGACTCGGCCGTATCTTTGAAATAAATGCCTACAGCCGCGCGGTAGGTAAACATAATATGCGATAGGGCTGCCCGCCTCCACCATTTTAATTACATTTGCCTACTTTGTGTTTCCATTTAGTTTTGTGATTGTAAATATAGGAAGGTACTTTTTTTTATATAAACAAATAAAATACTTTGTGAATTGAATGGGAAGTGTTCAATAAAAATGCGTGTTGTTTTTTGATTGGTAGATTTAATTAAAAAACCTGTTTATGTTTGAATAACAAATCGGTCTTATTTTGCGACCGAAAAATATTTGCGCCTCGACTGAGACGTACCTACAAAATGCTTTATTATTAAATTTTAGGAGATTTTTTTGGAGAAAAAGGAATATCTTTTACTTGGTTATAGATACCTGCAGCTACTTTATTAAATATGTACCTGAACTTATTTTTAGAGAAAAAATCGCGCGGTTATTATTAAAAAAACATCACACCATCCGTTCGTCACTGCGGCACAGCCGCGACTGTCTGCATGCTGAGCGCATGCCGAGATCGGGGCGCGTAGGTATAGCTCGCGTTTCGCCCGTTTGTATGAAGTCGGATTACTTATAGGATAATATTACCTTGCTTAATTGCTCTATTTGCCTATTTTTACATAACTGCATAAAACTATTTTCTGCTTTTCTTGATGTGCAAAAGGAGTTTACTAATCGCTTTTGGTAAGATCTTCTGCGACTCTAGTAGACATACCTACTTAAGCTTTGGTGGAGGCACGTAACACTTGGGTACTTCTAGAACTAATTAATGTTAATTTATTGAATAGTATGGTTTACGACGACATTATTAAAAATTTTATTAAAATTTATTAGGTACCTATTACTAATTATCGAGGTCTAAATACATAGCAGTGTGTCTAGCTAGAGTGTAGACATGATAAGTGTAACCTTTGAAGTGTTATGGTGATGGTCGTCACGCTGTCGTCAAGCAGTCGTCAAGTCACGCGCATTGTACTCAAAGCAATGAACGCCCGATAAGACCTAGAACTACCTAGAACATAGAGCCAGGTGCATGTTGAACACTAAACGTCAGTTTAACGCACAACGTGCTGGTGGTTATGTCACCGAGCTCTGTGTCAGCACAGCAGTGTGGGTCACACCACACGCGGCGGCGGCGGCGGCGGCGGCCCGACAAATAGGTTACTTCTAGGTTCTAGGTAGTTAGCGCTTAGGAAGTAAATACTTTCCGATCTAGTACACACACACACCTATACCTACTAATTAAGTAAATACTAGGTCGTCATGTTGGAGTGTTATCGCTGCTTGGAATTTTTAAAGCAGTAAATAATAACTTTGGCCATGAAAATGTTACATTACCTACCTATCAAATAATTGTTTGTTTGTATTTGTATTTCAATTGGTACTTACCTAGTTAGTTATGAACATCGAGCACATACCGAATAGAGAGTAGGTAAATGTCATTTATTTTCTTTAGACAATAATTCCGCCAAATCAGTGCTGCGACCGCTGCGCCCCGATTGGCCGACTCAAAGTCAAGCATCACACCCCAGTTGGGCAAGCATATATTTTTATCGATATCGATAGTCATGGCTCAACAAAACTATGAGAATCGCAATAATTATTTATCTCAACGATAGTGAATTTATATTTTTTTGTCAGCAAACAAATCAAATAAGTACGGAACTACTAGTGTGGCATTGTTCTATTTGATTGGAATTTAATTACAAATTTCTGTATTGTCTCTATGTGAAAATCTAATTATATACACATACAGTTTACGTACCTACAGTAAGTTTTTGATGCCTTAATAATGATAATACTTGAAAAAGAAAAAAATACAGATACATTTTTATACCGATTAAATAATATGCCCGGAGTATTTTATAAACCTCACACTGATCATGATCAACGATAACTCAATCAAATTGATACATTCTCAGTAGGTACTTCTAGTTAGATCGGGAGTATCGATACATAGTTTATTATTACACTAGTATGATAGACATTTATAAGTGACAAATCACTGATGAGTTTCGAAATTCGAACGACCATATTTCCTCTCTATTGGGTACCTATGTGCTCGATGGTTATGAATGATGCAGTAAAAAGGCCGGATGGAATAAATGCTGTTCCGCGCGTTATCGGATCCAGCAGAAAGAGTCCGGAAGCGGGCCGCCGCCGCCGCCGCCCCGCGCCGCCGCCGCCCCGCGCCGCCGCCGCCGCTTGGCGAGGCTGCTCGAAGGTCGCCGCGCGGGCCGCGGGCCGCGCCCTGCGACCCAAATGTACCCTTTATGGCACGCACGGACAATCTCGCAGCTTTTACTTCACGGCGATTTGCCGCGAGTCGCGAAATGTGGGTCAATGAGGACAGGAACGGGAATTCGCCTCACCAAGAAGGTTTAGTGATGGTCATTCATTACATTACTGAAATTCAGCGTCTACCAGGAAATTCGAGCAATCAGTACACAGTAGGCTAGTATTGTTGCAAAACAAACCAAGAGTAGGTATACCTAATCAAATGTTGATATCAAGGGCCCTGACGGAACCTTATCATTATCAACTAATAAGTGATTCGTGGCCTGTTCTTATCAGTTCCAACTATTTGCTTTAAGGTATGTAGTAAGTATATGTACCGATAGTTTATTGATTACATCAATAAATTTCAATTAATTAAAAGAATAGAACAATACAAATATCCAAGATCTTGTGAATTTGTTTTGGATGAGCCAGGCATGCCGTAATTCTCATCACAATAGACAAAGGCATCGAACCCGCACCACACGTCACTGGCACGCTGGTCTGGTACACCTTCTGTCACTGGGTAGTGGGTACATAGGCGAGTGTCGACTAGTGGAATGGAAGCCGCTTTGTCATGTAAATGCGAGGAATGCGTTCACTCGGACAGATTGTGACGTGCCGTGAACTGTACCGCGCCGCCGCCATCGCCGTGTACATCAATGGGGTACCTATAACAGTGTAATGTAGCATTTGTATCGGTGGTGATGTCGCTGTAATAATGAACCGATATATTGGACTAGCTGCTGCCCGCGGCTCCGCACGCGCTTTTTACGTAACTTACCCGTTACGTCCTCTGGGATACCACTTACATCCCTGACAAAGTTGATTGAGATCTGTTCAGTCGTTCAGGCGTGAAAGGGTAACATACAGACAGTTACTTTCCTATTTATAACTACTTAGGATAGGTGCCGTTAGCTAGGTATAGGTACGAAGATGTAAGGTAAGCCGTCTCAATACTGATGATGATGCCCTCCTAGCCGAATTTCGGCCACGGCGGCGCGGCGTCCAATCTCAACGGAGATGAAGCGCTCAAGTGTGTGCGCAAGCGTGCACTGTTGTTTCCAAGCAACACTGTTATTTATTGTGCTATAGCTTTGCAGTAAGTCTGACACTGATTGTGGAGACCCTACTATTCATGCTTTCCCTAAATAAAGGTAAAAAAAATGGCAATAAGCAGGTATTATCGATCTCGGTACAAAATCAATGTCGCGCCTCGCGCTCGTGCGTGAATCGTAAATTGGTGGCGACTGGGATCTCCGATCACAACATTTGCATCGGAGTAAGACGTAATAACGCAAAAATATAAAGATTCTGCAAAACTTTCACTTTAGCCATTTCTCTCAATTTATTGTCATTAAAATTATGCGGAACTTTAATTAGGAAGAGTGTTTAATGCATTATAATGACGCAAGAGGCGGAAGTGCGCCAACTAGCAGTGTAGACGATTTGCGCATGATTTGTGGAGGTGAGGACGCGCGAGCGCAGCAGGGGGCAGGGGGTGCGTCTGCTCGCTCACATCACAGGTACAATGTTAGCAAATACTGTAAGAGCTGTTAGAATAACAACCGCCTTGCGAGGATCAAATAACCCTCGGAATCCTCTTATCAGCGTGTGTTTCCCTCGGTGCGGCGCGGGCGCAGTCTCGCACGAGGCCGGTATGCGGAGTGGCAAGTGTTAATTATTTTTGAAGAGGTTCCTTAATTTGCTTTTAATAATTTATAAAATTTCCATATAATAATTTATTACATAATTTTAATTAAAAAACATACTTTATGTATTTTATCAACCATATAAAATTTTATTCATTTTCTCTACTCCGCAGCCGACTGTACACCGCGAAAAAAGCGAGATCGTCGTGAAGGGAATTCAAGCGCGGTCGCCTTTACAAGAATCAACATTACGGGAATCGACTTGCGAGGAACAATTCAATTCTGTACTCGTCTGTACTTTATGTAATGTATGTAGATGTTCAGAGTCAAATATCTCTTATACCGCAGGAGGTCCATTTCTGAGCTTTGCAGGAGAACTAGATACCTTAGGGCACAGTTAATTGGCATAGTTCATGATTCATATCTCGCTATAGATTCGTCGAAATCAGCGGGGCTGCCAGCTTGACGTCAAGATAGCAGCCACAGTGAAAGACCTAAATATCTCCCAAAGAACTGGGGCACTATTTATTTTACTTAGAGCATCGGGGGCTAGTGCCCCCGATGCTCTAAGTAAAATAAATAGTTTTCAGGACACTTTTATTGGCATAGTTGAAACCACGAAATTCCATGGCGGCTAACTTGACAGACACGCTGGTGCCGCAATCAGCTCGCTTGACGGCGGGTTGGTGATCACTTCACGAAATGTTAACTCTTTAATCTCCAATCTTTATTGGCATTGATCACGTGCCGCAGAGTTTGAATGAATTGCAAAGTAGAGAGTTGCAGCGACCAGCGCTTTCTCCATAACTTGCACTTCGCATTCACTTATTTAAATCGCCGGTAATGCCGTATTACTAGGCAAAATTGATGTTTAATTCAGATTCCTTCAAATACCACATCAGCCTCGGCATGGAGACAGCTAGCTGTAACCACCTGAGCACAGAAGCACCGATTTATGCATCAATAACGTTACCTTCCTACCCCAGGCTCCTCGGAAGATTGACTGCAACGCCTCAGCGGTGCAACGGCAACCCTAACATGTGACCTGCTCGACTTGGTCATGTCTCCTGGGCACTCAACGTATGAAAGACAGAAAGGCTACCGCAGAAAGGCTAAGCTCCATTGTTTTCAATAATTCAGTGACAGTAGGAAAACATTAGGTAGGTATCCCATCTTCCGTTACCCAATTCCATCCGTCTCCCAACGCTAATGGACAGTTGTGTTGTGTTGTTGTGCGCGGTTTGCATATTGTTGTGCACAGGTTAGTGTTGTACGGTTGTGGCCGGCGGCCGCCGCGGCGGCGCCGTGGGAACTGGGTGACGGTCGTTAATGGTGCGGCGAGTGGGACAGCCGTTTGCTCTAACTGGCAATCTGGTCGCTTACCGCTGCCCATTAATTAGGTGATAGGAACGCCCTGGGTGGATCACACGGATAGTAGTTACCTATTAACATGCTAGCGTTTCATACGCGACACTTCAATCAAACTTAATTCAAAAGAAGGAACTAAAACACTAGGCATACCTAACTAATAGGTTAGTACTTAAATGATATCTATCTATCTACTAACTCTTTCTCGAACCTTTAGGCTTGAACAGGATCTCAAACCGTGACTGGCCCAACTAGTGGACGGACCATTTCACTTCTTGTGCGACGTCGCGTGCGTTTCCAAAGCTTTCGTTTTCGAAGAACCTATAAATTAAGTTAATAATTCCATAAAACACACGAACATTTCGTAACCCGACGACGTGGAAATAAGTGTTATATATAATGTAATAACAAAATGCGGTAACCGCCGAGAGACGCGTGAAGAGTTCAAGTGTCACGTCACGGCGGGTCGCGCCACCCCGCCGCCGCACGCTAGCACACACAAAATTACACAGAATAGGTACCTACAATATCTCGGATTAAATCGTTATCATTTATTATAGTTGTTTTTAGGGTTCCGTACCTCAAAAGAAAAAAGGAACCCTTATTGGATCACTTTGTTGTCCGTCTGTCTGTCTATCCGTCTGTTTGTCTGTCCGTCTGTCAGCTCCTTTTCTGAGGGACGCTTGGAGGTATTGAGTTGAAATTAACATCAAATAATATAAAATAAAAAATTCGTGGCCGAATATTTTGAAATTTCCAAGGGAACCACATGCACACAAAACCTATAGGGTACTTCCCGTAGACCTAGAATCATGATAGGTATGTATTTGGCAAGAAACAAGGCTTTCCAACTTCCAATTATTATACAAAACCCTTAATGCGCGAGTCCACTTGATGGTTTATTTGTAATATCGTTTTCAGTTTAAAAGAAAATGAATCTTTCTCTCTAATTCAGGCGTAGGTATGGTACGTACGTATACGTAGGTATAGTATAAAAATTATAGTCTTGTTCTCGCCCATACGAGTGAATTAGAGAGGAAGATGCATTTCTTTTGATTCATTGCTAGGGCCGACCCAGCCCCCAGGGCCGACGTTTGGGTCGGCCCTACTTTAACTTTCGTCATATAAAATGTCTAACTTTTGCTTACGCTTGTTGAATTGAAGCTATTGACCGACAACCATTATATTATAAACAAATGAAGAGCAAACATGCAAAGTTAAAACAATAGTAATGACATCGTAGAAGTTGTTGATATTAGAGCGCACATTAGAAAGCGGCCTCGCTCCTCGCTCCTCGTGGCGTGACTGAACTTTGGGGTTTTTTGTGCTTCCCCAATCCACAATAATAACATGTTTGAGCGTGAAGCGGCCGCAGGCCTGCAGTCACCGTGATGCGTCAAACATCTCGCGTAACATAACATAATACCTTCCAGTAGTTTATCATGACATGTGTTAACGAATTAAAAGAATCCTAGTAATAGTGCCTACCTATGGTTAGACGACTGTAAGAAGTTTATTCTCATAAAACAAAAAATATTCACTTATAATGAGATACAAAGTTCTCAATCTACAGGGATAGGTCGGGGGGAAATAGAATGGCGTCATACATTTTAGTCTAGTGTAGACAAGTTATACTTTCTTTCTATGAATGGGGGCAGAGGGGCTGGTTAAATAAACAGATTTACGACCGACGACGTAACTTCGCGTTAACGTCAATAAGCGAAAGCACTCGTGAGACAAATCGACTTCCTCCTCGAGCGGAAATCATGCAAAATGTCAAAAATAATACAAAGGTTATTATTCACAATCATATAGTTACGCAAGATAACTTTATATGCAGCCATTATCCAAGCTGTGCTCTTTGCAAATTGAACTTTATGTAACTTTATCGTTTTACAACTTGCTTTAATGTTTTTATACTTTCGGTTTCTATAAAATAAGTGACACATTTTTTTGTCCCTTGTTGCATGTGTTATAGGTAGGTCCCGTGGAGTCTAGTAGGCAGTTAATTGTTCTGCAGGGGACGCTGCTGCCCGCCCCCGGTGGATATCCCTTAGTCACCTCTTACGACACCCGCGGGAAGAGTTGAGGTGGTGCAAATTCTAAGGCGGCACCACACAGCTCATGGCTTATTCAAAATAACTTAGGACTAAAAGGATAACCTAGTAGGCATATATACATAATGTTAAATTCTAATGGAAATTATTTAATTGCATTGAAATTGAAATTTATGCGCGTGTACCTTAACTGGGTAACCTGTTTTTCAGGCAAAAAGAGTGCTAATCACAAAAAAATAATGAAATCGAACTTACTTATTATACAAGGCGATGGTGCATAGGTACTTTTAAATGGGTTATTCCTATTAAGGGGGAAAACTGGAATTATTATTATAGGTAATTATGTTTACATACACTAAACTAGTTTTAATAAGTACCTACCTAACAAAGGTCATTACATAAAATTATGTTGGCCAACTTTAAAACAGTCAATAAATTGTTTGTATCATCTCATCATATGACATAGGTACCTTCTACATAGCAGTTTTAGGGAATAAATATTGCCTTACACATTTGTATACTTAACTGCAGTTGACATATTGTAGGAAAATGTATCTTGCTTTGCACCTGCAACCAATAAAGTTCCCGTTACCTCAGGAAAGTTACGAAACCCTTAAATGAGTTTCACGTTCACCCTCAGTTACGTTGGTGTCACATGACGGTCGGTCGTGAGGCTTCCGCGAGGGGGTCGTGAGGCTTCCCCGAGGGGTCGCGAGGGGATCGAATGTCCGCAGTGGCCCCCTGTCCGGACATTCATCGGGTTACGTCATCGCCTTGCCTTCAGCTGTAGCCTGTAGGAGTAGGTACACCGATAGGGATGACAGTGTAGTTACTCTTGTAGGTGACATAACATTTGTTATATTACGCTACGACTAGAAATGAGCTGAATGGAAAGGGAAACTATTCGTGGATTTGGTACTTCAAACTTTAGAGATTATCTAGCTATCTATAGAATAAAAAAAACTTGTGACGGTTTTTGCTCCAACTCGAAAACTAACGACCTAACCAGAGAAGGATTTCTTGTTCGCTTCTTTGCTTTACCTTAAAAAGGAGTGAACGAAAAATCAAAGTGATCATTTTATTTTCTAGTTTTACGTGTGTATAAAATTTGAAATTTCTGACGTGTCCAAGAGTCCTGTAGGTCTAAAGGACTTATAGCACTTTGAGTATTGAGTTTTGATGGCAGGATAACTTATTCGAAGCCGTTCGACATAACCAACCATTTTCCTCCTACCACCTGAGATTTCCGCCGCTCACGATAGTCATTCTATAAATGGTCGATTTTCCGTAACTAGGAAATAAGCTGAATCCTAGCAGATAACATTCATCTGCCAGAAATAGAGAACAGTGAGAAGAATAAACCCCTTTCCCGCTAAACCGCTGGTGCTTTACCAAGCTCGTGATGACAAATTATGCAAAGCGAAGCCTCTGTCTGTAGACGCCTGTTTCGGTACAGACTACAGGGTACAGGCGGACCACCTACAGTTGTGCCCAATGTTTACCGCTAGCCACCATGTCTCTGCCCGATCCGGCCGCTGATGGGGCATGCCTTCCGCGCACGCGTCTCATTTGCATTTACTCGCATCGCTCGCATACCTCCATGCTCCACACCACACACGTCCCTCATCGGACTCCAATAATACATTGAATTGAACGTGTGTCGCATCCGCATCACACCGGAGTGACCGGACTTAATGTGAAGGTTTCAAAATAAACTTCACACTGATTTCGAAACTTCCTGTCTCCACATCAAAATACTCACCTTTATACTGTTTTCTCACGTTTTTTCTGTGAATGCGCGTTTGACGGTCGGTGTGCAAACAAAATCGAGTGTTATTGTGTGTTATTGTTCCTCATGTGACCCAAACTGTGTGAACTAAGTACTACGACTTTACTTTTAGGGTCGCTACCAAACGTAGTCTTCGATTAATTAATCTCTTCTTTGTTCAATGGATTTTCTGTAAATGACCTATACCCACCCATAGACGATAATTATACATCTATGTACCTACCTATGCTCGAACCTACGATTCACAGTTAAATCAGCAGACTCAACACGATCACAAATAGAAAGAACAATCGTCCAACACAAGACTTTTTCCTATTAATTCTTACTACTTCTAATTCTCTCCCTTGTGTTGATTGTTTAAGTATTGAACTCTACATTTCTTATCAGGCTTTCTTGACATGCCTTCGTAATTGATCAAGGCTGTTATTCACGCCACGAATCCAAGATTCCAGATATTTTATTACAATTCTAGATTATTTATTGTGACAAGCAGCCCTGTCAATATCCTCACCTCGAGACGCGTCGCACAATGCGCCACCGGCGGCGCGGCGGCACTCCACGGGCTGGCTGGGGTCTCGGCGGGCGGGCGGGCGGCGGCGCGAGCGCTGGGAAGCCATTCGATAGGTACAACAATAGGTACCATTTCAAGGCTAATGTAGCTAGGTAGTAGGTACCTAGACCTGTTTAATTTACCTATCGAGAAGTCATTAAATAAATAATGCTGGACAATTCACACAGCATTATCTAGCCCCGAGCTAGCAGAGCTTGTGCTTGCATAAGGTGAGGAGGCGGGCAATTTTAGCGAATTTTGTGATATGAATATAATATGTATAATGTCGATCAGTCATACTTATGACATTGAGTCTACCAGAGAAATGAAGCCCATGATTCCCCTCAACTCCTCAAAAAATTATATGGGTCGCATCGCAATACCAAACATCCTGTAGATATATATAGAAAACACTCTGAACAAATATCTGCAGATGGTACAAACATTTGTCCCGCGGCGGGAATCGAACCGGCAACCTCGTGCGTCGCAGGCGGACCTTCGCCCGCTGCGCCACAGAGGTGGTCATTACATTCGAATGTGAGCTTTTGGTATCCGACGGCCAGGATTTAAGAGATCCCAAGTAATGAATTTACCTAGTTTTATTACCCGACTACCAACGGAGAAGGGTTATGTTATGTTATGAACGAGGCACCCTATGTAGTTATGTATGTTTGTATGTATGTTGCCGATTTACATATTCCCACGTAGCGCTTAAACTTAAACTACTGGTCCGATTGCAACAAATGAGTATTGTTTGATTCGTCTCAACAAAACACTCCGGTGTTAGGTATAGCCTGAGTGACGTCACACAAAAACGGGGTCGAACGAGATAACGCGGTGTAAGCGGGGGTCGAAAATTCTAACGTTAGTAAATATAATGACCATGTGGAGTATCGTTGCAAAGAGCTTAGATTGTACAAACTTACTTTTCAAAACTGTTTCATTTATGAGATTGACTATTGCCAAACAATCAGCTGTAACTTTTTACAACCAACAGCCAACAGAACATCAACAGACTTGAAAACTTCATAAGTGTTGCTAGAATATCATACTCTTCAGACCTCGTGAGCGCAGGTCATCGGGCTATTGCAGAAGCTTTCTGTGGTCCAGGGAGTCCGGAAAAACGCCTGAGAAAACACGACCTCAGGTACCAAAGTTTCACAGGTAGGCACTAATAACATTACTAAAAAGGAAGCAAAAAATAAGTTAAACAGTACAACCCGACTACGAGTGTGTAGTGAGTAGAGTACCTAACCTACCCCCCGGGCCCCGGTCAGAACAAAGGCCTCCGACTACCTACAAACTGCAATGATGATAATATTTAACCGGTAATATTTATGTGGCAATTCATTGAACGCCTGTTTACAACTTTTACGTACCGTACCTAGTCGGGTTGTAATTTCTAACTTTGTTTTTTTTTTGTCATTTTCTCATCACATCATCAGGTCCCAAATATTCATGGAACTTATGAATATAATATAATATAATAACGGTTGTTCAGTGACGTCACTAAACATACTTACTGACCAGAATAACGGTCGCTCTCTTGTCTTGGGTAACTCATGTAAGTCTTCCCGAGAAACCATTCCATAACGATTGGTGCAATAATTAAATACCTAGCATCGTACGTAGTTGAATGTTGAATGAAGTCACCTGTAGCATAGGTTATGTTAATTATCTGAGCCTATTGTAAGAATCGGAGATGAAGCAAAATAAATAAATTCTGAGTTTATCTAGCTCGCATGAGTCAGCCGATTGTTCAGCGCCACCGGCTGAGACAACAGACAACGCCAACCAATTGTAACATAACTCCTATAAATGCCTTTCAAATTCATAACAAGACACGTGTGTTAAAGAACCACAAGCCAAAGGTAGCTTAACAGAGATAGCGATAACTATAGGAGATTTCTTATCTATCTTTGTCAGGAAAGTGTCAGCTTTTACTTTTTGGGAACCATTTCTGATATATCGCTTATCATGCGTCACTTTTTCTGGCCGCCGCCAGAACTTCCGTCCGTGTGAAAGTGGTACTGTCAATATTGACTTTGGTTGGCATGTTTAAAAGGAGCTCCATAAACCATACGGATAGATTGTTGGTTGGTACGAATATTAAAAATCAAAGTGCTTTATTTTCTTTAGGTTTAGACCTTAGGTCAGACACGTCACAAAATTCAAATTACACATAAAACTAGGAAATAAAGTGATCACTTTAAATTTTTGTTCACATCAATTTTTCTAAATTTAAGTAGCGAAGAAGAGGTTAGTAAAAAGGAACCTTTTACTAAAATATGGATCATTGTGTCTGCAATAAAGAGTTATTATTATTATTATTATTACTAACCTTTTACACTATTTGCCAAACAAGCTAGGTATGATGGAATCCCGTTGTTAAAAATCCTTTTGCACTCGGATTAGGTCAGATTAGTTTAGACTGAATGCAACCTTTGGCAAGGATATTTCGATAAAAGATCTGCAGAGAAGGCATTTGGTACCGGACAATACAGCCTCAAGTTATGTCGTATCCTTGGATTGATGACTGTACCTATTGCTCTCAGGCTCCGTTCCGGACACTTTCCAACGAATAAGTTCGCATTCCTTATGAAAAAAGTTGATTCGCCCAATTGTGATGTACATATGTGGTTCTATAGAGGATGTACAGCACGTTTTGATGGAATGTTGTCGGAACGTAAATTTAAGAACGTAATTGTTTGGTTCCTTAAAACTGCTCAATGTCGAACAGTGCAACTCTATATTGGCGTCCCTATGTCGGACAAAGCAGCACAGCTGTATGATCTGGCTGAATGTTGCTTAAAATTAAGGAGCTAATTTTTTGTTAATTTTGTTATTTATAATTTAGTTAATATTCCTATTCACAAAATTTTTGCTCATATCGTTTTTGGGTAAATTGTTGTCTAATTAGGTATACCTACGTTAGATTGTTGTTATGTAATTTCACGTTATCTCCATAGGGCGATGTGGTCGCTAAGCGACAAAGTCCCTTTATTTTGATATAAATTAAAAAAAAACCCCTTCGACACGCGTTATTTTTCGTGATGAAGTCGTAAATGTAAATGACTTCAGATCAGACTAAGTACCTACATTTATTTACATTTGTAAGCTAGGATGGGTCATTGAAACAAGTTCGATTTCCATTGAAGACGCTCGGCCACTGGCCAGCTGATCACACAGTGAGTCACGCCCCGCGCCGCCAAAGTCAGGCCTCCTGTCCTGCTTGTGTAACTAATGTCTCCGAGACACGCGTCATGCAGCTTTCATAGCACTCAGCCAAACAATCAGCGTAAACTAGTCCACAGCTGGACATAGGCCTCCTGATAAGCGCCTCATTGGCTTTTATCATTAAAGGGGAATGTCATAATCCCCCCTCTGGAAGGTTTCCTTACTCAAGTCTCTTTTGACAGCCACGGTGGCCACGGGCTCAGTTGGAGGGATCCAGCTACCTTGCCGAGTCCATGTTCCGCGCGGAGTGACCTGTCGTTAACGTTGGCTTGCTAATAGCTTTTACCTATTCTCAAACATTTGCACTTAGAAATGGACGCAAAGGCACCTTAGTCACTAGAATGATTTATAACTGTTACCTACATACTTGGCAAATGTCGCGTATCGCCTGCGTTGGACATCTTAGTCGAACGAGCACCGCAGCTAAGACTTTTGAACTATCATGGTTATTGACATTAAAGCCACGTGGTAAAGATCCCGTCACAAGTCAAGTGTTGGTCAAGTGCTCTTACTGCAGCAACCTCAGTTATTTGGATACTTATTTAGACAGTCCATCTTAGTAGGTAGATACCTACCTAAACACGATAAATGATCAGAGTTTTTATTCTTTTTGCGACAGTTGATTGCGAATCAATTTCAGACGGTTGCAGAATGGTGTTAAAATAAATAGCGGAGAGATTTCGCAGTGGTTCTGGGAACGTTTCATTATCGGTAGAAAGCGACGCGGCGTCCGTGCGCCTCCGACGCGGCGGCGCGGCGGCGCGGCGGCGTGGCGCGACGTGACTCCTGCGCAGGTTCACATCGAAGGGAGGGTCAGTCAGTCACTGCACAAATGAGGAGAAGCTACCTAAATATTGCCAGGTTTGAGAGAATATAGAGCTATGATAGAGACATACATTTCTTACTTCATATGGGATAGTTAATTGTTATTGGTAATGGATGATTAACAGAAAGGTGCCCGTCGCGACGGGACCTTTCCGTCAATCGTATCGCACGCATGCATGAACGTAATATTTTCGAAATGACATAATATCTTATTATTATCGAACCCTTCGACCTCCGAGAGGTTGCACTGCACTGGTACCGGAGGACCGCCATCGCGCGGCGACCCGCGGCGTTGGTAACGGTACGAATCCGTATTGCTTTCCTTCCGCGTGGACGTGAGTGGAAACTTTCCAATCGTTAAAATAAATATAATTATAAGGAAAGTCCGAGGGCCCTGTTTTTGTTCACTTGGAATTTACATTTGCGCTTTCAATTCTCTACAAAATTCAGATTTACGTTAATTAAAATATTTCCATAGAGGAATTGCAAAGATTGTGGTATAGACATCTGGTATTTAATTAACACTTGAAATGATGTCGTTGTCATGTTGTCATAGACAAACTTGGCTGGGATGCCAACACACCAATTAACGATCATTACCTGGTGGTGCCGCAACCAGGCCGAGGGTCAGCCATCGAGAGCAGCCGGCCGCTCGGGGCTGGAGCTAGGATAAGAAGGCCGAGGGTCAGCCATCGAGAGCAGCCGGCCGCTCGGGGCTGGAGCTAGGATAAGAAGGCCGAGGGTCAGCCATCGAGAGCAGCCGGCCGCTCGGGGCTGGAGCTAGGATAAGAAGGCCGAGGGTCAGCCATCGAGAGCAGCCGGCCGCTCGGGGCTGGAGCTAGGATAAGAAGGCCGAGGGTCAGCCATCGAGAGCAGCCGGCCGCTCGGGGCTGGAGCTAGGATAAGAAGGCCGAGGGTCAGCCATCGAGAGCAGCCGGCCGCTCGGGGCTGGAGCTAGGATAAGAAGGCCGAGGGTCAGCCATCGAGAGCAGCCGGCCGCTCGGGGCTGGAGCTAGGATAAGAAGGCCGAGGGTCAGCCATCGAGAGCAGCCGGCCGCTCGGGGCTGGAGCTAGGATAAGAAGGCCGAGGGTCAGCCATCGAGAGCAGCCGGCCGCTCGGGGCTGGAGCTAGGATAAGACTTCTTTATTAGAATTGAACGCAAGTACCAAAGTATTTAAGTCTGTAGTATTTTAACCGATTTCGAAAAAAGTAGGAGGTTGTTCGGCTGTATGTAAGTTTTTTATGCATGTTCGTTGATTTCTAAGTCATTCGTGGAACGACTGACTTAGAAATCGACGAATTTGATAATTCTAGCGCTATATTGTACCTATAGAAAATAATCCCGAGCCGAGATGGTCTCATAAAAAAATTATTCCCGAGGGCTTAGTGTTTATTCCCGAGGGCTTAGTGTTTATTCCCGAGGGCTTAGTGTTTATTCCCGAGGGCTTAGTGTTTATTCCGGTAAAGTTAAAAACAGTGTAAAATTAAGGGATTCGAAATCGATTTAGTTTTTTTAAAACAATCAAATTTTTTCGGCTCTATTCAGCGTAACAAATTTGAAAGACTTAATCCTCAGTAAATGATTTCGAACAGATTTCTTTTAATTATTTATAAGCTGGTCAGAAGAGCTGTTTGATTTGATTTATTAATAAATAGGTAGGTACATAGAGATGTTGGACAATCCACACACCAACGTCTGTCCCCAAAGTACGAAAGTAGATAAGTAACAACTGGAGTTACTTAAGGGGGTACCTACCCTCAAATTGCTTATTTTCAACTCCGTCGGACCTCCATATCTTCCAAACTACTGAATATTTAACTTTGAAATTTATATATGGTAAAGTTCAGGACTTATTCTATCGATCATATGTTTCGAAAACACGATTCCATAAAATTTTCTCGATAGAAAAAAATCGCAAAGTTACCTCTAATTTTTTACTAAAACCCTAATTTTTCAATAAATACAGATGATACGATCTTGAGATTAAGCATAGTAATTGAGCTAAGTATAAAGAACATTTTATATGTTGCCTTTTTTTCAATTAACTATTCTAATGTTTGTGGGGAGCAAATAACTACTAAAAACTTGATTTTTGGGCTTACGCCGCTTTGCTCTGTCCCGCTCCTGTAAACGCGAAATCCTATGCCTATCCTCTTCACACAATAACGAGGTAGGGTACCGCCTTAAGCAGTACATTACAATATACAGGGTGCCACGGAAAGGGTGTACTAAGCAGAAAGGGGGTGATCCTAAACCCCGACGGGGTCAACGTTTGTTCTACGATATTTTGAATTTCGAACGTTTATTAGTTCTTTTTTGAAAAATAGAGGTGTTTTAAAAAATCTGTCTATGCAGGATAAACAGATATTTTTTTACTCTACAATTTCTTTGTAGAGTTACACTTACGAGTAGAACACTGGTCGAAAATTTGCAGATCGTACAAACATTTATCCCGAGGCGAGAACCGAACCGTCAATTTCCTGCGTCGCGGGCTGACCTCCCCCCGCAGCAGCGCCGCCGCTGACCTCGTCAATATTATAGGTTTAGTATTAAGAAGAACAAATAAATAAGCAGATATAAGGTGCCTGCTGCAGGCGAGTGCATGCGTCCGTCCCTGGGCAGCGGCCGCCTGGCGCCTGCCGCCCGGAGTCGGAGGCGAGTGTCGACCGCATCGTCAAGGCGGTGACGAGCTCTTCCGCCGCGCGCCGGAACCAGTGCACGGATAGCGGAGGCTGCGGTGACACGGGCGAGCCCTGACAGAACTCATACCGTAACTATTAGGTGCCTAAGACTTGTAAATCTAGCTAAGCTTATAAATCTTTTTACAAGGTTGAATGTGATCCAAAGCTACATCCATAATAATTACGTATGTGTAATTTTTAAATTGGCAATCGCCGTTCTGATTAATAATAAAATAAATTATTAAATCTAATTAATTGAACAAATAAACGGTCTGATTTCAAGCGAATCGAGCCTGCTATTTACCAGAGACCCGAATATTCCTAAATCCAGCGTGTGGCTAACTTAAGTTTATACATCAATACTGTTTAAGACATATTTAGCTATCAGCGCGTTGAGCAAAAGGTTCCGTACAACACGTTAGTGATCTTGAAACAGTCTTACGGTAATGGAGTAACGCGCGGCTCTAGGGCGCCGCGCCGCCGCGCCGCCGCCGCCGTGCCGCCGCCGCCGCGCCGGACCCGGAGCACATCTTGTCTAATGAATGAGGTACCATCTCAACAAATAAGTAACACAGATTATACGCGAGCCCAACGCCTTTTCCGTTACAGACCGGATTTCAGAACAACTTAATCTGATTGGGTGGGAACACATAGCTGCTGGAAGAAAAATCATTTTATTTGATAAACCATAGCATGTAAATAGTTAATATTAGTATCTAGGTATATTGTTTGATATCAGTGATACAGTACACCAACTCCGGAATCACCATGACTCATACATCCCACTCCTCGCGAAGCAGCACAGCACAGGCTGTTTCCAGGTTCCAGGCAAAAACACGCTTACCCCATGTATTGTGTGTTGATGAGGAAATTAGAAGAAAGAAAAGAAAAGCTCGGTTTATCGAACAACATATTGGCTAGGCGATGTAGCCTACACACACAGATAGAGGTTTCGTCTCATTCGATCTACAACAACAAGAGCTCTGCATGCGTAGCTAATCAATAGGAGCGTGTCAACAGTTCGGGATGGAGGCAACGGGCCCGACAGTTGCGCCGCGCCGCGCCGCGTCACGCGACCGGTCCACTAATGTCAGTTACAGACAAGCACGCGACTCGCATGTCATTGCAGTCTTTAACCCAGTCACTGCCCGTGCAGAGCGACCCGCCGGCCGACCCGCCGGCCGACCCGCGGGCGCGCGCAGCAGCAGGAGGAGTAGTCCATGTGCGGTGACAATGACATTGTAACCGACTTCTAAGGGTTTTGATTCAGAGACTGCGTGTTTCACCACGTCCAAGAGTCATTCCCAAGATCGAATCCATCGATTTGCTCATCTTAAGTTGAATTTTGACACTTTTTTGTAATGAAAGAGCGTCTGTCGACAAACGTACAATCTCAAATATTGAAGTTTTTCGGGCATGTATCGAGGAGGCGAGACAATGACTCCATTGAAAGGCTAGTCGTGCAGGGAAAGGTGGAGGGTAAAAGACCGAGGGGTAGATCGCCTATGAGATGGACCGATCCATAGAGCAAGTACAGAGTACTGGCTCTATGGACCGATCAGATAAAATCTGCCGTAGGTGTCTCCCTGCATGAATGTTCCAGAATGACCACCAACAGGGAGAGATAGCGATATATCGTGAGGCGAGCAATATCAGCCCATCCATACAGCAAAAGACTCGTCATGACGACCACGACCGTTCTGCCAAGATCGCTACGAATGAGAAGAAGGCAAACTAGCTTCTGCCCGCGGCTTCGCACGCGTTGTTTCTATGGAAACGTTTTGAGGTTATTTCTTTCGCATGGGAACTGATTTATGGGATAAAAATCCTATGTTCGCCTATGTTTGATTCCAGGGTTAGACTTACCTGTATGCAAAATTTCAGCCTGATCCGTTCAGTAGTTTTGGCGTGAAGAGGTAACAAACATCCATCCAAACTTTCGCATTTATAATATTACTGTGAAGTGTGATACAAGAATAAAATTAAAAATTTTAAAATCCCCCTTGACAGATTTTCATTAACCATGGCTAAGAATACTCGGGATAAAATTATCTATGACATTAAAAAAACTAAACGAAAATCGGTTCATCCGTTTGGGAGCTACGATACCACGGACAGATACCTACACAGACCGACACGGGCCCCGGACCCGATGACGCTGGTGAGCGGTGGTGAGACACATTTTCTTACAGAGAATGTTTGGGACACGTCGATTGACGATGCTCCACTCGATAACCCGCTTACTGTTATTGGATATCGCCTACCTATAGTAGGTAGGTATAGGTACCTTGTCTGCTGGCATCGACACATTGTTTGTCTGATTGTACCGAAGCACGCGGGCAACGGGTCGGGTGCGGGGTGCGGGGTGCGGGGTGCGGGGTGACCGATCTGGATTAGTTTCATAAGTCTAAAGGCGATGACCTACAATGAACACTTATGAGTACCTAGTACCTATAGGCATATATCACGAGACTTTAGGTTACTAAAATACTTGGCTTCTGAAAATCCTGTAATGTTCTGTAAAACATGGAATATCAATTCAAGTGTTAGGAATTATGCTAGGTTCGGAAACCTAGCCTCGGCCAATGTCAGAGGAATTAGTTCCAATCTCATTAGCAGGTTGCGTAGAGAACAGTCTAAAACACGACCTTCAGTTTAGTTCTAAACAAAGTGGAATTCACCACACAAAACTGAAGTTTTGGTCTATAAGTCTGAAGTTTTAGTTTTGGTCTTTGGATTTTGAAGGCAAATTGGAATAACTATAAAATATTTTCACAAGTAATTTTTCACAATGCAGGTACCTACTTAAGTAAAAAACTAAAAAAGGCAGTCGATGGATGGAGGCAGCTTAGGACCGTTATTTGTAGCGTCGTTTGGGGGATGCCTATGTCCAGCAGTGGACTTATACGCCCGTATACGATGATAATGATAGGAAGAAGAGTACGTTGCCCTTTTCTCCGTGATATGGAGATGTTGACGGAACGTTTGATCACCTCGCGGCCGCCGCGCGCCGAGCGCCGGCATGCGGCGCCGTGGTTCGATTAGACCGCCGCTAATGAATGTTTGCCATCACTAACAAATATACGTGTCCGGCTGTCCGCTTCACGAGTTGTCCATTGAATAGCCTATTTATAGTGGTTCTTTAATTGTTAAGTTGAGTGAAAAACTTGTGCACCCTGCGGGGCGTCCCCCTAAACGTGGAAACATATAGTTCTTTACATCCTGCAATGTATATAAATAAATAAATAATGCTGGACAATTCACATAGCATCACCTAGCCCCAAGCTAAATAGAGAGCTTGTGTTATGGGTACTGGATAACTGATATACTTAATACAATACACTACATAGATCGATATTTTTTAATGTATACAGAAAAAATCCAGAACACCCTGAACAAATATCTGCAGATCGTACAAACATTTGTCCCGAGGCGGGAATCGAACCCGCAACCTCCTGCGTCGCAGGTGGACCTTCGTTCGCTGCGCCACAGAGGTCGTCATAATGACTAGTAGTTCTACGAACAGTAGACGTCGCGAACACTAACTTTTTTCAACAATTAATTTACTTAATACTTAATGTACTAAAGTAATTTTATTTAAAACGGGATATTTTGGTACCTAGGTAGGTACCTATATAATGAGAACTTCTGTGGGGTTCATACCTACTTTATTGAAATAATGCCCACCGTGCAAGAATAGGCGTCTGTTTCTCCTGAACGGATTCAATCTTGTTTGCGGGTAGGGTAGGTGAGGTAGGTAAGGTGCACTTGGAAAGGTAGGTAGGTATTACAGATCACTTCACTTGCGATACGATTGTTGTCGGAATTTTTGAACGAAATGTTGCACAAACACATCAACCATTAGACCAATTGTCCATACAAAGTACGTAAGTTACGTTCCTCAGCAAAGCTCGAAATTCTGTACCTAGTATCAATAGATGGCGTTGATCCATCAGCCCAAAGCTTTTGTTATTATTTAACCGACGACGACGGTGTATGCGGCCGCGCTGTTTCATATAATTCTCGAAGTGTTACCAAGATGTTCTAATAGGTGGCGCTGCACTGTAAATGCTACTGCATTTTGCGATGCTATTCTGCTCGTCATGCCGAAAATCCTCATCAGATCTTTACCAAATTTTTATGAGAACAGTATAAAGTTATGACCTTTCAATTAAAAGTACAATCATCAAAATCAGATCTCTTAAAGCGGAGATATTCCAAATCCGCCTTTTTGCATTGTGTAAGAAGTACGCCTTTAATCAAAAAATCCCGACGACAATAAAATTCTATATCTCTATATATAAAATCATAGAATCTGTACACAAAGTTTCATACCGATCGGTTGTAAAATACGACCTGTAGAGGAGTACGGACATACTGACAAAATAGCCATTTTGGCCAGACCTGAAACGGAGATTCTTTTTTCAGATTCAGATTCTTTATTCATAACTGTCATTACATGTCACAAAATTCATACAATAATAAAGTAATAAACTTCAATTAATAATTCACATAAAACAAAGTAAATAAGTAAGTAAATTTAAATTACATTGCACATAATACATTTGAAATTATTTAAATAAAAGTTCACATAATAAATTAAGTTTAGGTACATCTTATATAGTACAATCATACTCACTAAAGAAATCGTCAATCCTATAGAAGGCTTGCTCGATAAGCCAGTTCTTTAGCTTGTTCTTAAAGGCTTGAGCTGATCGGGCTGCGGTAATAATTTTCGGAAGACGGTTGTAGACAGCTGGCCCCATCACGTGAATCAGTTTCTTTGATTTCGTGATCCGCCGCTGCACCACCTGCAGTCTTTGAGCGTGTCTGGTCGGGTACCTATGGGCGCCACCAAGTGTCTTGTACTCGTCCAGGTGGTGGCGAGCATACACAGCTGCGTTAAAGATGACGAGGGCGGGAACAGTCATTATTTTTAGCTTCTTGAAGAAAGGACGAGCCGAGGTATCCCAGGAAGCTCTCACGATCGCTCGAACAGCTCTCTTCTGCATCCTAAACGCTCGCTCCCAGTCAGCAGCTCTGCCCCACAGCTCCACGCCATATTGAAGGAGCGAGTGAACGGATGCAAAGTAACAGCTTCTGGTCATCCCTTCTTCAAGAGTAGCCGATAAACGCCATAAAGCGAAGCAAGCCCTTCCCACTCGACTTTCGTTCATTTCATTCACGACGTCAATTAGCACCTAAGTGATTTCCACGTAGGGTGCCCTTTTTAATTTTTAATAAATAGACATAGCAATTATAAACAAATAGACTATCATCAAAGCTTTTGCTGCCAAGGAGGTGAGGGGAGGGGAACCGACTCGAAGTGTCCGTCCACCAAGTGATCCAACCAAACTGATTCGCCTTTTAGAATGGACGGAGCAAACCGCAAGTGACCTAACAACGCCTGGATGAACGCCAGGTCTTGATCAAGCTTTGTAAGAATTGCTGAGATATTTTGATATGCATAAAGACTTAACTTAACCGACCTGACTTAACCCACTTGTTACTAGCGTTTGATATACGGATCAATGGACAATTTAATATATTAAACAATTTGTGGACGGTTTCAGATTCCATTGTTTCAAGTTCCATTCCTTAGTTCTGCAGCGTATGCAGTCAAAAAATCCGTCATCTTACAGACGTTGATACTTCTAGACTAATCTATTTCAGCTACTTCCATAGTATTATGTCTTATGGTATACTGCTGTGGGGGAACGCTGCAGATATTAACACCGTATTTGTGCTGCAGAAGAGAGCTGTTCGTGCAATCTACAATATGGGTCTCAGAGAATCCCTGCGTGATAAATTCAAAGAAACAAACATAATGACAGTACCATGTCAATACATTTATGAAAACTTGTTGTACACTCATAGAAATATCAATCAATTCCCTAAAAATAGCGACATACATAATATAAATACTAGATTCTAGTAACTAGAACTAAGAATAAACTCGCTGTGCCCACAACTAGGCTACACAAGATAAATGCATCTTTTAAAGGGCAATGTATACGCTTCTACAACAAAACTCCAAGTGAGTTGAAAAAAATATCAATAAATATATTCAAACAAATTGTTAAAACCTGGCTGTGCAAAAAGGCTTACTATAAAATATCAGATTATCTCATGGATTATTTAGCTAGATAATCTGGAAAAAATCGGATAAAAAAGCTTGGCACGGGTTTTGCTCCAACTCGAAAAATAACAAATAACAGGCTAAAGGTTTCTTCGTCGCTTCTTTACTTTAGTCTACATATCGAAGCGACAGAAATCATAAATATCACTTTATTTCCGTGTCAGTGTTTAGTTTTGTATTTTGACCTTTTCTAAGTGTTTGTTGTATTTATGGAAATAAAGAGTTTTTGATTTTGATTGAAGGGTAAAGAAGATGAACCAGTGCCTCCCCCAACAAGGTGTAGTGGTGTAGGTATCCGACGACATCATGTGGAAGGGTGGAGAACGAACAGAAGTCTGTGAACTTCACAGCGCATTAGCATCAGATTGGTGGCGCCTTGGCCTCGCTGCGACCGCAACATCACTCTCATAGATTCGTTTTCTAGAAACAATCTCATTATTATAATATCACGTTTTATTAGAAACCAAAACGCTTGATTTAATGGGTTAACATAATAGAGCTGAAATAATAACTCGACGAATGGTTTCGTCTAAAGGTAGAGAATGTTAGAAACATTGCAGAGACTTGAACAGAGAACAGACTCAATGGGTAATGTATAATGTAATGTAATGGTACAGCTGTCGTAATACCAATAACTGGACAATAATGTAGAGCTTAATTAGCTTTCGGTGTTACAAACTATGACTGATCAGACACCAATGCAATCTAATGGAAGTACCTGATGTAGTTCAAGTAGGTAGAGCAAAATAGTAAGGATTTATATGGAAAATGAATGTAGGTAGGTACTGCAAACTTATGCGGCAGGAATCGAACCCGCGGTATCTTGCCTCTAAGCGTCTAATCTCAACAACGGAATCATACCGCCCATCATTTACCAATTAACAGAAGTACATTAATGAGGTCAAATGTTAACTAGATTAGGTCGGAATCGGAACACTATAAAAGTATCAGCTGATTAGAACCTAGGGTCAAATCCCTCCCTCCCTCCACTCAGCACATCCAGTGAAGCGTGTCGAGGCTTGCGCTTGAGCAACCCGACGAGCGACAAAACGGCGCCTGCGCACCGCCCGCGCGACACTCGACCATGCGCCATGCGACCCGCCGCGCTGCTGCTGCTGGCGGCCTGTGCGCTCGCACGCCCCGAGGGACCCAGCGCCGGCGTGGACGTGCTGCTACCGGCAGCTGATGGTGTAAGAATAGTGAGCAATGTGACCGAAGACAGCAACGGCGACAGCGATGAGGAGTTAGACGGAGAGCCCGTGGTGCGCAAGAAGAGGACGTTCGGAGACGTGGTGTTCCGCGGCCTCGCTGATGTGCTGGGCTACAGCGTGCAGCGCCGCCCGCCCACCGCTTTCCCCCCGCCCCTGGACCCCGTGCCTGGGATCGATATACCGCTGCAGGCTGGCCCTGCCCCAGCGCCGCCCCCGCCCCCCTGTGGCGCCCCTAAGGCGGTTGGTCCGCCGCCCTGCCGCGCGCCGCCGCCTCCACCCCCGCCCAAGCCGAGGCCGCCTCCTCCGCCACCCTGTCCTAAGCCCAGAGCGGTGCCGAGGAAGAAGCGTCCACCACCACCGCCACCGCCGCCACCGCCGCCACCACCGTCGCCACCGCCACCGCCACCGCCCCCATGCGCCAAGCCCCGTGCCAACCCCGCGACCCCACCGCCCTGCGCTCCGCCGCCGCCTCCGCCACCTCCCCCGAAGGACAATCTAGAGACCATCACGTCCAACTTCCGTCTGGACTTCAACTTCAACCGCATCCCGCCGGCGACGCCCGCGCCCGCTGCCGCCGCGGATCGCGTCGATGACGTCGACCAGCAGTACTACGACGAGCAAGTCGCACAGGAGCCGATAGCCATCGAGCCACGAGCCGCACTTTTACCGCCCGCAGAACTAGCACCAGCGCGTCAGCCAAAGGTCTATGTTGACGCCTTCGTCGTTAGAAACGGTGTGCCTCAGCGCGTGGACGCTGTCAGTGCCAGGAGACTGGGCGCGCAACCGCCAGCACGGGAGGACGACTACCTCGCGTACGACGACGAGGAGCAGCGGGAGGCTCCGCAGTACGACGACTACGAGGAGGAGCCGCAGGAGTCGCGCGACCGGGCGAAGGCGGTCAAGGAGTTCGGCACCGCAGTAGACCAGTTTTGGGACTCCAAGCGACGCAACAAACAACAGAGCCAGATCCTGAGGAAGCTGCCCGCTGACCACTACCAGAACGTTCACTTCGGCGACAGAGCAGCGCTTGCAGATTTAGTCGAGGAACAGAAACAAAGAAAGAAGAAGAAAAAGCGACCCATCGCGCCCCCGGAGCCGGAAGCGGAGCCGGAGGAGGAGGCCGAGTCGACGACCACCACCGAAGATCCGCGACAGACGCTGCGGCCGAAGGTCCTGCCCCCCACGGAACACAATCCCAACAACATCGACACGGTCACTGTGCGCGTGCCGCCCATCTACCGCGAGAAACATCCCAAGAAGTACCACCGCGGGAGAGCTCCCGATCGGGACGAGGAACAAGAAAGGGAGGCGCCTAGCTTCTACAACAGAGATAGTAACTCCGACGAGTCCGATACCGAGGGAGAAGACAGCTCTGTTTCGCAGCAGACCGAACGCCCGCGCAAGAGACGCAAGAAGGTCCGACGCACGCGCTCTACGGACGAACAAGAGGATTCAACCGAAGACTACGGCTATTTCGGTAAGAAACAAGCGTCGGAGGAAGAGAAACCCGTGTCCGAGGAGGAAAAGTTCTACGCGGAGCTCAAAGTCCCTTCACCGACCAGAGACGCAGACCGAGCGAGGCACGAAGACGCAGAAGATAGCTACTTCCTGAACGACCACGAACGGATCCGGGACGACCCGGAGACAATAGCCGAGGACGATAGCTCGGAGGACGAGGCTGACGATGAGCGAGCGGATGAAAGCGAGCGCTCGCAGGATGAGGCAGAGCGGACCGGGGACCAGGGGAAAGCGGACGAGCGCGAGCGGACGGACCAGCTCAGCCCCAACGCGAAGGTCCACGTGGCAGGCTACAGAAACAAGTACATCAAAGCCCACACGGCGCAACTTGACGACCCTCAGCCGGTCGTCGCCAGAGTTCATAAAAAATCTGTCACCGTCGCCAAAGTCGCTAAAGAGTCTGCCGTGAACGCGTGATGTGCCAGCCCGCCATATCTATTTATTTATATGTAGAGATCGCTACGATTCGGGCTGGAACGCACTGCGAACATCACCGAAAGTGAAATGACTATATTATTTGAAGTTTTCACAGTGCGTACCAAAGCTCCGCTCCCCAGGGATATCAGAGTCTGTGATTGATGTAGTTATGTCCATTATTATTTTTGTACTTACTTAATTTAAGTTTCTAAATAAAGAGTTTCGTCAATGATTTCGTTTTTGTATCGAGCGAGTCTGTGAGGCGTGAAATGCGATTGTCGGGTCGAGGTGAAGCGGCGAAGGTCCGCGGGGCCACCACAACAAGAACAAGCCGCGGCGGGGGAGGGCATCGACCCGGCTTCTTTAGGTTCATACCATTGCATACCTACTGTTCTCTCGCAATTACTCTTGCAGATCTCTTGCATTTTTGCTGTCTTTTAAGGACAATTTTGATTCATTGTACTCCAATAGAGTTGTATTATCGTAATGCCGAGTACCTGATGCCAACTACCTACCTCAAGCTTACCTAACTTAGATAAGCAGGGCGCTTTCTCTCCCCTTGGACGCGAGCCGGTCGCGGGGCCGCCCGCCGCCCGCCGCCCGCCCCGCCCGCCGCGCCCTTGACCGCATCTAATGTGATTTCGCGGGCGGACGCCCAAGTACTAGGTACCTCGGAACTTTTTATTATAAACTGGGTTAATTAGGCCGTTTGAAAAACAAGTGTTTTGATTTTTTTTTTATTTGGAGTTGTTTTTGGTTAGTGATTGGTAAGTATTTGATCTGACTAGAATACTGCTAACGCAGGTAGGTACTGTAGGTAGGTACTGTAGGTAGGTAGGTACCTTATCGACGACTCGTTCAAGTCAGTGAAGCAATGGGGTCTGCGTCCCGTCGAACTGTATTTTTCTGAAACAAACGACGGTGGTGAGTCTTCAGGTCTGTGCTGTGATGCAAATATGACTACCTACCTACTGTAACAGCAGAGCTTGGAGCTTGATCCATGAGTTATTGTGACCAACGGACTTGGAAAGCAGAGTTTGGGCTTGGGTGGACGACTCGAGACTCAGGTTTAACTATAGGTGCTTATTAGGTTCTCTACTAGAGTCTTCTTCGTCAACAAGGACACTTATGAATGAAAACTTAACAACTGATAGCCATTAGTGTAATCTAATCGTACAACGACAAGGTAAGAAGGTAATTACTAAAAACAAAAATTTTAACAACGCATAATTGCAGACGCGCTGCGAAAGACGTGCATATTTGAGTTCGAAAATGGACGAGAGACGAATGAAAGCTTTCAAAACCAAAAATTGTTCCGGACTTCTCAGCTGTGCCAAGATGATACCAGTGTGGTATCATATTTTACCAACAATTCCTTTGGCTTTGTAACATCTTTGTTTACAAAAACTATCTATGATTCTAAAACCGAGTAATTATGTATAGTTACGATTTGGAGGAAAGGAAGGCCTTTGTGATTAGTGTGTCTGTACGCAACACTAAGAGATGCTGGACTGAGACAGAGCCTCCTCGGCTGCGTTAAGTGCCCTAAGAAGGTGCGTGTGAGTGAATAAAAACGGTAACAGCGAGCGGAGCGAGCTGCACAAATGTCTACCTACGAGATTTGTAATAATGTTATTGTTTGTTTTATTTGTCAACTGTATTTTATTATTGTTTATTTGTATAAGTGTACTCTATAATTTCTGTAGTCTGTATGTGTGTGTCTGAAGATGATAGATAAACGCTTATCTATCTATTATGTAAGTTAAGTACCTTCCTTAATATCATACACAAATTGTTTGTAACTTAAAAAACATAAAACTAAATGCCTCTATTGTAATAATAAGTGATTAATCTAATAATGAGCACTCTTGTCGTCTGAAACACAGGATTACCTAGTTCAGGCTAATTTGTTATACTTAGCTGTATTTATTTGTTTAGTGCTCTAACGTATTTTCTATTTACGAGTTTCTTTGAATAAATTTAATTTTATTTTTTTTACTTCATAAAAACTACTTGAGTGGTATGTAACGCTTTACGTTCATTTGGGAGGACGCTTACGTAAAGTAGCTAGACTAGACAGCTATTTTAACAACACTATGCTCCCTTACGCTAGTATGTCACAAATGTTTGGTTAACGTTCTGTCAGTTTTGCTTTGCTATGCGATTTTATTATAAACAATATAATATAACCTACTTCCCGTTGACCTAGAATCACGATATTTGGCAAGAAACAAGGACTTCCAATTATACAGAACCCGCGGTGCGCGAGTTTGACTCGCCTTACTATATTTGGCCTTACTTGACGTTTTACTAGGTATAGGTTATATTTGTGTCATCCGCAAATCTGGCAAACATTAATTTGAGTGTTGTTTGTCAATGAAATGGCCTTTAATGACGAGCGCAGCGAGAACTGCCACACTCACACAGTGTTGCTCGCTACCTTACTTAAGTAAGTAGTGTTCTTGAATACGGGTGTCTGTGTCTGTGTGTCGTAGACAGACAGTAGAGTGTAGAGTCGTTACCTTGTTGATCCCGTGCGCGCTCCGCACGTGGTGGTTGAGCGACTGCTTGTACTTGTAGCTGCAGTCGCACACGGCGCACAGGTACTGCCGCTCCGACTGGTGCGCGCGCGCGTGCTGCCTGCAAGCGACTGACTGATTGTAGCTCTCTGCCTGCCTGAGTCTGCAGTGCAGTGCAGTGCAGTGTAGGTACACCGCAACGGACAGAGACTGGCAGACTAAGAGGTTCATTCGATCAGAGACAGGATTCGATTGCTGGACTTGTGAAGATAATGTTTTGAGATAGATTCTAAGTCCAAACGTTCCTTCCGTGCATTGACCACCCCTACTGTGATCAGTGATCACAGTAGGGGTGGTCAATGCACGGAAGGAATAGAGGAGGCAGATAGGTGATCACTGATCACCCATCTGCCTGCCAAGCGTGGTGATGATGGGGAAACCCACCTGGTTTAGGGAAGGACTTTGACACTTTTAACTACATTAAATGACTAGCTGCTGCCGCTGCGCCCTCTAGGTGTCGCATAAAACCAGCGCACAGTAGCGCCATCGTTACTGTGCATCATGCTGAGCGACGACCTTTTTTGATGTCACTGTTTTAACTTTTATTTATTTGTACCAACTCCATGTAATTTTTGTGACACAGAATAAATACTTTTTACTTTTACTTTTACTTTTACTTTACTAAATTCAACACTGTGTGATAAGTACCTACAGACATATCAGCCAAAGGTTGCTCGTTGGTTGCTCATCTATTATTAATAAATAAATAAATAGTACAACGTATTACCTTAGATCCCGTGCAGTCCTGAAGGCGCGCGGGCAGTGCGCGCGCGCGCAGGCGTGCGGGCGCGCGGGGGGCGCGGCGTGCGCGGCGAGGTGCGCCGCCAGCTTGTTGGTCGCGAACTGCGCGCCGCACACCTGGCACATGTACGGCTTTACTCCTGGAATACAACAACTAACTTCGTTTCATTTACCTATATGGTAACCAGATCGTGAAGGTCTCGTGCGTGCTATTGCGCAGGGTAAGGTTGTGCGCCGCACTGGTACAACATGCCAGTTTTATATGTAGTGCGGCTCGTCAGTGTCACACTGGGATTATCGTAAACTCTGTCAAAGGCAAAGTCGCTTTGCGGAAAATTCGACTGAAACACCATTCGTGTAAGGTTTCCGCTCTACACCTTTAGATGATAATGATAAGATTGATAAGATATGATAATTGATAATTTGATTTATTGCATTAGCAATCTATCATTAGATAGAGCTACACGGGACTGCGGTCGATCGCGTACTAAATGCTACACAAGTAAAAATGCACCGCTTGCTAAAGTGCAAAATATGCAGTTTAAACATAAATCGTACAATTCGACTAAAAGCATTTCGAGTAGTAACCATTCGACTAATGACTAAAACAACATACACACCTTTGTGTGTATGTTGTTTTAGTCACCCACTCTTTCAGTCACAAATTGGCCACAAACCCGCCTTCCCCCGCTTGGCGGGGGTTGGGCGGGCTACTTCCAGTAGGTTAATGTTGACTTGACGCCTACAAGTCAGGAGGTGCTTTAGTCGAATTGTTACTATTCCAAATGATTTTAGTCGAATCGTTTTTTAGTCGAACTGTAGTATAATTGTTTTAGTTGAATTTTCCGTAGATGCTCAAGTCAGGTAAAGTGGGTGCCTGAATGATTTAAGAGCAAACACATAACTTTGCTGCGATAAATCATATAGTTGCGAGTCTCTGACCCACCCGTGTGTATCCTCATGTGGTTGTTCAGGATGTTCTTGCTGATGAACCGCTTGCCGCAGTCATCACATTCAAATGGCCTCTCCCCTGGAAATAGACAATGCCCTGATTTAACTGCATGGTAACTTAGGTAGGATAGAATTTAACTATCAGTAACTAGTATAAAATTATGGATGGGTATTTACAGCCACTAAAGGAAACATCCAACCCAGTCACTGCTGTCTGTGCAAGTGCTCGGCTGTACCTTAAGATATTATAAGACCTATAATTTCACATTATCCACCAGAAAGCAACAGTTTTTAAAATACAAGGCTCTGGATATTCCTGAACTTAACTTCTGCCATCTTACATGATGAAGACAGAGAATGTGCTCACCGCTATGCTTCCTGATATGAGTCTGCAGGTTGGTGGTGGTTGTGAAGGTCCGGCCGCAGCCGGGCAAGGGGCAGGCGCGGCGGGCCGCCGCCCGGCAGTGCCGCGCCGCGCCCCAGCGGCTCAGCTGGCCCGCTCCACAGATCGAGCAGGTAAAGTCACTCTCACCAAGGTGAAGCTTGCTGAAAAAAAGATGTCATTTATGAATCGGCAGGTTCATTATTACTTCTGTTGGATTTAAACTGGATTATTGCACAATGTGAGAATGACTTTTAATTAGGTAAGTACAATAATGTGATACAATCCAAACCGGCATTGGCCTCTGGCATTAGCAGTTGGGAGCTATGATGCCACAGACTGACACACAGATCCACACATCAAACTTGTAACACCCCTCTTGTGCTTCTGGTGTTAAAAAGAAGGCTGTTTGGAATTAACACATCCCAAGCCAGAGGCCCTCAACTAAAGCTAATTCTCATAGTTCCTAGTGTACTTAATAGTGTAGGTAGGTACATACACATGTATCTGGTAGTTGTACTTCTTTTTAAACGTCTTTTGACAGAAGGGACAGATGCGCTGCGCGGGCGGCGCCCAGTGCGCGCAGCGGCGCCGCGCCCCGCACTCCCCGCACCGCTCCTCTGCCAGAGTCACGGACTTTGGCTTATCTTCCTTCACAGCCACTTGCACTGCCTCAGGCGGTTTGCTCTCTGGTTCCGGCAAGGGTTCTGGCTCAGCTATGCCGTTGGAAGTGTCGTCGTCGAAGCCTTGCGCAAGTCTCTCGGCCAGCAGCCGGTTGGAGCGGTCGCAGCGGTCGAGGAAGGCGACGGTGGAGTCCAGGTCGATGAGGCACTGCGAGCAGATGGACGCCGGCCCGGCGTCGTGCAGCCTCACCCGCAGCGGCGTGCGGCGGGCCAGCTTCTCGAACGGAGACGACCCGTGCCGCGCGCGGTACAGCGAGAATACAGTGTCTTGTACGTTCAGACATACGCGGCAGATGTTTTCTACGCTGTTTTGATCCATTCTGAATTACAATCCGCAGAATTTTCACAGGTTCCGATTTCAAGAACAAAATGCTTTGTTTTGTTTACAAACAAACAGTGTTGCCACCTTGCAGAAAGAAATATCACTAGATTTGGTCTCAAAACCAGTGTTGCCACCTTGCAGAAAAAAATATCACTAGATTTGGTCTCAAAACTCGCTAGATTTCGGGATATTTTGGACAAAAATCACTAGATAATTTAAAATGAAATTACACGCTTGGTACTACAAAATAATGTATTTGTGAAAATAAGAAACTAAAAACACAACATAATACTGATATCTAATAGCAAAAATTTTGACACTAAGCTTGATAGATATTTGTTTTTGTGTTTCTTTTATACACAACTCTGTGTTTCTTAATGTCACCAATTCTTGTAAATATGTCTTTTTGATAAACATTTCAAAAGGCTGTAGTAGTATCGTTTGCTACAGGCCATAACCACATCTTGATTTCTTAGGTTTCCCATTCTTGTCGATATTTTTGTGAATAAGTCTTTTTTTAGGGTTCCGTACCTCAAAAGGAAAAAAGAACCCTTATAGGATCACTTTGTTGTCCGTCTGTCTGTCTGTCTGTCTGTCCGTCTGTCAACCCTCTTTTCTCAGGAACGCGTGGAGGTATCGAGTTGAAATTAACATCAAATACTCAAGTCCGTAACTTCTTGAAGCCGTGATATAAATTAAACTTCCAAGTCAACGCACTCAAAAGTTGCAGACGTTTATGCCCGAAAATTTTGAAATTTCCAAGGGAATCACATGCACCCAAAACCTATAGGGTACTTCCTGTAGATCTAGAATCATTAAATTTGGTGAGCAGCAAGGTCTAATAGCACAAGTAAAGGAAAAGAACCGAAAAACATAAATTTGTAATTTATTCACAAAAAAAAAGTACTTTTGACTCTCGCCATGGACCAAAACCTATAGGGTAATTTCTGTTGACGAAGAATCATAAAATTGAAACAAGGTCTTATAGCACAAGTAAAGGAAAAAATCCTAAAACCGTAAATTTGTAATTTATTAGCTAAAAAAAAATAAGTGTTGATCCTCCCTCGACCAAAATATACAGGGTATCTACTTCACGTTGACCTAGAATCATAATATTTGGCAAGCAACAAGGTCTTACAATTAAACGGAACCCTTAGTGCGCGAGTCCGACTCGCACTTGACGTTTTATTTTTACTGGCACGTCCATAGTAAATGCAAAATAACTAAGAAATACTTCACAAATCTTACGCGAATGATTTCGATGTGATCACTTACCTACTTTCCCGAACGAAGTTTAGCAAGAACTGCCTAGCAACAGTAGCAAGCACTTATCTAAATACATACTCAGATGAACTAGTTTAGTAGGTACGTGATAGGTTCTCATCAGTAGTCGGGGATTCCCCAAGGTAGGTTTGCATAACCAAACAAAAACGTTTAATTCATGAACCTATAAAGATTCACGGTTTAATTACGTTTCGGCTGTCTAAGAAAAGGATTGTGCTATTTTCACATAAATTTGTGAATTCGTTGCTAATAAGTATGTATTTTCAAAAATTTTCGAGATTCGATAAATATCACTAAAAATCACCAGATATTTTTGTAGTGATTTTTTCTTCAAAATATCACTAACGTACTCCAAAAAATCACTAGATCTAGTGATAAAATCACCAAGGTGGCAACGCTGCTCAAAACTCGCTAGATTTCGGGATATTTTGGACAAATATCACTAGATAATTTAAAATGAAATTACACGCTAGGTACTACAAAATAATGTATTTGTGAAAATAAGAAACTAAAAACACAACATAATGCTGATATCTAATAGCAAAATTTTTGACACTAAGCTAGATAGATATTTGTTTTTGTGTTTCTTTTATACACAACTCTGTGTTTTTTAATGTCACCAATTCTTGTAAATATGTCTTTTTGATAAAAATTTCGAAAGGCTGTAGTAGCATCGTTTGCTACAGGCCATAACCACATCTTGATTTCTTAGGTTTCCCATTCTTGTCGATATTTTTGTGAATAAAAGTCTTTTTTTAGGGTTCCGTACCTCAAAAGGAAAAAAGAACCCTTATAGGATCACTTTGTTGTCCGTCTGTCTGTCTGTCTGTCTGTCCGTCTGTCAACCCTCTTTTCTCAGGAACGCATGGAGGTATCGAGTTGAAATTAACATCAAATACTCAAGTCCGTAACTTCTTGAAGCCGCGATATAAATTAAACTTCCAAGTCAACGCACTCAAAAGTTGCAGACGTTTATGCCCGAAAATTTTGAAATTTCCAAGGGAACATGCACCCAAAACCTATAGGGTACTTCCTGTAGTGTAGATCTAGAATAATTAAATTTGGTGAGCAGCAAGGTCTTATAGCACAAGTAAAGGAAAGAACCGAAAAACATAAATTTGTAATTTATTCACAAAAAAAAAGTACTTTTGACTCTCGCCATGGACCAAAACCTATAGGGTAATTTCCGTTGACGAAGAATCATAAAATTGAAGCAAGGTCTTATAGCACAAGTAAAGGAAAAAATCCTAAAACCGTAAATTTGTAATTTATTACCTAAAAAAAAATAAGTGTTGATCCTCCTTCGACCAAAATATACAAGGTATCTACTTGACGTTGACCTAGAATCATAATATTTGGCAAGCAACAAGGTCTTACAATTAAACGGAACCCTTAGTGCGCGAGTCCGACTCGCACTTGACGTTTTATTTTTACTGGCACGTCCATAGTAAATGCAAAATAACTAAGAAATACTTCACAAATCTTACGCGAATGATTTCGATGTGATCACTTACCTACTTTCCCGAACGAAGTTTAGCAAGAACTGCCTAGCAACAGTAGCAAGCACTTATCTAAATACATACTCAGATAAACTAGTTTAGTAGGTACGTGATAGGTTCTCATCAGTAGTCGGGGATTCCCCAAGGTAGGTTTGCATAACCAAACAAAAACGTTTAATTCATGAACCTATATAGATTCACGGTTTAATTACGTTTCGGTTGTCTAAGAAAAGGATTGTGCTATTTTCACATAAATTGGGAAATTCGTTGCTAATATGTATGTATTTTCAAAAATTTTCGAGATTCGATAAATATCACTAAAAATCACCAGATATTTTTGTAGTGATTTTTTCTTCAAAATATCACTAACGTACTCCAAAAAATCACTAGATCTAGTGATAAAATCACCAAGGTGGCAACGCTGCAAACAAACGCCTCCTGATGTTGACAGCCGTACACATGTCATTGTCATTGTCATAATTATATTTGACAGTGACAACAATAGGAAATCGCCAATTCCTCTAGCATCGAGATCGGCTTGCTTGCCCTAGCAACTTAGAGCATTCTGCTAGCCTAGCACGGCGGCGTTTTCATCTCTACTCTACACTAGACTAGAGAAGCAAGTTTCTTGTCTTCCTATTATTTCTATTACCCGAGCATACTGTTTCTCGAAACAAACCCTAGAAAACAGTTTCTTCGTAGACAAGCTCTTTCTATAGCAACGGGAGCGAAACCACAGATAAAACATAAAAACATTTTAAATGTTGTAAAAAGCTCGTTCTTTGCGTTTCATTACTCACAAAATATCAACACGAAACAAGAAATACAGTTTATACGTAAAATGAAACGTTTTAATTTTGACATTGACTTGACGTTTCCGACAATTTTTGTCATATCATAGCCTATGTCAATGTCATTAGCATTACCCGTGGTCTCCCGCGCGAAAATTTAATTTTCTTTCGGTTTTTTCACCACAGTGAGGGAAGGTAGAAAATAAATATGTCGAGCTCAAAAAACATTTTGCCGAACAGTGTCTCCAGAAAAAGCCAATTTCTACCCCCGTTCATAATTCTCGTAGAAAAATAATCTATAAATGATGCGAGAGAAACGCGTTTCTAGGTCTCGAGAGGTGTAGAGAATTTTAGAAAAAAAGTTTCTATTCTAAAATGTCAAAAGTAGAGTAAATTGATCGGCATGTTCGCAGTGGTAGACTCATCTCTAGGGTAGACTAGAAAACATTTCTATCCGCTCATTCTTTCGAACGCCGTGTTCCCGATCGAAGAAAACTTTCTACTCTCTACATCTAAATGTCATTTTTATGTCATTTTAAATCTATTCTAGCCTAGACAAGAAACGGCGTGCTAGGCCCGCAGACCTAGCAACGTTATCTAATCTGTGCCCTAGCCAAGCGAAGCGTCATTGGTTTGTTGGTAGCATGCCGATGCGAGCGCGGGTTCGATTGTTATCAAGATGAGGATACTTGTACTTTTTGCGTCACTATATGAAGTCTCCTCTAGGAAGGTACCTAACCTACCTACTTTAAATAGGTAGACGCAGTGCAGTGGTCAGATACTTACCACAAATTTTTTGGTAGGCATCTGACCGTTGGGCCGCGGATGTTTAAATGTTCCCATGGTTCGGCGAAAATGGCGAGAGAGGGACACCGGAGAGGTTTTAGTGGGTATTACGTCCTTTTCAGGGCGTCGCGTCGAGTCCCACATAATTCTGGTCCCCCCGCAGACCAGTTTATTCGTGAATGAATTTCCTCGACGAGAAAAAAAAAGGCATCTGACCGTGGGCTCGCTATGCCACAACTAGGCTACACAAGATTAAAATATTTTTTAAAGGGCAATGTATACGATTCTACAACGTAACTCCTAGTAAGTTGCAAAAATTATCAGTAAATTAATTCAAACAAATTGATAAAACCTTGCTGTGCTGTGCAAAAAGGCTTACTATAAAATATCAGATTATCTAGAGGATAAAAAAGCTTGGGACGGGTTTTGCTACAACTCGAAAAATGACAACTAACAGGCTAAAGGTTTCTTCGTCGCTTCTTTACTTTAGTCTACATACCGAAGCGACAGAAATCAAAAAATATCACTTTAATTCCGTGCCAGTGTTTAGTTTTATATTTTGTACCTTTTATAAGTGTACATTTATTGAATTTATGGAAATGAAGAGTTTTTGATTTTGATTTTGACTGTACTGCAGGTTAGGTACCTTCCTAGAGGAGACTTCATAAAGTGACCGGCTCATAAAACGTCTTGAAAGTAAGGAAGGAGTACAAAGAAAGAAAGAAAATTATTTATTAAACACTACACTACTAATAAAATAAATTAAAAAGAGACCAACTTGGTACTAAGCAGCCCACTCAGCGAGCCGACGACGCGACGAGTGCGTGTGTGTAGGTCTAACAATTATTTATTTATTTATGGACTCCCAACAGTCCCAACAAAAAAATCACATCACAAACAGAATAATAAAAATAAAGTAGTCTTAAGTCAAGTGTTTTTCTAAATAAAGGTGCCACAGCGTGAGCAAATTATGGGGTCGACTGAACAACAAATATTATTGACGTCGTGAAAGAATGAACGAAAGTCTTCGTTTCAGGTCTGGCCAAAATAGCGTTTTTGTCAGTATGTCCGTACTCCTCTACAGGTCGTATTTTACAACCGATCGGTACGAAACTTTGTGTACAGATTCTATGATTTTATAGAATTTTATTGTCGTCGGGATTTTTTGATTAAAGGCGTACTTCTTCCACAATAAGGCAAAAAGGCGGATTTGGAATATCTCCGCTATAAGAGATCTGATTTTGATGATTGTATTTTTAATTGAAAGGTAATAACTTTAAACTGTTCTTATAAAAATTTGGTGAAGATCGGATGAGGATTTTCGGCATGACGAGCAGAATAGCTCCGCAAAATGCAGTAATATGCAAGAGAGCATTTACAGTACAGCGCCACCTATTAGAACATCTTTGTAACACTTCGAGAGTAAAAGTAAGAGGCACCGATAATTATATAGAAATTAGGTACTTAGGTACCTATAATACTTATGACAAGATTAGCACCATTATAGGAAGGCTGGTGCCTACCTATGCTGGTGCTTCTTCTGATAAGTAAGCACTTTTGCTCCGTGATACATAAGATGCTTTCATACTGGCATGGCGATTTGCAAGGAGTCACCACCGAAAAACATGGTTGAAAGGGTAACCATTTCAACTATTTTCAAAATATACTTACCTACCGAACCTACCTACCAAAATATCCCGTTTTAAATTACTTTAGTGCATTAATAAATTAATTAATTGTTGAAAAAAGTTAGTGTTCGCGACGTCTACTGTTCGTAGAACTACTAGTAATAATACAAAGACAATTAATATTTATTAATATTATATTATAATATAATATTTATTAATATTATATTATAATACAAAGACTAACAGGTCCTGACTTAGCGTGTCGGTCTAACACAAAAACCTAGGGTAGGTAGGTAATTTGTGAAAGAGGTTTTCATATAGTTTTCAATATCACATCACATACGACTCTACCCGATACGTGATTGCCAAAAAACGGACCAACGTTTTTTAAAACCCAAAGAAATTTACTAAAAAACTTCGATTTTGCAGATGTTAGTTTTATAAATTTCTTGCACGTGTTGAGCTTTTTGCTTCCTGACCAGGTAGGGTAAATGACAGACACGATATCAGATCCAGCGCATTCAAAATTCAAACACAGCATATGAATGCAAAGGAGACAAGGTGGCAACACTAGATATTTGAAAAGAACAAAAAGACAGCAACAAAGATGGCAACAAAACAAAAAATAAAAATTATGGGTTGACTTAATGATGACGAAATGATGCTAGGCAAATGATCCTGTTTAATACCTATATGAAAATAAATGAAACGTCAAGTGCGAGTCGGACTCGTGCACTAAGGGTTCCGTGTAATTGTAAGACCTTTCTTGCCAAATATTATGATTCTAGGTCAACATGAAGTAGGTACCCTGTATATTGTGGTCGAGGGAGAGTTATTACTATTACTAATAATTTTTAGTTAATAAACTACAAATTTACGGTTTTCAGATTTTTATCGATATTTGTGCTATATGACCTTGCTTCTTACCAAATTTTATGATTCTAGGTAAACGAAAAGTATCCTATAGGTTTTGGTCTATAGCAAGAAGTAAAAGTACTTTTTTGTGAATAAACTACAAATTTATGTTTTTCGGATTTTTCCCTTTAGGTAGGTACTTGTGCTAGGTATAAGACCTTGCTGCTCACCAAATTTCATGAGTCTAGGTCTACGGGAAGTACCCTATAGGTTTTGGGTGCATGTGATTCCCTTGGAAACTTCAAAATTTTCGGACATAAACGGCTGTAACTTTTGAGTGCGTTGACTTAGAAGTTTATTTTATATCACGGCTTCAAGAGGTTACGGACTTGAGTATTTGATGTCAATTTCGACTCGATACCTCCACGCGTTTCTGAGAAAAGAGGGTTGACAGACGGACAGACAGACGGACAACAAAGTGATCCTATAAGGGTTCCTTTTTTCCTTTTGAGGTACGGAACCCTAACAATGGGCACTATAACAGCCAGTAAACTTAATTTATTAAGTATAATATAGTTAGTAGGTACTTAGTTTAATAAATAATAAATACCTAACATAGATCGGTGCCTTTGTATGGTACACAGGCATATCAAAACCTACCAATAGGTACAATTCGATACATGAGTTTTGTCTCTTTGATTTGTCCCAACTTTATTCAAAAGGTACTTAGGTACGTACATAAGTACTCCATAAATGATTGATTAGTTCGTCCAAGGTTACAGCTACAGCATGACTACACAACAGCAACATGCCACAGAACTGTACAACAAAGGTAGATCATCAATGGTAAAAATTCTACCTAGATCATAGATAGGGTTAACAAATCAATCTGTCTGTAGCGTGAACTGAATCAACCTGCCTACGTAGTGATGAGATTCCTGGATTCATTATGAAAACAGATACTTAGGTAGGTACTTACTTACCTACTTAGTGTTCTAAATTTAGGCACAGTAGATAATATATTTATCTCTTGTGATTTAGGTACATAAGATAGGTACCTACTTCATAATATTCTGTCGTAGTCGTAGGTACACAGCACAGGTATAGGTAGTTCATAATCTTTAAGCATGAACCTACCTACTACCTACCTACGTACCTATAGGTCGCCTACCTACTAGGTACTTATTTCAAATTCAGGATTTCGTCATGCCACCCAGTTTTGACGAGTTTCCTCATTGCGAAATTCCAATAAATGTTAGCATTATGGTCCTTTCAATGTAGTTCTCACGTACTCTCGCCGACGCCGACGCGGGAATGTTAAGTTTCCTTCATTGGGTGGTAGCTAGGTAGCTACGAGTAGCCGGTGCCGTGCTGTGCTGTGCTACGCCGTGCACGTGCACGCGTGCACCGGTGTGCTACACATAGGAGTTGCGCAAGAGGCGCGTGTAAGGCGGTGGATAGTGAATGATCTAAGGTCGAGCGATGTGAGAGCGAGGAAAGTGCAAGTACCTACGTTGTATATTTGGTAACCGGCGCGCTCGCCGCGCATACTGATGTCCTGCGCCTGCGCACCCGGGCGGACTCAGGACAATGCTCCTGCCCTAGTAAAGTACCCATCTAGAGGTACCATAATTAAAACTTATAAGGTAGGTACCTATCACAGATGTAGGTAAGGTACCTACTGACGTACCTACTGACCGAATTAATTTCAAATGAAATTTATGATCTAGCGAGAGCGCCAAACATGGTGGTAAAATTCTACGAGAGATAATGACTCGACTTGACTGAAATTAATGTTTCCCATACAAGGCGGGGAATTATTTCGTTTAATTTATTTTACGACTAGCGGCCCGTACTAATACAGTCTATAGATTGGCATTACCAATCTACATTAGCTAGTGACTTTACTCTTCCCGACGGCGACGATGCGACGACTTAAATGCGCTTGCCACTCCCGAATCGCTAAAAAGCGGACATATGATTTTCTTTTCAAATTTCATTATTCATTTCGCCATTCGATAACTCCTTATAAAAAATCCTATGTCCGCTTTTTAGCGATTCGGGACCACTTTGAACCGGTCCGATGATTATTTGCTGAGTGCATCCCTGTCCCCAGTGGTACAATTTTCTCTCGATTACGTTCATCATCGATTGGTATGCGCGCGCGCACGCTTATTACAGGAATGACGGCGGCGCAACGTGCTGCTTATCGCTACTTCCGCGATGCAAACTATACTTTCCACTTATCAAAGCAGAGCTCAAATTAGCAGGAGCCCGATTCGGAAGTTAGATGTATCGGTTCAGTTTAGGAGCAGAAAGCAGAATCGCGTCAGGACGAAGGTGTCCGGCGCCCCCGCCCGCGCCCCGCCGCCCCCGGTGAAACCAACGCGTCGGCTACATACTAATGGCGATTGTTTTAAGTTATAAGTATGGGTGCTGGTCCCCGGTGACGTTCGGTTTCAGAAGAGGACTCGCGCCGACCGGCCGACCGCAGCGACATGAGACTTACTATTGTGAGTGGCGCGGAGGAGCTCGCGCTGGGATGTCTTGTGATCTAGTGCTTTGTGAAAGTGATTCTGTGTTCATCTAAAACGGTGCGTGCTTTCAGATCTTGTTGGTGTTGAGCGCGTGGGCGGCCGCCGATGCGTCGCACTTCAAGGCGAAGGCGAAGCTCCTCTCGCGCCTCCTCGGCAGCCAGCGGCCGCAGCGCGGGCTGTCCGCCGTGCCGCCCTACAAGCTGGGCTACGACTTCCCGCGCGTCACGCACTCCCTCGTGAAGCCCGTCGTGGTCACCTACCCCCCCACCGCCGCCGTCTCCGCCGTCAAGGTCCCTCTCGTTCATCCTCTGCTTCCGAAATACCCCGTTCCCGTTGGGCATAGAGTGCCGGTTCCCCATCCCCACTACGGGCTCAGATTCCCTCATCATCATCATAAAGCTGTAGGGCTTCCGAAGCCGGATCAGCATTTCCACCATCACCATCACCATGTGTCTCCGCGGCCGGTGGTCCCCGTGGTGCCTGCCCCGGTCCCGGTGGCGCCCACCATCGTGCGTCCCCTCCCCGCTCCCCCGCTCGTGCTGCCCACGCAGGTGGTGCAGCCTACTCTACCCGCTCCAGTGCACCTGAGGCCAGCGGTCCCCGCGCCCGCAGCACCCGTCTTCAACTTTCCGCAGTACGCTCCTCAGATCCCGTACGTCCTCAGGCCGGGCGGTGCCGTTCAGACCTCTCTGTTCGCAAACTATCCGAGGTTCCCCTTCCTGAACTACCAAGGCCCCGTATTCCCGCTGCACTCGTCAACGTTCAGTCAGATAGTGCCGCACGCGCAGGTTCCCCAGTACTACGGCGGGGAGGCTCACGACGGCGTGGTGGTGGAGCGACCAGCGGTGCAGCTAGCGCCCGCCCACGGCCTGGTGCATGCGGCGCAGCCTGGTGTCCACGTTCACACAGAACAGCCCGACATCCACCTGCAGCCGGCGCCCCAGCCCGAGGTGCACCTGCACGCTGCCCAGCCAGACATACACTTACATCCTGGCGTCCAAGTGGCACAACCTGACCTTCACTTACACCCAGGCGCTCAGGTGCATCAACCTGAACTTCACTTACATCCTGGCTTGGCACAGCCCGAGGTCCACTTACACCCGGGAGTCCAGGTGCAGCAGCCTGAGCTACATTTGCACCCAGGTGTGCAGGTGGCACAGCCCGACATACACTTCCATGCCGGACAAGCCTCCGTACAAGTTCAACCTGGACCACAGGAAGTTCACTTCCACGCGGGACAAACTGGCGTCCTTCAACCGGGGATACAGATCCAGCCCGGACATCCCGACGTTCACTTCCATGTCGGACAACCTGGAGTTCACATCCAGCCAGGACAGCCAGATGTTCATTTCCAAGGTGGACAACCAGAGATTCATTTCCAAGGTGGACACCCAGATGTTCATTTCCAAGGTGGACAGACAGATATTCATTACCAAGGTGGACAACCGGATATTCATTTCCAAGGTGGACAACCGGATATTCACCTACAACCTGGAGTGCAAGTGAATGCTGGCGGACAGCCCGATGTGTACCAGCAGCCGGGATTGGCATACCAACCTGGTCAATTGGACTATCCCGGTTTCCACAACCAGCCGCAGCCCACTCAGCCCTCCGCAGACCACAACGGCTGGTCCCCCGTGCCTCCACAGAACGATCTTGGGCTCCCCAATGGGCAATACCCTGACGACGGACAACACCAGTTTGGTCAAGACCAAGGTCAGCATCAATTTCCTCAAGACCAGGGACATAGTCAACTCGGCCAAGACCAAGGTCACAATCAGTTTGGCCAAGGTCAAGGCCAGGGACATCCGGGATATGACCAGAACGCCCAAGACCAGTACGACTACCAGAACCAGCTGCAGAACCACATCCAGCAGCAATTAGACCAGGCGCAGTTCCAGCAGAGCCTCCACAACCACCAGCTGGGCCAAGAGTACGGGCCGCCCAGCCAGGGGGACTACCCTCAGAACCATCAGCCGGCGGCGGAGTACGGGCAGCCGCACGGGGCGGAGGGGCGGAGCGCGGAGGGGCAGACGGACGAGCCAGAGGAGAGCCCGCAGCAGTTCCACAACCACATCCCGCTGGGTCTGCAGCCCCCCATTGACCGCCCTCTCGAACACTTCCGGTAGCCGTCTTAGGATAAGACGTAGCTTTACCGCTAAGCGTTACCTCACCGTTGTGATAACCGAGTCATTTCGTACCTTTTGTTAATATTGCCTATTTCTCATCACGCATTTTAAAACATTTTTATAGGCTTTTGAAATAGTTTTAAGTGGAGTGGAAGTTTGTTTGAGATTTGTTCGTGATCTGATGTTTTATTTGCCTTGTTACTAACTGAGTTATTAACATAGTTTTAAGTGAGTGTTATTTATTTGGTTAAGTTATTAAAAATATTTACAAATCAACCAAATTTTTTTTCTTCCTTTGAACAAAAACTATACAGGTGACTTTTTGAGATGCAGGAAATTGAACTGATTAATTTTTCAGAATATAATGACAGCCGACTCGGTTGCTGATATGTGCTAAGGGTTAATCTTTGCAAAAAAAATCATGAATATGATAAAAATGGTTATTTTTACAATTTTAGTTTGAATAGTCCCCCTACCAAGCTTCAGAGTGAAAATTTTAAATAATCTTTTCGAACAACTGGTGTACTTGTCCATATTATATAACTAGGAACCTTATTCTTTTTTAGGGTTCCGTACCTCAAAAGGAAAAAGGAACCCTTATAGGATCACTATCTTGTCCGTCTGTCTGTCTGTTCGTCTGTCAAACCCCTTTTCTAAGGATCGCGTGAGGTATCGAGTTGAAATTAACATCAACAAATAACAGTAGGTAGGTACCTATAGTTGCTTTTATTTAGCTAAGGTAGGTACATAAAACAATAATACTTAGTTGAGTTAAATAAATCATCTCTTGTCCTGACACACACACACATTATAATCCAGCTTACGATCAAGATATAAAGCAGCTCCCAGACAGTTAATAGATGGTGTTACGTGTGGTCGCAGTAGAGTGCCGCGGTGTAGCAACGCGATGCACTTGCCCAGATTGGGTCACACGTGCGCGCCGCGCCGCGCCGGGCTGCGCGCGCCGGCCACACCCTCGCCGCTGACCAGTGGACTACTTATCTATCTACTCCTAGCTCTATGTAGGTATGTGTCCATACTATACTATACGTATGGAGGGAAAAGTACTCGGGTACTAGTCGATAGAGCTCACTGTATATGAGAAAGCTGCGAGATATAAGTTTAGAATAATATGTTTGGGGCAACATTTCGATCTATCATGGATCTACCCTTGTTAATCACGCTCACGCGCACGTGCTGTGCTGTGTGGTGCCGGCTTAGAATTTGCAAAATCCCAATTCTTCCCGTGGGTGTCGTAAGAGGCGACAAAGGGATATCCACCCGGTGCGGGCAGCAGCGCCCCCTGCGGAACAATTGTACCACCGAACTGCGATCCCCAACCCGCAAGTACAGCGTACGGATTATGGGCACTATCCCTCATGCATGAGATAAAAGCCAATAAGACGCTTATCAGGAGGAGGCCTGCGTCCAGCAGTGGACCAATATAGGCTGTTGAGGTTGAGAGATGAGATAGAATTAACATAGAGCAAGTGAAATAGCTGAGTTGACTCGTTGTCCTGCGAGAGCACGAGACAGCATAGTCAAGGAGCTCCCACTCGTAGGCGCATGCGCGACAATGGCCTGATCAGGCCTTACAAGAGTAGAGAGTTTGTAAGGAGGCAGGTAGATAGTTTACTTTTCTCGCAAGTAGGATGTTACAATTAGGTAATAAGCTTGTCGAAGCGCGATGGCGACCGGCCGGTGCCCGATATAGAGATATCTGAGGGCTCGCGGTGTCGCAAGGGGCCAGCTAATGGCAATGACGCCTTTTACGATTATTTACAAGCGAATTCTTTGAGCCGCCATGATACCTGATATGCAATGTAATGTATGTACGCTAAATACCAATAATTATTGGTATCAGGGATATGGCCACATGGTATAGAGTGAGTAGAACTGACTCGCAACTGCCAAATGTTCTCGTAACTCCAAGATACGTTAAGGGAGTCATAGGTACGACCGCCGTGCGGGGGGTGTGGGGGGGCGCATAGCCCCCCCGCGAAACCGAAGTCTCCACCTCCCGACCAGGTCGGAAGCGATCTTCGATACTCCTTATCACGCTAGAATCATGGAATAAACCGTGTAGTTCCTACATTACAACAGCCAAGCGCATAAATGTCGACTCGACCATCCGGACAATCACTCCACTCAGACGTAGGGAGCTCAAAGCATCGATACTATGACTCTAGTTCGCCTGGATGTTGCTCAGACGGCAAGCACCGCCAGGCCACCAAGCACCAGGGCAAGGATAGAGGCCCGACGGCCGGGATAGGACCAGAACCACATGAGCAGTCCACCCGACTTAAGAGTAATTTACGTTATCTAATCTGTGGTAATGTCAACACACTCGTGTATAACAAGACTCACCACCCAGTCCTATAGTTTCTAGCGCCACAACCCCTAAGAGGCCGACACCAGATGGAGGGGCACCGATAGCTCAACTCGGTGGGGCTCCCCTCCCCCCTAGAACTCGTGTTGACAAAGTTCCCTTCGTCGCGTTTGACGTGTAGCCGCTGAGGACACTTGCGTGTTCCTCTACCTCACATCAATGCTGAAAGCTCGAGCCCTTTACCCAGAAACCTGGGGTTGGGTATCGCTGCAATCAGCTTTAAGGGTGGATAGCGTGAGGTACACCATCCACCCGTAAAGCTAAAAAGCGTAAAGCTTGTCACGTGAAGCGACGCTGCCGCACACCACACAAACAAATGTGCATTCAAATACGTAGGTACATTTAGATGCATCTCATATTGACGGCATCAGATGACAGACAGCTCGCGGACCACTCGTTTGAAGCTTGTGGGAAGACATTTTGTCACTGTAAAATGTATCTAAAAAGTTTAAGCCCATATTTGAAAGCACATTTTTGTGCTGTGTAATAGCGGTACTGGATTAATGTGAGCAGAGCTTTATGCATAAGCTATAAATACCAATGAGATGGAGGGAAAAATAAAATATTGACCAAAAATTTCTCGTAAGTTTAAAGAGTTTTAATGATTACAATAGTTTAATTGTAAGCTGCATAGTACACACTGTACACAACGAAAGTGAATGTTGGCCCTTATCCCTCGACAAAGGCTACGCTCAGACAATCGACGCTGCGCCCGCGCACACCCACAACAATAGCCAATAGCGCGCAAAAATCTTTTGTTAAAATGACTGCAGAACAATACTAAACACTATCAAGTACAGCCTAGTCGCTGGTACGGGCACGCTGGTAGCGCCCCGGTCCCACGGGGCGGTGAGTCACGAACAGGTACAGTCGGCATCAAATGCACTCGCCACTACTTACTGCACTATATTACCTTGTCACATGAGTCATGCCAGTGAGCGGTCCGGACGGAAATCGTGGATTAAGTCAAAGCAGCGATGTACTGGAGTGAGGTAGAGTACCTACTTCTTGGTGCAGCCAACTGTACCTACTGGGTAATATCTCTTGCAGGTGTAACCAAGCTTCGCGTCGCTATGGACTGGACCAGGCCAGAGGACTCGCAGTACTAGCCTCTGCCCGCGGCCTCGCACCCGTTTTTCCAAAATAAAATATGTTACTCCCGAATTCGCGATCTAGCTGCGTTGTATGTATATTATATTATCCGAAATATTTATCAACTTCATATCTTTTTTTATTTGGACTTTACGATTTTATGTCGGTAAGGTCAAGGATAATGTTAGTTTTTATTTAATTTTATTTTTTATCCACTATTTGGGGCACATTAAGGAGATTTATTGAAGTTAGGATGCTTTAGGACATTTTCAGGGACAATATTGGTAGAGCAACCGGTCTCTGTTTAACATACATTTAAGCCAAGTGTCTGTTCTGCTATAGAATGCATGGTGCGGGAGGGGGGTGGGCAGGGCCGCGAGTTGGCGGTCCCTGGCGCAGAGCTCAGGCGAGTGCTGGAGGATGGCTAGAGGGGCCGCATATAAGGGCCCGCGCTGCAGCACAGGGCTAGTGCTCCGAGAAACACTGACATCAATAATTATGAAGGCTGCTGTAAGTTGCACATCTAATAATAATTGAATAATGTAGAACTATGATTCTAATTATACAATATCTACTTGCAATAAAACGTCAAGTGCGAGTCGGACTCGCGCACTAAGGGTTCCGTGTAATTGTAATACCTTGTTTCTTGCCAAATATTATGATTCTAGGTCAACGGGGAGTAGATGCCCAGTATATTTTGGTCCCGAGAATCAAAAATTATTTTTTGTTAAATATGTAACAACAAATTTATTTGGCTTTCGGATTTGTCCATTTGTTTATGCTATAAGACCTTGCTTCTTGCCTATGATTCTAGGTCAACGGGAACTATAGGATTTGGTCCATGGCTAGAATCAAAAGTATTTTTTTTAAAGTATAATCTACAAAATTACAATTTTTGGATTTTTTCCTTTACTTGTGCTATAAGATCTGGCTTCTTGCCAAATTTCATGATTCTAGGTCTACGGTAAGTACCCTGTAGGTTTTGAGTGCATGTGATTCCCTTGGAAATTTCAAAATATTCTGGCATAAACAAACGGCTGGTACTTTTGATTGCGTTGACCTAGACGTTTAATTTATACTAGCTTTTGCCCGCGGCTTCGCACGCGTTCTTTCTATGGGAACGATCAAAGGTAATTTCTATCCCATGGGAACTGATTTATGGGATAAAAAGTAGCCTATGTTTGATTCCAGGCATAGAGTGCAAAATTTCAGCTCAATCTGTTCAGTAGTTTTGGTGTGAAGACGTAACAAACATCCATCCATCCATCCAAACTTTCGCATTTATAATATTATAGTGTGATTGAGACTTCAAGAGGTTACGGACTCGATTTGATGTTAATTTCAACTCGATACCTCCACGCGTTCCTGAGAAAAGAGGGTTGACAGACGGACAGACAGACAGACAGACGGACAACAAAGTGATCCTATAAGGGTTCCTTTTTCCGTTTTGAGGTACGGAACCCTAAAAATAATGAAAACATTGCCAAGTTGGAAAATTTGGAAATCATTAATTTGTTAATAGAAAATAATATTAGACACTAGCCATGTGCGCAGGACATTACTAAAGTGCACGAGTGTGTGTCGAGCCTGAGGCTATTACGTGCAATGCAAATGCAACTAAAAGAGATCCTTGATTTCGTGGAAGCAAATTTAGTCAGCTTCTTATAAACTCACCAAAATATTCTGTCAATCAATAGAATAACTGTTGCTATTGCTAACCTATTACATAAATTAATAACACAGCAAAATGAAAAAAACAACTATAATTATATCCCTGGGGTTTCCCAGATCGCGGCGGGAAAGTGAACGGTAGTTCCATCCATTCCGTAGTTTGTCCCACCTGTCCCTTCCGATAGACATTTCGTCCAAGGTGCTTAGTTTCACGCTATTGGCCCGCGGATCGTGCGCGGCTCTCGCGGGGCACTCCCGCGCAGGACTGACTGCACGATCCACGACTACTCTGAAGTCTCCTTAGAATGATGGTCCCTGTTCTGCGATCGTTGATTGTTCTTGAATTCTACGTGAATGAAGGTGTTGCGAATTTGATTTGAGTTTCTTTTATTTAGAAAACTACTTACTTGATCCTTTCATACATTTCTGTTAGAATCTCGACTTGGGCAAATCCTACGTAGACTTTGATCCACTTGACTTTGACTTTGACCATTATAGCCGACTTGAAAAAGGAGTAGGTTCTACGTTCCGCTGTGTTTTTATTATTATTTAATGTATGTTCGCCGATTACCTACAACAATTGTAGACCAAATTCAATCAAGTCAATTGTAGAGAAATTAATCTAAAGATCGTTCCATAAAAATTGTAAGATATTAAAAGATTAAAAAAAAATGTACCGCAAAGCTTCCCGCGGTTACGTTTGCACCATTGATTTGCCCCATTAATGGTGCAGGCTTAACTGGTTTGTTATGTTTGCACCATTCAAATTGATACAACTACTAAACCTTGCTTTACTCGCCGTAGATAAAATCAATAAAAAAATTGTTTAGCGTTTGTTTTTGACATGGGGGTTTTTTGAATAGAATGTTCACCAGAAATGTAACAGCATGTCCAAGGTTTATGTAGGTACATTTTAACCTTTCTTCCATCCAGTCCTACCAGTAGTTCGATAGTTCGGTGTTGATAATACATTGCTGGCTTATTGTACTTATCTAAATATTTGCTTCTGATCATGTGACGGCAGATGCTGGATGCGGCAAGCTGAAGACAGGGCGTTATGGCGCACACTAGGGGAGGCCTATGTCCAGCAGTGGACTAATATAGGTTGATGATGACCAACAATGATGAACAACAGGAAATGTCAAAAGTGACAGCGAATGTCAAAAGTGACAGCGAATGTCAAAAGTGACAGCAAAGTCAAAAGTGACAGCAAAAGTCAAAAGTGACAGCAGCTTTATAATTTGAAGTGGTGTTTTAATTTATAAAACATTTTTTTTCACAACGAAAATTATACTAGTAGAAACAATTGAGCTAACAACTGCTGACTGTATTTTATCAAAAAAATCTAATTATTATTAATTATTGTTTCTTAGCAAAGTAAGCTTCAGCTGCCTAACACATAGCGGGCCCGAGCCCGAGCCCGAGCCCGAGCCCGAGTCGAACATGTACATTGATAAACTCTGAATCCGCCAGAATCTATTAGAGACCTCACTCAATGGTAATTTACATAAACAAAAAATAAGTAAGTGGTTGCTTGACAAATGTTTCTATAGTGTAAATGAATATACTTATTAATTTTGGGTAGAATAATGACTGTGATTGTGAATTAATTATTTGATTGTTAACTATTTATCTTCGATGGTATTAAACTTGATTATTTTAATTATTGATTATTGTAACGATTTGAATCACTGCGATTTAATATTAGCGCACCTGTTTGCGGGCTGAATACATTCGACAACACTCTAGTCATAGATCCGACATGTACCTGTTATAATGTATTCGGCAAATAAACCATTTGATTTGATAAATGTGCTGCGGTGCGCCGCACTGCGCTGCGGGACGGGTCGCTCAGGTGGGCGGGTAAGGGCGGGGAGGGCGGGGGATGCGTCAAGGAAGAGAGTGTTCAAGCACAGGTTGAAGTGTGTTCCGATTTTCAGTTGTGCGTTGTCCTGCTGGCGGCGGCCGTGCTCGGAGCAGAGGAGAAGAAGAACGAGAAGCGAGGCGTGGTCGGGCTCGGCTACGGGCTGGGGGCGCCGGCGCCGCTCTACTCACACGGGCTGGGGCTGTACGGGCACGGACTGGGCGTGGGCGGGCTGGGCGGCTGGGGCCACGGGCTGGGCGCACCGCTGCTGGGCCACGGGCTGGCGGCGCCCCTCGTCTCCCCGTCGCTCTACGGACACGGGATCGGAGCCCCCCTGCTGGGCGCGCCGCTGGTGAGCCACGCGCCGCTGGTGAGCCACGCGCCGCTGCTCGGGCTCGGCCACGGCCTCGGCTACGGAGGCTGGCATTGATGGATACCAACCGCTATGTAAGTTGCGTGGGTTTAGTGCCTAATTGTGATACATGAGTTGCTGGTGGTCCCTGTCCTGTCTGGAATTTTAATTATATTTTTTGTACTTATTCACTTGTTTTATTTATGGCTCCAAAAAGGTAAAATGTTTAGCAAAACCCGTTTGCGAGATATTTTAGTTCAAATTGAAGACATTAAAACTCCTAAAAATACCTCGTTTCTACGTTTCCAAGTTATTATGGGCTCTTAGTGTCAATCACTTAATTACGAAGCTAATGAACTAACTAAATTAAGTCTGTTGCAACCGGAAGCGGGCGCACCGCGCGGCCCCGCGGCGACGCGCGCGCCGGAAGTTGCGAAAATATTAAGAAGGTAGTTAGTACGCGGTATCCAATCCAGGAACCTTTCGAGAACTTAGAATGCAATGTCCTGACCGATTGAGAAGGATACCACCTCAACTCGATGCCTTCCTTTGCTAGTCTTCTCTAGTCGGGAAAAAATTGTACAAAAGGTGTAGGCTCTCGCAGAACGATTTATGTTTTTCGTAAGAACATGAAGCGCTCTAAATTGGTATGTGCTACATGTGTAGCAGTTATTTATTATGTCGGTAGTTGTATTTCGTCAGAGCGGCTCGATGGAGACATACCTATCTAGTGTAGACTGCCTAGGCTACTCCTCGCCACACCGCACGCGCGGGCCGGGCTGTCCGGCAGCACCACTAGCGATTGCTAACAGGTGCGACACTAAAATAATCTGATAGGGTATTTGGAAAAAAAAACAATCCATTTAAGAAGAGTTCACGCGACGAAGGACAATGGAAGATGATATTATTTTGAAATAAGCGATGAGTTATCGCAGCTTTACAGGATCAGGTAGCTGACTTGCTTCACTACAGGGACATCCCATAGGGTTCATCATCATCTATTTAAATATTAGATTTGTTCTTTGTGGATTTAAAATGGAACACACATATTTGGTAACGGAGGTGGGTGCTAACTCCGTTATGCATTTTTACACTTTTGCTGTTCCTCAACAGCCTCTATTCGTTCGATGAGTTCGGCTGCCGAAAGACATCAAATTACATTAAGTAATTTTTTATAAATGTATTTCTACTTCCTAATTGTGATTTTTAAACGATGAAATGTACGTATGCTGTTTATACACGAATAAATGAGTTTATGAGTTTATAAGTTGGTCCACTGCTGGACGTAGGCCTTCATGATTAGGTAAATTAGGGGGTTAATAAATAATCCCATGCATTCACTAAATAAAAAATGCAACTTTTAATGCCTTTTACTACATTACATTGTTCTTTTACCGCGTGAGTCTTATGGTAAGACCCAGATCAAAAAGCCGCCCCACTCGTGAACGACCTCTTTATACTGTCTAGTCCCCGCAGCCTTAGGCGTGAGTTGCAACACATGGTAGGTACAGGTACCGCACCGGCTATGTATCAGAGCCATAAATCTACGGCCCTTGGCTTTTACGACCTAACCAAAGTGGATAGACTCGAAGTGGACAACTTTTGTATATTGTAGAGCAATGACGCAAATTATACTGACATGTCACAATAACATTATTACTACATACTCTACCTACATTATAAGTATACCTAGCTGTCCTTAGATAGGTATTAGGTTTGCCTATTCGGTTAAGCAAACTTGATTCTGCTTGTAAATGCAGCGCAGAGCAAAGGCCTCCCTTCCCTCCTTCCTTTAATCTCCATTTCCGGCCAGGGTTGGCCAAATGTTGTATAAGTACGCGTCCAGCTCGTCCATTCATCTCCTCGCCTAGGCCGCGAGACCAAGAGGAAAAAACAAATGTGGCTTGCTATAGTTGCTATTTTATATCTAAAGTAGGTAGGTACATAACTTAACCTTATGCACTAGGAACATGAACTCTATTTGTAGGAACATATTATCCGGTGAGTTTCTGTCTCCATGCCCGTGCAGGTGCAGGTGCAGGTGCAGGGGCAGGCTACAGCCGGGCCTGGATCCAGGAGGTGAAGGCGGTGACCCGCGCGAACCCCGCGGGCAGGCCCAGCTGGCAGCCGCGCGAGGAACCGAACGAGGTGATGCCGATCTACAACACACAAGGTCTAATCAGAAGTCTTGCTCTATCATTAGATACTGATAAACATAAGAGAAATTGGAGAAATTGGAACAAAACACAATGATGATTGAAACTAACATCGGCATTATCGGCAAATGTCCGTTTGGCCTGTCAAACGAAGATTTGAATGTTTAAAAAGAAAACAAAACAAGATCTACCTTTGGCTACTACGAGTAGTATAGTATTATATTAGTATTACAATATCTGCGCTTTGGCCATCACCACTCGACCATCGAATCGACTAGTCTAGATTGAAAACGAGCTTGTGTTCGACAAATGCACGATCTTATGGGCAGTGATAGTTACCAGGACATCCTGTCCCCCCACGGCCACAGCCAGTGGGCCCCCGGAGTCCCCGGAGCAGGTGCTGCGCCCCCCGGCGCCGCTGGTGCACAGCGTGGAGGGCACCACCGTCGCGCCGAACGTCTGCGCACACGCCGCGTTGCTGATCACCGGCACAGACACGTGACTCGCCACCTGGCTCTGGGTTATCCCGCTCCCTGGAATACACATAGCTCTCTAATAAATAAATTAACGCAATAAACATTCATTTGATTCGACTCTTTTACAGAAAGAAAAAGTTCTCACAGCCTTTTTCCAAGTTTATAATTATGGTGGAGAGGAAACTTGAGAACACATTATCATGACAATATTTGAACACTACAATAAGTTGTTTCCTTTAGTACGTTCCAACCAACTCACAATCGCTAGTTCTCCCGTAGCCGGCGGCGCGCGCGGTGGCGCCCACGAAGTTGTTGTTCAGCAGAGAGCCGGACGGCAGAGCGATGCGGTTCACCACACCTGGAGAAGGACGGAAGGTAGATATAGCACTAGAGTCCGGTCCTGTGGTTACTCGATAGATGACTGACCGTAGGTGTGGTAATAATCGGGGGGAGGAAAGGTGACGGAAGAATGAAGAATGGGGTAGGCGAGTGTGTGGATCGGTGGGCTCGCCGATGTATAGGATGAAGAGGGGACGCCAGTCGGGCCGCGGATGTTTAAATGTTCCCGTGGTTCGGCGAAAATGGCGAGAGAGGGACACCGGAGAGGTTTTAGTGGGTATTACGTACTTCTCAGGGCATCGAGTCCCACATAATTCTGGTCCCCCCTAGACCAGTTTATTCGTTAAATAATTTCGTCGACGAATAAAAAAAAAGGTGTGTTAAGGGAAAATAAATGATAAAGATAAGCAATCTCTAGATTTCTTCAGGAACATACAGGAAGGATGAAAACTGTATCCAGCTGTGGAATCCTGAACTTACTTGTGTACGGAACGTGCCTGAAAGCAATGATCGCGACATCGTTATTGAGATTATTGAAGTTGTAGGCGGCATGCAGCCCCACGTTGTTAGTCTGCACTCGCGTGCCTCCGCTGAAGAGACGCGTGGATCCGAAGACCAGCGTGAAGACGGACGCGCGGTTGCGGCCGTCCCACCAGCAGTGCGCCGCCGTCACGGCGCGCGTGTTGCTCAGCATGGAGGAACCGCACACAGAGGTCTGGCCCGTTGTTAATGTGATCACAATGCCGACCTGGAATAACACAGATAAGATAAACGGAATACACCGAGGAGAGCGTAGGATTAAAATCAGAATTTATTGGTTTAATTCGAAACCTTCGGCCCCCTCGCGCTTCATAGATTTGCATTCAGCATAGCTGAAAATCTGGTGAAATGTCGCTACCGCTAGAAGAGACCTTTTGTGTAGTCCTCTCTGTGAGTCGAATAAAAGTGTGGATTTTCTGATTGAAATACTTTTGATGAATCCTTCATCAAACCACAGGATAAACAGTTACAGAGGAGTAACCGAAGATAAGACATGTACTTATTTTAAAAGTCCAAACATCTCACCAAGTAGGGATACATCCCGAGCGCGGCAGGCGAGCCCCCCACGATCCTGTTTCCACCATCCTCTGCCTCCTCCGCGCGCCGGATCCTGGCGGCTGCAGGGATGCCCTCAGCCGCGTGGTATCGCGGCAGGACAGGCTCTGAGCCCACCACCAGCACCGCGCCTAGCACCAACGTGATGAATGAAGGCTTCATAGCTATCTCCTCTTTGCAAGTTGTCAGTTCTGTCTGAACAACGCTCCAGAAGGTAGTTTGTTAATTTTATACGAAGTTGTATCTTATCGTACAGGATTAGTGTTATACTTAGATCCGGAATTGGGGAGGTCAGATTAGTACATTTACTACTTTTGGTTAAAATAGCACTAATAAATGTTTAATTATGAGTCTAACTTATTTTTTTTTACTAAAAAACTGTATATGATTTTGCCGGCGAAGCCTGAAAATTTTCACTCAGCAACCGACATTAGAACTTGTATTATCTTTGCTCCGATACCGGGTGGACGCAAAGTACCTATCTACATGTTTTAGATACATGATCTCACCATCAATGTAGTGCATAAAGACTTTTGGGACTTCCCTTGAACCCTAAGGTTTGTTTCCTTTTCCGCAGGACTATTGTGTATCGATATAATCTTATCGGTAGATAACATGAAGCGATACCCTACTAGCCTGGTTCTTTGTAAACAATAAAAACACATACTTATCATGCGTGCAAGTGCAATAAATATGAAGTACTTACCTAAATAGGTAAGTACCTATATACGGAGACGGACAAATTTTTCTTAAAGTGTTTCTAAAATTTTCCTTCTAAAATAAGTAAAACTAGGAAATAAATTGTCAAACATAATATCCCTTGTAAAAAGACTTACTACAAAATATCAGACTATCTAGCTAGAGGATATAAAGCTTGGGACGAGTTTTGCTCCAGCTCGAAAACTAACAACCTAACAAGGTAAAGGTGTCTTGTTCGCTTCTTTATGTACTCGTACCGTATTGAATGATGAAAAGATTTTTTCACTTCGATTTTTTGTTCTCTTCAATCTTTTTAAGGTAAAGTAAAGAAGCGTTAGGTAGACAACGGACAGAAAGACAGACAGACAGACAGACGGACAACAAAGTGATTTTTCCTTTTCAACTTTTGAGGTACGGAACCTTAATCAATGAAGTATCATCAGCAAACAATACAATCTCGTGATTATTCTTAACAAGACGAGGATGTTATTATAAACTAAAAATAAGAAAGGACCGAGGATAGAACCCTGCGGTACACCCATTGTAACTACAGACCATCCAAAGAGGTGTTCCTTATTCCATAGTGGTGTAGTTTCCTGATTAATGTTTCATAGTGTACCTAATATAGCCAACGACAATTGTTTCAACGTAAGTTGCTCCATGCAAAGTTGCAGGAACTAACTCGAAGAAGCTAGGCTATTATAAGTAAAGGTGGAGTTGATCTACGTTTTGATTGTTTGCAACAGTCTGCACTTAGCTCAACTGTTTCAAAGGTTCTAATTTGTTTCTATATTCTATGATTTTATTTTCAAAAATTGTAATAAAGTTAATAATTATGTCCCTAATTCTATTCTATTTTCCTTTCCTTTTTCTGTTTTAATTATTGTTTCATTAACTAGTATTTCATTACCATTCAAGTACCTAATTCAATTCTATCTGCCTTTACCTTTAATGTTCTATTAATGTTTTACTGCTGTATTACCTGGTAAAATAATGCTTAGTCTTATATAAATTAGTTGTATTACACTGTAGAGTCAGCAACCTGTAGCGATAAGTATTGATAAGCTTATTATCATTTTTGAGTACAACGTAGTGGGCTATATTTTTACTAAATCTATTATGTAACTCGTATACCTAAGTTTAAATATAGTTGGTGGTTGTGCCTGCATTGAATAAATAAATAAATATGGTCCTTTTTCGTGGATTTACGTTGCTGTGCAGTAATGATGTTTTTGTTGTGTCGTGGGTCGTGGCTCGAAGGTATCAGGGTAGGGCACGAGAGGCACGAGTCGCGGTAGGGCACGAGCTCGGGCACCGTGGAAGCGCAGCCACACGCAAATGAGAACATTAGTGCACATGCCCTTCCGGCCGAGGCCGACTTATAGATAATTCATGAGATGAGTCGAATCTGTATCAATGAATAATTAGATTATTTCATAACTTTTCTAGTTTTCTGTCGATTTCCTAACATCTGGTTGACATGATGGGGTTCGATGCGACGAAGGGACAGTTTCGCAACTTCCGAATTAATAGCCCTATGCTCGTATAAATGTGTCCAGAACTGGCTCACGACATCACAACCGCTGCGCCCGACGACAGCCACCTTTGGAAACCTTCGCAAGCACCAGCAACATGAAACTCTTTGTAAGTACCTACCGATAAAATACTCCAATTTTCTCTTACTTGCTCCAATTTACTCCACTATGACCAAGTTACCAATTGCTTACTTACTATGTTTCCTTTCATTCCGTCCATCTTCAAGTCTATCTAATCTACATGACGATTGAGGTCAATGAAAATCTACAGGCTAGACATATTTCAAAGTGGACCACTGAATACTGATCACCTACTCATTCAGTTTCGTCAATACAAGAATGTTTTTGTGAATTGCGTTAAGCGAACTCTTCATCTAAAAGTTTTTCAAAAAGATGAAACTGCACCTTTCTTCTAGGAAACAGTTATGGTAACTTATGATGACTCGAAACCGGTGCAAGCAGTCGTCATACTAAACGCGCTTGTACATTATGTTAGTAACGGTGGTATCCCCTTGTCCCCAGATGTGTGCCCTAGCCCTGGTGGCGGCGGCAGGCGCGGCCCCGAGCGAGGAGGGCGCGCGCGACAAGCGCGGTATCTACGGCGAGGCGGCCCTCCCGCACCTGCACCACGACCCCCTGCTGGGCACGCACGCGCACATCCCCGCCGCCCCGCTTCTCGCCTCCGCTCCGCTGCTGTCTGCGCCGCTCCACGCCGCGCCTCTGCTGCACTCCGCTCCGTCTCTCTCATACGCCCCTCTGGCTTCGTCTTCCCTCCTCCACGCTCCGTTGGCCTCCACTTCCATCCGCTACGCTCCCCTAGCCTCCTCTTCCATCCGCTACGCTCCCCTGGCCTCCTCCTCTCTCCTGCACCACGCGCCCCTGTCGTCGTCCCTGCTGCACGCGCACGCCCCCGCCCCTGCGCTGCTGTCCGCCCCCTCCCCCGCGCTCTTGTCCGCCCCCGCACCCCTTAGCCTGAGTCACTCGCACATCGACACGCCGGTGCTGCACGGCAACCACTTTGACACACTGCACACGGACGTACTTCACGCGCACGCACCCGCGCCTATCTTGCCCGCGCCCATCCTGCACCACGCCCCAGCACCCATCCTGCACCACGCCCCCGCCAGGACCATCAAGATCACCAAGATCTTGCACGCGCCCGCCCAGATCATCAATGGCTGGTGATTTCCGACTGCCTCCTGACTTTGCCAAATAAAAACGATTAGCTTTCATTTGTCTTGTCTTATTTTAAAAGTGAAGTACCTAGTGCATACTTATAGTGTAGTCAGATTGTCGGAAGCCTGCATAAAGGAAGACGTCGACGTGACCCAGGGTCCGACCGACATAAAGACAAAGTGCTCCTCCTGGAACTCTCTACCTGCGCTAACATCTCGCTAGGCAAAGTACCTCCTCGTACACTCGTCTTCAGTTTACCTGCCTCGGAAAATTTGGAAGGCTTCGATTGTGGACAGAAAGATCCAAACAAGATAATCATAATCTGTTCCCGCGACCTAAACCCAGAGCTTCACCTCGCGTTTGCATAAAGCCTTGATCACACTCAATCAATCACATTGGTAACAAAGTTTGTAAATAATCCTTAACGACCGAAGCTGGGGCATTGGCAGATGCACAGACAGCAACCTTGGCACCGTTGGGCGACGCACCGACGCGCGAGGAGTGCCAGAGTATGTCACATAGATGTCAAGCCTCCGAAGATAACGAAGGAAAAACTCCAAAAGATATTTACACTTCTCTTACAACCCTTTTCCTAAAGATAATCTGAAAAAGCCATTTAAAAGCTTTTGTGATATTATATTCGTGTCTATTTGTAGAACCGAGGAGCTGTCCGTCTGGATTTGGAACCGCAGCAGCCTCGCTCGTACATTATCATATTTTGGTCGTAACGTGTGGTATGATTTCCACATCGGCATTGGCTGTGACACTTTTAGTTTCCAAACATTACTGGTGCTCCAAAATGGTTATCTTTATCATTAAAAATGCTTTGCTAGTCTAATTCAAGAGAACAGACGACCGATGTGGCGCGGCGGGCGAAGGTCTTGCCTGCGGCGCAGGAGGTTACGGGTTCGATTCCCGCCTTGGGACAAATGTTTGTACAATCTACACATATTTGTTCTGGGTGTTCTGGTCGTTTTTATGTATAATAAAAAACATATCTATCTATGTAATGTATATTTATTTATTTATTTTCTTTATTGGCATACAAAACAGAAAACAATCGAGACATGACATATAAGTAAAAATTATAACTAAGGTTATTATGCTAGATTGAATTCCTAAACATGCATGCTCAACTTGATTTAAACATAGAGCAGTAAAAGCAACGATGAAGAACTAATGAAGTTAAGATGTTGAAAACTTAGTAAAATGTTTAATATTTATTTTATTTATTTATTTATTTAAACATGTACATCTATCCTAACAGGCAATATAATACCTACTACAATGATAAATACAACAAGTACAGTAATTTTACAATAGTAAAATAAATATTTACAGAACTTGGAAGTCACAGAGTCAAAATTGAGGAGACAATAACAACAACAAAGAAAAACTACACTGCACAGTACCTACATTTATGTATATCCAGTCATCTAGTACCCATACATAACACAAGCTCTGCTCAGCCTGGGGCTAGATGATGCTGTGTGGATTGTCCAGCATTATTTATTTATTTATTATTATTTTATTATAGAGCACCTACCATAATCAAAAACAAAATTCAAATAAAGAATAGATACCAACAAATTGCAACTAGCATTTACAATTGAAACAGTTGAGCTAACTACAGACTGTTGCAAACAACCTAGAGGTAGCCCAACCGATACCAATCCGATGGAGTACATTCCAGAGCAAGGAACGAAGGGGAACACACAAAGCTCTAGTACGCGTGCACCTACTCGTACCTATATTTGAATGGACATGAAGTGTTGCGGCTCCCGGGATCGGTTCGTTCCAGGCTCGCCATGTCCGCGGGGACGTCTACTTCACCGGCAAAGCCCTATCTCTGCGGAACTTCTACTGATTTCTGGTAAATAAAATGTCTATAAATGTATTGATGATGTTGCTCGATCGTCCTTGACATTTGTTAATGCTGCGGTTTCTCAAAAACAAGCAGGAAAATTAATAAATCATTAAATAATTAATTATATAGTTAAGTAACTTGATTCCTATTCAGAATAGATCAGAAATAGAGAAGTTTTTATATAAATAAATTAGAATACCTACCAATTATGTATTAAACGAGTTGTTCGTGCGATCAGGGAGCCCGGCCCCCGTAGCCCCCGGGGGGCTTGGCTGCCCCCTGCTCGTCGCACTTAATTAGTAACTAGTTACTAAGTATTTCTCAATTAATGGTTGAAAGAATTAAGTCCTTAAACTCTAAACTCATTGCACGTTCTATGTCTGAAAAGTTTTACATATAATTATTTGAGAATCCCTTCCTGACCACATACTGGACTAACAGCCGGTAACAAGCTGAAGGCACACCTGCTAGGCCACCGCTGGCCATATACTGGTGTTTAGGACAAGCCTTCAGCAGCATCACGTCCATTTCCGCGAATAATCTGTTTATTTTAATGATTAATGTGTTATTAAAAACTTCTCATAAATATTCTCATGATAATATCTAACCGGGCGGGCGGCGGCGCGGGGGGGCGGGCGGGCGTTCGGCGCGGGCGGCGCTTCCTTATGGTCGTGAGAAACTGCGGCGCTGCACATCGCCGGCTGACTGGGCGGCGCGCGTGCAGCGGCGGAGGCCAGCGAGCAATGGGCGCCGCCGCCCACAATTGGGAGAGAAGCGTCATACTTTGAAGAACAAATATCAAGACTTCATGAATTATATATTAAGGTTTGTCGCAGAACAGGTTCGCATTGTGCTTTGGTCGAGGATATAAAAGCCGGGAGATCCGCTATCCGTGCATAGTACTCGACCGAGTCTTCCAACCACTACAAATATGAAATACTTTGTAAGTTTCTTAAACAAACATCACAATATTAGTACATAATAAAAAATTTACCCTTGTTTTAATACTAAACTTAGTTCACTTCGATCGGTTATATCCCGAATCTGAGAGGGTTTGGTTCCATCATCGTGACTCTACATTCAGATAGCGAGACATTCCATATGCAGCATAATTGTTTGTCCCGATAAGAACATAATATGGGTGAGTTTTTTGTTAATCTAATGTGTTACGTTTACAGGCGTGCTTGCTCGCTCTGGCGGCCCTCCTGGGCGCGGCGTCCGCCGGTTACCGCGGCGGCTGGTCTGGCGGCTACTCCTCCTACCCGTCCTACAGCTACGGCGGCTACGGCGGCCACGGGCTCGGCGGCCTCGGCTACAGCAGCGGGCTGGGCTACAGCAGCGGGCTGGGCTACAGCAGCGGGCTGGGGTACGGCAGCGGTCTGGGCTACAGCAGCGGTCTGGGCTACGGCGGCTACAGCAGCGGTCTGGGCTACGGCGGCTACAAGAGAGTCGGTTACAGCGGCGGCTACGGCGGACACGGCGGGTGGGGCGGCTACAACTCCTGGTAGAAAGCTCCCACATCACAGCAAGACGCAACCGACCACCTGAACTACTGAACTACCGGATCCGATAGTTCGTATGACACTGATGTCGGCGATCGTTAAATTAGAAACGTATGACTCGAAGCGACTCTTACATTGTCGTGTGTAATGATTGTTTTCGCAACTACTATGCTTTAGTCGAGTTACTCTCACACTCACACTCACATGGGTATTGAATTAAAAATGCTGTTTCGAAATTTATGATATTCGATACATCCACGTCTTGCTTCACTTAGCTTTAAAATTTTAGTCATTTCTATAGCACGCACCATTCTGTAATGTTTGTAGTATGTATTATCCTTCCTGTGATATGTAAATAAAAAGGACCGTTATAACTATAGTTAATTTATTTATTTCATCATTGATTATGATTAGCAAAGTTGGTTAATTATTTGACAAGTAGTTCATTATGAACTGGCTTAAAGTTAAATCAGCTTAATATAATATATTATAATGAGAAAAAACAATACTAGCACAAAAGATATTTACTTATCTATTGTGATACTAGTCATTGCATAGAGGGGTTATGATCATCTCCGTAACTTCTGAAAGTCTCACTCAACTATATATGTATAACTATACTAGACTAGACGATCGCCTCGCGGTTTCCCCGCGTAGTTCTCGTTCCCGTGGGAATTCCCAAATAAAATATAGCCTATGTCACTCCCTGAAAAGTAAGCTTCCTAACGGTGAAAGAATTTTTAAAATTGTCCAGTAGTTTCGGAGCTTATTCAATACAAACAAACAAACAATCAAATCTTTCCTCTTTATAATATTAAAATAGAATAAACTTTATTGCACAAAAGTTGTACGTTGGCGAACATAATGCTAGATAGCATTCTCTACCTGCTAACCTTTGGGTAGTGGGAACAACAATTTAGTAGGTAGTGCTAGAAAATAGAATAAAGAAAAATACAATTAATAAATCGTTACATTAACATAAATAAATACGCACATAAATATAGTATAATATACTACTCAAATAAATACTTAAGTGTAGATACATAAATAATAAAATATATAACGTAGGTACCGAATTATTGCTGGGAAAAAAAGTAATTAAAGCCTCTAGATCTGATCATTTACTGAGGATACCAATATTAGTATAGAAGAAGATAACAAACGACTCGGCTATTGCGTTTTTGTGTATTACCTAATCTTTTTAAAATAAATTTTGTGTTTAACCTACCTAAAGAGATAGGTACCCTACTTATCTCCCCAATCAATCAATCATGTCAAGCGTTAATGAAACCTAGGCATTCTAAACACTGTCACAAGAGATTAACAACCCATATGGCAAAAGTGTCTAATAAAATATTGCAAATGTTGAAATTGGTAACACAAATCTTGCAAAATGGCGCAAGAGTAGATCACATTGAGCAAACTGGACACCACCGCGGCGACGCTGTGCACATTCATACGACTACACCTCAACCTCGCCGAAAATGGTATTAGAAGAGCACATAACGAACGTATTCCTTAATTGTCTTCTAAAATGGTATGGTCGTATGAATGTGCGAGCATACGGGGTTGGTTTATTGGGAAATCTTCTCGCATACTCTCTTACAGCAGCATTAGCGTTCCCGTTGCACAATCCATAGACGAAATGGATGTTGGCCTCGTCCTGGCTGGAATAATGGAAATCTTCCATTTCTGTTAACTTTCGTCAGCGAAAAATACAAAACTTAACAAAAATTAATCTGACAGCGCGCCCTTTTCTTTTCAGTTTCATCACGTCCTTATCTACAACAAAGCACAGAATTGTCTATGGACACGCAATTCCTCGAAACCGTGAGTCCAGTTGCTTATTAGCGGGATATTTAAACTTTCAAGGGTCAGATTCAAATCGTCATAACTTCTAAACTATCGTACTCAGGGCTAAGATGCATAACTTATTTTGAAGCACACATTCTGTACTATCGTTCATAAACAAAAAACATGTAGCTTGACGGTTTCAATTTTATGAAAAAGTTGAAAATTTAAATTTTTTTTTGAAAAAAAACTTTTTTTTTGTTTTATAAATTCTCTTTTCTTCTATTATAAAATAGAAATTGAAACAATGTTAACACTGTTTTATTGTCTACATTATTGGCTATCAAATGAGTCCTCTATCGTCTTCCTAAGACCTCTACATGGGTAGCTATACCTTAATCAGTACAAGCACTCGTGCTTCGAGGGCTCAGAAAACAAAATGGCTGCCATTTTATCATGGAGAGAGAAAAAAAAATAGGGATAGTGATTTGTCGATAAAATTTACCGTATTTCACCCCCCCAAAGTCTCCGACACCGGTGACCGGACACATTGTATATATAAAAATGAATCGCAAAATGTGTTGGTAAGCGCATAACTCAACAACGCCTGGACCGATTTCGCTAATTCTTTCTTTGTTGTGTTTGTTATTGTCAGGAGAAGGTTCTTATGAAAGAAAAAATTAAGAAAGTTGGAAACATAAATTTCCACGGGGGCGAAGCCGCGGGGCGCAGCTAGTCTATAATATAAAAATGAATCGCAAAATGTGTTGGTAAGCGCATAACTCAACAACGCCTGGACCGATTTCGCTAATTCTTTCTTTGTTGTGTTTGTTATTGTCAGGAGAAGGTTCTTATGGAAGAAAAAAATTAAGAAAATTGGAAACATAAATTTCCACGGGGGCGAAGCCGCGGGGCGCAGCTAGTAATGAAACCCGTTTTCCTTGGTCACGGCATCACGCGTGAACGGCTGGACCGATTTCGCTAATTCTTTCTTTGTTGTGTTTGTTATTGTCAGGAAAAGGTTCTTATGAAAGAAAAAATTAAGAAAGTTGGAAACATAAATTTCCACGGGGGCGAAGCCGCGGGGCGCAGCTAGTTGTATATATAATTCTTCTGTGAGTGTGTATGTCACTGAACTTCTCTCAAACGACTGGACCGATTTTGATGAAATTTTTGGTGTGTGTTCAAGGGGATCTGGGAATGGTTTAGATTCACAATTTTGTCCGCTGGACAATGTTTTTTAATTAATTTTTAATTTATTAGTAGTTGTTGATTTTGGAATGTTTTACATTGGATCCGACAGACGGCGCTACCATCGCAGTGTCAAATTTTAAATAATATTCGATTTTGGAATGTTTTACATTGGATCCGACAGACGGCGCTACCATCGCAGTGTCAAATTTTAAATAATATTCGATTTTGGAATGTTTTACATTGGATCCGACAGACGGCGCTACCATCGCAGTGTCAAATTTTAAATAATATACGAATTTTAATTTGAGTCTGTCCCGACAGTTAGCGCTGCGATCAAATTAAAAAAAAGTATTGTTATCATCGTGTTATTGTAGACCATGTGCTGGATCAAATATTAAATTAAAAGGTACTGAGTGTTTTGAGAAGAGTTTTGAAGTGTGCCTAAAAAACTATACATTTTGCGAATTTAGTGCAGAATCGAAGTGAGTATATTTCTTATAATTTTTTTTATCAAATTTACACGTGCGTTAGTTAATAACTAACCTAACCTACAAATTTATTTGTGTACTATCGGCGTCATTAATTTATGACTGTTTCGAGATTTAAGGGAAAATAATCTATAATATAAAAATGAATCGCAAAATGTGTTGGTAAGCGCATAACTCAACAACGCCTGGACCGATTTCGCTAATTCTTTCTTTGTTGTGTTTGTTATTGTCAGGAGAAGGTTCTTATGAAAGAAAAAATTAAGAAAGTTGGAAACATAAATTTCCACGGGGGCGAAGCCGCGGGGCGCAGCTAGTATATAGATAAAAATCAATTGCTGTTCGTTTGTCTCGCTAAAACTCGAGAACGGGTGGACCGATTTGGCTAATTTTGGTCTTGAAATATTTGTGTAAGTTCAGGGAAGGTTTAAAAGGCGAGAGCGGTACGAAGTTCGCCAGGTCAACTAGTATATATATATAAAAATGTTTTCCGTTTTCCTTGGTCACGGCATCACGCGTGAACGGCTGGACCGATTTCGCTAATTCGTTCTTTGATGTGTTTGTTATTGTCAGGAGAAGGTTCTTAAGAAAGAAAAAATTAAGAAAGTTGGAAACATAAATTTCCACGGGGGCGAAGCCGCGGGGTGCAGCTAGTTTAAAATAATAATACATTTCGTGCACCTGTACAGATAAAAAAAAAATGAAAAATGAAAATGAACATTTTCCATACAAATTGAGATGTCAAAATTTTAAGAGACCTACAGAGTCAAGTGGGGTATCAAATGAAAGCTATTAGTTTGTACATTTCAAAATAGTTTTTGAAATTTCTGAAGGTTTCATACTTTTTGAAATATTTTGAAAATAGTCGAAAAAATACCCATTCCCCCCCCCCCCTATCTCCGAAGTTTGCAGAGCGATTCATTCAAAATGTATAGAGCGTTTGTAGATATAGATCTATATTTTACAGGAAAAATATAGAAAAGTCTGTAAAATGAACCCTTTTTGAAAAATGGTCAAAAAGAGGGGGGATAATTTTCCAAAAGGAGGGTTCCCCACTGAGTGGGGTATCATATGAAAGGTATCGGATTGTACATTTCAAAACAGTTTTTAAAATTTCTGTAGATTTCATACTTTTTGAAATATTTTGAAAAAAGTCGAAAAATTTACCGCTATCACCGAAGCATGCAGAGAGATCCATCTGAAATGTAGGTTGGTACCTACTAGTTTTACCGTAGGTACCTTTAGTATTACTTGTTCACAATCGTTCGAAACCCTCGGCGCGCGAGTTACACTCGCACTTGACGGGTCTTGTTTTATTCGGCGAGGAAATTCGTTTACGAATAAAGTGGTCTGGAACCAGAACTATGTGGGCCTCGACGTCCCGAGAAGGAGGTAACACCCACTAAAAACCTCTATGGTGTCTCTATCTCGCCATTTTCGCCGAACCACGGGAACAATTAAAAACCTACCGCGGCCCGACTGGCGTCCCCTCTTCCTCCTATATGGCCCATGGCCGGCGAGTCCACCACTGCACACACTCGCCGACCCCATTCTTCCGTCACATTTCCTCCCCCCGATTAGGACATATCAGCAGACAGGACGCACACAGTTGAAACCGCGAATGTCGACCTCTGTGCCCAGAGAGAGGGACATTGTCGCCCCAAGGCTCGCACTATACGCTAGTAGACTACCACACGGCATTCCCGTGGTAAACAAACTCCCCCCTTCTTCACCTCACCTTAGTTACCTTTATCGGTCCACTGCTGGACGCAGGCCACCCCTGAAAGGCGCCTTATTAGCTTTTATCTCATGCCCACAAATACACGCTGGGTTCGCGGGTTGGGGATCGCAGTTCGGAGGTAGACATGTTCTGCAGGCGCGTAAAAAACTCGAATGATGAAATGGCGCGCATTGCGCCCTCTTAAAGTAATTTGATTCGCTATAAACGACATAAACAAAGCTACTGGACTATATGTATTATCGTTGTTGGGACTATTTGGTTACTTTCTACTCGACTAAATGACTAGCCTAACTAGCATGACCTAGACTTAAAGGCGATCGTCTCGTGGGACGTGACGACAGTGCTTACTGCGGAAGGTTGCGTCACTCACTGACATTTCATCCGGCCATATCAGCTCGAGTTTCAACCTGGTGCCCATTGGGGACGGCACTAATGTCAACAAGGGCCATTTTCGACAGGTCAGACATTATCGCACACTACACCGATATCGTGAACACATTATCCTTGCATACATTCAGACCAATTAAATAGATATTATCCTGTCAACGAGCTAGTGGGTACGGGTACTCTTCGATCAGACGGTTGTTACCGGTTGCCTAATCAAACGCAACTACCCACAATAACAAGTACCTAGGTAACAATTGTAAAATCAGACCAGAGTCGAGTCCACCAATCTAAATTATTATTATCTAAATTCTAAAGGTACCTACTAAATGGGCGTGGACTACATAGCTAAATGTTATGATGTTCGCAGGATAAAGGATTGATAGCTTCGATCAATGCGCATTACAACATTATAGAAATAGTTATCGCCCGCGGCGCCGCTCGTTTAATTTTAATGTAGAGCAATAAATACGAAACATTTTAAATTAAAGCTGTTATTGCAAATTGAGTGTTTAATGTGATTCAAATGTCTCAGCGTAGTCTCATAAAATAGTCCAAGACTATTTAAGAATTTGTTCATCTAAGTACAAATATGAAGACGGAAATCTAACTCGATATTTTTCTAATCTATGGAGGTCCATAGACTCCTTCTCTTTATAATCAAAGCCCTTCGTTTCTCCACAATCTAGGTGAGATTGTGGACGAAGACACAGATGTGATGGAAAGTGTCGATGTGGCCGACGGTGTATCACGCAGGTCTGGCGGACACTATTCACTCCCGTTTTGAAGAGACAGAGGTTGTGGTTGGGAAAAACAGCAGCAGGCAGCGAGTTCCAAGCCTTCCTCGCGTGAACGCAAACTGGCTAACCCTTCACTAAATGTAAAGCAGAGTCTACAAACAACCAAATTATATCAGAACCATTATTTGTCGCGAATAAATTTAATTAAGATTTGATGGTTAGTTATATTTATAACAGTCATAAATCTCATTAGGTAATTTAACGATGTATTTTCCGCTGTTGTAGGTAGCTTGTAATTTAAAGGTCAGTCTGAGATCGGATTAGATCAGTTTCGAAAATGTGCTGTAAGTAGTTTAAGAAGCAACGATCCATCATCAGTACAGGGTCAGACAGAGCCAAAGCAAATGGACTGGCTTGGGGCCTTTTAATCTAAGCCTACCCAAACTGTAACCTATTGTTTGCAAATGAATGATTGTATGGTACTCACCCCCCACCACTCTGTGAGCACTCGCTTCTGTGCTAGACAGCCTTAAAACACTTTGAATGTTAGCAGATCCCTATTTATGAACACTGCAGATCCTATGACAATAGCAAGTGGCTCCACGATCAATGGTATTTCAATGTCATCGACTCTACATCCAACATCTTATAACTCTGAGATATTACCATAATCCGATTTCTCAGTTACACGTTTTGAAACTGCGATATACCATTATTTACATTATTAAATAAGTGCCCGGCATCTTTACTGTTTATTGTCAAAGGTCACATTTGTTCGAGAACAAGATGTAAAGGTAAGGTAAGGTAGGTAGGAATGAGTGCTCGCGAAACAATTCGGTAACCTTTACAAAATTGGATTTAACTGCGTCCAAATATTCCAATAGTCCTTGCCTTGGTAATTTTGTTAAAGTAGTTTAATGTATTTTTAAATCCCGAAACAACTGTGTCACCATTTTTTATGGATTTTGACATATACAATGCCTACTTGAGTGCCGCAGTTATTAATTGACCAATATCCAGGTACTGGTCGCTTGCCCGCTCAGAGGATAAAAAAAATTGTTCAAAAGTTTGATTAGGCAGTGGACCTAGTTATTGTTTTTACAGAATTTTATATTTCTTAAGTTTTTTATACCTACTTATTACGTACGTACTTGTAAGCAAATTACATTATTAATAATAACAAGAAGATTAGAAAATTTATTTCAGTCAAAGACTTATGTATAATTAGTTTAACTTTGCTTTGAGGCTATAATTTAGATTTAGTAATAGTCAACCTGTGACAAACTAATAAAATGTAAATACTCTATTGTTAGTATCTGTAGGTTAGATAGTATAAGTTTCATTAAGTTTTTGTCTAAGAGCTGTAGATTTTGTTATTGAATAAATAAATAATGTCCTCCTAGCCGGATGTCAACCACGGCGGCCAGTCTCATCGGAGACTAGTCAGATGCGCAGTACATATTATAGTGTGCACAAACACAGGTGCACTCTCTATTCCCTCACCCTCGTAATCCGATGGGACGGCAGACCGACACGACTGGGGAGATGTCAAGTGCACGACCAACGGCTTAGCGTGCTTTCCGAGGTACGGGGGTAAAATGTTACTTAAAGCTATAATAATTTTTATTTTCACGTTAATTTTATTGTGATTTTACTGTAGTAACAGAAAGGTACTTTTTTGAACCCTATTCATAAAGATTATTTTTACTAATTGTTAATTTTAATAAGTACTAGAACATGTTTCATTTGCCCGCCATTTTATAGGTAGGCCGGTTAACATTGATAAATATAGACCAAGATCTATTTATTTGACACATTGCCGGTGGAACAGCAGGTACTCTATACAATCCCTAGGAATTGTATTCACTAGGTGAAGTACATATTATGTAATGGACAATATATTCATATAATTTCATACATTGCCTGGATACCACAGGATTCTATACACTGCCCAGGTATTGTATAGAATACCTGAATTATACAGATTGCCGGTAAGATGTAGGTACATTCTAGAAATAAGCAAATTCGTAAGGAATTATTCTAATTTTTTTCCAAAAAATTAATGACCAGCCCCGCCGCCGATACCAAACTAGATTTAGCGACTCGCAAATTAAATTATAAATTAGTAAAGGTACCATATAGTTCATCTTTAGTAGAAAGGCACGAAACCTGCCAGTTTTCCATCGCAACACCCTAAATGGGTACATACTGTGATCTTAACTTAAACTCACCTAATCAATATGACCTGGTTGTTTGAATGCCATCAATAGAATACTAAATACTGAACACCATCCTCCGACCATCACAGATAGATACGTGACCTTCATTTTATAGTGACAAATAATAACGATCAGAGTTATTGTTAAGTACCCTGTCATAATATATGCCGTGACCCCAACATTTCCGAGGCGGAGGCTCCCGAGGCCAGCTTATTAGATCATCATCCATCGTCTCAACAATTAACTATAATATAAAATTCCAAAATTGAGAATCCTTGACATAACAATAAGTAACCATCCACTAAATGTGTTGCGTGGGCCTAGCTGCTGCTGCTGGGTACTTCGAACAAAGTGAGGGGGTTTTCTTCGAAGTACCCAGCAGCACTGCACCGGTACTAGAAATGAACCCCCTAGGTTATGCCTAGGCAAGAATTACTTAATTATTAATTAATTTTACTAAAATAATTCTCCTCACTAAACTTCATGTTCGAAAACGGTAGGTACTTTATACGTTATGTCACTCGAACGAAAAGCAACGTATGAGTGTGATTACTCTTATAACCCCGTATTGCTTGAAAAGGGTATAGTGCATTTTACACCAAGGCGAGAAAGTGATCAATTCCTACCGAGTGTGTCGTTTTTACGGCCTTAAAACACACGAGGTAGGAATCGCACTTTCTGCCAAGTGATAAATAGTGCTTTATACTACACCTTCGAGGAAAATAAAAAGCAGAATCAAGTATTAATTGAAATCGCGCCCAATGATGTTGGTAAAACCTCATTGACCGCGCCAGCCTTTGGGTTCTTTTTTCAAAATATTGTTCTGAAATCGGAGGAGGCCTAAAGGACTTGGATTAAAACTTTTTGTCGTTTGACCGAACGAAAATAACCATAGCTACCGGCCGATCTTTTAAACGTTATCTTATAAAGCACTATTTATCACTTGGCAGAAAGTGCGATTCCTACCTCGTGTGTTTTAAGACCCCCGGCTGCGCCTCGGGCCTAAAAGGACACACTCGGTAGGAATTGATCACTTTCTCGCCTTGGTGTAAAATGCACTATTATCTATAAAATGCATAAAACCCCGCGCCAGTAAATAGTGGATTTCGTAGGTATGTATCTATGTATATACGTCCCGTTTTCGGTGCATGCTGTACCGTAAAAGCTGTAGATTTTTAGAACACAAAAGAATGTTAAAACATATTACGCATTCTATGACGATTCGATATAATTATCCACTACTTATTCTACCCTACACAAATCTCTGTCTATGCTAAAAAATTGCGGAATGGACCGGGCTAGGCCAATCTTAGCCCCAACATATTAAGTTTGGGCTACGATCGGCCGCGCCCGGTATTACGAAGGTCCGGCGGTGTGCCGGTGGTGAATGTCTCTCTAGATAAATCTGCAGAGATAGTGATAGCTGAAGGCAGCCCAGGCAGCGCCTCGCAATCACAGCCTGAGCAATATTTCCGAGTATTGGATCAGCAGAGAGCGGAGGCAAATTAACGGCATTCTTGTACAAGAGCATCCAGTTGCACTCAATAACAAAACAAAGCCTTCACGAAAATTATTGAATACAATTATGGCTTCTAGGTAATGAAGTGTTAAAGTAGGCCTAAGTTAATTGTTGAACTGTAGGTAAAGTGGACATACACATTGTGTAATCTTGAATTAATTTGAGAATATGGAGATGTGGGCCGGACCGGTTCAAGGCTGGGTCGGTCTCGGTCGAGGGATTAGCATCTCGCATCTCGGTGGCATTGAATTATTAATCTCCATAACTTATGTTTTTAGTTTTGTGTTGGTCAAACGTCGTTAACAAAAGGGCATTGTTATTTATTTAATACTAGCTGCGCCCCGCGGCTTCGCCCCCGTGGAAATTTATGTTTCCAACTTTCTTAATTTTTTCTTTCATAAGAACCTTCTCCTGACAATAACAAACACAACAAAGAAAGAATTAGCGAAATCGGTCCAGCCGTTCACGCGTGATGCCGTGACAACGCGAAACGGGTTTCATTTTTATATATAAGAAGATTTCAATATTAATTTAATATTAATATGAATATCAATTCCGAGTCGAGATCTCAACGCATTTTTTTCAAATTCATGTGTCAGTCAGCTAGGTTATATAGTTTTAAATATAGTTTTAGAAACAAAATTAAACTAAAATTACCCAATACACGTATATTTAATAATTTACCAAATAGTACCAAAAGTACAAAAATATGTTGAAAGCACTGTCTACTCAATAGACTAATATAACTACATAAATATAATGTAACACTATTAGATAACATAATTAGTTATGATTAGTAATTTAAGTTAAACCTCAACGCCCAGGAGTTATTTACCTACTTAAATTTAGTTTTAGTACACATTTACTGTTTAAATTTATCTAATTTTAAGTGAACTGTAATGTTTTTATGAGAAAATAAAGATCTTTAAACTTAAGTTATAAAAAAGGGTGCATAACTGCCACATCAGAACAAAGAACACCCACTAAACTAAACTTTACGTTTTTGAGCTGAAGTCACGTCGCCGTGGCCGCATCAGTATGAAGATGAAGACGCCATCATCATCTCATCAGTGCGGTCACATTGGTCAAAATGATTTAATCAAGATTGTAACTGTCGGCACCACTCCGGAACCGAAGTCCCACTGCGATGTCCCGTAGTCGCACTTAGGATGTGAGCTGATCTAGTACGTACAATTAATAATGTCTAAAGTACTTACTAAGATATGCACATAGGTATAGTGGTCATACTTGTCTAAACCTGCTAGGACTACACTCGCATGCGGGTGATATGATAAGTAAAACAAACAGTTTACGATGTAGAGCGGCGCCGGCGGCGGCACGGCGCGGGCGCATTGGGCAACTCCGGCGCAGCAGGGGTGATGTGACGTCACAGATCCGGGCGGGCGGCGAAGCGTCTCTACAGCACGGCGAGGCTGACAGCTCCATACAAACAAAATAAAACAGGCTATTCCATGCACATACGAAATAAACAGAACCTACTCAAGATTCAGTGTTGCAACTTTACGCAATATTTCGCCAAATTTAGATGTTATAAACAATATATTCAAACTAGTTTTAGATAGGTACGCGTGGATTTAGTTATCTGGTAAATTTGCATTTAAATCACTATTAATTTTACAAGGTTAATCCCAAACAAGATAGAAAGAGATTTAATTTACAAGTTTGTAAATTAAATCATTTTTCATCTTCATTTCAATCTTCATTTTTTTGATACTAGGTGGAGCACAGATTTTGTCGCGGTGGGAGTGGTGGAGAGGGGGGAGACTAAGGAAAAAAATCTGCCATTTTGTGATGACTAAATTCACTTCTTGGAGCGTGAATTTATTTTTTGTCTAAATAGTTCTTTTTTTGTGTTAGAAGAATTAATTGGAACTCCTCTGGCCACTTGCTTAGCATTGACGCGTTGAATGATCGTGTGTCCTAGATCAAATCTAGGGTAACCTAGGTAATGGACAGTGTTGCCAGATGGAATTTAACAAAATCAGTAGATTTGAAAAAAATACAAAATTTCTATCTTCCGACACGAAAAACGCGTGGTAGGTATCAATCTGTACGTTTTTTTGTATCTACTATTATAGTTCCCTATTGGATGAACCGATTTTGATTCAGTTTTTTTATGATTATACAGCGTGTTTGTTTCATCTTTTAAATGATGGCATTCATCAAAATTACCCAAGTTGCAAAGTAAAATATTCATGGCTTTTGAATTTTGCAGAACAAGGTGATTTAAGTAGGTTTTTAAGAAAATTCTTGTAATGATATGAAAACATCGATCAAAGCAACTCATCAGCTTGGACTTCGATAATATTTGTTCATTTTCGGGGGCACTGACCAGGGTTTATGAGGTACCTAGGCAGGTACCTACGATGATGTTCCGTTATTCCTATCTACAAAAAAAACTATGTTCACCAGGGAAAGAGGGGTTGAAATTTAGAAAAAATAGACTCTAGCTAGAATCGAATGAACCAAGTGAAATTAAATTTTTAATTTGTTTTATTGTTACAAGGCCTAATTATTGGTTCCGCTGAGGGAAAACTGGTAGATTTCTCGAATTTTACTAAATAAAACAGTAGACTGTTCAAAAATGAAGTAGATCTACTTTTAGAAAGTATAATAATCCATCTATGAGATCTACTGCTAAATAAGTAGATCTGGCAATACTTTTGCCGCAAAAGTTTATCGAAAGAACAAACGTTAGGGACACAGATGTTTACAGAAGTGGAAGGAACGAACGAACAAAACAAACACTTCAATTTCATTGATAATTGCCAGTAATTGTGACGAATCGTTGGTGATCATTGGCTTGAGAAGTGACACTGACAAGTGACAGCTTACCTAATAGACAAAAATCAGGAAAAATCAGGTAGATTTCACGAAATTTTAGAAATAAATCAGTAGATCAGTAGACGGTCTAAAAAGCAGGTAGATCTAGTACTAAATCAGTCGATCTGACAGTATGTCTATCACATCCTAATTGTGGTGATACAGAAATTAAATTATAGGTATACAATCCTTTTATTTCGGTCTAGATCCTCATGATTTTACCTATAATTTACGAAAAACATTGTTTAATCGGTCAGATGATCTGCTATTCTGAACAGAATTAGTATTCCAGCAGTATAGTATAGTTGCGGAGGAATGTGGCGCACGCGCAGACCGGACGCGGCGGTGTGCGGTGTGCGGAGACAAGTTCAGGGGTTACGTCAGACCGCACGGCAAACACACGGTAAGGAGCCGTTCCGAACACGCGACCATGTCGGGAATACCTTGATCTACGGCTCCTCACAATATCACCAGGAACCTAGGTTCCTCACTATATGGTGATATTGTGAGGAGCCGTGCCTCCAAAATGCCCCCACGATATCACCAGAAACCTAGGTTTCTGGTGATGTCGTGGCATTTTCGGGGGCATTTTCGATTGGATCCGAACCTTTAAGGATCTAACTGTAGAGCACCGTCTGTACCACATAACTCTCGAACGACCACTATAACACTAGACCTTAAGACCGCTGTGATATGTAATATCTATGTAATGTAATATTTAATGTCATGTGATTTTTCTGTTGGGAATCCTAATAATAAATAAATAAAACTCTTACACCTACACCTATCGTTCATTTGATTTATGTATTGAAGTTGTATTCATTGCCATATATACTAATTACAATCATAATAATAAATAAATAAATAAATAATGCTGGACAAATAATGCTGGACAAATATACATGTAGGTCAACTGATCCATATCAGTACCAGTCGGAAGCGTCTCCAAGACGTTAGCTGCATTGCCCCGCTGTACATATGTATGTATAAATACAAATTATAAAATACATAAATGGATACACACTTTTTTTACGCTAAAGATCTCAACGCCTTCCTTGTCAGTGCGACTTGTGGATCTGTTCTTCATACCTATTTGTAGAATGTCGCGTGAAGCTCGTGGTCGCGGGTCTGGGACACAGACGACACTGCGCGACTGCGCTGTCGAACATGGTCCGTGTTTGTGGGGAACTATAAAAGTAACGATATACGATACGAGTATTTGTTCTACTATGGGAAATCCATACCTAGTGCTATTTATAAGCCGTTGCTCTAGCGAATATCTTACTTAATATTAATTCATTTATTTTCAGTAGGTGAAGATGTTGATTGATATTAGACCAATACCAGAAAAGATAGGTACTTTAAAATAATAATGCGATGCAATGGAAACGGAGTGTGGGAAGACCTCCCCACCCGTTCGTTGGACCGACGCGGCGACGACGTCGCAGCGGTCGCAGGGAGGCGGTGCGGCGGTGGCTGGAGGCGGCTCAGGAGCGGCGTTCGTGGGGTCGTCTGAGGGAGGCCTGTGTTCAGCTGTGGACATATACGGACTGATGATCATGATGAAAAGAATAATTAGTCAAGTAGCGAATGGGCAGGTACTTCGTACTGAATCACTTTCAGACTCGTGACCTGTGCAAGAAGAGTATCCATACGGATACGGATGAAATACAATAAGCCTCACAACTACAAGCTGGATCCAAACTGTTCTGGGCTCCACATCTAGGGGCTGCCGGATACCCTGCAATAAGTTACTTACAGAGGCCTTAGTATGGGCTGCACATTATTTTACGATTTCGATGAACGTATTCGACTCTTTCCATACATTTGGAGCCTTGCGGAGCCTCGCGGGATAGAAAGGAATATATAAGTCGATGCCCGCATCATGTAGGGATAACAAACTTGTTGGAAGTGTTGTAAAACATTTTCTCAAGGGACATTGTTTGTTATCGATCGCAGTAAATTCTTGCTGGCTGATCAAATATTACAGCAGCAGCTTGCGATTGGGCGCGGCGGCGGTGGCGGCGGCGGGGCCCGCGAGATGGCCGGGCTCGCGGGTCGCGGGTCGCGGGTCCCGCGTGACGTCACGCCCCGCGCTATATCTCTGTCGCAACGGGCGCCGCGCACCACTGCCGAGGGCCCCTCCGACCGATACACCCACCATGAAATACATTGTAAGTACAACACCAGACCTATCGTCGCCCCCAAAGAGAATATAACGTCGCCCCATGTAGGATAAGATCCTTTTTTTCATTATTTATTGCATGTCCATCCACAATTGTGTTAGTTGTGCCAGCTGTCATGGCGATATGCATATAACTTGGAAGACCTAGTACCTAAGGCTGTCCGCGCATTTTTTTAATTGTTATGCCTCTGCTAGTAAGATTTTTTCTATTTTATTAACACCTTATCAGCGAGTTAAGAGGTATAACTGAGCCGCTAACCCAGTGGAACGACGACCTGGCAAAGACTGCAGTAGAGCTCTGCTCTAGTGGCTAGAAATAGATCGAATTGGAAACGCTTGGAGGAGACTTTCACAGGCGGTCCATACACTAAAAACTAGGATCAAGACAACCCTTTTGGCCTGTTGTAATTTTTGTTATTAGTTCAAATTATAATTCAGTCTTTTGGTTTGCAGGTAGTACTGTGCGCCATCGCGCTAGTCTCGGCTGAGGTGTCGACGGCCAAGGAGTCCGGCGAGGAGGTCCGCGAGAAGCGCTCCTTCCTGCACGGACTGGACGGGCTCAGCTCGCTCGGGTTCGGCTCGCTGGGGCTGGGCGGCGGGTACAAGCTCGGCGGCTACAGCGGACACAGCTACTCGTCTCCCTCCCACTCGTACTCCAGCCCATCCTACTCGTCCTACTCGTACGCACCCGCCAGCTCGTCCTACTCGTACGCACCCGCCAGCTCGTCCTACTCGTACGCACCCGCCAGCTCGTCCTACTCGTACGCACCCGCCAGCTCGTCCTACTCGTACGCACCCGCCAGCTCGTCCTACTCGTACGCACCCGCCAGCTCGTCCTACTCGTACGCACCCGCCAGCTCGTCCTACTCGTACGCACCCGCCAGCTCGTCCTACTCGTACGCACCCGCCAGCTCGTCCTACTCGTACGCACCCGCCAGCTCGTCCTACTCGTACGCAC